>OU343225.1:149610023-149760721 GCA_910596185.1 Chrysanthemum makinoi
TCTTGGTGGTGAATGGAACAATGAATATATGTTTGGATGAAGAAGAGGCTCATTCAAGGAGTGTAGTCCATGCTCAATGAATGAAGGTTTTGATGGCTAGCTAGAACTAGCCATGTTTGGTTTAGAACTAGATGATCATTTTTCTAGTTGGAAGGGTTTGATGCTAATCCTTGCGGTTATCTTAGCTTTTGTTGGATGGGTTTGATGAGGTGGGATTCTAAAGTCATTATCTCTAATGGGAGATGTTTTGGTGGATGAAATTTCATGGATCATTTGACCATTTCTTTTGGATGATCCTATGTTTGAGGAGTTGTTGCTAAGAGCCTTAGTCATGGTGATGAGGATGCTAATGTGAGCTTCTAATTACGATTTTTGAAAGGTAATTAAGGATGGTGCCATAAACCTAAGATTGTTTGGTTTATAAAGAATAATTTGAATTTGGAATTAAATTCTTGACTACTTAGAAGACTAAGCATGCTCTTGAGGTTTTGATCACTCAGGAGGACAATTAATGTATGCTAAGAGTGGTTAGAGAAACAAAAGGTGACATGAATTTGAATATGGTGGTTTATGCTCTCTGCATCTCACGGATCCATGGATCCCTCAAGAGGGATCCGCTGGTTTAAGACCGAGGGATCCGCTATCGGACAAGGTTTAGGTGAAATCGTTATGCTTTGTAAGGTTTGTTATTAATGGATTTGAGGGTTTGATTTAATTTTGAAGTCTTTAGTATTTGGATATCTCAAATCCTTAACCATAACAAGTGATGGTGCTTAATGATGGTTTTGGCCAAGAAAATTTGACCTTGGGTAGTATAACTATATGTTTGACAATGATTCCATTTAATTTGATGTGGAGAAATGGTGATACTTGAGGTTCTAGAAGCGGATGATGTCCTAAGAGGAATTTACTAAAATCCTTAAAAATAAAACGAAATGAAAAACTAATTTTTGACCCTAATTTTGATTAAAAGATGATTGAGATAAATTTTGCTAAAATTGAAGGATAGACCTAACTAAGTGTTATTAAAGTGATAGATAATGTGTGAGTGTTGTGGCGAATTATGATGAGTTTTGCTAGTTGATAAATCAAAAATATAAAATGTATCCTAGATAAGCCATGGATGAGAGTGAGATTTTCAATTATTTGAGAAAGACTTAGTTGGCTCTAGTATCTTATGTTTTGACTTGTTAGAGGTGATCTAATAATTTGTTTAGATGTAGCCAATCGTATTTCATATCGGATGCTACGGATCCGTGGTTCCCTCGGAGGAGGATCCGGCTAGTTCAAAAGGGATCATACTTGATTAGAGAGCTTCGAAATGTGCATCTTTGCACTTTATATCAAATGCATTTCCTAGTTGTTTCTCTGAGGACTAAATACAATATCACAGCTAATATAATGTATACCAAGGTAGGAAGAGCTAAAATTCCTAGAATGAGTGGCAGCGACCACTCAAGGGTCGTAAATCTCATTCCAAGTACTACGTTAGGATTGTTTAGTGCCAAGATATGGCAATACCTACGAACTACAAGCATAATTTAAAATGTTTACAAACCATTGTTTGAAATTGTTCATCATAAGTTTGATTCTTCAAACCTTACCTTTCTCCTCCTTCTTCACTTCTTCACCGAGTCCTCCACTCTCATCAACCTATCTTCACCTTCTTCTTCTTCTTGAGAAGCATTTGGGAATTCCTTGGTTTGTTGCCGGTTGATTCATTAGGATGTTTGGCAATTGGTTAATGTAGTCCAAGGGGTCAAGATCGATATTTTCGAGTAGGTTGCTACTACTCCCTTCACCTTCTCCTTGCCTCTCTCTCTTTCGTCCAGGGAATCCGGTGGTGGGTGTGGTCTCTTTCCTTCCACCATAAACCTTGTTGTTCTACCCTCGGTTAATGGTACCATAACCTTATTGCAAAAGCTATGATCAAGGGATTGTGGAGAAGGGTCTAATGCAAAGATGAATTTGGCGAGACGGGTTAAAAGCATTGCATACAGAAGCACCATCTTGTCCATGCTTCTAACACTTGCCATTCTTTTGACCATGTAGTAGGCAATGTTGAAGCGAGTTTCGGTCACTAGACAATAGATCATGAAGCTTAGGCATGCGTTGGGGTGATCCTTGTTTCCTACTAGACACACTACATTCTCTCTAATCACATCTTCCCATTTTCTATACAAGCGGGTACATTTAAGAGCTCCATTTGGAAAGGATCCCTATGGATCACTTTTGATTTTCTAGTAACCCTTGATGGGGATGCTCTTGGAAAAACCGGTGTCTCTACCGTGGTTGCTAGGGATTGTTAGTGATAAATGTCGTGATGATCAACCATTGTGTGTAGTTGTTCCAAAGACCATTCATTGAAGTACATACAAACACCTTGATCACGAACCCTATAATTCTTCCAAACACTATAAGTGAAAGACTAAACTCTCGTTCATTGATGGTGAATTCAATTGAGATGGACCCATCATCATTTCTAATTATACCCATTGTCTTGTAGAATTCAAGCACAAAGACCGGGCAAATTTCCTCGTTTATTGTTAGCCTTAATAGTTTTTATTAGAAGTGATGGTCATTCACATTTAGGAACTTTGTAACGTGTGTTAGATATCATGCTAGAATAGTCAAAGGGCTCGTGGATTGGGCTAAGCTAAATGGTTAGACGTTTAGTTAAGTTAGCCTTGTATAAGTTCATGTAACCCAATCCATGTCCAAGCCCATCTCACCCGTGGCCAACCTTAGGAGCATCATCTCTCTTACTATAAATACCCTCAAGTATGTCATTTGAGGGTGTGCTAGTGTGTGTGTGTGTGTGTGTGTGTGTGTGTGTGTGTGTGTGTGTGTGTATTTTCTCTCTCAAGGAATATACAACTTTATTGTGTTTATCTTATCATCTCACATACACGGTTTTATAAACATCAAGTCACCATCTCATCTTTATCTTTCTTTCTTTCTTATTTACGCATATTGTGTTTGTGTAACGTGTTCTTCGTGGTTTGCTTGGTATTTGTGTGATAAGGTATACGTGATAAAAGGGGTTTTACAATTGGTATCAATCGCCTAACAATGGTTTAGGAGTGTTTGTGTTTGTTTTGAAGGTTGGTACTATCTGGCGTAGCTTTGTTATAAGCGTTGTCAGCTTAAAGCTTTAATTTTTGCACTTCAAAATTCAAGATTCTTATGGTTTAAGGTTTATTTGGTGCTAAAGTTTCAGTTTTTTGCAAAAAGTTCGAAGCTTTACAGCGTTTGGTTAAGATTTTAAACTGGTTTTGGTTCATTGGTCATTTCTACTCGTAACTTTTATAAGCACTTTGGGTGAAAAAGGTCAACATTTTTGGGTTATTCGAGTGTTTTTAAGGATATCGTGCAAGAGAAATCATTTGAATCATTGGAATTTCTTACGGTAGAAGTCGAAAAAGTCAAAACCCTAGTTTTCTACTCATAACTTTTGGTGCGATTCTTGAGGCTTAAAGCGGTGACTCGATTGCTTCCCTCGGATAAGTTTGTGGAACACTTCGACTTTTGGATATCCCTTACATTGTGATAGTGTAAAGGATTTTTGGGCAAAACCACAATCTTCACGCATAAGTTTTGACTTCACAGCGTAGAATACTTTCTTATAAGCATTTTCTTACGCCTAAGTTTTCCTACGCATAAGCTAAATCTTACGCATAACTTTTTCTACGTAACTTTAAACTTCGGCATAAGATCCTACGCTTAAGAGATCCCTAAGCCTAAGATCCTCGCGCATAATATCCTCGCGCAAGATCCACACTGTAACCATTTCTTTCGTAACTTTTCGTTTCTCTTACAAAGCTCTTTCTAAGCATAAAGGTTTAAAAAAAAAAAATTCAAATTTTTGGGGATACTAAGCGTTCAATTTTCTGGCGAGATTTAAATTTTGGTTCTTGTGAAAATTTTGGTCAAAATTCAAATTTTGGGCCTAAATTCAAATTTTAGAATTTGGCGTCCAGCTGTCATAACTCAAATTTTTCATACAACCTTAGAATTGATTTTTATAGTGAATTTCAAATTTTGAAGAAATTGTTTTAGAACCAAGGTTCTGATGCGACTTTTTCGAATCACCTCAGAAACTTAATCTTCATCAACCTGACTCATTTATCGTTGAATCGATCCTACATCAACTTTATCGGATCATACCTTCATCGATAGCAACTCGACAAGACATTCATGCGGTAGGTCTCAGAAAACGGACCTCCTATGTTGGCCATGATTAAATCCATTCGGGATGGACCCTTCCGCCTCGACAAGTTCATGTACACGGAAATCGATGCAACACCTCCCGTCCACCATCTCTCATCTTGGCCCGAATCGAGAATACGAAGAGGATGAAACAAGTCGTCAGATGACATGGCAATTCATATTGTCCAATGGGTTTACCAATAGACATTTTTCTTGGCAGGCAGGTTGTGGCGCTTTGATATGTGGGAGCGTGTTAGGCGAGCGTTATGGAGCGAGTGGTAAACAAGACATGGAGAACAAGCTACTAGCAGAATGGGAGAAGTTTACATCACACGGGAGAATCCATTGAATCCTACTATGGAAGGTTTTGCACTTTGATGAATGAGCTTATCGAAACAAGTTGGCACCGAGCAATCGTTCAAAACATCAAGTTCACGAATAATCTTCGGAAGAATGGGGACGATATGTCACTATTGTCAACCAAACAAAGACCTTCATCGTTGAACTTTGATCAATGAATGATTTTACGAAACAAAAACCAAAGGCGAAGTCAATGAAGCCCGAAAAGAAAGGCGCAAAGAATCATGATCCATTGGCACTTATTGCAAAGACTCGACCTTCAGTAAATACACAACAACAAGCTTCATCATCTTCCAACAACAACAACTTGCAGCAATACATTCCACAACCACAACAACAATTCTATCGGATCAACAATACCGGGAACTAGGAATCGCGATCCTGGCGGTGACCGAAGCGACCTTGCAGAGATATTTTCTTTATTGGATAAAGCTTTTACTTGATCGCACCGATTGTCAGGCGGTTCCGTGTCGGGGTATCGGTCGAGTCGACATAATTTGAAATCGAGATGGGAGAATGTTGGGAATAAAGATGAGTATCCCGAGAATGGGTATGTTGCGGCTCGATCGTTGGGAATCATGGAAATGTAATCGAGGGGTATCCCAGGAGTTAGATGTTATAAGCTATCCAAGAATTTGGGTCACACATGAGGAAGATGTCCCACTAAACGCACAAGAAGAATGGTGATTTTCTTGGAAGAGCGCTTTGTTAGCGAGATAAGCAAGAGGCGGGGTTCTGAGTTGAGTGTTGAGAACATGACTTTTAAGCTATTATGGATGATTTAGAAGGCGAGAGGACATCAATGCTAGCTGCGCGTCTTAATGGCAAATCTTGAGGAGACTAAATGCGACAGCGACTCGACACACCTCACGTTTATGATGCAAATCACATTATCTAAGGTACCAATCATTGATCCATGTTATAACAATGTCATATGTGATGCGTTTACTCATGACGAACAACATTCTGTGACATCAGCACCTACTTATGATACATACATGGACAATACGAGTTGTAGCAATACTATACGAAACTCCATATGTGGATCCTAATGGAGGCTGTGTGGCACAAAATCGCGGGCTGATGAGGAAACACGTGCTTATTTACAGATCATTAATCAATAAGTGGCATTGAAATTGAGAAAGTTAGTAAGGTCAATCCTTTGAGGTTAAGGTCCTTGAATAAAGAAACCCGTGAGCTTGAGAGTTACAAGGGCCAAAGCCTATGAATTTCATACAAACAAAATGTCCGAATTAGAAATTGGTTATCGAGATTACGCTTTAAGAGAAAATGAATTGCAAATCAAGTATAACACACTTGATGTGAATTCTCACTTGAAAATTAAATCTTTAAACAAGGAAATTTGGATCTAAATGACCAACTTTCTAAACAAAAAGCCTTTGTTTTCGATCTTGAAAAAGAGAAGAAAAAGATGATCTTGATTTTTCAAAACGAGAAGATTCTCTTCTTGATGAAATTCTTGATAAAATGAGAAAATCAAATCTTTGGACAATTTGCTTCTACAACGGGTCATTGAGATAAAACAAACAAAATGCTTTCTAACCAAGTAAATGCATTATACTTCACATAAAATGGCACTGGTAACGACCCTTCTTTGTTCCTCAAGAAAGCTCGAGAATCTCGAGATGTGTTAAACAATGGAAAACCACATGAACCCATTATTGTTAAGTGATTCTCTTGAAGCGTTAGAACTATCGAGGAGAGTAGATCAAAAATGAAATAAAAGAATCGGATCTTAAGCCCAGATTGATTATAACAAATGGAACAAAATTAAGCAGATTACTTTGTTAATCAAAAAGAAAAGTCAAGAGTTCTCCATCACACAAAATGTTTCAAACAAAGAGTCACTCCTGTGAAAACGTTTCAAAACCGGTCGTTGTCTCAAAATCTCTTTCGAACATTGAACAAATGTCTTCAAACAATCATTTTAACTCAAGTGATGCGAGAAGTATTTTAGACAATGTGAAAACTAGAATTGTGGATCTTCAAGACCTCATTAAAACTAAAACCACTATTACACCTAACAATTTGGTTCTCTAGTTTTGATATTGAGCAGAGAAAAGTTTTTTTGAAACTCAAATTGCCCTCAATTTGAATGCCACCATCGGTCTGAGGGTAATTCATTTGAACAAGCGTTTTTGAAAAGCAGTGACTTTGTCAAGGACCATAAATCCCTGATAAAGCAAGCTACTGAAAGTGTTGAACACATCAAAGTTTGAATGACTCTCTCTTGAAGATGTTATGACTACCGATATCATGTCCATCATTTTGCAAACATATTCTATTGAAGATCATGAAAGACTCAAGTCTGAGACCTCCGAAATTGTTTCAAAATATGAAAAAGCTCTTGAAAAACTTGAAAAAGCAAACGTGTCCTATTTTAAACAACTTGATCGAAAATCTGAGGAATGCAAGTATGACAAACTGTCGAGTATGGCGTGCCACAAGGACATGAAAGAGCAAAATGATCTTTTGAGGGCTTTCGGGAAGTCAAAAAGGAAAGGTTGTGGATACTAAGTTTGCAAAACCATTGGTGAGGAGAAAACAAATGTTCCCAAACGGTTTCCAAACCAAAATGTCTATTTCTCCGGTTTCCTCCAAAGTCAATGAGAAAAATGATTTATCAAAAACATCCATCCACGGTCCTACGCAAAAAAGAATTATCAAAAGTTTTGAAAAAGGAAAAGCGATTCTTTGAAACACCAAAAGTGATTACACAGCATTTCTAGGAATAGTACGCGAATGTGACCAAAAATCCAGTTAAAGAATCTATTGGTTCTAACGACATGGTCAACAATCACTATCTAGAAGAAGCTAGGAAAAAGGCACAGACTTCGAAAGATGGAATTTTAGGTGCAACATCTAGGGTGATGAATTCTACAAGATTTCAAGGCAATGCTAGTAGTAGTAAACCATTACCTAGGAACACTCTACAAAAGACTAAGGATTGGCTTACATCTAAGAGTAGTTGCGCAAAAGAAAATGCTATGCCCTTAGAAAACATCACTAGAAATTCTAAGTCTTTTTCGAACAAGAATCAATTTCCAAAAGACTGTAGTGACAAAGTTAAAGCTGCTGTTTTAAACAAGAATATTGAATTTGTGTGTACTACATGTAAAAAATGTATCTTTTCAGCTAATCATGATGCATGTGCCTTACAATATCTCAAGAAAGATAATTCGCGTGCCGAGGCACAATCCACTAAGACACCAAATAGAAACAAACCCGTTGATAAAATGTCAAACAAGCAAACTAATAGGTGGATCTCTTCAGGACGTAGTTTATTCCAAAAATGAGTCTTCCGCTGCATCGATAAAAACAACTCCTAGATCTTACCTTAGGTGGATACCCACGGGCAAAGTTTTCAACTCTATAGGTCTTAGATGGATTCCCACAGGAAAGATTTTTGATACTTGCTCCAACACAGATAATAGTGACAATCATTCGGATAAGGAAGTACAAACCACTACAACCGTTGATAGTGATCACCCTCACCGTGAGGAAACATATACTTCTAACACTGTTATTTGTGAAAATTCTTCTTCTGTGGATGCTGGTTCTTGTAAAAGTGTTGAAGGTTCATATACCTCATGTGGTAAAGAAGAACTTTATGCCAATTTCGCATGTGGAAATCCTTTTCTAGTTCCTCTTAACTCCACTTTACATGACATGACTTAATCTTCTTTCTTAAAATCTCTGTAAATATTTTTTTTGAAAAACAAAATACAAAATTTGAAAAACCAACAAAAGCAAAATACAAAAATAGAAAATCTTTCAAAAATACAAAAACAATTTAAAATCAAAAATCCAAAAATATTCTTCTCACGACATGTCTCTCGTATAATCGATATTACATGCGTTTCTAGAAATGTCATTCAACAATGATACGGGTATGTATAGATGCTTGAGCGAGAGTTCTTTAATATGTTTTCTAAAACATGTCGTTTCTCAAAATTTCTTCAAAATGGCTTTTCGTATACTTGATCGGCTTAGGACTTCAACATAATGGCTTACGGACACATCAGTTAGGGACCAGCGTTTCAAAGAAAGGAAAATGCTTATCCAAATCAAAGGTTTTAAATATTTTTCAAGCACTATTCCTAAAAACATAATGGCTTGTAAGTATTTCAACTTGCAACCCGATCTTTAAAGAAAGGAAAGTGCTACACAAAATCGATTTTCATAAATATCGAGCACTTATCCTAAAACAAATGAAGATAATTCTTCTTTAATATCTTCAAAAGATTTTCAAAATCTTCTCTCACATCTTAGCGTACCATCGATTCGAATTTTTCAAAAGATTTTTCAAAATCTCTCACATTTGGTACCAAGATAACTCC
This sequence comes from Chrysanthemum makinoi, assembly GCA_910596185.1. Classification (NCBI taxonomy): domain Eukaryota; kingdom Viridiplantae; phylum Streptophyta; class Magnoliopsida; order Asterales; family Asteraceae; genus Chrysanthemum; species Chrysanthemum makinoi. The sequence goes on from OU343225.1 coordinate 149,618,954, forward strand.
CTCTAAACCCTTAATTGATTCTAAATTTTCGTATGAAAATATGCTTTCGTTAAGGGAGTATTAAACAAAGTTGTTCCAAATTCATGCTAAATCAGTTTCTCTCCAAATGCTTTCGAAAAACATATCTTTTAATCATTTTGTTTCAAAAACATCATGGATATGCTATTTTTGAGGGGAAGAAACGTGATTAAAATGTGATCAAAATGTTTTATGATCGGTTGTTTGAATCTCAAAATGAGCTCGACTCAGTTGAAACCAATGAATTGACGAGTAATCAAAGTCAATAAATGTACCATTTCGAGAAACTTGTGATAGACATGAACTTACATGGGTCTAACCTCCTTTTCAAGGAGTGTTTACATCTTCAAGTTAGTTATTAGAGCTAGTTGTCACCTAAAACTGACAATGGAACTCTTTAACTAGGCAGCGTAACATGTCTCGTGGGGAATTGTCTATCATGAGCGATCAATTCAAAAGTGCAAACTCGACCCTCTGCAATGCAGATTTACTGTCAAAACTCATAAGCACATGTGAAGGGGGAGTGTTTCTGAAAATATAAAACTCGCGAAGTGTTCCAAACATGTTTTCTATCATAAACACTTTGAGAGATTTTCAAAGAAATTGGTTTTATGGCAACAATAGGGCATCATGGAGTTATAAGGTGACTAAGGATAGGAAACTTCGTCCTATGATCCTTGGGCTAGGAGGATCTACAAGGACATACCATAGTTAGTATTAGAAGTCCTTAGGTATGATTGAAAAAAAAAGAGGAGTAATGTGAGAAATGAGAAAGAAGGGGTTGAAGAATTAAAAGAAATGTAAAAGAAAGGGTGAAAAGAAATAGCCCTCCATATTCAACCTTAGGCCAGAAACCGGGTTCAATTCATGCACTCTTGGTTGTCACTAAGTTGACAGGTATTGAAGACAAAGGCGTCATGGACCCGGTGGCCTTGCGCACTAAACCTTCTAGCCACTCAATTCCTCTCAAAGGGATTTGTTTCATTCTCACCGGGAACCCTACATAATCTATCGACTTTCTCTTAGAGATCGTTGGTATTGAAGAAGGAGACCCTCTCCCTAGTCTCCGCTTAGGAAACCAAAATGCACTATTGAGTCTAGAGCCACGAGATTCATCAAAAGATCTCATAGGAACACTTGACATGACATAAACTTTTCATCATTAAGGACACAAGTGATATATTCTAGAGTCCTACCTGATCTTAGCAATCTGCCCGAACATTTATGAGAGTTTCACATCTGTGATCTTGATGATTGAATGGAAACTCTGCGGGGTCAACATCAAGTAGCCACGGCGGCCAGTCGCCGGTAACTCCCGTGGATTACGCTTGAGTGTGTCTCAAGCGGTCTGAGTCGTGGGGTGATGCCGGTGTACCTCGGCTGACTCATCACGAGCTGTAGGTGTACGCCGTATATCAGCGTTATCTCACTTGTGGGACTCGGTTCAGGAGCGGCCTTTGTAAGAATTAGAGATGTGTTTTCACACTATGCTATTAACACCCTCGAAATTCAAACTTGTAAGTGCCGGAATCCGCTTATTACTAACCCGTTTTATGTTTTCTTCTTATGGAAGCTCGGGCCGGATTATTCATCGTCTTGAGACTCTTCACATGCTTATACCAACAACACATGAAAGTTCTCATCAAAATCAAAGGCAACTCAAAGGGATTAAAGAAGATTCTTAAATTCGTCAATGTCAAAGAATCTACAAAGTATAAAGACTCGAGAACTTCATCATTGGAAACTCAAAGTCAAATAGAAGTGTGAGCATGGTGGAGAAAGAGGTGGAGACACCTAACCAACGAAGTTGACAATGTGATCAACCACATTATCGATCACAAAGCATGAAGGAACAAAGAATTAAGACTATTCTATATCTACAAGCAAAGTTCAAGCTCAAGGAAAGTAAAGATCTTATCAAGTGGAGCATCATTTGAATGACCACCCCTTAGGGGAGATTGTTAGCCTTAATAGTTTTATTAGAAGTGATGGTCATTCACATTTAGGAACTTTGTAGCGTGTGTTAGATATCATGCTAGAATAGTCAAAGGGCTCATGGATTGGGCTAAGCTAAATGGTTAGGCGTTTAGTTAAGTTAGCCTTGTATAAGTTCATGTAACCCAATCCATGTCCAAGCCCATCTCGAGGCCCATGGCCAAGCCTTAGGGCATCATCTCTCTTACTATAAATACCCCTCAAGTATGTCATTTGAGGGGTGTGCTTGAAAGTGTGTGTGTGTGTATATTTTCTCTCTCAAGGAATATACAACTTTATTGTGTTTATCTTATCATCTCACATACACGGTTTTATAAACATCAAGTCACCATCTCATCTTTATCTTTCTTTCTTTCTTATTTACGCATATTGTGTTTGTGTAACGTGTTCTTCGTGGTTTGCTTGGTATTTGTGTGATAAGGTATACGTGATAAAAGGGGTTTTACATTTATATCCAATAAACAATCAAACCCAATAGTTACAGAAACTTCCCTTACGTCAGTATATGCAAGAAATGATGGATTAACAACTCTACCTTCATGAAAGAGTCTCCTTTCAAGCAACTTAAAGGCCTTTCTATCGTCCGGACTTAGACCATTTTTCCTATGATACATGGATATGTAGTGGGCGGTGTCTTGGTAATCTTGTTGCTTGTTGCTTGGCATGATTGTTCCTAAACAATGCAACCACAATGTGATGTTAATTATGAATAGTAACCTAGAGGGTTTGATCACAATTTTGCTCAATTCATTTTTATTGAATTCAAGAAATGAGTTTAATTTGTATTAACAATGTTAATTCTTTGATTTGGGTTATCTTAGAAAACAATGTGGTAACAAATTATGACAAACCCACTTGAACCCAACCTCTAAAATGAAGAACTTGTAATCCTAGTAATCAAAGAATGAAATCAACAATGTAGTGAAGATTATACTTACACAAGTGATTGTTATGCTTGAGAGAGATGATCAAGTTGCTCTGTGAAGCGGATAGTTAGGTTTTGTTTGTGAGTCTTCAAGGGGAAAGTAGTTTGTGGAACATCCACAGTGATCATTCTTTCATTTAAGTTTTGTCTTCGTTGCATGGATCTCGCGGATCCCTCTTATTTGGGATCCGGTTAGTGTAAGTCGAGGGATCCGGCATGACAGCAAAAAATTAGCTCAAGCATTCCTTGATACCTTTGACTTGGGAATTCTTAAAGTGTTTAAAGTATTGATGTCTTAGGTTCTAAAACTTGTGTTTGATGTTTTAAGCTAATCTTATTTGACGTAGTTTCCTTTTAAAGAATTGGTCATAATTCTTTGGGAATTGTTTTTCAAATATTATAATAAAATCCCATTTTATTATAATGTAAAAAGTTTCACATAAGTTTTTATTGACGTAGATGGAGTGTCAATAAATCCTTTGTGATGAATAATAAATTAATAATAATGGTTATCAAATAACCAAGATATTATTATTATGAGTTGGTATTGTGATCTATACACATAAGTCGGAGAATACTAATTTGATGATGACTATAAAATGAATAACTACTAGAATAATAACTAATAAATCATGCAACTAAGATTTTAATAGTAACAATAAAGTTAAGTAATTAAAGATCATACCTTTGCCAAATATTCTTTTTAAGAAAAGAAGTATTTAGATGTTTTGTGATCTTCTTGGAATTTCCAGATTTATGTTGTAAGATTACTAAACATTCTTTTTGCAAAAAGAAATATTTAGATAAGTTCTTTATGATCTTCTTGGTGACTCCAAATCCAAGTATGAATAATGCTAAACAAAAATGTTAGAGCATTCTATCATTTTCCAACAATAAACAATATAATGATTTTTCAAATATGACAAAAATAATCCTTCTTTGTAGTTTTCAAACATACACGGATCGTATCAAGTTTTTAAAGTACAACATACTTTAAGAAAATTAGTATGACTTGATGCCAATTGTGAAAAACTAGAAGGGGGGGTTGAATAGTTTTACCAATTTACAACTTCCTTTTAAATATTTAGATCGACTTATGTCAATGTATTTGGTTGTTTATGTTGGACATTGATAGATAGATATATAAACGTGTAGTGAAAGATAAAGAGTAAGAAGCACATCACCACGACACAAGTTATTTATAGTGGTTCGGCTACAAGGACACCTTCCTTGCCCTACTCCACTCCCCGAGTCACCTACTCGAGAGTTCGTAAGCACTACACCAACTCCTTATGGCGGAGAAGCCTTCACAACGTCGCTTAACCTTTTACGGTACAAAGCTAAATCACGAGTTCTTTCACACCAAAGGCGAACCACACCTAACACAACGTCGCCTACTCTTTTATACTGATTGCTAGGCTAACCACCGAGTTCTTTCACACCTTAGGAGAACTAATCCTATCACAGCGTAAGCCTACCCTTTATTATGTACTAGGCTAAGCACCTAGTTCCATTACTATGGAGGAACTACTACCCTTCACAACACAACACCTAATATCAAAGAGATCAATTCCTTGTTACACCTTCATCAAGGATATCACCATCCTTGGAAACAAACAAATACTTATATGTATAACGATGCACCTCATCGATTATACGACCTAGGCGTTCTTCCCAAATGCGACTTGATTTGATTTTTCGGCATCCTTCACTAATGCCTTTGACACAACGCTTGGCACCCTTCACTAATGCCTTCGTCTTGACACCTTTAGCATTCTTCACTAATGCTTTGACACGGATGATGAGCACCTTTCACTAATGCTTTCATCTTGACACTTTCAGCATTCTTCACTAATGCCTTCAACCAACATCTATGGAGAAAGGAAGAACTATCAACAAGAGAACCTTAGTTGTCTTGATGATGTGGCTACGAGCATGACAACTCATGGACTTGAGCTTTGCGTCTTCAAGTGGTGATCTCTCTTTTAAGAGGAACCTAGAAGATCACACAAAACAAAAGACAAACTACATAGATCACTTAGATCGAGGTTAGAGGTTAGAATACTTGGGGAAAGTATGTGTGTAAAGTCATGCATAGAAAGGAAGAAATGGCTCTCTATTTATAGAAAAATTCTCTCTTTATTCCCGGATCCCACGGATCCCTTCCCTTATGGGATCGGCTAGCACAAATCAGGGATCAGTGGAGCATCCTCTTGGCCCATGGGTATTTTGGTTATGGGTCATGGGTCATGGGTTATGGGTTGATCCATGGTTTTCTTTCTAGATACAATGAACTTGTTTAAGTGGTATATATAAAACCATGGGTTATGGGTCAATACCATTTGCTAGTTTTTACCCATTTTAGTATTTACATGTTTTACCCATTTTAGTATATACATGTTTTACCCATTTTAGTATACTTAGTTTAAGTATGTGCTAACCCAATATGTAAACATTAGTTGTTGTACATATATATCTAAATCATAAAATCACTTAAGCTTGTTTTAGTGTTTTATGTGAAAACGTAAGTGTGTTAGAAAACTATTAACTCAAACTATTTACGTACTCTATTTGTTTCGTTAAAATGATTTTACGTTTGTTATCGACAAAACATTAGAAGATCGTGAAATATAAATAAACATTTTTACGGCTTATTTGTATTAACAGAAAACACAAATAGAGCATTAAAACGGATACTTGAAAAAACGGTCCACCAGAATAGAAAATATTGGGCATTCAAATTGGATGAGGCACTCTGGGCATTGAGCGCTACAAAACGCCTATCGGAACAACCCCTTTTTAAGCTTAGTATCACGGAAAGTGCCACCTCCTATTGAACTTGAGCAAAAGCGTCTTGGGCACTTAAGGCCGTAATATGGATTATTCGAGGCAAGGTCCAAAAGGTTCTTACAGACTTCAAGAACTGGATGGCTGAGATTGGGAAAGCTTACAAATCGTCGATCACATACAAAAGAAAGGCGAAAAATGGCATGATCAACGAATAAAATATCCTAAAGAGTTTTTGGAAGGAGATAAAGTAATCTTGTATAATTCAAGACTAAGATTATTTTCGGGAAAGCTCAAATCAAGATGGTATGGACCTTTTTGATAAAGCGGATGAACAATGGAGCTGTGGTGCTACTTGACCACGATGGAAGGGAATTTATTTATAGTAAATGGGCAATGTAATGTAAACATTATCAGGTTGGACCATAATGAAATGGTCAGCGATGAGGATATCGTTTTGGAAGAAGGTGATAATGAAGTCACGTAGAACACGACTTCTGAGTCTAGCTACAAGACTCATAAATAAAAGAAAGCGTGGGAGGCAACCCATGCTTAATTGTTTGCTTGTTATTGTCATATATCTTTTATTGATTGTTTATTCTCATGTTTAAATTTGTAAAAATGCTTTATTTTGTTTTTAACCTCGTCTTAATCACATATAAAGGTATTTTACATAAGGGATAAGTGTAGGGAGGATTACACGTTTTCAAAAGAAACGTAAACATGAGAATTTCAATTAATTAAAAGATATATATGTGTGTTTGTTCGAGTCAAATGCTTGTATAGAGTCATAATGGATGTTTTGCATGAATTTTTCCAGATTCTAAAGATATAAATTTTCTGAAATTTTTTAGAAAATCGCATGAACCGGTTTTTGTCGGGATCGCACTTGGCAGCGGTCGAAGAGTAAAAATAACAGTTACTTTTTTCTCGTTTTACGAGCTACTTATAAATTTGAATTTTCAGGTCTTAATTTTCCAAAATTAGAAAACATCCATTCCACAAGCATTATATCCTAGTTTAGTAGAGTCTTATATATATTATTACGGCCGATTTTACGCGAAGGTTTCGTTTGTTTTCTTCAAGTGCGCAGGTTTTATTTATCAAGAAGAAGATACATAAGGTTGGAAGGAGCTTTTGACGCATACATTCTTCTTGGAAAGGATTTAACCACTACTTCACACACGGATCCTACCAAGCTAATCAGGGGAGTACTAGTTTCTTTCATTTTTAATTACCTTCTATTATCATAGCTTTGATACTTTCGGGGAACATTGGGGACAATGTTCAGTTTAAGTGTAGGGAGGGAAAATAAAACGGGAACTTTGAAACTATGCTTATCCTTGACTATTTTCTTTGTCCAATTGTATTTGCGTAATAAACCATGAGAAAATGTCGGTTAGGGTAATTTTGGCACCAAATTTAAATTTTTTCATGACTTATAGGAGTGGGCCATTAGTCTTAACAAAAGCGTCTCATGGATATGAAGTTGCATGACTAGCACAAAAACCCTTTACCACTTAAATTCCACTCAAAATGTGAGGATCACCCTTAGATTAGTAGGAATTAAAGCATTCATCTTTAATGCTTAGTGTGTGAACCGGTAGTATAATAGATTCTAGAATTTGTTTTGTGATGCATCCCGAGATCGCTAGTAAGACTACACTTGTGTAGTTAGGAATAACTAAATGATAAGAGGCATTAGGATAACCCTTGTTTGATACACGTAATATAATTACTTCTTCCACCTCGATTGAGTAATTCCCCCACACCCTTGTGTTGTCCTCACTTTTAGTACACGATACCCTAGTTAACCCCTCAGAGCCTATCCTTTTCGCGGTTCTCTTGATTTTTCGGTTTTTCGAATATCAATGAAGAAATTGTTTACACCCCACCCCCAATGTACACCCAAATCTTCTTAGCCTACCTTGTATGCACTCACTTTTAGTGCATTATTGTTATCACCCTTAACCCTTAGTTCAATTATCTAGTTGCTTTCATAAGTTGCTAAGTCGAGTCATATCCTTTGTATACAGTTTTGGGGCGATTGGGACTCATGGGAAAAGTTAAAGTTTATGAAATGATGGGAAGGGAGCGTTAAATTCAAATTCCCTTTATTTGCATAATAATGTACTCCAAGTGTTTTGATCTTTTCAATTAGGGTCAAATTAGTGTTAGAGTAATAAAAACTCAAGTGTAGGGATGTGCCTATAAATCCCTATCATTTTGATGTTCCGAAAAGGATGGTAGAGTAAAAGTGTATGAAAAAATGAAAAAAATAGAAAAAGAAAAAGAAAAAAAAAGAGTGTTGAAAAAAAAACACCATCACGGGCTACCATCCTACATCTATCATTTAAATTTATGTTTGTGTGTTTCAGTTATCTAGAGTTTAGAGTGTCGAGTCTTGGCTTAGTAACGCCATTCTTCGTATGCTTGTAACATAAATTTTTTGACTTGCCACCACTAAATAGCCTATCCCACCAAACCCTTTGTTTCCCTACCGTAAGCCTAACATTACAACCCTTTAAAACACATCTTTGATAGTCTTTCCTAGGTGCTTGGCGTTTATGGAGGTTTGATCTAAGTCTCAAGCTTATGGTAATCTATGTACTAGGACCGGTTAATGAGTGTTTATCTTCCATTTCCAACTTGTTATATTTCATATACACCCGAGAGATGTGAGTACCCAAACATCCCATGTGAGGTGCTAGTATGTAATTTCCGTGCTTGTTATGACTTTTGTGGGGCTTATATATGTTGTGGATTGTTTTAAACCAATGCTTCATGACCCCTAACTTATAAATTAATTGGCTAAAAGCACATTTGCTTGAGGACAAACAAATACCAAGTGTAGGAATATTTGATAAGGTTTTAAAATGTACCATTTTGAGGGGTCGTTTAAGCCCTTATTTGATCACTTTTGTATCCGTTATTACTTTATATCGTTCCTTTTCACTTTTTAGGTTTCTTGAAGGCAAATTCTTTGGAATAATGCTATTATGGACGAAAAGGGCGAATATATGAAGAAAAAGGCCAAAGTCAAGAATCGAGACACTCAAGCTGCTGAAATACAAGGGGGCGGCGTCGGTGTTAGCTATGCGGCAGCCGTCATCACTTTTGAGGCGGCTCAGTGCCAAATTGCTTATTTACAAGTGGCGATGTCGGGCTTTAAAAGAGTAGGCCATCGAACTCGGGCGACCTAGATTTGATCAGGGCGGTCGAGAAGGGCTGAAAGGGCGCGGCACAAAAGGTGAAGCCGTCCGCAAGACTAACGTGGCCAAGCGAAACCCTAATGGCGTGACGACGGCGTCACAAATCATAAGGTGACGCCGTCGCGATTGTAATATTATATATAGAATCCGAATTTTTCATTATTGATGTGTAGTATTTTGGAGTAAAACCTAAACCGAACCAAAACGTCTTGTCTTATGCGAAGTATTTTAGGGTTCTCAACCCTATCTTACACCAAGATAAGTGTTTTACTTCATTAATTCAATTATGTCTTCAATTATTTGTGTGTATGCTTGCATGTTCTCCATGTCCGGCTAATTTACTTGTGTGTTGCTTAGGGAATATGAAACTTAACTATTGAATATTGATTGGTTGTCTCTTATCTTAATTGTTAATGATTTAGTAATTCGATAGGTCATTCGTTGTGTAGTTAATGCTTGATTAATCTTTGCGAACCTTAGACTATAACACCTAGAGTAGTTGTAGGCTAAACCATCCAAAGAGTACCTTAGAGTTAGAGTTTATAAATCCTAGAGATTTTGTAGATGAGACCCTTTGGTAGTTTCAAAGAGTTAGGGATAAACGCATACCCTACGAGCTTAGACACACAACGCGATTAGGAATAAGTACATGACAATTCAACCATCAATAGGAGATAATTAAGGAGTAATACAACCTAAGTAAACACATTCTTAAACTATCATACGAGCACACATTAATTAGACATAGACTACCCTCACCTTAGTTAATTAGATAATTAGATAATAGAGTAATCGGTAGAAATACCAACCCCCCAAATCCAAACCCCGAGATTTGTACCTTTCCATTTCCAAAAAAATATAAAAAGCACAAAAATAATCTTCCTCAACCCCAACCTTAGCGTAGTAACTCCTCACTAGCATTCCTATTCCCTTAGAGAACGATATCAATTCCCATGGCTTACCATAATACTACACTACAACGATTAGGTTCACTGCCTAGGGTGTTGAAAAACTTGCTCGACGAAAAGGAAGTTCCTTTGACCCCGAACGACGCGTGTATCGTTATCAGACAACACTAAGCGTAACCTACAAGGAGTTACTGAAGTGACTTCTTTGTCGAGTTGTTTGATGTTGACCACGAGCGGAGTTTCCATTCAATAATTGAGGATCACAGTTGTGAACCCCTCATAAATGTTCTCGACAGATTGCTAAGATCTGTGAAGGACTCGATAATGTTATCACTTGTGTCCTTAATGTTGAACAACAAGTGATGAAATGTTAAGTGTTCATAAGAGATCTTTTGATGAATCTCGTGGATCTAGACTCAAAGTACGCTTTGGTTTTCCTAAGCGGAGACTAGGGAGAGGGGCTTCTTCTTCAATACCAGCAATCTCTAAGAAAGATAGTTTACGTAGGGTTCCCTGTGAGAATGAAACAAGCTATTGTTGAGAGAAACTTGAGTGGTTAAGAAGGTTTAGTGCATGCGTCACTGGGTCCATGACGACTTTGATCTTCAATACCTGTGTCATCTAGTGACAACCGATGTAGCATATGAATTGAACCGATTATGCGCCTAAGTTGAATAATTTGGAGGGCTATTTCTTTTCACCCTTTTCATTACATTTCTTTTTAATTTTTCAACGCATTCTTTCTCCGATTCTCATTTTCTCCTTTTTATAATCATACCTAAGGACTTCTAAGTTCTAACTATTTTTGGTGTCCTTGGGTAGATCCCTCCGGCTCTGGCGGATCATAGGACGGTTATTCCTAACCTTAGTCACCTTATAACTCCATGACTATCCTAAGTTGCCATAAAACCATTTTCTCGAAAATCTCTCAAAGTGTTTATGAGTGAAAACATTTTGTAACACTTCGAGAGTTTTGTATTTTCATAAATACTCCCCTCACATGTGCTCAAGTGTTTTGGACAATCACAAATGAGGGTAGAGCTCGCACTTTTGAATTGATCGACTCAAGATAGACAATTCCCCGCGAGACACATTTACGTTGCTTAGTTAAAGAGTTGCATTGTCAGCTTTTAGGTGACAACTAGCTCTAATAACTACCTTGAAGGTGTGGACAAACCTTGAAAAGGTTGTCAAACCGGTCAAAGTTCATGTCTATCAAGAGTTTCTCAAAGAGGTACAATCTACTCGGATAAGTCTTGGAAGACAAATCTTTTCGATGTATGACAGTTCAGATCTCGTCAACTCATGGGTTAAGTTTTAGCACACGATGATTCAATCATATTTACAACATATTTGTATCACACATTTTTTCTCCCCCTAAAAAATGGCATATAAATGTTATTTTTGACGAAATTTTGATATCGAATATAACCATTTTGAGTTTTGTGGGAAGTTTCCACGAAGAAAAATTTGTGAACAAAGATTTTAGCAAGTACTCCCCCTCAACAAGTGATACAAACTTTTGAGGTTTTGAAAACATAAGGGGAAGTACTTATTCTTTTGAGCAAAACTTTGAAAAAATGAAAGTTTTGATAAGTTTTACTCAAAAGTAAGAAGCTTTCGCTCCTTTTATAAGGATTGTGGCACTAATGCGTACCACAGGGTCCTTTCATTACAAGTACGGGTTGTACACTGTTATGTGTGCACAAGCCACTGTCCATTATAAAGATCAAAACATCCAAATATCAATAAAAAAAATAATTAAGGAGTACCAAGCATTCCTCCAATGACACCGGGAGTTCTCTCTTGACGTTGATAGCCCGTAAGAGTGAAGCTCTCTCTTCCACCCACAAAGCTCTCTAACCTCCGCATCTGATCCCGGTGAAACAGTCTCTCATCAATCCTCTTGATAAACTTCGTGACATCCCTCTTTTCTCTGGAGTTCTACCGCTTCTTCGACCCAATGCCTTCATGAATCTCTTTTAATCGATATGCTAACCCGTCACGAACCTTCTTCAGCGTGTTATCACAAAACTTGTGAAGCTCATTGCAAGCCATGAAACAGTTATGGTGAAGTTCATTGCGGTAAACGACGCCAAACTTTGGTTTCTTGAGGATGGTGTACTGAGAGAGTTGGTTGATGTCGGGAAAGTGGAGCAACGTTTTAGTGAGATTGACCTTTTTCTGATATGATTCCACGGCAAGTTGAAGGTCTTCAACACGTTCTTGGATGACGATGCTTCTTATGAATTTCAACAAGGACTTGATGTACTGCAGCTGGATGTTGGTGGAGAAATGTCACATTCGACCTTGTACCTTAGCCAGATAGATGTCTTCAATGTCGTTGAGCGACAATCTTGGAAAATCGACTTCGGTAAAATCATATTCTGTTAGTCTTGGCGTTTGACTTTGATTTTCTTGAGGAATGAGTAATCCCACTTTGTAGCCGTGACATTCATTATAGCAATGATCATTTTGTCCTTTGTACACCTCTTTGTTTGATTTTAGTACTGGCGGCTTCGTAGTATAGTCTTCTTCGTTCGGGCCAATGATGAATTCCATCTTTGTACGCATCGAGGTCATAATTGACCACATTATCAACAAACATTCTTGTGGCTTCTTCCTCGATGGCAACATTATCGGACAAGGCTAGCTAGGGATGTTAAAGGTGAGTGACGTAGCGTATTTCTTGCTTACATCGCTACCGTGTTGAAGAAATTCTAGGTCATTGTTGAAGAAGTATTGGTAGGGAATCCTTTGTTGATCAGGTCGGCCGATGGTTGGTAGTGGCTTGGTCGGTCTGTAGTAAGGAGTCTTGTCAGGTCTTGTGAAGTCGATGTTGAATTCAGGGTTGAGCCAATCAATATTGTTGGACATGGCTCGTGCGATGTTGTCAAGATGATATTCGACTTCAATAGCACTATCGGAGTTGTCCTTAAGTAGTTGAAACGCGTCGTTCTTGATTCGGCGTAATTCTCCCTTTGTCATCTTCTTCACTTTGAACTTTTCTTGAATAATCTTGACATGCTCCATGGTTCGACCATTTACCGGTTCTTGGCCTTCCGGTAATTAAGGGGTGGCATCAACAAGCTTAGAAAACCATTCATATTGGTCAATTTCATCTTCATCTAGCCATGATACAACTGATGTTGACCTTTTCTGCTTAGGCTTGGAGGATGATTCTGTAGGCTGCTTGGTTGATGTCGGAGAGGGGGGGTTGTTGTTGAGGCTCAAGAATCTCTTCGTCATCACCACCGGTGTATTGGAAATAGTCACCAATTTTCTCCTTTGGTGGTGAAGACTCAGAGTCCCGAGGTTTATCTCAAGGCAGGGAGGACGTTGGCGTTCTTGTGGTGGTGGTGGTCTTTTGGGGTGGTGGAGGCTTGGAAGAGGATTCTCATTTTCTTTTGAGCGTTTTGGCTCGAATCCTTATGCGCATCGTCATCATCTCTTGGTCGCTTAACCTTACCAGCCAACTCTTTACAAGATGTCTTGAGTTGATATTCCAATAATGCCTCAAAAGTTTTGCTTCGAAGTGAAAGTTGCGAGTCGTTGAGACATTTTATAAGCACGGTTTAGATATCAATTACGCATCGGTGACAACGGGAGGAGCTGGTTTGATTGCATGACCACAGGGGTATTTGACAGTGTCTGCTTGACCAATGACATGAGATGTGGATAGAGTTGTCTGGCGAACATCTCTTTTGTGACTCTAGGGACGGTGTCGATAAGAAACTTATGAGTGTAGTCTCTAATCGTCTTGTCTATTTCACCCTATATATCTCGATTGAGAAACTGCTGGATCTGGTCTCTTTCCACCGAGAACTCATTTATCACATTTTGAAGTAAATTAACTCTGTCGGCAAGCCGATTCAATTTCTTGTTGACCACGTTGCGTTTCCTTTCTTGCCTGACAGCCTTGACAATCTTGGTTTTGGCACGTGATGCCCAAGTGTCGTGAGGTTTCTTGGTGATTTGGATGTGGATCTGGTGGTAGTATCTTTGGATGGTGGTGGTGATGAATGAGAAGATGAGTCTGATGAGGATAAGTCATGAGATGGCTCTGGGTCTTTTGGTGGCTCGAGAGTTTCTTGAGGGGTTACTGTGGGATTATCTTGAAGATAATTATCGGCTTCTTCTTGAGCTTTAGCCTCTTCTTGACCTTTGCCCTAGCCTCTTCTTCAGCTCTCTCCCTAGCTGCTTTCTCTATGTCTTCATCGATTATCTTCTCATTCTTCTCCTTTTCCTCTTCTTCAAAATCGAAAATGATTTCATCCTCTTGCTGTTGTTGCTCTGTTGATTCACAGAGTGGTGGTACGGTTCCCTTATCGGGTTGATTAACCGCGAGGGAATTGGTGTGGTTAGTGCACCACCACTGGAACCTCGAGGGCCTCGGTTTGTTGAAGATTAAATTCTTTAGCAGCATGTTGAATCCTCAGATCTTTGAGAGTCTTGTGGTACCCTCTTTCTTCATCCTTTGGTTCATCATCAGAGCTTTCTTCTACGCCTCTGCAACTGGAATCTTACCCTTGCCTGGTTTGGGACTGAGTGGTTGGTCATCGGACCTCAACGAGGTCGTATCATCGATGTCGGATTGAGAATAGTGAACCACATCATCGGTTCGGTATCCTCGAGTCTTTGTCCTCAAGTTTGAGTGCTTGGTTTTAGGGTTAGGGATGGCACCCTTAGATGGGACTTTTCTTTTGCGAGCAGGATTCCTTTTTGGATACTTGAGGGCACTCCCAGTGCTTTCAACACTTCGGCCTGCCGATCTTACGGTCTTCTTGATTGGAACATCGAGGTCTTTTCATCCATGAACCCGACTTTGCCCTTACTCACGGCTTCAAGATATCGACGATAATGATGGTAAACTTTTATATCATTGGTGAGAAGGCAATCCGGGGAGCACTTGCACCTTGTTTCTTTGTTGAAGAGTCCTTGAATATGATAATGTTTAACGTGGGCTCATACAACACTGAATGATTGTTGGGGTCGTTAAGTCTCAAGGGAATGTCCTGATTTTTCCCGAGAATGTTCTGGATCAACAACTTAGTGTATCTGATGAAAGGAACCTTTGTCTTGGGCTTCTTGAGATGGGACATCACGTCTTCCCATATGAGACTTTCAAAGTCGATGTCTTTGCTTGTTGACCATGCCCCAAAAGGTTTGCAAGTGCATGAGTTTAGGATGTTCATACCGCTGTCTCTTCCAGAAACAGACTTGGCGATCATGATGTACAAGGTCCTCCACGGTTGAGGAATGTTCTTTAAATCGACCGAGGAGTGCTTGGTAATAATTCCAGCTGCTTCATCATAGCCAAGATCGACCATGAATTGTAGTGTAGCCTCTTCACTTGGAATTGGTACATAGTCTGAGGTTGAATAAGCGGGAGAAAGAAGAATCGTTCGCAGATGCACTTGATGGCGGTGACTTCCTTATCATTGAGAGTCACTGTGGACATCGACCATCAACCTTTTTCATTGTGTTCGGAATTGATGAATATAAATTTACGGCACGATTCTTGAGTTGGTGAGCATATTGTTGTAGGGATGAGATTGAAGAATGTCTACAAATCACATGAAGACTCTGGCGGTGAAGTTCTCAAAATCGACCTTTAAGTTGTTCTTTCCAATCTTCATGCTGTAATCAGAAGAGAATATATCTTCCATTGTGAGCTCATTTGGTGCGTTGACATTTTCTATGATGACGTCCATATTGTGATCTGAAAGGTATTGAGACAAAAGAACCAACATATCGAAAGACATTATGTTAGTCAAAATTTGATTTTATTGACCAATTTATTGAATTTGTTATGTTAATGAATGTTACGAGTCCAAAGTCACATGTTGTCCAATAGTCCAAAGTTGTCGTGATAAGTTACGTAAGTATCTTAATTTTGAATGTTAAAGTCCAAAATTTTCACTTATTCACATAACATTTTAATTATTTTGCTTATTAGTGACATTTTGGTCTTGTGACGTTATGAGTAACTTATTACAAGTTTGTACGCGTAACATTTCATAAATTTAGATACAATTTTGGCTTAGGCGTAGGATAGTAAGCTTATGCGTGCGATTAGTAACCATACAGCGTAGGATTAAGCTTATGCGTAGGAGTCACTCTTACGGCGTAGAAAACTTCTGGCGTAGAAATGGGCTCTTAGCATGAAGCTTGCACGGCGTAAGCGTAGGTTGGGGGCTTACTGGCGTAAGGTTTACTGCGTAAGAGTAAGCCTTATCGCGTAAGAATCAAGTTCACGCATATCCTTCACGAGGATCGCGTAGTCCCATTGTAGACCCTTACGGCGTAAGAGTTCTCTTATGTGTAACATCTCACGTAAGGTATTCCATAGCGTAGAATCCGTTTTAACCTTGATTACGAATTGGTGCGCGTAGAAGCACCGAAAAAATTGATCATAACATTCAAATTAACACTTTATTCAAACCCTTTCAAGAACACATGGTACCACAAGTAGATTTCAGTTACGCGTAGGATATGTTTATGCGTAAGGTTAAACCCTAAAAATTCAAAACCTACGAGTAAACAATCTAGCCATGCAAAATCTACCAAATGATTTCTGGGATGTTTAAGGTGCAATAGAAGATGTTTTCAATTAGTTTTAACACAAATGTCTCATGAATAAAAAATACCCAATACTTCGAATGCATAAACCCTAAAGTCTAATTTCAGCAAATTGTTGTTTCTGGGTTAGATTCAAAGGTGTTGTTGATTAATAAATCACATATCAAACATATTACAAACCTCTAATTGACCTAAAACACTCACAATAGAGAATACCCAAATCCACGCATAAACCCTCGATTTTGAAAAATGATTAAAAACGTTTTATGGGTTAAAATTCTTGATGACAATGGATTTAAAACATGATTTATACCTAGTTAACACTAACCATTTCATCAAAATCAACCCAAAGTGATTACAAGTTCACACGCTTATGAGTAAAAACTTAAATCACTCCTAGAGAAAAATCAAACCGTTGGATTTAAGAATGATTAAAGACCTATGTTTGAAATCACTCAAAGAAACATTTAACACTTACAAATTAGAAGATTAGAGCACGGATTTGAGAAATGAATTATAGGCGTGGATGATAGTGGTTGGAAACTTTAATGCTTGAAATAAATGTGAAATATAATTAGGTGGAGTGTTTTTGTAAAAATGAGTTCTAACTTTTGACAATAATGGTCCCTCCACCTCAACCAATTTCAACCATAGCCCATAACTTCCATTTTGGTTAAGCAAAGCATGATATTTGGAAAGAAAATATGACAACACTCCCCCTCGACTTTAGAAATAGTTAAAATTTACAAATTTGAGTCCGAGGAGTGTTTTAAAAGAAGAAACGTATCCACCGTTATCAAAGATACAACCAATGTAGTGTAACATGCAAGTACAAAGTTTTATGAAACAGAAAAATATTTACATTCCCCCCCTCAACACTTGTCCGAGAAAATAATGAAATGTTTGAAAGAGCAAAGTGTTGACGGAAGATTTGTACTTGCAATGTTGGAAGAGATAGAAGAATTTTTTTGAGTTTTATCAGATTTTATATTTTTCTATTTTGTTTTTGATAAATTATTTATAAAAGAGGTTTTGGTGTTTGGTGGTTTTAAGATTGTATTAAAAGTTCGTCCAGTTCCTCTAGAGTCAAACACCTCATGCCAATCCGGTGGATCAACTCAGTAAACCTAGCAGGAGCTAAGGCTTTGGTGAGAAGGTCCGCCAATTGGTGTTCAGTACCCACAAAATATAATTCAACGGTACCCTTTTCCATATGCTCCTTGATGAAATGATATCGAAGATCGATGTGCTTGGACTTCGAATGTTGAACAGAGTTGCACGATATGGCAATAGCACTGATTGTCGCGGTACATAGGTATTACATCAAATACATAACCATAATCTTTAAGTTGTGTTCTCATCCAAATGACTTGAGCACAACACGCAGACATGGCTACATATTCGGCTTTAGTTGATAACATCGATGTACAATCCTGCTTCTTCGATTGCCATGACACCAATTTATCACCAAGGAATTGCAAAGCACCTGAAGTACTTTTCTAAGAATCTAAGCAACCTGCGTGATCAGCGTCTAAAAAGCTATTAGTTCAAAACCAGAATCCTTCGGATACCAGGTCCCCAAATTAATGGTTCCCTTGATGTATCGGAGGATTCTTTTAGCCTTAGAGAGGTGAGTTTTAGTTGGTCGTGACGATACGGGAGCAAAGATATACTGACAAATACAATGTCTCCTAGGTCATTAGATACATGAGAGAACCAATGATACTTCGGTATTTGGTAGGGTCAACCAATTTCCCATGCAAATCAGCATCCAGTTTTTTGGTTTGTGCCATTGGTGTGGCATAAGTATCACAACTTTGCATTCCATGTTTGTTTAAAATTTCAAGAGCATATTTGGACTGACTTAGGAAAATACCACGGGGTGATTGATGAACTTGCAGTCCTAGAAAGAATGTAAGTTCACCCATCATGGACATTCCAAAATGTTTTTTCATAAGTTTTGAAAATTCGTTTGAGTACTTTTTATGTGTTGACCCAAAAATGATGTCATTCACATAGATTTGAACGATTAAAATGTGAGCCCCGTGATATTGAATGAAAAGTGTTGGGTCGACCGATCCTTTAGTGAAATTATTGGCAATGAGAAAGGATGATAACTTATCATACCACGCCCGAGGGGCTTTTTGAGGCGTATAGAGCCTTTTTAGTTTGAAGGCGTGATGCGGGAACTATGGATCAACAAATCCTTCGGCCGACTAACATATACCGTTTCCTTCAGTTGACCATTGAAAAGCGGTTTTGACATCCATCCGATAGACCGTGATGTGCATGTGAGCCACGAATGCGGAAAAATCCGTGACCTCAAGTCTAGCAACCGGTGCGAATGATTCCTCGAAGTCAATCCCCTCTTGTTTTCTATAACCCTTAGCCACCGATGCGTGACTTATTTACGATAACCGTACCTTGACATCCAACTTGTTTTTTCAAATCCATTTAAGACCAATAACATAGACCCTGTTGGTTTTTCAACCAATTCCCATACTTCAAGACGTTTAAACTAATTAAGTTCTTCTTGCATGGATTCAATCCAGTTGTCATAAGTCATTGCTTCTTTAATGTTTTGGGTTTAGATTGGCTAACTTGGTAAGTGCATAAATGCAATGTTCACCGTCGAGTCAAGCGTTGTCTAGTTACGGCCGGTTGATTCGGTTTCCAATGATGTTTACAAGAGGATGGTCTTTAGTCCAACGATGTGTGGAGGGTTGATGTTGATATACATTGTGCAGATTAGGAGGATTCAAATGGCTTGTGGATGATTCGCAACATCGAAGTGGCGTTTCATTAGCAAGCGGATTGAAGAACGCATTTGGATCATAATCTGCGGTGTAGGTACTTCATGGTTGAAAATCATCGGATGGTTCAGCGTCATTGGATGCGGTTTGTTAAATTTTATTCTTTGTAGAATCAATTGGAGGTGCTTCGTCAACGGTTGTTGTTGTTTCGAGTGTATCGAGGTTGGCGGAAGCAGTTGATACATTGGAGCCGTTGATCAATATCATCTCTAAACGAGGGAGCAAATAATTTTTTCCATTTGACGACGAGTAAGCTGTAGGCTTGGTTCAGCTGATGATGGGGTTTGGGGGAAGTTTGGACGGTTATGTCCGGGTTCCAAGCTGGCATGAATCGAAATTGGCATGAATCGTTTCCATAATCTCCCTTGTACAACGATTCCAGATCCGGTATCCTTTAGAATTTTCACGATCCAACGAAGACTCCTATGTCAGCTTTAGCCTTGATCTTTCCAAAGTCATCACGATCATTATTCGGGTAACAAAGAGAACCAAATACATGAAAGTGTTTGAGATTCGGTTTGTGGTTATGGATAAGCTCATAAGGTGTTTTGTTGTGGCGTTTAGTAATCATTGAACGGTTCTGAGTGTAGCATGCAGTTGACACGGCCCGACCACAAGTAATCTGGTAGTTTTGCATTTATCAACATCGTTCTTGCAGCTTCCACTAACGTACGGTTCCGTCTTTCAACAACTCCGTTTTGTTCGGTGTTCTTGCAATTGATGTTTGATGCTCAATTCCTATTTTCTCATAGTATGTACGAAGAGTTTGATTCACAAATTCAGTTTCTTTATGCATTCTAATTTGTCGGTTGTGTTCGGGCTGAACTTGAATTTTCGTGGAGAAGGTGATGATCATCTAAGGAGCTTGATCTTTACTTCGAAGAAAATAAACCCAATTCCATCTTGAGTAGTCATCAACAATTACTAGAATGTAGCGTTTGCCATTAATCGCCTGCAGCGCATTGGGCCACACAAATCCATGTGAAGTAGATGAAGCACATCTTTGGGAGCGTGTTCCACCTTTGAAGGAAAGTGAGCACGAGTGCTTTTCCCTTGTTCACACGCTGAGCATAGATGATCTTTAGAATACCAAAGTCATGGGAGACCTTCAACAAGTTTGTAACGTGCAACATTGGTTATGGTTTGAAAGTTTAAGTGTGAAAGACGATGGTGCCATAGCCAGGATTTTGTAGATGTTGCCTTAGAAAGTAGACAGATAGGAGATGAAGCAATCATGTCTTGCATTGAGATTGTGTAAAGACTTGATGTGCGGTTTCCAGACATAAGATCGTTTCCTTGTAGATCACGAATGAAACAAGTTTTCTCCCTAAAAGCAACTTCCAAATCTCCATCACAAAATTAACCGACTGAAAAGAGATTGTGACCGAGACCTTCCACATAATAAACTCTGCTAATTTCGATGTTCCCATTGATGTAGTCTCCGTAGCCCATGATAGCTGCGAAGTGATCATTCCCGAACTTGACAGTGCCAATGAACTTTAAGACAAAGTTTGATAACAGTTTGAGATTGCCTGTCATGTGTCGAGAACATCTGTTATCAACAATCAGAGGATGATCAGTATCACTGCATTACATACGATGACACAGGTGGAATAGAAGTAGAGGTGGAACCCGGAGATTTAGAGGGTTCCGTTACAGTTACATTAGACACACACATGTTAATGATCTTGGGAATCCATTTAAAGCCTTGTATGTTTTGTAACCATTTCTGCCAAGTACAACTAGTCTTAGCTTTGGTCTTTGTTAGGATTTAGTAAATCCAGTTATTAAAGTGTCGGTCACCTCAAGTATATGTAATCATTAGAAAGCTTGTAGTCGTAGTTATTTAATGTTAAGTAGTATTTAGTTTTGTAACACCATGGAGGACGGACGGGTCTTTACCCACTGTATGCCTGATCCACAGCCCTTAGGTGGCGAGTTGTGTAAGACTATAAATACCCTCTACCTCCCAAGGTAGAGGGTTGGAGCTCATAATAAGATTTTCACTTTCTCTCACTAAGTTCCCAAACCTCTAACTCTTTCTCTCTCTAAAACCTATTAGTATACGCCTTGAATGATCATGGTTTGATGTGTTTGAGAAATCCTATGTGTAACAATTGCTATCAAGAGCCATGGTTTGATCATCTCTCTTACTTATCTTTGGATTTCTAGTGGTTTTATATGGTTTTTGGGTTTGAAAAAGTTTAGTGGTTTTTGCATCATTTGGATCACTTCTTGTGTTAAAGTTTGAATTTTGAGTGTACTTTTGAGTTTATAATCATTGTAAGGCTTAGGTTTTGATTTGGGAAGCTTGAATCACTGTGGTTGAGCTTGTTTTGAATTGAAAAGTGTGGTTTTGAAGTTTTTCAAGTTAGCGACTTGAGTCTCGGTGTGATTTTCTTCGTAGCGACTTGCTTTAGAAATTTCCAGAGAGTTGTAGTTTAATTTATAGCGACTTGATCTTAGCGACTTGTCTATTGAGACAAGCCGACAAACAGTACAAGTTAGTGGAGGTTACACTTCGGCTAGCGACTTGGTTGGTGTAGCGACTTGTCTCTGTTATTTCTAGCGACTTGTCATTATTGTTCTTAGCGAGTTGCTCTTTAGCGACTTGTCTGCTTAGCGATTTGGTGCAGTAGCGACTTGTGTTCAGCGACTTGATTCTTAGTGTTAGATATTGGATTTCACAAACACATCATAACATATCAAATGGGTCGAATTGTATAGAGTTTAGAGAGAGAAATTGGGAGCCTTTCTAGAGAGAGAAAGTGAAAGAAAACATAGAAGGTTAGATTAAGATGAATGAAAGGTCCAACCCTCTACCTTGGGAGGTAGAGGGTATTTATAGTTACATAATAAACGTCCTCCCTACGTGTGGATCGGCATCTGATGGGTAAAGACCGTCCTTCCTCCACGGTGTTGCACTAAACTAAATAACTAACTAAATAACTAGTAAATAACGTAATGTCTACGAGCTAACTTATGCTAGATTATATATGGGGTGACCGACACTTCACTATGGAATTTCTAATTCCTAACAATCTCCCCCTAAGGGAGGTCACCCCATGATTTACATTTTGAATCCTAGCATTCTATTCTTGACTTTGTTCTTGAGCTCGTAGACTTCAATTCTTCAATTCCGCAATCTTTGTGCATTAGTAGTGATTCTTTAAAGTCCGCATTGATTTGTACATTAAGTGGAGGCCTTTAACTGATCCACATCTTTGATGATCTTTGAGCTTTCTTTGAGATCATCAGCCACAGTAAATCTCTGGATCACCCTTTATTGTGTTGCCATCATGTGAAGTTGTGACTTTCGGACCGACATGCTCACACTTTTAGGATCATGACATCTTTCCATCAGAGTTGCGGAAGCTTCTTGGTTCATGATATTTGCGGCGTAGCGATAGCATAGTATAAAAATATCGAGAATCGGGTTATGTAGATATGCACAAGTCATGATTTCTTCAATTAAGTGTGGATGATGTAAGCATACGGCTTTGGATTGACTCCTCAATTCGATCATTGCAATCGTCGGGTTGTACCTGCATAAAACAGTTAAGAATAAAGCACATGAAAGTGTCTTTGATCACTTTCGTTGAATTGAGTACACGGCCACGGTTCCCGTTGATCGTACAAGTCTGCCTGTGATTAGGTAGGATTCCTAAGAATCTCCTTGACAGGGTTTTAGCATTTGTTCTAGCCGTTCTCAAACGGAACGTCTCAAAGAAGACAACACGGAGTGAGTGAACCAACAAATTGAGATTCACTGATTGATGAAAAATGATTTGAAAAACAATCGCGTATTGCTAGAAGAAAGAGTTTTACAATACGACGAAGGTTTTATGAGAAAGATCAATTTTCAAACAAAATACTTTTTGTATTAGAGAATGAATACACATTCGATGTGCTAGTGAAAAGAAGAGATTTGCACATCGACCGGTTTTTCTAAAAGTATTTTTCAATCAGAGATACTTTTTGTGTTTGAAAACATAAGTACACATTCGACGTGCTAGAGAAAAGAAGGTTTGCACATCGAATGGTTTTTCCAAAAGTATTCGTCAATTCCATTCCTGGACCAAGGTTAATTCAAGATTGAATCTCCCCATCGTTTCTATCCAGTTGTCACAAGCTTGTTCTTACGAGAAGATCTCACATGTCACCCACCAAGAGCTTGTTTGATGTTGGCTCTAGAAGGATTTCCATCTTCATTGTGAATATGTACATATCACTCGGATGTTCTGGCAATACCACAAAGATAATGCGTAGGACTCTTAATATATTCTTACTTTCCACATTGTGTGAAACAGCAAGTCTTCATGAATATTGTGTCCTAATGAGATATTGTGGATGATCTCTTGGCTCTAGACTCAATTGTGCATATTTGGTTTCTATCTTGGGAGACTAGGGAGAGCTCCTTCTTCAATATCAACAATCTCTAAGAGAAAGTCGATAGATTATGACGGTTCCCCGTGAGAATGAAACAAGCCCTTTTAAGAGGAACTTGAGTGGATTGGGAAGTTTAGTGCAGTGCGTCACTGGGTCCATGACGTCTTGTCTTCAATACCAGTGTTACCTTAGTAACAACCAGTAGCATATGTATTGAACCCGGTTACTGCCCTAAGGTTGAATTGATGGAGGGCCATTTCTTTTCACCCTTTATCACATTCAGTTCTTTTTCATTCTTCAACCCCTTCAATGCTTACCGAGACTTCATAACTAGAACCTTGTTGGGTTTATTCCAGTACTAGCTTTGTCTCAGTCCGCACTCTTCCCATATTCTCATTTTTCTCCTTTTTTTTCAATATTCCTAAGGACTCTACACTATCTAGTGGATTGTCCCTGGGAAGATCCATCCGGCTCTGGCGGGATCGTGGGAACGAATACCTAACCTAACCATCCTTATAACACCATGCATAAAGTAAATTGGTCGGTCTTTTGGTATTGTTCTTTCCTTCATGAAACCAATTGAAAAATCATTTGGAAAAACAATCAAGGTACTTGTGATACGAGATCAAAGCATTTTGTACCTTAATAGTTTTGATCATTTAGAAAACCTCCCCCTTAACATGTGCATATGATTTAGAAATTGTTTAGCACATGAAGGCAAGAGGACTTTGAAATATTTTCTTTGATCACTATTTTCATAGAAAAAGCCATTTGATTTTCTTGGTAAAATTCTCCCCTCAATATGTGCATGGATAAGAAAATCATTTTAACACATAGAGGCAAGAGTTCTTATGAAGCACATCCACGAACACAAAAGCCATTTAAGAAACCATTCGCTCCCCTCAATATGTGCTTGAGATTGAAAGCGTTTAGCACATATGAGAGAGCGACACAATTGAATCAAAATGATCACATTTTATCAAATTTCATTATTAAATCACAAATTCTCCCGTGATCAAAAATATCAAACCCTTTGAGATTTTGGACCCCAAGTGATTTAATACGGTTTAGAAAACATGGGAGAATATGTGGCCAGGTTTAAATACTCATCATGTTTTTGGATAAATCCTCCTCCTCAACATGTGCATTGTGTATTTGAAATCGTTTGGCACATGGAGGCAGGAGTGCCTATAAAAGATTAAAACCAATTCCATTTAAACAGATAAGAGATTTAAATCACGATCAAACAAGAACAGAAAAATTTCATTTTGAAAGACCTTCGACCTTTGAAGAAAATCATACCATGACATAACATTAAATCTTTAGATCATCACTTTTTGTTGTACAATCCGGACTTTTATGAAGAAATATTGTATGAAAATAATTTATTTTAAATCACTCTCCCCCTCAATCGATAACCGAAGTCAATAATTGAGTGACTTAGGTTTTGATAAAAAGAAGTCCGGTGATTTTCAAAATTTAGTCCAATTTATTTTCAAAACAATATTTTTCCATTTTTAAAACAATTTAATCAAATTATTCAAACTTGTTTAAAAATGGTATCCTGCACAAAGATACGTTAGGTGGAGAGAATCATAAGCTTCTTTTGTTGATGTTGTTGTAGGGCTTGGAAGAAAAACCGTCTGCTGATGCAGTGAGACTTCTTCTTACGTTGCATTTTGAATGCCAACTGAGGTCAAATTAAGCTCCATTTCTTCAATCACTTAGAAGAAAACCATCTTACGATGCAGTGAGACCTTTTGCATTTATGCCAACTCTCCATAGAAGTCCAATTAAGCTCCGTTTCTTCATTTGTCAACCCAAGATATAGTTACCCTTTCCTTTCGGCATCCAATCATCATATGTGGGATCCGGATCGGGAACATTCTTATATACCAATATACCTGCATATGTTAGTGAACACACATACAGATATATGGTGGTCGACATGACATCACCCAAACAGCAATCGACTAATAAAAGTCAATGCAACATCTCAATCAGATCATGTAAAGGCATGAGAATAATGTGTTCATCAAACTCTAATCATCTAAACCTAACAATCATATCCTAGGAACCTAGTCCTTCATCGTAGGTTAACATCATTTTTTAATTAAGCATATAGGATAATTAAGAAAGCCCGTTAGATGATATAGATTTGAAAACATTATCCCCCTCAATTAATGACTCAATTTTTGAAAAGTTTAAAAGCGTTGAAGTCATTGATTGAGTTTGCAAATTTATAAAACTCGAATCGATTATTTTGAAAGCAACTCATTTTCCACCAATTTTTTAATACAGCAAATATTTTTCTGAAGAATTTTTGACGGAAAAACATTTGTGTGGGAACAACAATCCTTTGACATACTTTCCTCATTTTGTTTTAGGATAAGTGCACGAAAATATTTGAAAATTGGTTTAGCGCAACACTTTCCTTTCTTTTGAAGAGTGGGTTGCTATCAGAAATAATAGCAAACCATAGTTTAAGCTCGGTCCGAGTCACGAAATAAACGCAAGCCATAGTTTGTGACATGTATTGAAAAGAATATTTACACCTCCTGCTCGAACTTCATCTATGGTCCGTGCCATTATTGAATGACATTTCTAAGACCGTAGATGTTATCGATACCGAAAGACATGTCTTGAGAAAACATATTTTTGGTATTTTTGAAATTTTCTGATTTTTATGGGTTTTTGAAGGTTTTATATTTTTCTATTTTCTTTTTGTTGGTTTTATATTTTTTTTTATTTGGTTTTTTTTGAAAAATATTTACAAGGATAGAGAAGATGATATAGTTAAAGAAGATGATGATACGAGTACCGAGATAAGGATATCGAGCAGCCTCATTGAAGAAGATAGAAGTCATCATCTCTTAAACATTCACCACCAAAGCTTCCAAGGCTCTTGCACAGAAGAAATTGAGCCATCTGAAAGTGAGACTTTGGCAGCTTCCCCCCAAACCAAAAATCCATTAGATGAGCAGATTCGAAGCTCTATTTCAAGCTTGCATTAGCCAGGCACACAGATAAGCCCACCATTATCATAAATCCCGCTGCTCCTTTTAAGAACGATAATCGAGATTCTCCATTTGGGGTTATATCATCCAATAGAACAACAACAACGTATCATCCCACGTATAAATAATCTTCTCAAATTTCTTTTCCACTGAGGTCTGAAGCAATCCATTCCAAACAGGTGTCAAGAGAACAATTCCCCCAAGTATTTGAATTGAAGTAGTCAGTTTCTTTGTATAATGCTCAAGAACTCTCCCGAACACACATCATGAGGGGAATGAAAACACCTTCCCATGTTCACATTTTTCTTCCCGGATGATCGTGAATGAAGCTCAAGAACCAGAAGTACACCAATACCCAAGAGCTCTCCTGAATACACATCATGAGGGGAATGAAAACACCTCCCCATGTTCACATTTTTCTTCCTGATGATCGTGTATGAAGCTCAAGTATCGAGTATACCACTAGACAAGGAAGGAATAACGATAACATTGAAGAAGCGAGGCCAAGTCACGATTATCTCTGCGGATGACAATCTCTGCGGATGTCAACTCCGGAATAAGTGATTATATCTACGAATCAGATTAAGCCCTCAAGTGAAAACAGTTGAGCGCCCCCAATGTACACAATTCTCACTCCCCTGATGATAGTGATTCCATCGAAATCACCACACACTTGTGTACCTCTTTTATCTTCAGAAACTTTCTCTAACATCTCTTCCCCTACATAGTTGGAATAATAACACCAAAAGCCTTGATGAGTAAAACCTTGAGATTCTCTGCGGTCATGACAATTGTCTTCTCGGGATATCTTCAATCACTTAGAAGAGTTAAGTTTATCAAGTTTACTCGCCATGAGTCAAACCTTGAGTATCTCTGCGGTAATAACATTTGTCTTCTCGGGATATCTTCAATCACTTAGAAGAATTAAGTTCATCAAGTTTACTCGCTTTGTGTTTAGATGTGTGTCTCCTTGCCCCTTTCTGGTTTTATTACTTCAGAATCAGTAACAAATAATAAGCCCAAATACTTGAAATCTTTATGAGAAGAACACTAAAACTCTTGTGAGAATCAACTTGCTAAAGACTCTCTCTGACTATTTTAATCAACCCTTATGTAGACAATTTGAAGTGACCACTGAAGAAGAAAACCCGATATACCATTCTTGAAACTGAAGTCAACTTCCCCACATTTGTATCTTAAGCTTGCACCTAATGATGGAAGAACGGTGTAGAAAATTTATGCTTCAAGCAAATCTCTAAGTACTCACTACTCAAGCAAAGTATGAGACATTAACACCTCTTGCGATTATCCACACCGTCATATGCGTGTGACCCTGAGTAAAACAAAGTAACTCCTAATAGTGATAGTTAACCAGGTCTTCAACCATCCACCTCACTGCGGTAACTAGATAAACCAAGTCTTCAACTCAAATTCTTAAGCCGAGCAAGTTATCAAATAAGAACACGCCTTTGTGAAAGTCAACTTCAATCTCAAATAAGTGATAAATGATTAACTCAAGTAATTAACTTGTGTCAAATGTCCAACACGTGAATAAATGTACAACCGGATGTACATTGACCCACTTAATGAACCGGAACAAATGATTCCTCAACATCAATTCCATCTTCCTAAAGATATACATATAGAGACTGACGGAAGATTCACCAATATTGTCTTCAAGCGGATGAGGTAGTCATTTTCCTTAATGTTCATGTGGTTGATTTGCAGAGTGCACAATAATCCGTGAAGATTTGGTAAAAGAATACCAAAGAGCGGATCATTTTTCATGAAAAATAATCCGTGAAGATTTGGCAAAGGAATACCAAAGAGCGGATTATTATTCAATAGTGCAACTGCAATATTACAATAGTCAATATCAACGCCTCCCATAAACCGACAACCTGTTTGATAAATGCCCAGATTAAGAAGAAGTCTTTAGATAATCAAATGCAACTCGTCTTTAGTCTTCTAATATGTAGCGGAGAATGTAGAACTGACTGTAGACTCGACCTTCTTCAAGATTGTCCGAATGGGGAATAGAATGTTAACATCTTCAACTCACACCAAAAAACATCCCACCAAAAAGCATCCCAATTAACTTACATCTTGCAAATCCCTTAACTAAAATCCCTCCCAATCAAACAAGAACAAAAAGATGTTCATCAAGGAAATCGGCAATCGGGCAACGAACACACAAGATAGTAACACCAAACTACCAATCACATCAAACAAGAACAGAGAGATTGTTCGGAATCATCATGTTGAAGTACACGTGAAGCATTAACCGGAAGCACTTTGTCGATAAACTCATCAATCTGAGTGAAGATGTCAACCAACGGCTCTTAGAAGAGAAAAACTCCATGTGAAGATGACCCGATAAGAATAAGCTCGATTCTTTCATGAGTTAAGAGCCGTATGACCATTTATATTCTCAAATATCAATCAACAATGCAAAAAATTCACACTTCTTCTCCCCCTCAAGAATTGCATACGGAGTTGCCATTCTTGATTGAATAAGTGAATATCTTAACCAAATGTAGTCTATTCACACTTTTCCCCCGCAATATTAGCACATGATGTCTCCATCTTCATTATAGTTGAGCAAGTGGAATAATAAAACAATCAACAGATAGCCGGTTCACTTGATAAACAAAAGCACATGGAAAAAGCATGAAGCATGTTGATGAGAATGGTCATAATAAGAAGATTTCTCTTCTTCCAAAGATAATGCGCACTGAAGCGTACACATTTCTTTTCTTTGAGGAACGAGGCTTGAACTGAAGTATTCAAACGTCATAAGAAGATTTCTCTTCTTCGGAAGATAAAGCGCACTAAAACGTACACTTTTCTTTTCTTTAGAGAACGAGGCATAAACTGTTGTGTTCATACGTCATAGCCGAAAGAATATCAAGATTGAGTTACTTGAACCCGTGAGTTATGAGATATCAATCCTTGTGTTATCCATACTTTAAACCAGTCCATGTATTGAAGGATCGAAGTATCTGCAACTGAGTAAGGTCTACCTGCACTAACATTACAAGCTTGATTGCATATATATTGGTTAGTGACATTAGTATCCAAACCCTTTGGGGTTTCACGGTCAACCTTGATTTTGTCATTAGAAAACAGCTTTCCGGTAGGAATCCACCTAAGTCCAGCATCCTTAAACATTCTACCAGATGGTATCCACTTATGGCAAGGTCTAGGATTGTTAGGCTTCTTATGCACAGTGGAAGACTTATCCTTATTCATAGTTTCCAAAGATTTAGCAGTTGGTATCCATCTAGGCGAAGTTTTTGGTTTGTTTTGCTTCACAACATGTTGAACCTTAGTCACATTAGTAGTCTTAGTGGATTGTACCTTAGCATGTGAATTAGGAAAATGTTTCTTTTGTGGAAATAACTCAGAATTTCTAGTTTTGTTTTCTACATGCTTAGCATTCATATGCACATAATTATTCTTAGATGCACGTCAATCCCTAGTCTTTTGAGTGTTCCTAGGTAGTGGTTTACAACTACTAGCAGTGCCTTGAAATCTCGTAGAATTCCTCACCCTAGGTCTTGCACCTAAAATTCCTCTTTTGAATCTGCCTTTTCCTAGCTTCTTCAAGATAATAGTTCTTCCACAAGTCATTCATATCATATGAATTATGGGTTTTAATGCTTGGTTTTGACACTGTTTTCGAACTAATCCTAGAGGTGCTGGGAGTAGAAGTGGCTACATGTTGAGGGTTAACAGAGCTAGAAGCCTTATTCTTAGGTAACTCGTGAAGTGGTGGTTTTGACAAAACTTGTTTCTCATCAACTTGGGAGGCAAACCGTGTTTTGAAAATTTTGGTCTTTCGGATATAAACGCAGTAGGCTGCCTAACAATGGACTGGTTTCTAATGGGATGAGAAACTGGTTTCCCCAAGGTTGATGGTTTTGTAAACTTAGCGTTCACACTTTTCCCTATAGTTTTCCTAAGCTCATTTTTTAGGGGAACAATAGCGAAACTCTTTTCCTGAAGTTGAGCTTTGAGTTCATCAATCTTTGCTATCAAAGGGTTTGTTTGTTCCATTGACTTAGTTCTAGCTTCTTTGACAGAGTTACTTAGTTCTATGTGATGCTTTCTCAAAGACTAATTTTCCTTTAGTAATTTAGCCACATAAATTGACAGTTCATTATTTCTTGTTATAGTAGCATCAATGTCTTGTGTATTCATGACTAAATTACTTTTCACATTCAAGACAGAAATATGTTTCTTCAGATTGTAAATGGTTGAGTCTTTGTCTTGAAGCTGAGCTTTCAAAGTGTTAATTTCAAAAGTTCACGGAATTCAGGAAGTTCCGGATTTTTACATGGTTTGTTAAGTTGAAAACTTTCTTCTTTACTCTGTATTGCAATTTCAAGTGAAATGCAATATTTTTCAAGATTTGAGAATTTGTTTGAAAGTTCATCAAAAGCCTTTTTATCAACCATATCTTTTGTTTTGAAACACTTAATCTCGCACTCAGCCTCGGTTATAGAAGATTTATCAAAGTCATGTTCAAAGCATCATGATCGGTTAGTTTAAGTACTTTAGCAGATGCATTGTGTTGAACAGTAAAGGGTACCTCATTACATGACACTTGCTCAATTTCGGTCCGATATCTGCATCCACATCATGTGTAATAAGAGTCACTGGACCGGGTCGTGTCAAGCTTATCTATCTCTGAGCCTCTATTCGAGTGTCAACTGATCCATCATCCGGTGCTTTACCCGACTCATCATTATTTCTTTGTCTCGACATTCGCATTCAGCAACACCCGATTCTTCAACATACATTACCTAACTTATCACAACAATCTCTCAACGCACGAACGCATCCACTTTTTCATCATGTCAGTAACTTCCTCAATGTACTTCTCCACATTATCCAAGAGATGGATAAGTGTCTCTATGAACACGCTAATTTCCATTCGAGTGTGTTTCTTGAAAGACACTTCAGTCATGTCTTGATCATAATCTGATGAATATTCCCCATTGATGAATAGCTGAAATTGTTTGTGGATCACATGAAGTGCAGCACTGGAACTATCCTTTTGAACCTTTTCTTTATCAAGTTGTTGTTCCAATTGTTCTAAGTTCAACAGCAAGTTTCTAGTCAGTGTAGGTAAATCCTGACGGAAGATGGCACTACATGTTCGATCCTTAATTGTGGACAAAAGTACATGCGAGGTGAGAGTGAAGTAACTGATAAGGTTCAATGTTACTTTCCATTAGCATGGCATTTTGTAGCCTAAACTGGTGCAATTCTCTCTCTTTAGATTCTGAACACGGAGATCTCACATCCTCATTGCTTAATTCAATCATCTTTAATCGATCAGTGTAGCATACATTATCATTGTTGTCCACAACATCATACAGTTTAAGCACTTCGAAATCAGGTCAGTAGAGTAAGAAATGATGTGGTAGAATGCACGGGATTTTACAAGTCTATGATTTAAACCGAGAAATAGAATCTTTCGCGGGATTTTACTAAAATCAAGACCAAACCGTTAAGCAATGACCAATGGAACGTGTTAAGATGACTGATGGATTGTCACAATGATAGACAATTGTGTGTTAGGACTTATGATTGTTTGTAGGATTAGCAGAGATGTTGTTTGGTCGAGATTTGGGTAGGTTGATGCACGATTTTACGGAGAAATTTAGGTCCAAAAACTTAAAAAGCTCAATAACTTCCTTCCGGAGGCAATTTGGGCCTCAAAAAATTCGTTTCACAGCGCTTGCGATGAAACCTCACCATATTCAGCCTGTTCCGCTCGTTTTGACTGGTATTTCGCTGAAAACGGAGTTACGGTTCAAAAGTTATGGCCGTTTGAAGTTTTGCCGTAAAAAGTCAACTTTTGGTCAACCCACTTCAATCAACTCGCATCCAGGACAACTCGCTTCCAAGACAACTCTCTTAAACGACAACTTGCTTAAGGCACAACTCACATAAGATGACAACTCGCTTAATAGACAAGTCGCATGAAGCACAACTCGCATAAACAGACAACTCGCTTAATAGACAAGTCGCATAAAACACAACTCGCATAGGCAACTCGCAAGCAACTCGCATAGGCAACTCTCTTAGGCAACTCTCTATAGATACGTTGAATCTGGACAAGTCGCATAGGCAACTCTCTTTAGTATCAACTCGCTACACAATCAACTCGCTTAAAGAAACAAGTCGCTAAATAACCAAGTCGCATAAATAGTCAACTCGCTAAGTAGCCAAGTCGCTTATACCAACTCGCTTCTAATGAAGAAGCGCTCGCATCAAGAAACTCAACTCACGAGTCTCAACTCGCTTTAGCTGTCAACTCTCTTCCAAGCAACTCGCTTCCAAGAAAATCACTATGAGACTCAACTCGCTTTGTACCAATATTCAAAAAACCACCACTTTTCAATCCAAAAACAACCTAAGCACGATGATTCAAGCCTTCCAAATCAAAACCTAAACACTTATGATGATTCTAAACACAAAAGTACAATCAAAATCAAAACTTTAACACTAGAGATGATCCAAATGATGCAAAATACTCTAAACTCATTCAAACCCAAAAACCATATAAAACCACTTGAAATCCAAAAACATGAAAGATGAATGATCAAACCATGGCTCTTGATACCAATTTTTAGATATTGGATTTCATAGACACATCATAACATATCAAATGGGTCGAATTGTATAGAGTTTAGAGAGAGAAAGTGGGAGCCTTTCTAGAGAGAGAAAGTGATAGAAAACATATAAGGTTAGATTAAGATGAATGAAAGGTCCAACCCTCTACCTTGGGAGGTAGAGGGTATTTATAGTTACAAAATAAACGTCCTCCTACGGACTGTGGATCAGGCATACAGTGGATAAAAACCCGTCCTTCCTCCACGGTGTTGCACTAAACTAAATAACTAACTAAATAACTAGTAAATAACGTAATGTCTACGAGTTAACTTATGCTAGATTATATATGGGGTGACCGACACTTCACTATGGAATTTCTAATTCCTAACATTTTTTATTTTTAGATTTATGATTGTCGGTAGTGTGATTTCAGGGATTGAAGTTTGTTCATGACGCTTATACGAAGGCACGTCTCTTTTTCGTGGGCTTTCCTTCTTTATGGAGCAAATTTCATGGAAGTTCTCGCTCTAATTCTACCTTTCTCTTCACCTTTATTTAATGCCTAGTACAAAAGGGACTTTGTACAATTCAAGTCGGGGGACGGGAGTAGAATTATCTCTTGAACTTTATTTCGCCCTCATCTATTTTTCTAGTTTATTTTGAAAAATTATGCCATTTTTAATTTTGACGTGTTTTTCTTAACCTAACTAGATTAGACCTTAGCCGAGCATATACAACCCTTGATATTATATGGTGAGATTAGCCTTATCCGTTTCCAATATTTTACCCCAAATCCACCAAATTATGAGTGTGCCGGTAGCTTGTAAACTTTAGAACTCGGCCTTTGCATCATTTCGAGACCATAGACGAGGTATGTTGAGTTAGCTCGATGTATTTGGACTTTTCAGTTTTAGAAAGCAATATTATAGGATTATCACCCAAATAGCCTACCATTGTGTGTCTATCGATTAGTCACCTCGACTTTTCGACCCCCATGTGAAACCCTTTTGTTGCACTCATCTTTAGTGCAAGATACCCCTAGATACACCCTTCTGAGCCATTCTTTTCATTTTGTTTACCCAATATATTGTTTCGATACACCTATACACCTTAGCCTACCCTGTAGTCTTTATTTGTAATTGGGAAGTCATCATTTGCCTAAGTTCAAGGTTCGAGTGGAAAGGTTCGGAAATCACGCTTTCATGACAACATTTCTGAAGATCATTGAACACCCCCCGAATTCCCATTGTTCATCTCAAGTGGGGGGATATTATGTTATGTTATTGTTATGTTGAAAAAAAAATGATGATGATTCGAGAAAAAAAAAGTTGTTATGATTATGTTATTGTAAAGTGCGATGTTATAAGCACTGTAGTATGAGCTTTATTGATTTAGTATCGAGGAGGCCACCTCGGTCACATTTGAAGATTGGAGTTGGTAGTTATGCCAACAGTTGGAGAAAAGTTAGTGTGCCCATCACGACGTCCTCTAATGAGACATCTACCTTGCATTTCATGATCCGGTTTCTTGACTTCAAAGCTTGAACTTTGGGCGGATGGTAAGTGGTGATGACTTGGTTATAGATTTAGACTACCTGCTTGTTTTTTATTTTACACCAATTATATATCCCATGTCTTATCCTACCCTTTAGTCATGAAGCGTGTCTAGGTGATGCAGCGAGCAATCTTTGGTGTCTTGGCCATGGATTTGGTCATGTATCATTGATTTTGTCCACTTCGCCGTGACATGTTAGTAATGACGAGTCACCCCTTAAACCTTTGTCGTGTCTACCCATATTGCCTTCGAGAATTCCTTAGCCCTTAACTCTAGTGGTGGAGATTTGTGTAACCGCCAAGCTTTTGATAGAATACATGCTATGACTGTGCGATTGAGTGATCACCCCGAAATTGACACTTAGAATAGTTGAGAGATTTGAGTGTTTTGTTCCCCTTTCGTGAGATGTTCGGCTTTATTTTATTCTAGCATAAGGGATTTGTAAACTCATATTTACCAGGTTATGGGACATATCTTTTTAGGAATCTTTCTAATAAGATCTACTTGACGGCAAGTAGAGTTCAAGTGGGGGGATTGATGCAGGTTTTACTGATCAGGTCTTAATATTTATAGTGTCTCGCTATACCTAAGGTCTACCCTAATGCACTAACGGGCAGTGTACCCGGTCGTATGTAGTGTAGTAAATGGTAAAGCCGAGGTCGTCCCAAGAGCTATGTGTGTTGGATTATTACTAAGTCTAATTGTCACAGAATAATGATGGTTTCAATAGGGAATTAATTAATTAAACTACTAATGCAGAATGAAAGCAAATAAATGGGTAAAGGGAAATCAATAGAGGAATAGTGGTGTTAACCTAGTCAATCCTCCTAGCTAGTTATGTCTACGTCTACCTACTTCCAATTACTTCAGGTGGGGTCAAATTCGAGAGGACAACATTTGGTCAATTCAGCCTAACCTATCAGCAAAGATGCCACCACAGAGAAATCAGGCGCACCGTCATAAGTCTGTTGTTCACGGTCCCTAAGCCAAGTCATTAAGTACCGCTACATGCTAGATTCTAAATGGTGAGTGCCGGCGTTAGGAACTTAGACACTACACCCCAATTCTTAAGTTCATCCAAACGATAGGTGATCAGTTGGTCAAATCGCACAAGTAGAAAGGGTCGTCATTGGTCATATCTTACCCTTCCCATCTCAGTCCGCTCACCTAGGGTCAGTTGGTCATATCTCCTAGGCAATTGGCCTATACCGCCATTCAAAACTACCGAATCAAGGGTGACTACCAAAGAACTATGCATGCCTACACTTAGAAATAATTGTACGGATGTAAAGGTAAACGCAAACAAAACAATTAAGGAATCATAACTAGGCTAGCACCAAAGGGTGCTTAGCCGCTCATATTAATCATGCAAATCAATTCAATATTCAAAGGTACGAAATACATGAATTGAAAGTAAAAGAAATATAAAACGCTAAAGCTTATCGTAATGGAGTGACTTCTCCCTTGGAAACAGCTCCGTATGCTCCCCTAGACCTGCCTTGAGCTTTTTCCCACGTTCTCAGAGAGTTGTGTGTGAAATGGGATGATTAGAAATGCTGGAATTCGTGGGGTATTTATAGGCCAGTGCAGGTTACGCGTAACCAACATAGGAGTTACGCCGTAACCTCTATTCCATCGTAAATGCACTAGATCGCTAGTTACGGTAACCTAATAAGTGGTTACGCAGTAGTCTTCGATAAACACGGTTACGTCATAAGTGATGCAGATAGTTCTGCAGTAAGTATCGGCGTGGATCCTCATTTGACCTAATGTAGTTACGTCGTAACCTTTGGGAAGAGTTACGTTGTAACCTCTTGATAAGTTGGTATTCTGAGTCACGCAATACCTCATTTGACCTAATGGGTAGACACGACAAAGGTTAAGGGGTGACTCATCATTACTAACATGTCACGGTGAAGTGGACAAAATCAATGATACATGACCAAATCCATGGCCAAGACACCAAAGATTGCTTGCTGCATCACCTAGACATGCTTCATGACTAAAGGGTAGGATAAGACATGGGATAAATAATTGGTGTAAAATGAAAAACAAACAGGTAGTCTAAATCTATAACCAAGTCATCACCACTTACCGTCCGCTCAAAGTTCAAGTTTAGAAGTCTAGAAACTGGATCATGAAATGCAAGGTAGATGTGTCATTAGAGGACGTCGTGATGGGCACACCACCTTTTCTTCTTCTGTTGGCAAAACTACCAACTCCCATCTTCAAATGTGACCGAGGTGGCCTCCTCGATACTAATCAATAAAGCTCATACTATAGTGCTTATAACATCGCACTTTACAATATCATAACTCAATCAAATTTTTTTATTTTATTTTTCGAATCATCATTTTTTTTAATCATAACATAATAACATAACATCCCCCACTTGAGATGAACAATTGGGAATTCAGGGGGGTCTTCAATGATCTTCATAAATGTTGTCGATGAAAGTGTGATTTCCAAACCTTTCCACTCGAACCTTGAACTTAGGCAAATGATGATTTCCCAATCGCAAATAAAGACTACAGGGTAGGCTAAGGTGTATAGGTGTAACGAAACAATATATTGGGTTGACAAAATTAAAGGAATGGCTCAGAAGGGTGTATCTAGGGGTATCTTGCACTAAAGGTGAGTGCAAGAAAAGGGTTTCACACGAGGGTCGAAAAGTCGAGGTGAGTAATCGATAGACTCACAAAGGTAGGTTGTTTGGGTGATAATCCTATAATATTGCCTTCTAAAACTGAAAAGTCCAAATACATCGAGCTAACTCAACAACATACCTCGTCTATGGTCTCGAAATGATGCAAATGCCAAGTTCTAAAGTTTACAAGCTACCGACACACTCATAATTTGGTGGATTTGGGGTAAAATATTGGAAACGTATAAGGCTAATCTCACCATGTAATGTTAAGGGTTGTATGTGCTCGGCTAAGTTCTAATCTAGTTAGGTTCGGAAAAACATGTCAAAATTTTAAAAAATGGCATAATTTTTCAAAATAAACTAGAAAAATGAGGGCGAAATACAGTTCAAGAGATAATTCTACTCCCGTCCCCCCACTTGAATTGTACAAAGTCTCTTTTGTACTAGGCATTAAAATAAAGGTGAAGAGAAAGGTAGAATTAGAGCGAGAACTTCCCTGAAATTTGCTCCAAAAAGAAGAAGGCCCATGAAAAAGAACCGTGCCTTCGTTTAAGCGTCATGAACAAACTTCAATCCCTGAAATCACAATACCGACAAGCATAATTATAAAAATAAAAAATAAAAATGAAAAACAACCTAACTCACTTTCGTAGGAATCATGGTTGCATTTAGCGTATGCAACAAGCCTTTTAAACCACTTGGTGTCCCAAGTGGACGAGTGATGTCTCGTGAGGGTTCACAGAGAACACACCCACAAAGTTCATTTAAAAACTAATACAATGTTATTGTGTTTTAAAATAAAATAATTAAAGCAGAGGAAAGTTACGTCGTAACTCCTATGAGGGAGTTACGCCGTAACTGGCAAAACCTAGTATGGGGTAAAAGTAGTTACGGCGTAACCACTGAGATGGTATTACGCCGTAATTCGTAATGCGTCAAGAGTTCTGCTGCTAAGCGGTTACGACGTAATCACCAAGATAAGTTACTGCAACTCTGTCAGATCAGCAACTGCAGACAAATAGTTCCTCGTTTCTTGCAAAATGGTTAGAAAACACAAAACCCAACAGAAAGGAAATAAAAACAAAAGAAAGGGATAATTCGGGTTGTCTCCCGAAAGAGCACTTTTCTTTTACGAGTCTTTAAGTTAGACTCAGAGCGCTAGGCTCTATGGGGGCCTTTGACCATCCCCGACTTCTTCCATGTCTTTCATTAAGTTGTGCCTAACCCATCCGATATTAGTGGCAGTGCGGAGATATTCTTTGGTTTCAATTTTCCGTATCTTGCAAAATTTTTCTTCAGGCCCCAAATGGTATCGCGTAAACTCGAATTTTTCAGCTATAATAGGTGGCGGCCTCTTAAATGGGATGCCGAGAAGCTTGCATCTTCTTCTCTCGTGCACTTCATCATCGGGGTCAATGAAACTGTCTTCGCCTTGTAACTCGAGATAGTCGAAATCGTCATCGTCGGAATTGGTATTTTCAAGTTGGTTGAGTATTTGCTTGCATTCTTCATTTTCTACCTTAGATGAACCCTTGGTGTCTCCTTCTGTTTTATGGTGAACATTGTTGTTAGGTTGATCGTTACTCATACATCCTTCCCAGATTTTCTTTTTAGTTAACACGTCAATTTTTCCGTATTTGATTTTGACCCAATCGTCGAATCCGAGATCATCTGGCCAAGGCGCTTCGTTCTTTCGAGAATCATTAGTGAAATCCAAAGGAATTCATCTTCCCGCTCTCTCAATCTTGCTTCCTCCATCACATTCATACTCAAAAGGGGTGCAGGAAGCCCAAACTTTTCCGTCGCTGGTTTTAATTTGTTCGCACCAATGATTTTGAACTCCTTTGTCATTGTCATCTTCAGAAGGAATATCATCGAGGGGCTTAATGGTTTTTCCCCGAATAATGTGTTTCTCATGCTTGAGTTCCATTTCTGAACGAGTTGAATTAATTATCGCGTCCCCGAATCTTATCGAATACCAATCACTGAATGATAGTTTTCCAAAATCAACGTCGTGTCTCCCAGATTCGTGTGAGCATATCCAAACTTCGTTCTTCACATTACCTCTTCTGTTGCAATAATCACGAAAAGGATTGCACGTTAGCCAAGCGTGAGTAATCTCATCTTCCATGATGAGTGAGGGTTTCTGATAATGCTTAATGGGCGGCCCTTCTACTTCGTTAATTGAGAACTTGGCTAACCTTTCTTCGTCGTTTAGTGTAGTCCACTTGTATCTGTCATCTTTTATCCTTTATTTATCAACACCCCCATCGCAGGATTTCCGAGGATCACATGAGGCCCACAAGCTGTAGCATTCTCCATCGTCAATTGCAATGGCCTTACACCAATGACTTCTTCTTTTAGGGTTGTCGTCCTTGGTGCCCGTGTCTTTGCTTGAATTTGGGTTATGCCTTAACTCTGGAGTGTGATTACGGCATTCACTTTTCCATCAGATATCGACTCATCGGAGTACTTGTTGTTATCGAGAGAACACACCTTACATATAGTGGAATTGCTCTTTTGCTCTTCGTTTCTCCTTTGTACCTTGTCGCCAAGCTTTTCAATTAAAGTTTCCAAGTTTTTAAGTGATATGTCATGAGAAGAAAGTCTTTTGTTTGTATTATCTTGGAAATTTTTAAGCCATTCCTCTTGCTCCTTTTGCCTTTTGGTAGTGTCCACA
This sequence comes from Chrysanthemum makinoi, assembly GCA_910596185.1. Lineage (NCBI taxonomy): Eukaryota > Viridiplantae > Streptophyta > Magnoliopsida > Asterales > Asteraceae > Chrysanthemum > Chrysanthemum makinoi. The sequence continues at coordinate 149,659,108 of OU343225.1, forward strand.
AGGTATTTGTTAATAATATCCTCCATGTTAGCTCTTCTCTCATAATACGGTGGGGGTTCTCCACGAAACCCATTACGATTATCCCCGTAGAAAGGCCTATTCTCTCCATATTTAGCTTCCTCGATCGTATCTTCCTTGTCAACTTTAGGACGCTTTTAGTTAAATGTCCCCACCACGCTTTCAGACTTGGATGGCATGAACAGTTTCTTTAATTTTCAGCATATCTCTACCGAGATTTTCAAGTTTACTAGCTATTGCTTCAATTCCGTCAAAACTTCGCCTTGGTTTCTTTGCTCCTACCGTCGTGCCATTTTGAGAGTGGTCGCCATTTTTGAATGGCTTCAATTGCAGCGGTAGGAGTCATGTTTGGGATAGGTCCTTGATAGTCCAAAGATTTGCCTTGTAGTTACGTTAATTCCTTTGTAGAAAATATTGACCTTCCTGTTATTCAGATCATTGGTAGAACACTTATAAAGAAGATCGTTGTATCTGTCCCAAGCTTGATGTTTGTCGTCTTCTTGTTTGAAATTATGGATTTTCAAAAGCTGGTTAGAAATCTTCGATGGTGGGCAATATCTTTGGATAAAGTGTTTCTTTAGTAGCGCCCAAGTATTAACGCCCGGGGCAATCTTTCGATCCATATTATAGCTGCTCCAGTAAGAGTCATTGGGAAAACCCTTAGCATAACAGCATCATGAGACACGCCAGGAATGTTGAAAAGGCTCGCGATGTATAGGACATTTTCAACGTGCTCATATGCGTCTTCGTCCCCTGTTCCTCGAAAAAGGGTTAGCGCGAAGCTCCCTAATAAATTGATCTTTAATTTCGAAACGAACATTCGCTCCGATTGCCGGTCTTACGAGACCTGGCCCCTGTTTAGCTCTTGTCAACGCCAAGTATTCCTCAAGAGTGAGGTCATCGATGTTAACAACTTCCATGGTACCTAAAAATATGATCGTGAGAAAAGTTTAAAATGAAATGAAAGACTTAATATTAATCCTAATATAACTCCCCGGCAGCGGCGCCAAAAACTTGATGCAGGTTTTACTGACCAGGTCTTAATATTTATAGTGTCTCGCTATACCTAAGGTCTACCCTAATGCACTAACGGGCAGTGTACCCGGTCGTGTGTAGTGTAGTAAATGGTAAAGCCGAGGTCGTCCCAAGAGCTATGTGTGTTGGATTATTACTAAGTCTAATTGTCACAGAATAATGATGGTTTTGATAGGGAATTAATTAATTAAACTACTAATGCTGAATGAAATCAAATAAATGGGTAAAGAGAAATCAATAGAGGAATAGTGGTGCTAACCTAGTCAATCCTCCTAGCTAGTTATGTCTACGTCTACCTACTTCCAATTACTTCAGGTGGGGTCAAATTCGAGAGGACAACATTTGGTCAATTTGCCCTAACCTATCAGCAAAGATGCCACCACAGGAGAAATCAGGCGCACCGTCATAAGTCCCGTTGTTCCTGGTCCCCTAAGCCAAGTCATTAAGTACCGCTACATGCTAGATTCTAAATAGTGAGTGCCCGACCGTTAAGAACTTAAACACTACACCCCCCCAATTCTTAAGTTCATCCAAACGATAGGTGATCAGTTGGTCAAATTGCACAAGTAGAAAGGGTCGCCAGTTGGTCATATCTTACCCTTCCCGTCTCAGTCCGCTCACCTAGGGTCAGTTGGTCATATCTCCTAGGCAATTGGCCTCTACCGCCATTCAAAACTACCGAATCAAGGGTGACTACCAAAGAACTATGAATGCATACACTTAGAAATAATTGTACGGAAGTAAAGGTAAACGCAAACAAAACAATTAAGGAATCATAATGTAGGATCGTGAATATTATGTTGTTTGATGATTCGGGTGGACTAGGACAATGATTAAACAAGAAAGCCATTTTAGATAGATGAAGAGAGTTGAGAGGAGGTTCCTTGAAAGAGAGTTGCTTTACAAAAGAAAGGTTAGATTCAAAGAAGCCACACCCCTTCCATGGATGGAAGGGGTATTTATAGTTACAAAGCATACGTCCTCCTCTCGGACTGTGGATCAGGCATGCAGTGGGTAAAGACCCGTCCTTCCTCCACGGTGTTACACTAAACTATACTACGCTACAAACTAACTAATTAAATACTAAATAATGTAAATAATGACAAGTCTACGAGCTAACATATGCTAGAATATAATTGGGGTGACCGACACTTTAACATGGAATTTTCTGATTCCTAACAATCTCCCCCTAAGGGAGGTCACCCCATGAAATACATTTTGCATCCTAGCATTCTATCTTTGACTTTAGTTCGGGCTCGTAGACTTCAATTCTTCAAGTTCCGTAATCTTTGTGCTTTAGTAGCGATTCTTCAAAGTCCCCATTGATTTGTACTTTTAGTGGAGGTCTTTAACTGATCCACATCTTTGATGATCTTCGAGCTTTCATTGAGATCATCAGACACAGTAAATCTCTGGATCACCCTTTGTTGTGTTGCCATCATGTGATGTTGTGACTATTGGACCGACATGCTCACACTTTCTGGATCATGACATCTTTTCATCAGAGTAGCGGAAGCTTTTCGGCTCAAGATATTTGCGGCGTAGCGAAGCATAGTATAAAAATATCCGAGCAGTTACGTAGATATGCACAAGTCATGATTTCTTCAATTAAGTGTGGATTATGTGAGCATGCGGCTTTGGATTGACTCCTCAATTCGGATCAGCAATCGTCCAAATGTACCTGCAAACAATAGTTAGCAATAAAACACACGAAAGTGTCTTTGATCACTTTCGTTGAATTGAGGTACACGGCCCGGTTCCCGTTGATCGCAAGTACTGCCGTGATCGTAGAGTTCCGAAGAATCTCCTTGACAGGGTTTCGCATATGCTCTAGCCGTTCTCAAACCGAAACATCTCAAAGAAGACAACACGGAGTGAGTGAACCAGCAAATTGAGATTCACTGATTGATGAAAAATTGATTTGAAAAACAATCGCGTATTGCTTGAAGAAAGAGTTTTGCAATACGATGAAGGTTTTATGAGAAAGATCAATTTTCAATCAAAATACCTTTTGTATTAGAAAATGAGTACACATTCGATGTGCTAGAGAAAAGAAGAGATTTACACATCGAACGGTTTTTCCTAAAGTATTTTTCAACCAGAGATACTTTTTGAGTTTGAAAATGAATACACATTTGATGTGCTAGAGAAAAGAATATTTGCACATCGAACGGTTTTTCCAAAAGTATTCGTCAATTCCATTCCTGGACCAAGGTTGATTCAAGATTGAATCTCCCCATCGTTTCTATCTATTTGTCACAAGTTTGATCTTATGAGAAGATCTCACATGTCACCCACCAAGAGCTTGTTTGATGTTGGCTCTAGAAGGATTTCCATCTTCATTGTGAATACTTTACATATCACTCGGATGTTCTGGCAATACCACAAGGATAAAGCGTAGGAATCTTAATATATACTCACTTTCCACATTGTGTGAAACAGCAAGTCTTCATTATTTTTGTGTCATAATGAGATATTGTGGATGATCTCTTGGCTCTAGACTCAATAGTGCACATTTGGTTCCTATGCCGGAGACTAGGGAGAGGGTCTCCTTCTTCAATATCAACAATCTCTAAGAGAAAGTCGATAGATTATGTAGGTTCCCCGTAAGAATGAAACAAGTCCTTTTAAGAGGAACTTGAGTAGCTTAGGAAGTTTAGGGCAGTGCGTCACTGGGTCCATGACGTCTTGTCTTCAATACCAGTGTTACCTTAGTAACCACCAGTAGCATATGTATTGAACCCGGTTTCTGCCCTAAGGTTGAATGAATGGAGGGCTATTTCTTTTCACCCTTTTTCACATTTCATTCTTTTTCATTCTTCAACCCCTTCAGTGCTTACCGAGACTTCATTACTAAAACCTTGTTGGGTTTGTTCCAGTACTAGCTCTGTCTCAGTCCGCACTCTTCCCATATCTCACTTTTCTCCTTTTTTCATCATACCTAAGGACTTCTACACTATCTACTGGATTGTCCCTGGGTAGATCCCTCCGGCTCTGGCGGGATCGTGGGAACGAATACTTAACCTAACCATCCTTATATCATCATGCATAAAGTAAATTGGTCGGTCTTTTGGTATTGTTCATTCTTTCTTGTAACCAATTGAAAAATCATTTGGATAATCAATCAAGGTACTTGTGATATAATATCAAAGCATTTTGTACCTTAATTGTTTTGATCTTTAAGAAATGCTCCCCCTCAACATGTGCATATGATTTTATAAATTGTTTAGCACATGGAGGCAAGAGTTCTTTTGAAATAAATTCTTGATCACAATTTCTATGGAAAAAGCCATTTGATTTTCTTGGTAAAATTCTCCCCCTCAATATGTGCATAGGATATTTGAAATCATTTTATCACATAGAGGAAAGAATTCTTTTGAAGCACATCCACGATCACAAAAACCATTAAGAAAACCATTTAAAAACTCAATCAAGGTACTTTATGTTAAAACATAAAAGCTTTTGTACCTCGATAGTTTATTTTCTTTTGAAATGCTCCCCCTCAATATGTGCTTCAAGATTCGAAAGCGTTTAACACATATGAGAGAGCAGCCTGCACAACTTAATCAAACAATCACCTTTTATCAAATTTTATTATTAAATCACACATTCTCCCCCGATAAAAATTATTAAATCCTTTGAGATTTTGGATCTCAAGTGATTTAATTAGGTTTAGAAAATCATGGGAGAATATGTGCCTGGTTTAAATACTCATCTTGTTTTTGGATAAATGCTCCCCCTCAACATGTGCATTATGTATATTGAAATCGTTTGGCACATGGAGGCAGGAGTGCCTTTGAAGGACTAAAACTAATTCTATTAAAACAGATTTGAGATTTAAATCACGATTTCTCCCCTGATCAAAACTTTCAAACCAATTGAGATTTGTGATCCCAATTGATTAAAATCATTTAGAAAAGTTTGGGGAAAGACGTGGCAAGATTTAATTTTGAAAAATGACAGATGAGGACCAATAACAGACATTAAAGATTGTTAGTGTCATGTATGATAGTTTTTAGGAGATCTTTAAGTAAAATAAAACAATTTCACAATCAAACAAGAACAGAAAAAATTTTATTTTGAAAGATCTTGATTCTTAAAGAAAAAATCATACCATGACATAACATTAAATCTTTATATCACCACTTATTTTGTACAATCCGGACTTTTATGAAGAAATATTGTTTGAAAATAATTTATTTTAAATCACTCTCCCCCTCAATCGATGACCGTAGTTGATGATTGAGTGACTTATAGTTTTGATAAAATGAAGTCCGGTGATTTTCAAAATTTAGTCCAGTTTATTTTCAAAACCAATATTTTTCCATTTTTCAAAACAATATTATTTGAAAATTGTTTAAAAAATGGTATCAAATTTCCTGCACAAAGATACGTTAGGTGGTTGAGAAGCTTATGTTGTTGCTGTAGGGCTTGGAAGAAAAACCGTCTGCAGATGCAGTGAGACTTCATACGTTGCATTTTAATGCCAACTGAGATCAAATTAAGCTCCGTTTCTTCATTTGCTGATGAAGAAAACCATCTGCTGATGCAGTGAGACCTCTTACGTTGCATTTTTTCATGCCAACTCTCCATAGAAGTCAAATTAAGCTCCGTTTCTTCATTTGTCAACCCAAGATATAGTTACCCTTTCTTTTCGGCATCAAATCATCTTCAATTGTGTTTGGAATTGGAAATTCCATAAGTAAAGTGTCGGTCACCCCAAATATTATCTAGCATAAGTTAGCTCGTAGACATATCGTTAGTTACGTTATTTATCAGTATATTAGTTAGTTATTAGTTTAGTTTAGCGTAGTGTAACACCGTGGAGGAAGGACGGGTCTTTACCCACTGTATGCCTGATCCACAGTCCGTTAGGAGGACGTATTGTTTGTAAGTATAAATACCCCTTCCATCCATGGAAGGGGTGTGGCTTGGCAATCTAACCTTTTACATTTTATTGAAGCAACTCTCTACCAAGAACACCATCTCTCTACTTTCTCTCTCTAAAATGGCTATCATGTATTTTGATCATTCAAGACCACCCGAATCATCAAACACAATAAATATATCGATCCTACAAATGGTACCCGAGCCAAGGTTTTTGTGTTTTGATGATTTATTGTGGCTCGAATCGTGGTTTAACTGATTTTATATTTGTTGTGTGTCGGATAGTTTATTTTTGTGATATCAGTCTCTTTAACATGTTTTTTTAGGTATCTTTGGTCTAAATAGTCATATGGTCTATCCCTTACATAATCAGGTCTTGTTCACTTCTGTCCAAACCATGATATTTCTGCATAATCCTTGAAGTTGGTCATGTATTTGTGCATAACAGTCAAAATAGTTAATATGGTCATATATTTGTGGTCTTAATGGGTTTTCTGGTAACTTTTCATGGTGAAAACAGTCAAAAAATATCATCTTTTATGCAACTTTTCTGGGTAAATATGATGTTGGTCGGAACATAGTCGGAAAACTCATCGGATACATCACAAAATCTAACTAGCGACTTGTTTTGTACTGAAGTAGCGAGTTATGATGCTAGCGACTAGTCTTTACTAGTTAGCGACTTGGTGTTTGACTATTTAGTCAAATACATGACCTTAGCGACTTGTCACTTAGGGTAGCGACTTGATATATACATTGGCTAGCGACTTGGAAAGTAAAGGGATGAAGAAGTATGAAATAAGACCATGACCACACAATACCAGTTACCAACAACAATACCTCAGTTCAACAACCATCATAGATCCATGACTCGACTAAGAGACGTTTAATATACAAGGATGGTATGTGCTAAAACACATACCTTTTCATTGTCAAAATAGACCCAAAACAACCAAGAAAAACCGTTTATTGCTAATATTTGTGGTTTTCTTGAGTTTGTGCTTGTGCAGGTACGGATATGCAAAAACACACAAAAAGGATCCAAATCAGATGTAAATCCGAGCACGAGAGATCAAGAGAGTTTAAGCTGAGCCGGAAGGTCGGGATTGTGCATTTTGGAAGATTTTATTCTCTAAAGATGATTTTTGAAGTTTCAGTCAAGTTTGAAGAAATGTCAAGATTAGTCCCTGCACTTTCAGTATTTGGCAAAATTGATCCCTGAAGTTTCAGAATTTACAGATTTCACCCTTGGATTATTTGAGATTGACAAGATTGATCCTTGAGAGAGATTGTCAGAATTACACTTTTGGTCCCTCGGAAATCCGAATATACAAGATTGGTCCTTTAGAGTTAGCTTGGGTTCATATACAATCCTAGTCCAATATATCTAAGTCCAAATCCAAGTAATAACTCTCGGCCCAGAACAATTAAACCCGGATCCTGGCCCAATCTCAAAATCCTTACCCGGTTTGTTATCTAAACCCGTTACCCACAATTCGGACCCTGGTCAAACCACACTTACCCGGTCAAAACAAATCAAAGTATTATATAAAAATCCAACGCGCCAAGTTCTTCCCCCTTTTACCCAGGCATAGAACCCTAAATTACCCCGTGAGTAAATTAAGTACAATTACAACAATTAAGGGCAGATATGTACTTTACTCTGACACACTGACACATGGGAATGCCAGGTCACCCATCCGCGTGCAATCTCTCAAATGCTGCTCTCCTATTGGTCGAAGATGCGTGTAAGATCCAATCCAAGGGTTGTTATCAAGTGGGATGCGTGGAATTTGATCCAAGGGATGAAAACGAGCTCAAAGAAGCACAAAGGAGGAATTTGAGAAGCTTCCCAAGACCTTGAGCTTAGCTATATATAGGGCTTCTTTTCGTTCACAATTGTATATCATCTTGTATCTTTTCAATTTTTCTTCTCTCTAGTTTTAGTAGTATAATCAGTAGTAGATTTCAATTTTAATGTTTTAAGTTTTCTTGTAATTCGTATTTTGTACTAAAATTTCTCATATTAATAAAATTTAGAATTTCATTTTCAAGTGTTTGTTTAAGCTTTTATTATTTGAATCAACTTATAATCTTTGTTTAATGCTTATTTCATTTTTATAAATCTGTTTTTAGCTTTTCTCTTCAAAAACTCAAAAATACAAAAAAAATCAAATAAAATCATTGAAAAATAAAAAAATCATATTAGATCTGTTTTGTGGAGTGATCCATACTGATCTACTGTTTTGATAGGTTCATATAAGCTTAATATAGCTTATTGTGAAGCTTATTCTTGTTTCATACTCAAATCACAAAAAATTTCGGTACACTACAGTTGCTACAGTTCTGGTTATGATCTGCTGGTGTTTGATCATGGATTGGTATGGTGCAGTAGCTGTTTTGGGTTAAAGTTGAGCGGGAATTAAAGTAGGTTAGGGGTTTTATTAGGTTAGAGGTTACTGTTTCATTGTTGCAAGCCATAGTGGCTAGGAAACTTGTAAGTGCTCAAATCTGTTTTACACATTATCTTCTGAATCTGTTGATTTCATTTGAGTATTTTGTTATAATCTGTGGTAATTAATCTGTGTTTAACATCAGTTTAGTATAATCTAGCTATAATCTGTTTTGAGTCCATTAAATCAGTTGTGAACTAGTGTTTGGTTTTGGCCTCTAATCTGTGATAGAGGATAGCAGATCAGTTTTGAGTGTTTGATGCATGCTTATATAGGATATTGATAGTCATTTAAGGTCTTTGTCATAGCAGTTATTCTCATTTAGTCAATTATCACTTGTTACTAATCTAGTTTGTGAATCTGTTAAAATCAGTAGCTAATTAGTTGCATATAGGTTTAAAATAAGTAGATCTAGCTTGTTATAATCATCATTAGTCTAATATCATCATAATCAGGTTAATATTTTGGATCAAAATTCACTTAAGTCAAAATTCCAAATCTGTCATAAAAAGTCAAAGTGTGATTTTCAGTTTTTAACAAAACTTAATGGATCTCTCACAGATTCATTTCTTGTCCAAATCCAGTGAAACTTAGGAATTCACAACTTCAATTGGTCTAGTTTTGGCAACTGCTTTTTGTTAAATCTTGTCAAGTCCTTTTAAGCTTCAAATCAGCTGTTCAAAAAGCTACTATTTCCCCTGTTCACACTCAGAACTAACTGAGTGTGAAACAGGTAACTTGCAACTGTTGCATTTGATTCATTTCTAAGAGTTAGAGCCTGAGACTTGGCTTAGTTGTAGCTTGCCAGGTGTCCTTTAAGGCTGCATTATTGGTTTTTACACAAGCTCCTCTGATAAGCTTGTGCATAAGCTCAAACATAGGACCTGATTCACTGTTTGGCTAGATTAGGCAGTTAGTTTAAATCATTGATCTGAGCTTGTAGCTTGTTAGGATTAGGTGTAATCAGTTGCTATTGGTTTATTCTAGCATAATCTAGCTTTAGTCACTGTTAGGTAGCTTAATTAGCTTGTTTGCTTATTTTAGTAGCTTATTCTCATAGCAGTTACACTACAACTTCTATATTTTACACATAAGCTGCTTGTTTCTTATTTTTCATAGATTTATAACATCATTTTAGAATTTTCCTGAGATTTTCACAATTTTTGGTCACCTTTTACTATTTTTCTCAATTAAAATCAGTTTTTAGGTATTTTAAAATAGCTTTAATTGCAAATAATTGAGAAAAAGTTCCAAAAAATAATTTTTCAATTTTCTCAGTTTTAGATAAATATAAAAAGCATAAAAAAGATTTTTCCATTTTTAACAAATTAAATTAGATTAAAATAGTTTTAAATTTATAGAAAATAGAAAATTAATCTGAAAAATACAAAAATAATTTTAAAAAGTCTTTTGAGTTATTTGTGATTTTTAGAAAATAGTTTCATATTTTTCTCTTTGATTTTTATAATTTTTAGAATTTTAAATTAGTTTTAATAGTTAAAAATTAGTTTTTAATTTTAATAAAATCCAGGAAAATCCTAAAAAAATAGTTTTAATTCTAAAATAGTTTTCTAATATCATTTCTAAAGTAAAAGTAATTTTAGGCATTTTTAGGATAAGATTTAGACGTAGTTGCATTTTAATTACGTTTTGTTAATTACGTTTTAGTTTAATTCGCACTTAGGATTTCCCGTAGTTTAGATTTCCTTAATTACTTTCCCCATCCCCGTAGTTTAATAAAATCAAATCATTAATCCAAAACATCGAGCATTAAATTCCAAACCAAGAACGACGTTGGCAATTCACGCCTCGTTGGGAAACGATTCGGGTTGACTAATCCGTATTACACGATCACACACGGGATTTGATTTATTATTCTTTTTCCTAAAGGAATTTGAATCTATCTTCGTGATTATTTTTGATATCGATATTAAGGTTTTATCCACACACATAACCCTTAAGCCTTCATTATCAAATCAGTGTCCGAGCCGTTTTAAGTTTCTTACGGTTAGTCATTCACAAGTGGCTAGCTTGTGTGAGCAAGCTTGACGTGTTTCTGGAATTGAATCAAATTTTTGGCGCCGCTGCCGGGGAGGTTGTGTCACGACAATATCGTTTGAGGTTTGACGATTAGTGACTCGAGATCCTTCATTCGTGAAGTTACTATTTTTCTATAAAATAAAAAAGTAAAAAATATTTTCCTTTTTCTTTTGTATATATATATCATATTAAAAATACAAAAAGATTTTCTCTTTTGATTTTGAGCTAAAATAGAAGACACCAATTATATAACATTCTCAACGGAGGTGTTATCATTAATAAGTTCCCGAACTAAAGATCAAAAACTTGCCTTTGTGTCGCTTGTGAATTTATTTATCTCTATCGGATAAACAAACTGTGTGGTGGGTATAAGGACGGCCTGACATTAAATTGCGGCTGTAAAGAAGCGGGTTTTTAATAAGCTTCGCGCTGACCTAAAAAAGCTTCTCCGCTCGCTTGTGCGTTTGTCTTATAGAGGTGATTTATTCACTTGGGATTATTGGTTAAGTTCATTGTGTTTTCGAATACCGTATCATTTTAATTGCCTTGGTTTTAAGTGCATGCGCACTCGATCTCGATCTAGACGACTTCGAAGCGAATCGAGCGTACGAGTTACGTAATATGGCTACTCCCAACGGACCACCAATACCCGGTCCTAATCCTCCTCCCGATAATCAACATGTAGCTCCCGATCTCCGAACGATGGAGGAGTTATGTCAACCTACAATGTACGGGAGGGGAGGACCAATTGCACCGACTAATTTTCAAGCTACCGACTTTAGCTTGAAACATCATATGATAGAACAAGTAAAAAACAGTTGTCAATTCCATGGTTTACCCGATGACGATGCAAACAAACATCTGGATAAATTTTTGACCGTCACTCAGAGTATGAAACAGAATGGGGTCTCCGATGACGCCCTTCGTCTGTATCTTTTCCCATACTCTTTGACTCATCATGCCACATCTTGGTTTGATCGACTCCCGAAGAATTCGATTCATACCTTCGAGGAAATGGTTTCGAAGTTTCGGCAAAGTACTTTCCACCGTCGATGGTGACGAAATTGAGGAACGATATCGTAATTTCCAATATCCCGACGAATCGTTGTTTGAAGCTTGGGAACGATATAAGCTTGCGATTGATCGATGTCCGAATCATAACATGTTGCTTGCCACTCAAATTGATACGTTTTATAATGGTTTAACGTTGAGACACCGTGAAACGATCAATGCTGCTGCCGGTGGAACTTTCATGAAAAGACGTCCCGAGGAATGTTACGATCTTATTGAGAACATGATCGCTCATTACAATTATTGGGATTCTACCGCCGAAAGGGGTGCATCATCTCGATCAAATACGTCTTCTTCTCTCGAAATAGCCGCACTGAACAAAAAGATCGATGATATCTTACGGATTACTCAGATGAACAATCAGAATCAACAACAACAAGTGAAAGCGGTACACCAGATTTGTGAGACTTGTGGAGGTCCACATTCTTATTCCGAGTGCCCAGCCGTCGGTGGCTACGCACATGAGAATGTTTATGCTGCTACAGGAAACTACAATCAACCGCAAGGAGATCGAAATCTTCTTAGCTACCGTTCAAACAATTATCTCGGACCTCCTGGTTTCAACCAACCTCAACAACAAAACCATAATCAAAACCGTTTCAATGGTAATCATCATGTTAATCAGAACCGAGGAGCTAATTTTAATCATGGAAATCAACACTACCAAGCTCCTCCACCTCAAGTTTACCAACAACCACCTCCTCCTCAACAATCTTATCAAACACCTCCTCAAGTCGCCCCGAACAACGATTTTCTAACTTACATGAAGAACTCTGATTATACCATTAAAAGTTTGCAAAATCAAATTAACGGCATGAGGACGGACTTCAAAAAGGAGATGGAAGCTACAAGCAACAAACAGATGTGCGAAATAAAGAATATGCTGGCTAGTTTCTTTCAAGCCAGTCAACCGTCCACATCTTATTCTCAACCCTCGGGTTCCGGTTCTCTTCCAAGCAATACGATTCCAAACCCGAGGGGTGACATGAAAGCAATCACTACCCGAAGTGGTGTAGCTTACGATGGACCTACGGTTCCTACCACTAATTCTTCTTCTTCCTCTCATGTGGTAGACCGTGAGACCGGGGTGACAAAGGACCCGGTGCTTCCTACTGATAAGGGGAGTACTGAGAATGTCCAACCCACGGTTGTCCAAGATTCTGAGCCGAAGATGCTCCGTTAATGTGAAGAAATCTAATCCAAAACCGTCTATCCCATATCCGTCTCGTCTTAAAGATCAAACTCTTCGTGAAAATTCGAATCATCAAATGGAAACGTTCTTCCAAATCTTCAAAGACTTGAATGTGGAAATCAGTTTTGCGGATGCTCTTCTCTTGATGCCCAAACTTGCTTCTACGATTAAGGGATTGCTTACGAATAAGGAGAAACTATATGAGCTTGCTACGACATCTCTGAATGAGAATTGTTCGGCGGTTATCCTCAAGAAACTTCCCGAGAAGTTAGGAGACCCCGGCAAATTCCTCATTCCATGTGATTTTCAAGGAATTGTTCAATGCTCCGCCTTGGCCGATCTTGGCGCGAGTATCAATCTAATGCCAAACTCAATCTACGAAAAGCTTTCGTTACCCCACTTACCCCAACGTGTATGACCCTCGAGCTAGCCGATCGTGCTACTACGAAACCAAAGGGTATAGCTGAGGATGTCTTTGTTAAAGTGGGGGAATTCGATTTTCCTGCTGATTTCGTTGTAGTCGATTTTGATGCCGATCCTCGAGTACCCTTAATTCTCGGAAGAAGTTTCTTAAGGACGGGCCATGCGTTGATTGATGTCTATAAAGGAGAGATTACGTTACGAGTTAATCAAGAAGCCGTCACATTCAACATTAATCAAACGATGAGGTACTCCTCAAATTTCGACGATGCTTCCATCAATCGAATCGACGTTATTGATGTTTCTTGTGAGGAGTACGCTCAAGAAGTTCTCGGTTTTGCTCACAATTCTACTGATTCACATTTTGAACCATCTTCCGAGCCTATAATTGCCGACTCTTCCCCCTCTTTTACTCCGTTTGAGGGAGGTGACTTCCTTTTGGAAGAGATCGATGAGTTTCTTGCTACTGACGAATCGATTCCACCGGGAATTGATGATGGTGTTTATGATTCGGAGGGAGATATCCTTTATCTTGAACAATTGCTAAATGAAGATCCATTACCGTCACTCCCTCCGAAAGAGATTACGATTGAAGAAATCAAAGAAGTACAAACGTCTAACGAAAAACCTCCAGAGCCCGAGCTCAAGGATTTACCCCCTCATCTTGAATACGCTTTTCTTGAAGAACCAAACAAGTTTCCCGTCATCATTGCTAAAAACTTGAAAGATGAGGAGAAAACCGCACTTTTGGATATTCTTCGAAAACATAAGAGTGCCATCGCTTGGCAAATTTCTGATATCAAAGGAATAAATCCTCGTTTTTGTACTCACAAGATCTTAATGGAAGATGATTGTAAACCCGTTATTCAACAACAACGTAGGGTAAATCCAAAAATTCATGACGTTATCAAAAAGGAAGTTCTTAAACTCCTCGACGCCGGAATCATTTACCCAATCTCCGATAGCTCATGGGTTAGCCCTATCCATTGTGTTCCTAAGAAAGGTGGAATGACCGTCATTGCCAATGAAGATAATGAATTGATTTCCACACGCCTCGTCACTGGATGGAGAGTGTGTATTGACTACCGGAAGTTGAATGATGCTACAAGGAAGGATCATTTCCTGCTACCTTTTATGGATCGATGCTCGAAAGTTTAGCGGGAATGAGTTCTATTGCTTTCTCGATGGTTTTCCGGTTACTTTCAAATTCCGATTGATCCGCAGGATCAAGAGAAAACGACTTTCACGTGCCCTTATGGAACGTTTGCTTACCGACGAATGCCATTTGGCTTATGCAATGCTCCAGGAACGTTTCAAAGGTGCATGATGGCTATTTTTCATGACATGATCGAAAATTCTATGGAAGTTTTTATGGACGATTTCTCGGTTTATGGAGATTCTTTCACTTCTTGCCTCTCTCATCTAGACCACATGCTCAAAAGGTGTGAAGACACCAACTTGGTCTTGAATTGGGAGAAGTGCCATTTCATGGTTCGAGAGGGCATTGTCCTCGGCCATAAGATTTCAAAATCTGGGATTGAGGTCGACCGAGCTAAAGTCGACGTTATAGCTAAACTCCCTCATCCCACTACCGTCAAAGGTATTCGAGTTTTTAGGTCATGCCGGTTTCTATCGCCGTTTCATCCAAGATTTCTCTAAGATAGCCCGCCTCCGACCCATCTCCTTGAAAATGATGCTCCGTTTATCTTCACCAACGAATGCATTGAAGCATTTAATTTTCTCAAAAAGAAATTAACTGAGGCTCCGATCTTAGTTGCCCCCGACCGATTTGCCCTTTGAGCTCATGTGTGATGCAAGTGATTACACAATTGGGGCAGTCTTGGGGCAACGTAAATCAAAACATTTTCAACCCATACACTATGCGAGTAAGACATTGTCTGAGGCCCAACACAATTACACGACTACTGAAAAGGAATTATTGGCCGTTGTTTATGCTTTTGAGAAATTTCGACCCTACCTTGTCTTGTCGAAGACCATAGTGTATACCGACCATTCTGCCCTCAAGTATCTTTTGGCAAAGCAAGATGCTAAGCCACGATTACTTCGGTGGGTTCTCCTCCTTCAAGAGTTTGATGTTACTATTCTTGACAAAAAAGGAGCGGAGAACCTGGCTGCCGATCACCTTTCTAGACTTGAGAATCCCCATCAAAGTGTGCTCGAGAAAAAGGAGATTACGGAAACATTTCCTCTTGAGACACTTGGGATGGTTGCTAAGAAAGACCCGAACAACCCATGGTTTGCCGACATTGCAAATTATCATGCGGGGAATTTCATTGTGAAAGGGATGTCGTCTCAACAAAAGAAAAAGTTTTTCAAAGATGTTAAGCGTTATTTCTGGGACGACCCCTACTTGTTTAAGATTTGTGCAGATCAAGTAATCCGGCGGTGTGTTCATGGCCAAGAGGCTATTGATATTCTTAATGCTTGCCATAACGGACCTACTGGTGGACATCATGGTGCAAGCTACACCGCTAAGAAGGTTTTTGATTCCGGATTCTATTGGCCTACCATATATCGAGATGCTCATGATTTAGTCAAATCTTGTGATTCTTGCCAACGTCAAGGGAAAATTTCACAGAAGGATGAAATGCCACAAAATGCTATTCAAGTCTGTGAGATTTTTGACGTGTGGGGCATCGATTTTATGGGACCATTTCCGTCATCTAGGGGTAATAAGTATATCCTCGTGGCCGTCGACTACTTGTCCAAATGGGTTGAAGCGAAGGGCCCCCACCAATGGCCCGAGTGGTTGTTAAATTTTTGAAGAATTTGTTTTCCCGATTCGGAGCACCTCGTGCTATCATCAGTGATCGCGGTACCCATTTCTGTAATGAACAATTTGCTAAAGTTATGGCTAAATATGGAGTTACCCATCGCCTTTCTACCGCGTATCACCCGCAAACAAGCGGACAAGTTGAGGTCTCGAATCGTGGTTTGAAAAGGATTTTAGAGAGAACCGTAGGAGAAAATCGAGATTCATGGGCCGATAAGTTAGATGATGCATTATGGGCTTTCCGCACCGCATACAAGACACCCATCGGGTGCACCCCATTTAAGTTGGTGTATGGAAAAGCTTGTCACTTGCCCATCGAGCTCGAACATAAGGCATTCTGGGCCTTGAAACATGCTAATTTTGATCTTAAGACCGCGGGTGATCACCGAAAAGTTCAATTGAATGAATTAAATGAGCTTAGGGATCAGGCCTACGAGAATTCTTTGATTTTCAAAGAGAAGACTAAGAGGATTCATGATGCTAAAATTAAAAACCGCGTTTTTTACGTTGGTGATCAAGTTCTCCTTTTTAACTCTCGATTGAAGATATTCTCGGGCAAACTCAAATCCCGTTGGTCAGGACCATTCACCATAGCTCAAGTTTTCCCGTATGGAACGGTGGAGCTTTCTCAACCCGAAGGCCCAAATTTCAAGGTGAATGGTCATCGTGTGAAACATTATTTCGGAGGGGGCATTCCATCTATGGTTGTCCCGGATCTCCAAACTTTCCCTAAGGACAACTGAATTCGGGGATCGAGTCAAGCTACCGACTCGGTGACCAAAAACAGTAGCGCTTCGTGGGAGGCACCCCATGCTTATCCATCTATCTTCTTTCTATTTTCTAATAAGTGACGCGAAGGGGTCTGCCTCTTCGATTTCTCGTGTTTGGTTGTTTGTGATGTTGTGTTTAGGATGTTCCCGATATGAAGACTCCCGTGCTCGAAGTTTGTCATTTTCTCTACTCGAGTTTCATGATCGATGCTGATGGAAATCCGATATCCTAATCTTATCGACTAACGTTTATCTTCTAGCATACTTAATAAACGGCTTTTAGATTTTCGTTGATACCCTTGCTTTAAACATTGAGGACAATGTTTCGTTCTAGTCTGGGGTAGGGTAATCTTCGATTTGATTTGACCGCACTTGCTTATTTCTGTTGTGTTTCTCTCGCAACCCCGTTTTTCCTTAGAAAATGAAAAATTGTGCAAAAATGTGAAAATTTTAAAAATTTTTGAAGCTTTTGTTAAGTCTTTTTGATTGAAAAGTTTGCTAGTCTCTTAGATAAGAAGCTATAAAATGCGAATTCTAGCTCACAAGGCCAAGATTTTGCAAGTTTCCCTTAGTGACTTTAAATATGCATAACTTTATTTCATTAGACGAAGCATTTGCTAAGTTAATATATGTTTTGACACCTTGTTGACTTTCCGCTGGTGAGAGTAGGAATAGAATTACTGACTTGACCGTGTTGAGCCCTAGTTTGTTCCCTTAACCATAGATAATCTAAAAATTATCGGCTAAGCATCTGCGGATCTCATTATTTGGGATTTTAAATTTGCAGAGATCGAGAAATGATAGAGTTACTTATGAGTTTAGATGCTAAACGTGGAGTAGTTGGTTCTCTTTAGAGCCCATCGAAGGTACTTATGACTTTTTGTTCCCACAAAATTGTTTCACCCCATATCTGTCTAAATAATTAGAGATGTTGAGTTTTTGGCGATAGTTAGTTCTTTTTCTTCTTAAAAGAATCTTTGTTTTAAAAATTGGGTACACATCAAGGATCCGTAATAAAATAAATAAATAAAGTAATAAGTGATATGTGAAATGTAATAAGTAAAGTTGTGAGCTGCGATGTCGAGATCGGACCCTTGGATCTTTAGCCGGGATTGAGTGAGGTCTTAGCCTAGCCAGCCGGGATCCTCATTTCATGAAGCCTATAGTCTTGGAATTACCCCGTGAAGCTCCGTGGTTCACAGCTCATACATGTAAAGGTCTAAGTTCTATAAAAAAAAAATGCGTTGAAAAATGAAAATGAAAAATGAAGTATAAGTTAATAAAATTCCTTGATGTGGACCTCATTTTTACGACAATGGTTCTTGAGGGAAGGCGGATAACTAATTATCGACTTAGCTTTATATCTTTATCGGAATAAAAGTTATCGAAACGAGAATTTGAAGAAATTCATTTCTCACAAAAATAAAAAAATCTAGAGGAAAATAGGAAAATGGGAGAAAAAGGTAATTACACAAGTAACTTCCATGGGTAGTGTTAGCATCTAGAGTCATACTTAACAATGATTTCGGTTTTACGCTTAGTTTGGGACTTGTGAAAAATCAGGAACGATGTATTCTATCCGTATGGTCACTTCACGCTGTGTTGTGTTTTCTACTCCGTGATCCTAACGTGTCGTTTGAAAAATGTTGGAGTTATTGATCGACATGAAAGTTCAACAAACCGTCATTCATAACCGGAATGTGCTTAATCGTGATATCTATACTTGAGGATTATAAGGTAAACGGGGCGTTTTTAGAATTAAGGCTTTCTTAATCTCTTTTGAGGAACATTGACTACTTCTTCTCTAATTGGTTTGTCTGAACTGTTTGAAGTTTCTTACGGTTAGTCATTCACAAGTGGCTAGCTTGTGTGAGATAACTTGACGGTTTGGACATATCAATGGTTTAGTAGAAAGAGATTGAAATCCTTGGTTTTAGGAGCGTGAGTTGATTGCATTGCGTGAGGACACGACAATGGTCTCGTCTGGGGTATTTTGGTATGTGCTAAAACACATACCTTTTCATTGTCAAAATAGACCCAAAACAACCAAGAAAAACCGTTTATTGCTAATATTTGTGGTTTTCTTGAGTTTGTGCTTGTGCAGGTACGGATATGCAAAAACACACAAAAAGGATCCAAATCAGATGTAAATCCGAGCACGAGAGATCAAGAGAGTTTAAGCTGAGCCGGAAGGTCGGGATTGTGCATTTTGGAAGATTTTATTCTCTAAAGATGATTTTTGAAGTTTCAGTCAAGTTTGAAGAAATGTCAAGATTAGTCCCTGCACTTTCAGTATTTGGCAAAATTGATCCCTGAAGTTTCAGAATTTACAGATTTCACCCTTGGATTATTTGAGATTGACAAGATTGATCCTTGAGAGAGATTGTCAGAATTACACTTTTGGTCCCTCGGAAATCCGAATATACAAGATTGGTCCTTTAGAGTTAGCTTGGGTTCATATACAATCCTAGTCCAATATATCTAAGTCCAAATCCAAGTAATAACTCTCGGCCCAGAACAATTAAACCCGAATCCTGGCCCAATCTCAAAATCCTTACCCGGTTTGTTATCTAAACCCGTTACCCACAATTCGGACCCTGGTCAAACCACACTTACCCGGTCAAAACAAATCAAAGTATTATATAAAAATCCAACGCGCCAAGTTCTTCCCCCTTTTACCCAGGCATAGAACCCTAAATTACCCCGCGAGTAAATTAAGTACAATTACAGCAATTAAGGGCAGATATGTACTTTACTCTGACACACTGACACATGGGAATGCCAGGTCACCCATCCGTGCAATCTCTCAAATGCTGCTCTCCTATTGGTCGAAGATGCGTGTAAGATCCAATCCAAGGGTTGTTATCAAGTGGGATGCGTGGAATTTGATCCAAGGGATGAAAACGAGCTCAAAGAAGCACAAAGGAGGAATTCGAGAAGCTTCCCAAGACCTTGAGCTTAGCTATATATAGGACCTCTTTTCGTTCACAATTGGATATCATCTTGTATCTTTTCAATTTTTCTTCTCTCTAGTTTTAGTAGTATAATCAGTAGTAGATTTCAATTTTAATGTTTTAAGTTTTCTTGTAATTCGTATTTTGTACTAAAATTTCTCATATTAATAAAATTTAGAATTTCATTTTCAAGTGTTTGTTTAAGCTTTTATGATTTGAATCAACTTATAATCTTTGTTTAATGCTTATTTCATTTTTATAAATCTGTTTTTAGCTTTTCTCTTCAAAAACTCAAAAATACAAAAAAAATCAAATAAAATTATTGAAAAATAAAAAAATCATATTAGATCTGTTTTGTGGAGTGATCCATACTGATCTACTGTTTTGATAGGTTCATATAAGCTTAATATAGCTTATTGTGAAGCTTATTCTTGTTTCATACTCAAATCACAAAAATTTCAAGACACTACAGGTTACAGTTCTGGTTATGATCTGCTGGTGTTTGATCATGGATTGGTATGGTGCGAGTGTTTTGGGTTAAAGTTGAGCTGGAATTAAAGTAGGTTAGGGGTTTTATTAGGTTAGAGGTTACTGTTTCATTGTTGCAAGCCATAGTGGCTAGGAAACTTGTAAGTGCTCAAATCTGTTTTACACATTATCTTCTGAATCTGTTGATTTCATTTGAGTATTTAGTTATAATCAGTGGTAATTAATCGTGTTTAACATCAGTTTAGTATAATCTAGCTATAATCTGTTTTGAGTTCATTAAATCAGTTGTGAACTAGTGTTTGGTTTTGGCCTCTAATCTGTGATAGAGGATAGCAGATCAGTTTTGAGTGTTTGATGCATGCTTATATAGGATATTGATAGTCATTTAAGGTCTTTGTCATAGCAGTTATTCTCATTTAGTCAATTATCACTTGTTACTAATCTAGTTTGTGAATCATAAAATCAGTAGCTAATTAGTTGCATATAGGTTTAAAATAAGTAGATCTAGCTTGTTATAATCATCATTAGTCTAATATCATCATAATCAGGTTAATATTTTGGATCAAAATTCACTTAAGTCAAAATTCCAAATCTGTCATAAAAAGTCAAAGTGTGATTTTCAGTTTTTAACAAAACTTAATGGATCTCTCACAGATTCATTTCTTGTCCAAATCCAGTGAAACTTAGGAATTCACAACTTCAATTGGTCTAGTTTTGGCAACTGCTTTTTGTTAAATCTTGTCAAGTCCTTTTAAGCTTCAAATCACTGTTCAAAAGCTACTATTTCCCTGTTCACACTCGAACTAACGAGTGTGAAACAGTAACTTGCAACTGTTGCATTTGATTCATTTCTAAGAGTTAGAGCCTGAGACTTGGCTTAGTTATAGCTTGCCAGGTGTCCTTTAAGGCTGCATTATTGGTTTTTAAACAAGCTCCTCTGATAAGCTTGTGCATAAGCTCAAACATAGGACCTGATTCACTGTTTGGCTAGATTAGGCAGTTAGTTTAAATCATTGATCTGAGCTTGTAGCTTGTTAGGATTAGGTGTAATCAGTTGCTATTGGTTTATTCTAGCATAATCTAGCTTTAGTCACTGTTAGGTAGCTTAATTAGCTTGTTTGCTTATTTTAGTAGCTTATTCTCATAGCAGTTACACTACAACTTCTATATTTTACACATAAGCTGCTTGTTTCTTATTTTTCATAGATTTATAACATCATTTTAGAATTTTCCTGAGATTTTCACAATTTTTGGTCACCTTTTACTATTTTTCTCAATTAAAATCAGTTTTTTAGGTATTTTAAAATAGCTTTAATTGCAAATAATTGAGAAAAAGTTCCAAAAAATAATTTTTCAATTTTCTCAGTTTTAGATAAATATAAAAAGCATAAAAAAGATTTTTCCTTATTTTTCTCTTTTTATTTGGTATTTTTAACAAATTAAATTAGATTAAAATAGTTTTAAATTTATAGAAAATAGAAAATTAATCTGAAAAATACAAAAATAATTTTAAAAAGTCTTTTGAGTTATTTTTGATTTTTAGAAAATAGTTTCATATTTTTCTCTTTGATTTTTATAATTTTTAGAATTTTAAATTAGTTTTAATAGTTAAAAATTAGTTTTTAATTTTAATAAAATCCAGGAAAATCCTAAAAAATAGTTTTAATTCTAAAATAGTTTTCTAATATCATTTCTAAAGTAAAAGTAATTTTAGACATTTTTAGGATAAGATTTAGACGTAGTTGCATTTTAATTACGTTTTAGTTTAATTCGCACTTAGGATTTCCCGTAGTTTAGATTTCCTTAATTACTTTCCCCATCCCCGTAGTTTAATAAAATCAAATCATTAATCCAAAACATCGAGCATTAAATTCCAAACCAAGAACGACGTTGGCAATTCACGCCTCGTTGGGAAACGGTTCGGGTTGACTAATCCGTATTACACGATCACACACGGGATTTGATTTATTATTCTTTTTCCTAAAGGAATTTGAATCTATCTTCGTGATTATTTTTGATATCGATATTAAGGTTTTATCCACACACATAACCCTTAAGCCTTCATTATCAAATCAGTGTCCGAGCCGTTTTAAGTTTCTTACGGTTAGTCATTCACAAGTGGCTAGCTTGTGTGAGCAAGCTTGACGTGTTTCTGGCATTGAATCAAAGGATCTCAGATTTTTTATTTTCTCATGTTTTTTTAAAGCAACTTCAAGCCTCAACAGCCATAAACATGAGAGATAATTTTATCTTCATCAATATTTTTGATAATATCCGAATCTCATAGAATCAACAAAACTGATTTGTTTCATTAGATCCTTTCATTCGATAGGTATATGTACTTCAAAAAAAATAAAAAATAATAATTATGAATGTGTTATCATTTGTTTTTAAATTTCATGTGATCTCTGAGTACCCATTTTACGTGTGCCACACTAATGTACATCAAGACCAAGGCCTTCTACACGATTAGGGATGATTCATCATCGATCTGTATGCTATTCGAAATTTAAAGAAAGAACAAAACCTCAAGGCTTCCTTCTACTCTTTCTTTCGATTTGACAATGAAACTATAAACAAACATAAAGTCACCTATCTGTGATTTTTCCAAGGATCTCGTTTTTCCTCAAACCAACCATGTGGTTTAAGATGTTGAGTCCGTATCCTGCCTCTGCCATCCCTGTGGCGAACATGTGTGATAGAACAAATGGATTGTTGTTTGTTTTAGTTTGATTAGTGTTAAGAGGATGGGGAGGATTGATTTGTTATTAGAGCTTGAAGAAAAGTATTTGTGTGATGTTTCTGTGATAAAAGGGGCGGAAGTTTTATGTGTTTAGGGTTTGGCTAATATGAGGAATTTTAGGGTAAGTGTGAGATAAGAGTCCTTTTATATCCGAGTGTTTAGGGTAGCACATGACCGGTTATGACTTAGGAGTAATATTTGGGGTTACGTTTTGTGTTGATGTCTTGTGGATCATGTTAATTACCATCCTCTTGGGCCTTGGCGATCACATTTGGACCATGGTATTTGAATGCCGAATTATGGGCTTGTGTTTCTAATTGGCTGAGTTATTTGGTGGTAATGAGAAACTCAAGTTTATTCCTAAATGTAACACCCCCAAAAATCGGGTTTTAGCGGAAGCATACAAGTTTTGGGTGCTACTAATCGGTATCACAACACAAGCATAGAGTAAAAGGTTTTTCTTAAGAAAACCCATTCATTTAATAAAATCAATGTTTACAATAAAATTTAATGTGGAAATAGGCCCATAATAAATAAGCGGTCCCCAAATACAAATATCAGAGTCGTCTATGACCATGCCATGCCATTGCCCAAGCACCTCCAAAAGTAAACAATCGCCTCAATACCTGAGAATACACGCTAAAAGTGTCAACACGAGGTTGGTGAGTTCATAGGTTTTTATAAAAGTATTGCGAGTTCAAAAGATCCTTTCGATCATTGTGGCGCCCACAATGTCGCGAAAACAAAGTTTACCTTAGCAAAAATAGTAAAGTGGACCACAAGGTTTTCAAGTGCAAATCATTTCTCATAAACAAGTCAAATTTAACCAAGGCATACCCTGCCTAATTCACAGTACAAAAATATTTATTCGCAAAAATAATTCAAAAACAACTACTTGGACCATATCAAAATTTATACACTACAACGAATATAGTGTCACGCAAGCTTAACTATTACGCAGGCTAAGTCAGGAAACCATCACTAGATAGCACGAGCCGTGACTATCTCTAAACACACTAACAATCGACATGTTATACGTCCCCCACATGAGCCATGTTGGTCGGACGGGGTGGCCATTCCCAATAGATCTATCCATAACATTCGCACCATCCTGAGCCAGGATGTAACAATTCATAACAACGCTTGGGTTTCTAACCTTAACCTAGCACGTAATAGCTCACAAAAACATTTTCAGGTCCAATCCAAAATAGTTCAAGCACTTGTGTCCACATAAAACATATTTAAACCAAAACACGCATTTCATCAAACCAAGTAACAATCATTTATTCAAATAAATCAAGCATTTGCATTTAATAAAAATGAGCATGTATCCTCCCCCAAAACAGTTTAAAAGCAAGTAAAAGTAGGGGCCATGAACTCACCTCGATGCAAAGCAACGCATGAATCACAACTGGCATTAGTGAGCAAAGCACAGCAGTCTCACAAGAAAACACAACGATATCCAAAGGGTACAAGCACAACGGTATTACATCGGCACAACCTGATAGCAATTTGCTATCTCAGAATACGTCTAGCAAAACAAATGAATTTCCGAAAGACAACGTGTCGTAGTTTTCGTGGATTATTCATATCAAACGTTTCCAAAAATTCCTGTATCAATATCTCAAAAAGTTTAGTTTTAACGTTTCGTGTGGTGGTAAGAATACAAAGACTCGACATGTACTCACGCTAAACACAACTCACACCCGAGCATAATGTATATCCCAATACATTATAAGGAATAGTCAAGAAATATTGACCAAAACTCAACTTGAGTAGACAACAACCAGAAAGAAATCGGGGAACTATAGACACATAACTATGCTAAGAAAGTAAATTTATTGGTAAGTTTCGGTGTTTACCCAAAATCCCCAAATAGTTGATATATCGTCAAAAAGTATAAGTTTTGAAAAGTTTTCAGGATGTCAAAGAAATCAATAATGCTTTAAGTTTATAAAAGATTTTACGAAATTTTGGCATGAGGTGCCCATTTATAAAACATTTCCAAGTCATAATGACTCTTGAATAATATAAAATTTATCGTTAAGTTTCCCAATTTGTCAAATGCTACAATTTAAAATATACAATTGAACATATTATTCGCGTATATATTAGTTGTTTAGATTTATCGACCATTTTGTAAAGTTCGGGTCCAGATATGTTATACTCTTATGAATATAACATACCTTTCCGTCGCGTGTACCAAAGGGTCCATAATGTCCAAATAACCAATACCGTAAATCCAATACGTCCAATCCTTGTCCAACAATATATATAATGTCACAATGCTCGTAAATGAGTCCAAGAAATCAATGCCTCATGTGTTGCAATATATCCCTTAACTATTGTTATCTTTTTAATTATTGTTACCGTTTTTTTTTCTTCCCATTAGTATTCGAAATAATAGTTTCAATTATACATTTCTCTTGTCAAATCATACTACGTATCCCATTTCCAAGTCACAACTCCCAATATAATCCGAAAGATACCATTATCACGAGAGCCGAAACCAATAATTAACGTTAGTTCAGATAACCGATATATGATAAATATTAATTTGAGTATAACACATTTTTAAATCAACCCACCCATATTTTACTAAGTGGGCTTAGACTCCCACTAATAACCAAACACACCCTCTTATTAACTTATGGGCTAGTGACCCATCACCAAATTTTAACACCACAACCACAACACTCTAATACACAAATACCCATCTAAGTTTGTATCACGATTCCCAGTTAAGAGATCAGTGCCATCCAAGTTTCTAACGAAGCAAGCATTTCTCCTAAATGCAACCTCTAAATCTGCATCACAGAACTGCCAGACTGAAAACAAATTGTGTCCCAACCCTTGGACATAGTAAACCCGAGTGATCAAATAATTTCCAAAAGGTAGATCTCCATAGCCCATGATAGCTGCTACATGATCATTTCCAAACGTCGGTTCCCATGAATTTCCGATGAAATTGATCGCAGCTTCAGATTCCTAGCCATGTGCTTGGAGCAACCCGAGTCGACGATCCAAAGACATATTTCGATAACCCGCCAATAACAGAAGAAGAAGATTTTGGAAACCGTTGTGATTTTGGTTCCTTTGGGTTAGAGGTAAAATCCTGATCACACTCAAAGAAGTTGTCTATATGTAAGACAGGTGCATCACTCATTCTACCATTCTTGAGTGTGAAAGTTCTACCTGTGGGTTTCCAAATGTCATACCTAAAGTAAACATTATGCTCCCTATCAGTAGTGTAAAGCCTAAGTCTCGCAACTAGTCTTCCTATTCGTTTAGCATAAGTTCTTTTGGGAACATTCTTCTTAACAGGCTTAACAATCTCATTCTTAGAAACACAATCATCATGAACATTAGATAAAGATTTCTTGCAAGTTAAACAAACAGATTCAACAGATTCATTAAACTTAGCAGATTTCATAGGTTCATTACATTCAAATGAAATGTCTTTCTTATTCAAAAACGGTAAATTCCTAGGGTGTTCTTCTACTTTCTTCTCTTTATTCAAGCGACTACTCTTAGAGGCCAGTGAGACTCTATTGTTCCTTGTATTGCTCTTAGGCTTTAGTCTGCTGCTCCTAGAGGTGCTTCCTAGTCCTGTAGAAGGTAAGGCACACTCATTAGGATTCACAATCTTAGCTAGAGAAGTGGTTTCAGCTTTCCTAGTCTCTTTAGAGTGCTTTTCTAAACTTATGACGTTTGTTCCAGATGTTTTAGATGTGGAGGCAGACGCATTAGTGGTACTCATCTTAAAAGGGCCAGGAGCTAAAATTGTTGGTTTCTCGATAACCGCTTTTCCCTTATCAACATTTTGTTTAGGTAGTGCAGGTGGAGTGACTGGTTTTGATGAAACATTTTTCTCATTGACTTTTTGAGGAGGCATAGAAACATACATTTTTCGTTTGGAAACCGGTTTGGGAACATTTGCTTTCTCCGCAGTCAATGGTTTTTAATCACGCGATCCACGCCTTTCCTTTTTGACTTTCCAGAGCCCTCAAAAGATCATTTTTCGCTTTCATGTCATTGTAGGCACGCTCATACGACAATTTGTCATACTTGCATTCCTCAGTTTTTCGATCAAGTTGTTTAAAATATGAGACATTTTCTTTTCAAGTTTCTCAAGTGATTTTTCATATTTTGAAACAATTTTGGAGGTCTCAGATCGAGTCTTTCATGATCTTCAACGTAATATGTTTGCAAAATGATGGACATAATATCAGAGTCGAACATCTTCGAAGAGAGAGTCATTTAAAGTTTCCAAAACTTTGATTTGTTCAACACAATCGTTAGCTTGCTTTACCAGGGTTTTATGGTCCTTGACAAAGTCAGCTGTTTCTTTCAAAAACGCTTGTTCAAAATGAATTACCCTTGCACTGATGGCATTCAACTGAGGGGCAATTTGAGTTTCAAAAAACTTTCTTTGTTCGATGTCAAAACTAGAGAACCAGTTATTAGGTGTAATAGTGGTTTTAGTTTTAACAGTGTCTTGAAGATCCACAATTCTAGTTTTTACATTGTCTAAAATACTTCTCGCATCACTTGAGTTAAAAGGATTGTTTGAAGACATTTGTTCAATGTTCGAAAGAGATTTTGAGACAACGACTGGTTTTGAAACAGATTTTGAAGCAGGTGTTGACTCTTTGTTTGAAACACTTGGTGTGATTGAGAACTTTGACTTTTCTTTTTGATTAACAAAAGTAATTCCGTTAATTTTGTTCCATTTGTTATAATCAATTGGTTTGATTTCCGGATTCTTTTGTTTCATTTTTTATCTACTCTCCTCAGATAGTTCTAACGTTTCAAGAGAATCACAAACAATAATGGGTTCATGTAAAGCTTTTCCATTGTTTAACACATTCTGAGATTTCAGAGCTTTCTTGAGGAACGAAGAAGGGTCGTTACCAAGTGCCATTCTATTGTTAGTATGAAAACGCGAATTTACTTGATTAGAAAGCATCTTGATTGTTTGAGCAGAATGACCCGTTTTAAGAAGCAAATTTTCCAAAGTTTGGATTTTTTCATTTTTATCAAGAATTTCATCAAGAAGAGAATCTTCTCGTTTTGAAAAATCAGAATCAACTGCTTCTTCTCTTTTCAAGATTAGAAAACATGTCATTTTGTTTGGAAAGTTGGTTATTTAAATCAGAAATTTCCTTGTTTAAAGATTTAATTTTCAAGTTCGAATTCACATCAAGTGTGTTATACTTGATTTGCAATTCTTTTCTTTAGAAACCAAATTTCGATAACCAATTTCTAATTCTGATTCTTTGTTTTTGTGAAATTCAAAGGCTTTTGCGTTCTCCTTGTAACTCTCAAGCTCAGCGGTCAATTTGGCATTCGCGGCCTTAACATCGCGATTGACCTTTTAAACTTTCTCAATTTCAATGCCACAGTTGTTGATTAATGATTCAAAATAAGCACGAGTTTCCTCATCAGTATCAGTATTTTGTGCCACACAGCCTCCACTAGGATCCACATTTGGAGTTTCAGAGTTAGTATTGCTACAACTCGGATTGTCCAGGTATGTATCATAAGTAGGTGTTGATGTCACGAATGCTTGTTCGTCATGAGTAAACACATCAAATATGACATTGTTATAGCATGGATCGCTGATTGGTACCTCGACATCTGCGTTGGCGTCATAGACAGGGAGGTGCGTCCGTAATCGTGTCGTACTTAGTCTTCTGAAGATTTGCCATGAAGATGCAGTTTGCATTGAGTTCCTCGAGGTCTTCCAAATCATCCATAATAGCCATGAAGTCATGTTCCTCAAAACTCAATTGAAGTCCAGATTGTTCCTTTTGTGCCAACAGAATAGCTTTCTGAAGATACGCAAGATCCTTCTTTTTCGGCTTAGTTGTACAATTCCTTGCCATGTGACCCAATCCTTGACAGTTATAACACTTAACCTGATTACCCTGATTCACATTTCCATAATTCCCAACTACTGGAGCTGCAACATTCCCATTCGGATTACCCACTGTTCTATTCACAACATTCTGACCCATTTGATTACCCTGATTTTAGAACTGCCTGATTACCCATGCGAAATCCAGTAGCATATCTCTGCTGATTCCCAATAACTCCAACCATTTGAACTTGATTGCCCATGTTCACACCGGTGCAATTTGCCTGCGAGTGTTTGATGAAAGCCTTTGGTTGTTATTAGTTGGTGTGGAATAGCGACCTCTGAATGCTTTACCCAAGAATACAAATGCTTGTGACAAAGCTTCTTCGGTTCCATTTCAAGATCGTGATTCCTTGTTCCTAGTAATGTTGTTGTTCATGTGGATAGTTTTGTTGTTGAGGGATGTATTGCCGCAAGTTGTTGTTAGTGGAAGATGATGAAGCTTGTTGTTGTGTATTCACCGAAGTTTGAGTCTTTGCAATGAGTGCCAATGGATCATGATTCTTTGCTAATCTTTCTTGCCCGACTTCATTCACTTCATTTTGGTTTTGTTTCAGAAAATCGTTGAGTTGATCAAAGTTCACCTGATGTAAGTCCTTTGTTTGGTTGACAATAGTGAAATATCATCCCCATTCTTCTGGTAGATTGTTCAAGAACTTGATGTTGCTCACGATAGTTCCGGGTGTCAACTTGTTTCGATCGGCTCATTCATTAAAGTACAAAACCTTCCATAGTAGGATTCAATGGATTCTCCTCGAGTAGATGTAAACTTCTCCCATGCAGTTAGCAACTTGTTCTCTGTGTCTTGTTGACCGATTTCAGTTCCATGACAAAGTCGTCTAACACGTTCCCACATGTCGAAAGCAGTTTCACAACCGTCTACAGCAAAAAGATGTCTCTTGGTAAACCCGGTTGTATAATATGAATTGCCATGTCATCTGCTTCGACTTGTTTCTGATCCTCTTCAGAGTATTCAGTGTCTTTTTGAAGACGAAAAAATGGTGGGACGGGAGGTGTTGCATCAGGATTTACAGGGTCTTGGACTTGTCGAGGTATGAAGGGTCCATCCTGAATGGATTTGATCATCAATTTTCCATTAGGTTTTGTCTTGATGTAACGAAGCATTCGACTTGTCCATTGAAGATAACCACCTTTTTCCAACATAGGAGGACGGTTTTCGGCACCGGCTGCATGAATATCTTGTTGAAGTGTTCCACACACTTATCCAAGTGAGGGAAGCACTGAGTAACCGTTAAAGCTCGAAGATTCTTCACCAAAAAGTTATGAGTAGAACCTTATGCGTAGTTTGACTTTCTTACGAGTAGAACTAGGGTTTTGACTTACTCGTAAAAAATTTCCAATGATACAAACGATTTCTCTTGCACAGATAGCCTTAAAAACACTCCAATAACACAAATATTTTGACCTTTTTCACCCAAAGTGCTTATAAAAG
Organism: Chrysanthemum makinoi; assembly: GCA_910596185.1. NCBI lineage: Eukaryota > Viridiplantae > Streptophyta > Magnoliopsida > Asterales > Asteraceae > Chrysanthemum > Chrysanthemum makinoi. The sequence goes on from OU343225.1 coordinate 149,689,347, forward strand.
TTACGAGTATAAATGACCACCTTCAAAAACACGAGTTCAAACTTGAAGAAAAACACGTAAAGCTTCGAACTTTTTGCAAAAACTGAAACTTTAGCACCAAATAAACCTTAAACCACAAGAATCTTGAATTTTTAAGTGCAAAAATTAAAGCTTTATGCGTGACACTTTTGAGAACGAAACTACGTGTAACTCTACACAAACAAACTTCAACCAAAACACTCCTAAACCATTGTTAGGCGATTGATACCAATTGTAGGACCTAAGATATATCAACCTTATCACTTTACCAAGCAAACCCAACACACGTAACCCAAGTTACGCATATAAAACGTGAAACACAAACACAAACAAAGATTAGAAATAAGATGAGAAAGATGGTGACTTGATGTAATATTCGTGTATGTGAGAGGATAAGATAAACACAATAAAGTTGTATATTCCTTGAGAGAGAAAATACACACACACACACACACACACACTTTCAAGCACACCCCTCAAATGACCATTTGAGGGGTATTTATAGTCCAAGGGACTTGATGCCCTAAAAGGCTTTCATATGGGCTTCGTGGGCTTGGACATGGGTTGGATTGGATAAAAGGCAAGCCTTACATAACTAGTACCCATTTAGCTTAGTCCAATCCACGAGCCCGTTGACTATTCTATCACGATATCTAACACACGTTACAAAGTTCCTAAATGTGAATGACCATCACTTCTAATATAAACTATTAAGGCTAACAATGCTACATTTGACCGTTTGATCATGGAAAAATTCAATTCTACTACAGCAACAAGCCTAACAAATGACTTAGTTGCATTTGTTTCAAATGTGAAGCTAAACACTCGAACATCACAAGTCATACCATCTTCTCAGAATCAGAATCAGTACCATACCAGACTCAGGATTTACCCCAACGGACATGTTGATTGAAAACGTCGCTAATCAAGTTGCTCTATTTGTTCAACAATCCAGAACCTCGCTTCCCCAAACCAACAACCAACTTAGGACCTCATCTAACCCACGCAATCAAGCTACAGTGGAAGATGGAAGGGTTGTGGTTTAGAATGTGCAAGGAAGGAAAAATGTGAATCCAAGGAATGTTGCACGAGGGAATGTTGCAGCTGGTTATGTGGGGGCTCATAATAGAGGAAGGTTTGTAGTTCAGGGTCAAGGCAAACCGATTAAGTGTTACAACTGTGGAGGTAAGGGACATATTGCTAGAAATTGCACTCAACCCAAGCGTCCACAAAATGCTGAGTACTTCAGGGATAAGATGCTGCTGATGCAGGCTCAAAACAGTGGAGGAATGTTGGATGAGGAGGAGTTGTTGTTTCTTGCTGATGGGAATGTCAAAACATTTGATGCTGACGTGGATGAACAACCAGTATATGATTTGGCACAGAACAATCCCAATGTCTTCCAGGTTGCTGACTGTGATGCCTTCGACTCTGATGTTGATGATGAACCAACGACACAGACTATTTTCATGGCTCATATTTCTCCCATGGTTTCATCATCTCAACAAGCTGGTCCCTCCAATGATTCAGTCATATAAGAGGTACTAAAACTATATGATATGGTTTATGAGCAAAAGATTCCCAACAAAGTACAACCAACAGAAGTCATTGAGTCAGATATTGTAAATATGGATAATAGCAATGTTGTCGCATATGAGCAATATGTGAAGCACGATGAAAGTCTTGTTGTACCAAGTGGTGCATCTTCTGCCATTAATGATGAATATGTGTTTAATGAGTACACTGAATATATGCCTGATGACTCCATGACCACTAAGCTAAATATATATAAGGTTGCCATCTATGAACAGCGTGCTAAATTTGAGCTCACCACCCGTGAGCAGGAAATGGATAGCCAAATGCGTACATTGATTACTAAAAGTAATTTAAGGGAAGAAACATTAAAACAAGAGTTAAATTCCTTACAAGAGAAACTTAATAAAAATGTTAAGCAAAAACAAGAACTTCAAAAAAATGTAAAAAGGCTTAAGGAATTTAAGGAAAAGGAATCAAAACTACTAAATGATTTTTCCAACCTTAATACTTTAAAGAACAAGCTTGAAAATAAGTTGTACGTACAAGGCAACACCATTCAAACTGCTCACATGATTACAAAGCACAGAGTATTAAGTGATAAACACAGTGTAAGCCTTGTAGAAGACCCAAATCCTGTGTATCTTAAGAAAGCCAAAAGGGCTCAAAAAGTGATTTATTATGGTAGTGAGATTCTTAAGCCCAAACAAAAGTCAACTTGTGTATAGAACACTGAAGAGGACATAGAGTTAGAAAATGCCTCTAGAGAGAAAATGAATAAGAAATTGAAGGAACCAATTGTGTTAAGAATATAATAAATGTCAAATCTCACAATTATTCTAAGGAAAACTTCTTAGCCACATTTAAACCTCAAATTTAATTAACCCCTGAACAAGTGTTTTGGAGTTAGATATGGATAAGAGAAATGCCGAAGAACTTGTTGCAAATAATCCTCCCCTTAGGAAGTTGCCTGCAGCTATTGTGTATCCTCCCAATACACCGATGCACTTAGTGCTTAGAACTCTTTCTACTCAAAGCAAAACCTTAATTAGCATATATGTGATCTACCAACTATTTGTTGATTTCATAAAACATGTAAGAAGAGAATTACACCAACGGGTATTACTGAAAGGGAAAGGGGTTTTGAGCAAATAAAAGAGTGTTATCTTACATAATGAAAAAATAGTGCAAAATTTGCTCATGCACGGGAATTATAAATATATAAGTATAAAGATTTGATATAATTTTAAAGAAAACATGTTATACTTTGCAAAGCTACGGATTTATAAATTGTCACATTATTGAACTTCGAAACAAAGTTATTAAAATATTATTACCCGTTATATTATTTACCCGATGCATTAAAAAAATAAATAAATAAAAAAAATATTTTTTATAGATTAAATACACAACCATTTCCATATATCTTCACCCAAAAACCTAGTAGTGGGTGGGTTTCCATCGATTCTTCATCAAAGGTATATTATACACTCACTGACTAACCACCCCCAATTTCATCATTAAATTAGGGTTTTCACTAATCGAACCTTACATTCATTCTATGCTACATCAATTGCTTTAACTTACACCTTTAAAACTGCATAAACCACATTTTAGTCTCATTATACTAGTTTATTGCAGTTCGTACATCTTATAGTTGACTTTCGTTGACTTTATTATAGTATTGTTTAAGTGACGTGTAGTGTAGTGTAGATTGTAGATGATTATGTTATTGTGCATTTTGTGATTATTTATTTGGAAATTTGGATGTGCGATTTAGTCGTGAGTGGTTGACGTTTACGGAGATCGAAATGTTTGCGGAAATGTTGTTGTGATTACTTCTGGTTGCGTTTTTATCGGAATGTAGGATGAGTAGGTGTTTTGGATAGATATAATCGACATTGCTGTTTATGTAGTGTATTATTGTATCGCTGCTGTATTAGTAATAGTGAAGTTTCTGATATTGTTTTATTGATTTTGATGTGCAATTTAGTCGAACATTAAGGAAATCGAAGTGTTTGTGGAAATGCTGATGAGATGACTTGTAATTGTGTAAGGCATAGCGATCATGAAATTGATAGATATGTGTGGGATGCACGGTTGCGTTTTTATCGAAATGTAGGATCAGTAGGTGTTCGACATTTTTTTTTACCACTGTATGCAACGTATTTACATTTTAGTGCGATAGTATGGAAGATAGATATATTTAGTGGTAAGGAAAGTGAAAGTATGTTGCGTTTTGGTGCAACGCAGTTGCACGAAAATGCAAGTACGAAATACTTTCACTCTTTTTACCACTAAATACATCTATCTCACATACTATTGAACGAAAATGCAAATATCTTACGTACAATGATAAAAAGTAAATTAAGTGGTACTTGAGTACCGAGGACTCTCTTTTGATATTGTTTATGACAGGCGCTGTTTTCTTTAAGGTCTTTACGTTTGATAAGTTTAATCGTATTAGACTATTAGTGTCATTTTAGTACTAGTGAAGTTAACTGAATTTATTTTGTTATTGGTGTTGTGTGGATGTAGATACAGTCGAGTTCGTTTCAGTAAACACTTGTGATGGACCAGGTATATTAAAATTCATGGTTTCTTGTAAGACGTATGATTTTGTGTTTTTTTGGTGCTATCTGATGTTGATACTTTTGGTAAAAATATAGTATGAGAAGGTTGAGAAGATTGGTGAAGGAACATATGGTGTGGTCTACAAAGCTCGTGACAAGGTTACGAACGAGACTATTGCTTTGAAGAAGATTCGTCTTGAGCAAGAAGATGAAGGAGTGCCAAGCACTGCTATCAGAGAGATTTCACTGTTGAAAGAGATGCAGCATGGAAACATTGTCAGGTAGTTCCGATGATAGGAATGTATTATATGAATTTTAGTATGTGATAAGTAAGATGTGTTATTTGGTATAAAATGGTAAACTTAATTTGATGATATGTGATTTTCCATAGTTAGGATTGAAAATATCAAGATCAGTGAAGCTGTATTCGTTTTGTTTGGTCAGTTGCACTGGTTATTTCATCATTATCTTGTCATTTTTTGTCACAGCATTTTATTTTAACCTAAATTTGCTGCTCTTTCGTGGATGCCTATGTATGTCCCATCTTAACGTCTTGCACCATCTACTATCCTTCTTAACAAGTTGTTTAACAGTTGATGCTTTGGTCATTGTCGGTCCTCTGATTGAGAGATTTTCTGCAACTCGACATCCAAACATCTAGTGATATCCGCTACCAAAATCATGATTACATTCAACGTCCACAGATAGAGTTGTTGCCTTGTTAGTCTAATTGGATAAACGCATTTCAATTCTTAGAGCTGTAATATGATGACTTATTGGTTATGTACATTTTTTGCGCTCTACCTGTAGTTAACATATGCAGTTTTTGCTCTAGAATTACATCATGGAGCAAATTATGACCTTTTCGCGACAGGTTACAGGATGTCGTACACAGTGACAAGCGATTGTATCTGGTTTTCGAGTATCTGGACCTGGATTTGAAGAAGCACATGGACTCTTGTCCAGAGTTTTCAAAGGATCCTCGTCTTGTAAAAGTAAGTGAATTGTGATTGCAAAATCTATTAGAAGAGTACTCTTCGCTAGCCTCTCAAATCCCATTTTTTTACTTTTCGAATTAAAACTGTTAGGAGGTTTACGCATTAACAACAGACTTTGGGTGACTTTCAACCTGTTTCAACTTTCAACTGTTGCCTTTTAGCTAATGTTATTTTTGTTGACCTTTTTAAGATCATACACAACTCAAATCGACCCATTCATAAGTTAATGGGTCAAAATTACCACTTCTATAATACGCAATGTAGTAATGATCACCAAGAAGCAGATGCTGTCTCACATTTTTGTACTTTCGTCAATTTGCAGATGTTTCTATATCAGATCCTACGTGGCATTGCTTATTGCCATTCTCATAGAGTTCTCCATAGAGACCTAAAGCCTCAGAATCTGTTGATTGACCGTCGTACCAACGCTTTAAAGCTGGCAGACTTTGGATTGGCCAGGGCCTTTGGTATCCCTGTCAGGACATTCACACACGAGGTAGTTTTCGTTCCATCTGGCTTAAAGTATTGTCTTGTACTTAAATATGTTAGTATGTATGGATCAGTATTCATTTTTAGTCATTTCCCTTTTTGGCACTCTTGGTACATCTTGATTTATCTCTTGATCTATTAAAGCACGTATTTCAATGGGATTTAGATATTAGTTGGTTAACTGTTAGTCAGTCCCTGCAAGGAGTTGCATTACTGAGATAATGAGGGTACAAATAAGTAAATGAAAGCTTTTTGTTCAATGTTTATTATATATGTGAGTCTTATTAACTTTAACCACGAGAAATATCGGTTTTTAATCTGAAATATTTTCTTACTATATTCCCCTGCCCCCTATATTCAATTAAAAGACTAGAAAACCCGTCTTACCGAGACTGCATATATGTCTGAATGCTTCTACTCGCTAACCTCCACATGTTACTTATACTTTTCTAGGTGGTGACATTGTGGTATAGAGCACCAGAAATTCTTCTTGGATCCCGTCACTATTCTACTCCTGTTGATGTGTGGTCGGTTGGTTGTATATTTGCTGAGATGGTGAACCAGCGGCCACTCTTTCCTGGAGACTCTGAGATCGATGAACTATTCAAGATTTTCAGGTCTAGCTCATTCTATTTCACTTATACTTCTTCGTATCATGAAGGTTGTGATGTTTAACCAAGTTGTACAGCTGTATTAATTTGTCCTACTATTAGTCGACGATTTATTTTGTCCTTTAAGAAGTAAGAATGAGGAGTTAAGTTGATCTATTCGACCGAATAACTACCCTCTATAAGTAGTATGATGTAAATAGGTAGCTCTAAGTTTGAGAATTGCGAAAAGAAAAGAAATACAAATGTTGCTTTGATTATTTAAAAAATGAAAGTATTAGCATTTGTTGTTCCCGGGATCTAGTTATAGTAATGGAAAATTTTCATTTCCTCTTACCAAAATATATCCCTTTCTTCATGCTCACAAAATGATTTTCCAATTTGCTTCTAATATAATTAAAATTCAGCATGTTTTTTGCTACTGTTGGTTCCATTAAATGAAGTTGATTGTTGTATATGTATTGCAACTACTAGTAGAGGCTAGAGAAACCTGTCTTTAAGAGTCCATAAGTATGTACAGGGGTGTAATATTGGCCAATCAATGGATAAACGGATCAAATTGGGTTATACTTTGCATCTAACGGGTCAAATTGGTATGATTAAGAAAAGAAAAAGAGGCTAAGATGGAAAGTTTGAACAATTGAAAATTAGTGAAAATCTATTCGAAAGGTATAAAACATACTAAAACGTTTTATTATCTAAGAAATGGATTATCATTGTAGAAAACATTGATCGGGTCAGCAGACACTGACCCAACTCGCTAATAAATAACTTGTTTTGACCGAAGACTCAACTAGCCGCCCCTGCTCGCACCACTATTTTGACATTTGGTGACATCTCATTATTTGGTTATAGAATCATGGGAACTCCTACTGAAGATACATGGCCTGGTGTGACAACTCTGCCCGACTTTAAGTCCGCCTTTCCGAAGTGGTCCTCAAAGGTGATCATTCATATAAAAAATCCCACGCTACATTAATCTTATATTTTTACTATATGCCTGATGTTTAGGGACTAGCAAGTTAAAGGAACTAAATGGTGCATCGTTTGCTTTTCAGGACTTGGCATCTATTGTCCCAAATCTTGAAAAAACTGGCCTTGATCTCCTACGGGTAAGTTTAAAGTAATCAATGCTTTACTTCTCTTTTGCTACGGGTATCAATGGTGCATTACTGCACACTCTACCAATTTTATGGACTTCCAAACATCTGAACCCATTGGAATACTCACTTTGTTTTATAAAATTTAATATTTTGGCACATGCTTCAGGTTATATGTTTGAATAATCATCAAGCTTTTGCTATTTCCTTAACTAGGAATATCTCTTAGAAATGATTTTTGTTATTCTCTTCCGGTTCCCGGGGATTTCATTCCAATAGCATAGGATGGAAGAAGTAGAAATCCACGTTTAGTAAATAAAGTTTTGGTTACTTAATATCAAACACTAATTGTTTCCTGTATGAATCTGTCCACTTTTGACCAGAGCCTACCCAAACAGGAGAATATGAAATTTAACAAAATCTTTATGAAGAACATTTGGCTCATTATCTTTAATGCTTAGTCATGTTTATGTCAAATAGATGTGACAATTTCGACCCATGTACTAATAAATGGTCTAGGTTCCGGTAATGTTTTAGCTATAAAAGGTTTTCAGATCAAATGGGTCAAAAGATGCCCAAACTCCAAAATATACTTTTTAAAGCATAGACGTCGTAATTATTATTAAGAAATTTAGACGAGTATTGAGATAATATAATTGTTGCAAACAAGTTTAATGACACTACCCCATATTTTTTAAAAATATTTACAACAAGTAGTCCTGGGACAACCCGACCTATTAATTCTTTACCAACCCTATATTGCCACCTTTCATTTTGATTCTTGATTTTAAACATCTAATGAGAAATGAATTACAGAAAATGCTGTGCTTGGATCCCAGCAGAAGAGTTACAGCCAGGGCTGCACTGGAGCATGAATATTTCAAGGACATTGGGTTTGTGCCATAATTTACCAGGTTCTTATCATGTGCAAAACCAAAACCTTTATGGATTATTATGTGAGATATGCGTGCTGTCTTTAGGTAAATTTTTTTGTCATTTCCTCTTCCATCTAGGACAAAGTAACGTTAAGATGCTTTCTTGCAAAGCCATTGTCGAATTGGCTTTTGCATGTGTCTTATATCTTCATCTGAAATCCTGTTTTCGAGTATGGAAAGAAGGTTCTTAAATTACTTGTAACAATTTTCTTGATGGAGAACATATCATCAGGGTTTTTTTATTTCCTTTCAATGGAGTTGTTTGGTGTGCAATTTTCTTGTGTTTTTCAGTTAGTCAATGAATGGGACAGTTTCTTAGCGTTTTGGACCATGCCTTTGCTGAACATAAATTGTTTATCATTATAGTTATAAAATGAACCCCATCACGCCCTCTTGTGTTTCTCACCAGTGAGTACAATCTTTTTAGCTTTTTATCTTAACACGACCCACTGGAAGCGGTTAAATGGCGCAGATTGGCAGTGTTTAGTAACATGTAAAATCGGAATAAAACATAGTTTTATGTGCAAGTCAAAACATGGCAGTTTGGGTTGTTCGACCCACACCATTAGTTTTTTTTTTGCCAGTTCTTGTAAGTTGTTGATGCATTAGTAAATGATTTCTTGTCAATAGAAAGTTACTAGACATTGTAAATTTTTTATACGTCTAATTCTTTTTCCCCGTCTCATTTTCAAGCTATAACAAAGCAAAGCTATAGAGTTGCAACTAACAAATTTAACTCGGCATAAGTAAATAAACGGCAAAGAAGTTTTTTAAACATTCAGTATCGTATGAAGACTTATATATATCATTTTGAATTTATGATGACCTTTTAGGGAGTTCATGGAGTGGTTCAGTAACTAAAATGTGGTGTGAATTATAATTATTGGGTAACCAACAAATTATGATCGCATATCTGAGGCTTAAAAAAAGTATAAATCAATTCCTCAGATTTCACATCTTGTTGGGATTTAGGATTTGTGATTTGTGTATTATTGGATCCAGCCTCAAAATTTGTTCGCTAACATTCGTTAAACCATGCCTAGGGGGGTGTTCATGGTTTGGGTAATACCCAAATAAATCGAAAATTGAAACCGAACCGAACCAAAAATAATATAACCGAACTTGTAACTGAACCAAATTTGCCAAAACTAAACCGAACCGAATTAAATATTCAGTACTCGGTTCGGTTATGCTTCTATTCAAATAAATATAAATATTTTTTTTATATATTTATATATAAAAAAAGATATTAAACTCTTTCATATTATAAAAATAACATTTTTTAAGCTTAAAAACTATTCTTTTGCTAAAAGTTTATATAAATAAATGAATAAATAATTAAAATTATGAAATTTGAGTTATTTGGTTCGGTTTTTAGGTTTTTGGTTATTCAGTTCGGGTTCGGTTCTCGGTTATACAAAAAAAATTTAACTGAACAACCCGATAACCGAACCGATGAACACCGTCCATGCCTTTGATGCATTTTATACCCAAAACGAATAATTTACAACCGAGAGTTTCAACATCATACTTGATCTCAGAAAGATGGCAACAAATCTACAAAATCATCCTCTAATTACAAACAAGACAGACACTTTATGAATCATATAAACATTAACAATTTCCAATTTCTAGTCTTTGAACCAACCAACTGTTCTTCTACGCTTTCATAAGCACAGAGCAGAAGAAATAGACGCAAAAACCACAATATATAGCGAAGATAAATCTTTTGAACAAAAACCAAATAACCTTACTCACAACATGCTGTCCGTGCGAGCTGGAAGCCTTCGGAAGAAGTTCAGCGGTGCAGATGGCAACCTATGACGAAGCCTCGGATGTCTCATAACATAGAATCCACCCAGTGTCACAAGAACCTGAAAAGGTGTAGTGTATAACACAAACGCAGCCACAAGACAAAACACCATAAATATAACAGTAGCTCGTGGATCCCTCCAGCTGAGAAGCCCCTGTAATCGTTCCCCTTGACTCGCAATATCACCAACCACAGACTGAATCCTTCCCGCAACACTTCGTAACCGATCATACCGGTGGCGAACGATATCCGGGCTTCGAGATGTTGGGAAAGTGTCGAACTCTTCGTCCAGTTCATCGGCAGTGACCCCGTCAGCATACGATAACCGAGTGTTCATATGAGGAGGGTATTGTGCCCGAAACCAGTAGTTCCAAAGTCCGATAAGAAACATGTATAGAAAAACCGTAGGCAGAATAAGCTCTGGAAATGACACGAGCATCACAAACAGTATATGAACAAGAACTGTCGTTATAGGGTTTCTCCATAAGCAAACTTCACCAAACCATTTACTGACTGCAAGCACCCCACTGAAAACCGACATTAGCCTAAAGAAATTGGCCTTACTGCGCCTCATACTCCATAGATGGGAATTGGCATCAGTCATATACTCGACGATTTCTTTTCTTAACGGAGGCTCGGCTCGGCTCAGCCGAGCCGCCACTATCCCGACAGCTTGGTGACGGAGCATTTCAAGCTGAACAACCGTCAACGGTCTCACATAATGCATTTTTGGCAACAACGGTTTCGAATACATATACATCATATTCATCATTGAAGTACTCGAAAACCGTATAGCCAAATGTAATTCCCCCATTTTCTTAACACCTGTAGGATGTAGTATTAACAACGGGTACGAATGTGTATAAACCCGACCCGTTTCAAGTGTCGAGATTCTAATTCGAATTTTACCGATCCTCACGTCTTTCGAGTTTGATTCGTTTTCGAGCTGGGAATTGTCAAAAACACCGACGGTTAAAACAGTTGACGGGTCGTATACTTCCCATGTGTACTGTTCATTGAATTTTGGAACCAAACTGTCGACAACTGTTCTCGTTCGCACCCATTTGTGACCATATTTAGCGACACAATAAGCATCCGTAGTTCCTTTGCCGTGCCGCGTTTTCATAGGGTGAATACCTGTAGCATTCAGAATACCGAGTTCGATAATGCCAACAGATGGTCTCCATAATTGTTTAGCCGATGGTCTAAGATCACTACTATACTGCGTTGACTCATCGAGCACATGATACCCACCATCAAGACACACACGAAGATGTAACCGAGTAGCAAATTTACGATCCTTTTTCTTCTTCTCTTTCTCATCAATATCATGATCAAATGGGTCTTGGAGATTATACCATTGAGAATAAATCATCCGATCGTCCGCACGCCTGTCCACCGTTTTTAACGGTATAAACACCTTCCCTAACATCTCATCTTTACCGGGTCCCACGCGATCTTCAACAGTCAGGACTAAATGATCTTCAAATGGTTCAGCAGCTACAAACATCATATCTTCGTTCCATAAAGCGTTTCCGGTTCTTGCCTGAACTTGTTTCGTTCTTAAAACTTGATTATTAATTTGGGCTTTTACGTAAACATCCGGGAACCGGTTTTTCTCGAACCATACAAGATCTTGTACTTCAATAACATTAACACGAACATACCAAAGTCTAGGAGACTGATATACTTTTGATCGGGTGAAAACTGAAGAAATGGAACCATCAACATGACTCATAGCAGTGTCCGCCAGAAAAGCGTCGGGAAAAGCTTCATCTGCTTGTGTCCCAATCCATACCGCAAGCATTAATTCTCCTTTTCTTTTCTCCCCATTTTTGTCCTCAAGCCGATACCATTCGGGAGCTAATGGACTATCGGGTGGGACCCGTGTGGGAACATCGTGTAGATTCACATGAACAATCCCGACAAAATCATCTTTTAAAGTGTCTTTGTCTTTCACGACGACATCTAATACCGTTGCTTGCATTCGTTCCTTCGAGAATGCAAAAACCGTGTTCCATTCCGGGTTTGATTGTTTTGAAAAATGTCTTGTGATTCCTTTATAATTCCCGACACGTACTTCGACATACGGGTCGAGACTTCCTGTTACATCCATACTTGGTAAGTCTTGTGCTTTCACGACTCTCACGAATAGATACTGCATTGGTTCAACCAAGTCATAAGTACTGGCCCGGCCCCGCCGACTATCACCGCTCACGACCCGACCCCTGATCACCTGACCACCACCGAGAAATGGGCTTGTTTCTTTTAATGCGTACTCCATCGGTTGTGATGAAGACCCAGAATACATCCGACCCACTGCCCTTGGCTGACTTTGAATTTGATTTTGACCTTGAGGTTGATTTCTCATATCCTCGACGCCGTACCCATAAGGTTGTGGCTGGTTTCCAGCTGTCATATATGGTTGTTGTGACTGAAACTGTGGTTGTTGGACAAAGTTCGAGTTTGGTAAATGATGAAATGTTCGTCTTGAATCTTTGGACTCATTTCGATCATTGGAAAAAGTATCCATTTGCGGAAGCGGGTTTGAGGATCTAATCGATGGATTGTCTGTAACAAACACTTTAAGACCCAACTCGCCTTTAACATGTGAAAAAATGCTTCGTTTTTCTAACGGGTAATGAAAAATAACAGCATCAGAATACGGTACAAATGATGTTCCATTGATATGAACTTTACCCATGAAGGATTTTGAGTTGGTTCCTTTAGTACTATTGTAGACGTAGGCATCGAGTGTAAGGTTTGTTAGGTTATTTGGGTCGGATATATTGAAATAAAAAGTTTCATTCCAATATGGGTTAAGATCTTTTTCTTTGACAGTGGTTCGGTATTTTTGATGATCGAAGTGTAGCTCAACGTATGGGTTAGCTGAACCTTGACCATCTTTTGCCATCAGGTCATGGGCGCTTGCGACTTCGACTCCTAGCTTCAGGTTGCTCATTTCAAACTACTTTCAAAAAAGACTTTTCACAAACAATTAAGAGGATGTTTTATTGCACCTACCTGTAATAAATAATAGTTTCATTTATTAGCATTTACATAAAACAGTTTCAATCTTAATATGCATCTACAAAAGCAGTTGGACTTTAACAACACATGTATTTAGGGGGATATTTGGGGATAGCTTATTTGAAATTATTTATGTGCTCAAAGAATAAGTAAATAGCAACCTGCTTACTTTTAAGTGCTTATTTACTTTAAGATACACACTTTTATCCAAATACTTGAAACTACTAATCAGCTTACAACATAGTAAGTAGATAAGCAATTAAATAAGCATCCCTAAAACCCTTTAAATTGCTTATCTGCCGGTTGGTGGTTCAAATAAGCAGTTTCAAGGTGCTTGTCCAAAACAACTTATTTCACTCACTTATTATAATCAAATAAACATTTTGTAAAAACAATCACAATCACACTCAAAACTGCTTATCTGCTTCTTCTTGTTCTGAAGAAAAAAAAATTATAAATCACTTACTAAAAAAAGCTTATTTCACCTCACAAACAATCAATAAGCAGTTTATATAAGCAATTTGAATCCCATGAAAACATAAAAAACCAGAAAAGCAGTTTCAACAAGCACTCCAGAAAGCAAATAACAAATGAGATTCCAAAAGGTCTTTCATATTCCTTTACAAGAAAGAATCAAATCCTCATAAATAAAAAGTGAGAATCATTTGAATCAGCAAAGAATCACTAACAGATATTGATATTGACTTTTAAGGCCAACCAAACTCAAATTTTGTCATCAAGAAAATTTCCATAACTATATTAAGCATATAACTACTATGTAAATGTCATAAATCTAAGGTTCATTTTGGGCCTTAAAAAAAAACCTACTAATATACAAATATGTTGATTTTCCAATTTCCATCAAAATCATATCAATATATCATTTGCTTCAAATCAACTAAAGTTTAAAAGAAACAACCCATATCACATAATATCATGATTCATAACCTTAAAGAAAAAAAGAAAAAAAAGTCAACTAATAAAATGAAATGAGACAATCACCTTGTATGTTTTTTGTTTTGCAGTCAATGATCAGAAGAGCACTTGTTTGTTTGAAAGATTCAACAAAAAACTAATAATGCAAACATTTTTTATGATATGCAGTAATTATACAAAGATATATATAAATATATAAAGAAGTGAATGTAAATTTGTTGGTAAAGGAGGGACAATTTCTGGGAAGGAAAGAGTTTAAGAAGAACAAGTTTTTTGTTTTGATTTTATTGTCAGAGTACAACACGCTTTGTGTCTTTTTCTCTTTGTTTTTGTAATCTGCTCATCTTAATTCAACGTGAGCCACTTATTTAATACGAGTAGTAATACTTTATTTAGTCACGTTAGTTTATGGTCAACTTTTCAACCTATATGATTTAATTAGAATAAAAACTTTTCAATGTAACTACAGATTAATTTTTTTTTTTTTTGAAAGTTAACTTTTATTCACAACACAACGCTCACATCAAACCGAAAGAGCAACTATACAAACGACTGATTATAAGATGTTAAAATGAAACCAATATTTCCAATCCGTAACATAGTGATTAAACCGATTCCTAAACCATAAGAAGCTAAAGGATTTAATATCTTGAACAATCTTCCGAGCGTCCGTCCTTATATTGCCAAAACGTTTATCGTTTCTCGACTTCCAAATACACCAACACGTAATAAATGCCACCCCTTAACAACTTCCTTTTTCCTTCTATCCAAACCCGACGCTTTATGAATGTTAAAAATGTCAAACCGATCAAAGAGGAACATGGGAGGCAGTTTGCACCACCGACCTACCAAATGCCAAACTTCCATGGAAATTTCACAATAAAAGATGCTCGGATCTTCGCTGTTGTTCCACCAAACCATCACACAACACAGAGTCAAAACAACAATTGCGCACCTGTAAAGCTTCCATCGTAGGGAGCCTATCCAATCCCAATCTCCACATCAGAATGTTGCATTTAATTGGAAGCCATTTAACCCACTTGAACTTGAAATTATTACTAAAATCCTTATCACTTCTAAGGAACTTCTTAACTGATCGGACACTAAAATCTTGATTACCTTTCCCAAGCCATTTCCACTTGTCCATTCGACCATTTAAGTTCATCCCTGCCATCAAAGAAACCAACCGAGCCTTCTCCCCCTCTTCTAAGGTCGACAGAGCACCCCCACTATCCAACCAACCTCCATCAAAAACACCAGAAACATTGTTAAACTTATCATTAACCCAACACTTTTTGTTCCTTTCCCTCTTGAAAAGAAGAGGAAATTCCTCTTTCAACAACTTATCGCCAGCCCACAGGTCCAACCAAAATCTAATATCCTGACCGTCTCCCACTTCACCTTTGAACATTTGCTGCAATTGGACCCCAACCACTTTGGTTTTAGAAATAGTTCTAACGATAGTATGCCACACCCCCGACATTGAAGTCTTAACCGGAAGGGACAACCAGCATCTCGTGTTCCCATGTATAGCATCGATCACCTTCTTCCAAAGACTCCCTGTTTCCGTCCTATATCTCCATACCCATTTGGTCAATAGGGCAATATTGGAATCCATAAACCTACTAAGACCAAGACCCCCCATACGAACAGGAGTCGCCACACGGTCCCAACCCACCCACTGAATCTTCTTGACATCACTCGTTCCTCCCCATAAAAAGATTTTAATCAGCCTCTCAAGGTTATCAACTACCTTAGCCGGAACTTTAAATAAGGACAAGTAATAAGTGGGGAGATTTTCCAGCACCGCTTTGATCAATGTAACCCTTCCCCCAATCGATAGACTAGAAGCCTTCCAACTAGAAAGTCTAGAGTTGAAAATATCAATAAAAAACCCCCAATTTGCCACCCTATTCATATTACCCCCAATACGTATATCAAGATAATCAAACGGGATCGATCCCGACCTACACGACACTCCCCCCGCCACCCTTCTAACTTCGGACTCCTCCACCCCAACCCCGTAAATCAGAGATTTCCCCATATTGATTTTAAGGCCCGAACACAAATAAAAACATCTAAGAATGCGAGTAATCTTATGAATATTCTGGATCGACCATTCTCCCATGAACAAACAATCATCTGCGTAAAGAAGGTGGGAAACCGAGGGACCCTGGTTAGGGAGTTGAATACCGTCGAGTAATCCATTGTTGCTAGCCTTCTTCATCATGCACGACAGAGCCTCCATAACTATCAAAAATAAAAAGAGAGAGGATCCCTGCCTGTCATCCCTTTGACATTGGAACTCGAAAGTGGGCGAGCCGTTAACTAGGACAGCCGACCTAGCCGTAGAGATGATACTATGAATCCAACTACACCATAACATCGGGAAGCCCATCTGATCCATAATTGCTAAAAGAAAATCCCAACTGACATTATCATATGCTTTGTTGAAATCCACCTTGAAGATAAAAATACCTTTTTTCTGTTTTTTAGCCCATCAAATAATCTCATTCAGGATAAGCGGCCCATCTAAAATAGACCTATCCCCTAGAAAAGCGGATTGATTAATCGAAATTAGAACATTCAACACCTTTTTTATCCGATTAGCCAGGACCTTAGAGACAACTTTACACATTACCCCGACAAGAGTGATGGGCCTATAGTCATTGAGATGACTCGGATCTCTAACTTTTGGAATCAAGGTGATGAACGCCGAATTACACCCATTACTAAAACTCCTACCTTCGAAGAGAGCTTCAAATAAACCACTGAAATCATCTTCAAAATGGGCCTAGAAATGTCTAATATATCTAAATGGGAAACCATCCGGGCCGGGAGCCCAATCTTCCCCACAATCAAAAACAGCCTTTCTGATCTCCTCCTTAGAGAATCGGCACAGGAATCACCGCCCCTGTAGAGTCTCTCGCCTCAATGCCACGTCAAGGTTTGGTCTATCCTTCCATTCTTCCTTGAACTTACTTCTGAAAAACTCAAACGTGTGCTTCTTTATCACCTTCGGCTTAGTTATCCATTCTTACCCAATCGAAAGCCCATGAATCGAATTGCTCATTTTTCTATTATTAATTAAACCGTGAAAAAACCGATTGTTACCATCACCCTCCGCGGCCCATTTATTCCTAGAACTTTGTTTCAAATCCTTAGTCTTACAAATCTCAATCTCTTCCATTTTCTTTCTACATTCATTCCTTATCCACGTATCCTCTTCCGACAAATCATTGTCTTCCATATTCCTATCAAGCTCCTCTAACTCTTTCCTGCACAATTCGAATTCTTCGTTTTCTTTCTGAATGAACTTATCACGCCACTCTTTTAAATGCCTACACAACCATCTAAATTTCATCAACAACTTACAAAATGGATCTCCCGCGTATTCAAACTCCTCTAAAGCCTTTGTGACAACACTGATGCACTCAGGATATTCCAGCCAGGAATTAAAAGCCTGGAAAGGCTTAGGACCGAAATTATTATCAATTAAAGATAACAAGATCGGATTATGATCAGAGAGCCCTCTAGGCAGGGCCCTAAAGCACGCCACTGGCCACCTATCGAAAAAATCTCTACTAACCAAGCACCGGTCTATTTTACTCATCTTTCTACCCCTTTCGTCTTCCTTAAGGTACGTATACTTACCACCTTTCATCATATATTCATGGAGATCATTGGAAGCTATAAACTCATTAAAGTCTCTAGCACAACTGCTCTTAAAATTCGAACCCTTTCTTTCTTCTTTGTCCCTAACTGCATTGAAATCCCTTATCATAACCCACCAGCCATAGTTATTGTCCTTCAAACTTTTTAACTCATCCCACACCGCACCTTTAGCCCTTCTCGATTGAGGAGCATAAATGTTCGCCACGAAAACCATCTTATCGATACCTTTAATACGACCATAGACTATCAAAAAATTCTCTCTATTCATACTTCCCAGTTTCTTGAAAACCCCGGGATCCCAAACACTAATCAAACCCCCGACCTCCCACTTGGCTCAACCACCTCGAACTCGAAACCCGACCGACTCAGAACCTGCGAACATCACTTTCCTGAACACCACCACTTTGGGATTCCTGAATAGCCAAAAAAGAAACCTTTTCCTTGTTTTTCAAACTACTAATCCACTTTGGTTTCCTATCCCCCCCCCAATACCCCTAATGTTAATAGAAAGAACATTCATTGTAAAACGGGATTAATACCTTCGTGCTCAATAAAACCTCTAACCTCCTCTCAGGCCATAGACATGTCTACTCCAACCACTCTACCTGTCTCGATCGTCTCATCTATCTCCGAGTTAATCTCCATCTCTTTCTCCCTTATTGGTGAATGCAACACCCCACCTACTCTGTCACTTGCTTGTCGTCTAATACCTTCGACAGGTAATGAGGGAAAGTTATTTAGGTCCAGAGATTTTTCATGGATATCAGACCCACAGACACCATGGAGGCCCGGTCTTGTACTCTCCACTTCCTTTTCTGTGTTTTAATTCCCACCGTTTAGGCCCAAAATATCATCAAGAGAAAATGGGTCGGACTCTCTTTGTCTTTTCCTGGGCCTATTAGGAAGCCCAATGCTTAACTTATTCCAATCAAAAGGGGGAAAAGGAATATCATTACCCAAATTCTCCTCATGTGTTTCAGTGTTAAATGCCGCATGACCAGCTGGACCCACACCCATAAAAGAAGAAAAATTCCCACCCACCTTTCCGCCTCCATCCTTTTCCCCATGCATATCAGCATCGAGACCCCCACCATCCCCATGCATCAACTCTACTTCTTCCACCCTAAACTCCCCGTCTTCCCGATCGTTAGGATTTGAAGTAGAGTTCATCGAAACATTAAGATTCGACTCCGGCGAGGAAGACCCCCCGGAGGTGGTAATGTTACAACAAGGAGACCAATCTATTAGCTTCTCGGAATACCATACTCTATATTTCTTGTCCCTCCAAGATAACGTGACTTGACCTTTGATCTCCCCTCATTCGCTCACCAGGACACCCATACCTTGGACGGATCTATTCACACTACCTTCGTTAACTAAAGAAGGAGAGACAATTTTCCCCACATGACCACCAATCTTGTTATATACCGAGACATTAGCGAGATGAAGAGGAACCTCGTAAATCCCTATCCAAGCTATTCTCTCATATGGAAGAGATTGACCCCGCCATTCCTCCAACTTATTGAACCAATCCTCCCGCATCTCCTTCTTGAGTAAGAAATCCTTAGCCAATAAACTGTTGTTAAAAATCACAAGCATGCTAAGGCCTCCCAAGTATTGGAGTCTCAGGTTTGAGAAACCATGATTACCCAGTAACCCACTAAGACAGGACAAAATATTGAAATTAGTACATCTTCCAACCAAAGCCATCCCGTGGATGTTAGACAACTCATCAACCTTAGAATCAATCGGGATTTCATTGACAATGCTTGTCTTCTCAGCCGACCCTTTCACTATATTACAGAACGATCTCCCCTCCTGAAACCTTCCATTGGTTCCTACCGGTCTTGGAAAACTGGGTATTGGGGCAGCCTTCTTCTTCGTCACCCCACTGATTCCCGCTTTCTCATTCTCCGTTTCGTATCTTGCAAGATTTACCTCGAGCTTATGCTTGCCCAACTTCACAAATTGAACCCTTCTTTCCAACTCTTTCCAGTCTTGCACACCTTTGAAGCTTACAAAACCAAAACGAGTCCCTCTCGAGTTTCTTCTCCTGGCGATGTAGGCCCCCGCAATCGTACCATAGGGCTCAAATGATGTTGCGAGGTCCCAAGGCCGACATCCATCAGGGATGTTGGCCACAAATAGCTTAACAATCCCATTGTCCCCATCTTGATTCGATCTTCCTTCGTCCTTGCGTCTTCTCCTCCTAGTCACTTCTTCCCACCCTTGGTTATTTTCTCTCTCACCTTTCTCTCTCTCACACAACTTTACAAGTGACAAGGGTTATGTGTAATGTTAAAAAACACTTAATGGCTTAGGCCAAAAAATGCTATCACGTCAGCAAAACATTTTATGACATCAGAAACTCTTTGGCATCGCATTTTATGTTGTTGCATTTGGCATCAAAAAATGTGATGCTGTCAGACAATTTTTTTATTTTTTATTTATTTATTTTTTTTCATTTACATAATTTATTTAGAGATAAAATTAAAATTAAAACACATTAGATTAATTAAAAATAAAACATTACATACAAATTAGGAAAAAAAACATTTAAAAAAAAGACATAAAATTAAAAATACATAAAGTTAACTAGTTTTCGGTTGCATAATTTGCAAAGATTCGTGATTTTTGAGTATTGACGATAGCCGCGTCGATCGGATCCATCTTGCTTGTGTCCATTTGTAGCACTCGCAAGTCCTCAGCTATCTTTTGAGAATTGTATAAATTAACTCTCATGAGTGACTCTCGTTCGATAACATCCATCTTTGCCTTGCGGTCTAACTCGTATTGTTGTTGCATCATTTCTTGAAACATTGGTGGGTTTGAACCAGAACTAGTGGTCGAGTTTGACGAACGCTGACTCTTAGAAATTCGGTACATGCCGTCTCGCGCGCAACGCTGTCGCTTCCAAAATGCTCGGGTTCCTCGTCCGTAACCCGAAGACGATTTCGCCTTGCCAATGTCGATTCGGGATTTTTCCACTTGTGCTTGTCTTTCAAAAAGCCCCAAGCGCTATTGTGTTTAAAGTCTAAACTCGTCGCTGCTTTATACAATGTATGCACCCTCATTATAAAATCTTTATCGTTCTCCCCACTCATAACACTCATTTCATTCACTAACGAATTCCACTTGGTAATCTCTCGATTCACTAGAGTCCACTTTCCCGTTAACATGTTCTTGGTGCGAATAGTCCACTTGTGTTTCTCGGCTTCCATATTTTATACGTCGAGAATTCTATACAAAAATGTATCATTTGATTGATCCGCACCCTTTTTTGGATCCTCCGAAATTTGAATGAAACACTCCGCCAAAAGCAACTCCTCGTCTTGGCTCCAAAGGTTACAAGCTCGAGTACCATCTTGCGATTCTTTGGTTTTTTTCGTCTTCGTCTTCCCCTTACTCTTCGTCTTCGTTTTTTTTTGGACGTCGGGGTCGGGACCGCCTCTTCTTCATCTTCATATTCGTCTCGTAGATGGAAGGATGCATGGTCGGAATTTATAGGATTTTTAAAGGGTATTTTTTTTGGGTATTAAATGGTGTTAAACGGCTATAAAAACGTTGCCAAACGTTCCCATTTTTTCCAACGTTCGAATTAAAAAAAAAAAAAAGTTGGCGCTGGCTATTACCAACGGCACGAGCGGTGATACGGTGCGCCGTTGGTGGTTTTGGGCTGGATGGACGGCGCGAGCTTACCAGCTCACCGTACCTCCTGCTCTTAAAGTTTAACACATATTAAGATTAGTTATATTGACCCGTTAAGATCTTTTTGCATATAAATGGTACGAGATTAGTAGAGTTGAGATCAATATAGAACTCATATTTGTCATAGAACAAATGAACCAATCATAACCCTCCATTTTTTATCTAAATTAATGCAAAATCATTTTTCACCTTTTTTTTTAAAACAACATATCTTACAAACGGTAAATCTTCAAAATATAAAATATACATCGTGGACGAGAATTAAATTATCTTTCATAGATATGCACTTTACGTATTTTTCTACAAACATTTTTTCAAAATTCGTCCAAAAATCATATATGATTTTACGAAATCATATATGATTTTAAAAGTCATGTATGATTCGAATTTTACGAATCATATATGATTTTTACAATCATATATGATTCTCAAAAATCATATGTGATTCAGAAAATCGAATCATATATGATTTTCACAAATCATATATGATTTTTGTTGACCTAAATTTTGAAAAAAAAAGTTGTTAAAAATATATAGTAGTGCATATCTATAGAAAGATAATTTAATTCGCAATCACGATGGATAATTTTTATCGTAACGATTAACGGTTTGCGAGATATTTAATTTTTAAAAAAGGGTGAAAGTTTATCATAATAAAAAAATGAATGACTATTATTAGTTGATTGGATCTATGGTAAATTTTGGTTCTATATTGAACTTTTGCCGAGATTAGTATTTTATTTTTTTAACGTTAGAGGTCTTTGGGATTGCGTGTATAAACCAGATTATGCGTTTGCCAAATTGCATTTTCTTGTCTGCCATTTCAAAACCACTTTCGTAATCACTTTTGCAAAAGATCTACTAGATGGTATTATCTGATTATCGGCAGACAGACCTATGTGTTAACGTAACTATCTTGATCTGATGGGTGAGCAATTCGGACATAGAATTCCTTTTACCCTGGTTTTGAAGAAATGGTTACCAACTCTATTTATGAACTTGGTATTGGTGGTATTACTAAATTGATAAATAGCTAGGAAAATTTGTAAAATGTGATCTAAAGGTAACACTTATTTCTAACTTACCTCGGTCACTTTTGTGACATAATGTTAAAATTAAGATTTTTTTAAATGATAAGATTACCCTTAACATTGTAAACTTTAATAAAAAAAAAATACTTACGTTTCGTTTGTTGAATGCAATGTTTTGAAAAGCGGATCTTTAATGGATCCGGTCGAGTCACCAGTTCATCGGGTTACCGGTTCGATCATCGGATTAACCCGGTTTTCTATATTAAAAAAAACTATTTTTTTTCAACAACACGAAAAAGAAGTGTATATGTAAATCATGACTAATCCATATATTGAGCCTAGAAAAGCATTTAACAACAATAATAAAGTTTAAAAACAAAATTACGTCGCAAATATATATAATTAACTTGTTTTATTTAAAAAAATGAAAAAAACCAAACCCGGTCGGGTTTCGAGAACCGGGTTGACCCGGGTCACTTAAAACCAGACAGGTCTAACTGGGTTTCAAGAATTAAAAACCCGGTTTAGTATGACCCATTTTTTTGGCCGGAACCGGTCCAACCGATTGACCTGGCTGGGTCGAACCGGGTTTCAAAACATTGGTTGAATGTATGATCATTTTCTTCTCGAATATCATTTCGAAGCACAAACGGAGAGTGCGATCAACTGTGATTGTATTATGAACCCAATGCAAATTCGATATAAATGATGTACACATATGACAGATCAGTCGGTGTTTATTACATGGTTTGCTTATTACATACAAATTAAGTAAAATAGAGCTTTCTGGTTGAATTCAACTAAAATCTATCAACAACAAGGTATGTGAGTTGAATTACTAATAGCACAAATACAAATGGATGTAGATCGTATTACCATATCACAGAAACAACAGAAGTACACGGATTATTCAATATTCATTATCAAATCTAATAAAACAAACGTAACAACAAAGTTGTATATATATAAAACAAACAAAAATACACTAAATCGAGGATTTAAATTTCTGCGAGTTTGGAAATTTTTTTGATTCTTGCGAGTTTGGATTCTTGCGACTTTGATTCTTGCGAGTTTGGATTCTTGCAAGTTTGGTTTTGAAGTTCTACGAGTTTGGATTTGAATTTCAGCGAGTTTGGCAATTTTCTTGAATTCCTGCGAGTTTGGATTCTGCGAATTTGGATTCTGCGAGTTTGAATTTCTGCGAGTTTGCAAGTTTTTTGAAGATCTCATGAGTTTGTTTTTGAATTTATGCGAGTTTGCAGAGTTGAAGTTCTGCGAGCTTGTTTTTGAATTTCTGCGAGTTTGCAGAGTTAAAGTTCTGGGAGTTTGTTTTTTGAATTTCTCAGTTTGCTTGAACTTGTAGTTCTCTGCAGTTTGTATTTGAAGTTCTCATGAGTTTTCGGTTTGGTTCTCTGCATGTAGTTTGTTTCTGTAGTTTGTTTCCTGCGAGTTTGTTTCCCGCGAGTTTGTTTTTCTGCACGTTTGGATTTCCGCTACTAATCTACCTAAACCTAAACAACATCAACCTTAATTATCCTTAACGATCCACATCATTCATCAATAAACAAATATGTCTCAACCACCATATCCACATTATCCTCACCCCTATTATCCTCAACAAGCTCCTCCACAACAACCTCCTCAACAAGTTCAACAACGAATGTCAATGGTTCCACAAATCCCTCAACAACAAACTTGGTTTTCTCAAATGTGTGAAGCTGTTACAAGTCAGCAATCAATTCATGAAGCTTTGGATACTCGCCCTCCAATACTTACACCAGAAATTATTGCAATGGACAAGTCGATTTCTAAGGTATATGGAACTCAAGAAACCTCATGGTAAGTATCCAAGAAGGTGATACTAGAAGGCCCGCTTCAAATGCCAACTAAAGCTGTTCTGAGATCCTACAAATGTTCCACCAAGACCCTGAGCGTTTAACACGAACAACTACTTCATTTTGAAGCCGATGAGCTTGCTATGCAACAAATACTTCTTGGAATTCCTAATCCGATTTACAAAAGTATTGATGCACATACAACTGCAAAAGCTATGTGGGAACAAATTCATCTCTTGATGGAAGGCACTGAATTGAACAAGATTGATATGGAATCTAAGTTGTATCATAATTTTGATGTGTTTACCATTGAGCCTGGGGAATCACTTGAATCATATTATCATCGTTTCACAAATGTTATCAATGATTTGCACCGACATAAGATTGATCTTCCAACAATTGCTATTAACACAAAGTTTCTGAACTCATTAGGACAAGTATGTTACTTTTGTTCGACAAGTCAAGGATCTTCATGATGTCAAGTATGGGTTGTTGTATGATTATCTGAAACATCATCAATATGAGGTTCTCAAAGATAAAGAAGCTCGTAGCACACACGATTTCCTCCACCACCAATTCTTGTCGAGGATTGCTCTCATGGCACATGGTTATCCAACTCCTTACCCAAAGTCAAATCA
This sequence comes from Chrysanthemum makinoi, assembly GCA_910596185.1. NCBI lineage: Eukaryota > Viridiplantae > Streptophyta > Magnoliopsida > Asterales > Asteraceae > Chrysanthemum > Chrysanthemum makinoi. Next base: position 149,714,267 of record OU343225.1, read on the forward strand.
TGCTTTTGATCAACAACGTCACTTTGCTTATGCTCCACCCACACCTTCCATCAACTCAAACCGAAGGTGATTCTAATACTGCATACTATGCTCAAACCAATGATGATCAAGATGATGCTTTTGAAGCATTAAATCATGGAATGGCCTTTATTGCTAAAGCCTTCTCCAAGTTCTCTACTCCAAACAATCATCTTAGTTCATCATCAAATCCCAAAAGTCACGTAGTTATACAAGGTGGCAAAGTTGAAGTTCAGAACAAAACTAGTGGTCGTCGAATGATTACAAGTGGGTATTCGTAATTCGGGGAATGGTCAAACATCGCCAGGGGGATCGGGTAGTAAACTTCCAAGAGAAATGTTCAAGTTGTGGAAAAGGGAATTCACCATTTCTTGGGAATACTATTCTTGTTATAATTGCAAAAAAGCAAGGACATCTTGTTAATGCTTGTCCTGAACCACGAACCGTAGGGGGTGATTATTACAAACAAGTCATACTGATGGCATACAAGCATGAAGCAGGGGGAGAACTCGTTGAAACCAGCAAGGTTTTATGGCGATACTCTCAGATGATGAATATGAAGATTTGGAAGCAAATGTTGTAGTTGTTTTGATGGCAAATATGCAGGAACATCACATGGGTCAAACAAAGAATGGACCGGTCTATGACACGTGATGGTCTATCTCGGTACCGACATCGATATATGCCTCATAAATGCAATTGTGTTCTGCATTCGCACCGATGGCGCAATCACGTTTCAACATGAATCATCACTTAATCATAATGAAGTTGATCAAATTAACCCCGTGGTTACATTTGATGAACTAAGTGATGACGAAAATAATGAGCATATTCAACAGAGTGAAGCAATTCATGGTCTAGATTCAGAATATCTTAATTCATTACTTCTGCCATTGCAAGCCCAAACTGCAAAATGTAATGAGATAAACCAAAACCTTAGGGCTGAGATTACCTCCTTGACTGCTGAACTTGAGAGTTGTCAAAAACGGATAAATGATTTTGAAACAAAAACCACCTGAGAAACAAGTTTTGAAGTGGCCTTTCAAAAATCTTACGTTAACGAACAAAATCTTCAACATCAAATGCATGAAATTGTTCCACAAATAATGAAAAGATTTCTAAAATTGAACAAGAAAAGTCGAACTTCGAAAAACATTGAAAATCTTCAAACGGAACTTTCAAATACTAAACAAGATTTTTCAAAAAGTCGGTCAAATTTTTCTCAATTCAAGAAGAAATCTAAGAAACGCATTGATGATCAAATCGAGGAAATTCTTCGATTGGAAAGACGGTTAAAAGATTTTGGTGCTGTTGTATATAAGATTGGCCACTCAAGAAAAGCAGATTGAAATGTCAACCTTACTTCGAAGTCCCTGATGACTCAAAATGTTTTGCTCTTGGGTATAATCACCCACGTTTTCTTCACACAACTCTCAAGGAAATGCCCAAATTGTATAGTGTTCAATGTCTTTTAGATCCATGCATGCAACTTGTTGTATTTGATTGTGAGGAACAATGGACACAAGATGATCGAAGTCGCTTAAACATGCGACAAAATGGAATTTTACCGTATGATTACACAAGAGAAAATGCTTCTTACAAACTGAATGTCATTTCAACACCATCGTATAATCTTTCTGAATTAACAGAGGCATCTTGCGTGGAAGGTCCCGTTCACAGTGTTGCACAAATAAATGGTCCTTTACCGTCCTCTTGTAAAAGCAACTCGTTGCCAAAAACTCCTAAACCTTGTTTAGTATTACGGTATTTTCAAACGTTTATGGAAGATATTTCATTTTTAGAAACGGCAATTGAGAAAAATTCTGAGTTAAAAGCATCTAATTTTCAATCTGCTTATGCAAGAGAGCAAAGACAAATGTTTCAAACCCAAATTTCACCTCATGTCGCACATTTGCCTCAGTGCAAACACACCTGGGAAAGGGAACTTCAGCAAGAGGTGACTTCAATGATTGAAGCTTTTAACACACTTGAAAACTCGCTTTCACACGAACAATGCAAAAACCAAGATCTTCAAAATTCCTTTGATCAATTGTTAGAAGATGCTCTTTCTGCTAATATTTCTTCTGTGGTTATATATTGTGAATTTGCTTCTGTGAATGATACTGTGTTAACTGCTGAAAATCTCAATATGGTTCAAACGTTGGAAATGGACAATCAGATGTTAAGGCATGAAATTGAGAAGTTAAAAGAGGAAAATGAGAAAATGTTTTCACAAAATGATGATGTCCAATCTAAACTTTCAATGGAGATTTATGAACTTGTTAGGTCACCATGTTTGTAACACAAGCCTCAATATGTAAGAAAGAAAGATAAGATGATCGGTTGAACAAGTTAAACACACACACGTATGAATGAGAATAGTTATGCGTAAAGTGAAATGAATAAAATGAACAACCAACCCTCAAGTGAGGGTTTACAAGAGGTATTTATAGGAGAGAACTAGAGCAACACACCAAGTTCCCATCCTTTACTTATTGGGCTTTGGATAGGCTCATGGGCTTTCTACATGAGCCTAACCTTGATTACTAACATAAAAGCCATAATTAAGCTAACTATTACATATTAATTACTAACACTTGAATTCTAGTTTAGGAGTGATTCCAACAATCTCCCCCTAAGTGTTAGTGATTGATGATATAAACATTGTAGGTGCTGATGTAATAGTAGCTTTGACGTCTTCTGACATTCTTCTTTCTTGTGAGAAGAAGTGCCTTGATTCGAACAATCTCCCCAGTGTAGAGAAATTGTTTCCTTTGAAGTATTCTGCTTTGATGTCATCATTATCTTTGTTCTTTGATGTTTGTTCTTTGTGATGGTAGTGATAGTATGTTGTTGCTGTCTGCATCAGGTCCGCTTCGTTGCTCCAGTGTCTCCACGTCTTTCTCCAACATGCTCACACGCTCTTTAACGTTGGATTATAGTATTGATGTAGTTCTCTTAGTCTTTAAACTTTGTAGATTCTTTGACTTGACGAAGAATCATTCTGACTTTGTGTTGCCTTTTGAGAGAACTTCAATAAGTGTTGTTGTTGTTATGAGCATGTGGAGAATCTGCACGATCTTTCCAACCCGCAAGCATCCATAAGAAGAAAACATAAAACATGGGTTAGAAATAGTCCAAATAGCTTACAAGTTTAAACTTCGAGAGTGTTAACAGCATAATGTGAAAACACAACTCTAATTCTCACAAAGGCGTTCTGAACGGAGTCCCACAAGTGAGATAACGTGATGTACGAAGTACACCTACGCTTCGATGAGTCACCGAGGTACACAAGCATCACCCCACGCACGTAGACCGTTTGAGACACATTAAGCGTAATCCACGGGAGTTACCGAAGTGACCTGCTGTCAGGGCTGTTTGATGTTGACCCTGGTAGGAGTTTTCATTCAATCACTGAGGATCACATGTGTGAACCTCTCATAAATGTTCTCGACAGATTGCTAAGATCTGTGAAGGACTCGATAATGTATCACTTGCGTCCTTATTGTTGAACGACAATCGATGAATTGTCAAGTGTGCCTAAGAGATCTTTTGATGAATCTCGTGGCTCTAGACTCAATAGTGCGCTTTGGTTTTCCTGAGCGGAGACTGGGGAGAGGGTATCCTTCTTCAATACCTGCTATCTCTAAGAGAAAGCCGATAGTTTATGTAGGGTTCCCTGTGAGAATGAAACAAGCTTCTGTTGAGAGAAACTTGAGTGGCTAAGAAGGTTTAGTGCATGCGTCACTGGGTCCATGATGACTTTGATCTTCAATACCGGTGTCATCAAGTGAAAACCAGTAGCATATGAATTGAACCCGGTGTCTGCCCTAAGTTGAATAATCTGGAGGGCTATTTCTTTTCACCCTTTTCTTTTCATTTCTTTTTAATTCTTCAACTCATTCTTTCTCCGATTCTCATTTTCTCCTTTTATAATCATACCTAAGGACTTCTAATTCTAACTATTGGTGGTGTCCTTGGGTAGATCCTCCCGCTCTGGTGGATCATAAGATGGTTATTCCTAACCTTAGTCACCTTATAACTCCATGACTAACCTATGTTGCCATAAAACCATTTTCATTGAAAATTTCTCACAGTGGTTATGAGTAAAAGCATTTAATACCACTGTTTGAGAGTTTTTAAGATTTTGCATAATACTCCCCTCCACACGTGCTTAAGAGTTTTGACTAAAATCTGCACGGTGAGAGAAGAGCGCGCACTTTTGAATTGATCAGCTCATGATAGACAATCTCATGAGACACGGTTACATAGTTAAAGAGTTACATTGTCAGCTTTTAGGTGACAACTAGCTCTAATAACTACCTTGAAGGTGTGGACAACCTCGAAGGGTTGTCAAACCCGTCAAAGTTCATGTCTACCAAGAGTTTCTCGGATGGTACATTCTACTCGGACAAGTCCTTTGCGAGACACGTTTACATCACTAGCGATCTAGTTTGAAATTATTACCCTTTTCGGACAAGTCATTTCGAGTTACTAACATTTCAGAGTTCGTCAATTCGTTGGTTAAGTCTATTCACACGAAGATTCTTTTGCAACTCACAACGTATTTCTTATCACATAATTTTTCTCCCCCTCAAAAATGGCATATAAATGTTATTTTTGATGAAATTTGATATTAAATATGCCCATTTCGAGTTTTGCGGGAAGATTACCACGAAGAACAATTTTGTGAACAAAGTTTTTAAAGCAAATACTCCCCCTCAACAAGTGATATTAACTTTTGAGGTTTTGAAAATCATAAGGGGAAGTACTTGTTCTTTTGAGAAAAACTTTTAAAAAATGAAAGTTTTGATTAGTTTTACTCAAAAGTAAGAAGCTTTCGCTCCTTTTATAAGGATTGTGGCACTGATGCGTACCACTGATGAGTGCGTATTCACTCATCATTTTAGGTCAAATCACGCTGCAAAACATTTAAAAACACTCCGAAATACATCAAAATACTGGAAATATCTCAAAATTGTGTTTTATATGTTTCAGATGCAAAATTGTCAAAAACAGATGAAAAACGAACAAAGTTTGCATAATTGGCAGTTTCAGTCCCCCAACTTTCAAAAATTGAAGAAGTAGTCCCCTGAGCACGTATTTTAAAAGAAAAGTCACCAAAGGTCCTTTTAAAATCATAACTTGTCATAATTAGTCCTTTGGTGAAAAATGTCAAAAGTTTTGAGAAATTACAAGTTTGGTCCCTCCATTTTCAAAAATGGCAAATATGGTCCTTGTACTATTGGATAATGTCAAGAATGGCCCTTGGAATAGGATTTCAGATATTTCATGTTTTGTCCCTGGAATTCGAATTGGCTATTGGTCCCTAAACTACTAATGGGTTTTAACACTAATCCTAAATCTAATAACTATACTAAAACCCAAGTCCAAATCCTAAACTGCCTAAGCCCACCCAAAGTCCAATACTCTGACCTGGTTCAAAACCCCATCCAGGAAATTGATATCACAACCACATCATCCACTCTGTCTTCCCACTTCCCGCCCAAACCAAAATCCAAGAACCCTAGATTCCTCTTCTTTTCTCTTCAACCCAAACACTCAACCTCACCATCATCCTTTTACCCAGCTACACCTTTACCCAAACCCACCTTAATCACTTTAACCGGATTCACCCAAATCCCAAACCCACTACCATTTCTCCCCTCCTCCCAATGTCCATTTCAAGAATCCATGGGCATAAAGATTCAATGAATGGCTCAGATGTGATCTATTCTATACCTACTTATTGGATGGTCAAGATTGAAGGAAGATAAGCACAAGGATGGTTTTGCTTTCTTGCTCTCACTAAAGAAACACATGTGAAGACCTTGAAGAGTTGAAGACTAAGTAGTTTAGTATAAATAGAGCATGTTGAAGCAAGAGGCACCCCTAGTTAGTTTTTAAAAATTAGTTTTCTTGTATCTCGATTCTTGTAACTTCTTTTTAGTTAATGAAAGTTATTTTTTTAGTTTTATGTTCTGTTAAATGTTTGTTTTAGCTTACTAAAAGGTACTTAAAAGATTTTTAAACCAATCTTAGAAAAATGGTGGCTTGAGTTCTTGCATAAAGGGTGTTTGTTTATGTGCTCAAACTGGTCAAAAATCCATTTTGACCCAGCTTGACCACTTGAGTCAAACTCATTCTAGTAGTCGTAGATCAATCACAAGGTTTTGAAAGTAATTGCATAAGTTTAGTATAAGTTTGTGTGAAATAAAAAGTTTTTTGTCTTGCTTGAAATCGAACGGTAGAGTGCCAGCCTCAAGCCGCTTTCATTAGCTATTTTGTAGCATTGTTTGATTTCCCAAACCTCACATTTGGTCTATCTTGAGCCCTTTTGTGACAAACTCAACTTGTGTCCACTTTGCTCGCGTCAAAAACCACTTTATCTTAGCAAAAATAGCACTTGAAAATCTGTCCCTTTAATGTTTTTCTGGTTTTCTGCATCAGCGCACCAAAAAGGCCCAACTGATCTTTAAACTACTTAGTTCCAAGCTGTTTCAAGCTTGTGCTAGGCTTCCATTTGGTTTATCTTAAATCTCCACCATGCTGACTTTATTTGTTGTAGCTTTTGATTATCAGGGAAGCTGGTTCCAGCTTAAAAATAAGCCCAACAGGCCTTTGCGCTTTTGCGACCGCTGTATGAGCTCAACAGTCACTCAATTCTTACTTAGTAGCTTATCAGTAGTTAACTTCATTTTAGTTAGGTTAATTTTAGCTTAGAAGTTCAGATAGGACAGGTTTAGTGTAAGTACAGCTTATTTCCTACTCCCTTAGTGCTTAATCTTCCACTCGTCCTTACTTTAGAACATCCCCTAGCTTAGAATCTTGCCAACTGCTTATCCTCCTAACTTTTAGTTTTTTTTTTTTATTGTTTATAGCTTATCTCAAGATAGAAAATAGCTTGTGTAGCTTAGTCAAACTGCTTTCATGCTTAGTTGGGTTTAAAACTGCTTTAGGGGTGTTTGGTTCTTTGATTTCCAAAGCTTGTGAATTTGTTTTTATCAACTGTTGAGAATAAGTGATTAACCATTTTATTGATAAGTTTGTTTGAAAAAGTTTTCACAAAAGTTTTTAATTTGATCTAGTAAGGAAGTGAGAAAGAGAGAAATAAAAAAAAAAAAAATGTTTTTTTTTCGGTAAACTGGCGTGGTGGGACTCGAACCCACGCCACCCAGTTCACAACACAACATCACAACCAATGCGCCCTTGGGACTTGTCACGTTTAGTTATTACACAAGTTAATATTTAAGTAGTCTTTTGCAGTTTTATTCTTAAGCCCTTTTTAGCTTATTTGACAGCTTATTTCCAAAGTGAAACACTGTTTTCCAATTTTTTTCTTAGAATCAGAACATCTCAAGTACTTTTAGTGAATTTTCCAGATTTTTCTATATTAGTTTAGTATTTTTAATAATTTAATTAGTATTTAATAGTTTTTAATTCGTAGAAAATAATTTAAAAGTCAAAAAAATATTCCGCTTTTTCCTAAAATTATTTTTAGTCAAATAGAACGTAGGAAAATTGATTTCACACCCGTAGCCCTTAAATTGCAAAATTTTTACGTTTATGGCTCGGGTTGTTTGCCCGTTTTTACGTTTTTACGTTTTAGCACCCTAGGACTTAGTGTAGCTTCGTTTTATCATTCCTTAGGCTTAGAAATAGTTTATTTTTAGTTTTTTTTGGGTTCCCTTGCCTTAATTACTTTCCCGTTAATTAATTTGTAGAATACGTAATCAAATCCAAATCATTAAAATCCAATTCAAGTTCAAATCACGAAACTCAACGAATCCTTCCATTCACACCTCGTTGGGACACGACCCGGGAAATCACTTTCCGGTATCACTTTTATCACACCCGTGAGGTTTGGCACGTTGACCTTTTTCCTAAAGGGTTAATTTGTCGAATTTTACGGTTATTTTGATATACGTTGATATTGTGTTTTTCACCACTCACTTCACAACGAATCAAATTTTGGCGCCGCTGCCGGGGAGGTGTGTTGCGACAATATCGTGATTTTTGCGATTAGTGACTTGAAGAACCTTCCTCGTGAAGTTATTGTTTTTATAAAAATACAAAAATACAAAAATATTTTTCTTTTCTTTGTATATATATGTAAAAGATTAAAAATACAAAAAGATTTTCCTTGTTGTTTTAAATAAATAGAAGACACAATCAATATAACATTCTTAACTGAGGTGTTATCATTATAAGTTCCCGAACCAAAGATTTAAAACTTGCCTTTGTGTCGCTCGTGTTTTGGTTTACTTTTATCGGTTTAACAAACTGTGTGAGGGGTATAAGGACGGCCTGACATTAAATTGCGGCTGAAAAGAGACGGGTTTTTAATAAGCTTCACGCTGACCTACAAAGTCTCTCCGCTCCTTTGTGCGTTTACTTATAGAAGTGATCATTTCACGTGGGATTATTGGTTTAAGTTCACTGTTGTTTTGCCTCGGTTTTGTTTTAATTGAAAGTGTTGTTTTGGAAGTGCATGCGACTCGCTCGCAAGCTCGTAGACGTAACCGTAACCAAGCAAACGTGAGATACGCATCCGTCGAACAAATCACAATGACACATAACCAAGGGAACGGACCTCGAGTCCCAAAGACTGATCCACAAGATCCAGCGCCCGATCTCCGAACGATGGAGGAGCTTTGCCAACCCACGATGGATGGACGGGGCGGTCCAATTGCCCCGGTCAACATCGAGGCCACGGATTTTGGACTTAAGCATCACATGATTCAACAAGTCCAAAGTTTTTGCCAATTTCACGGATCACCGGGTGACGATGCCAACAAGCATCTCGACAAATTTCTCACCGTCACCCAAAGTATGAAGCAAAATGGAGTCACCGATGACGCCCTTCGCTTATACCTCTTTCCATATTCCTTGACGCTTCATGCCACCGCATGGTTTGATCGTCTTCCCAAGAACTCAATCCATAGTTTCGATGAAATGGTCTCCAAATTCTTGGCGAAATATTTTCCACCGTCGATGGTGACGAAACTACGGAATGAAATCAGTAATTTTCGGCAAAGATCCCGATGAGTCCTTATTCGAGGCATGGGAACGCTATAAGCTTTCGATTGATCGATGTCCAAACCACAACATGTTGCTTGTCACCCAAATAGATACATTCTATAACGGGTTAACATTGAGACATCGTGACACAATCAATGCTGCCGGTGGTACCTTTATGAAAAGGCGACCCGAAGAGTGCTACGATCTCATTGAAAACATGACTGCCCACCACAATTATTGGGATTCCTCAGCCGAGAGGAGTGAGTCAAGGAGATCTACCACCCTTCCATCTTCGTAATACACGACTCTAACCAAAAAGATTGAAGAAATATCCACTGCCGTGCTTAAATTGAGTCAAAATAATAACAATCAACAAGTGAATGTCGTAAACAAGAGTTGTGAAACTTGTGGTGGTCCACACCCTTATTTTGAGTGTCCAGCCTCCGGTGGCTTCACTCAAGAGAGCGTTTATGCCGCTTCTGGTTCCTACAATACGGGAGGTAATTCCTACCAACCGCAAGGGGACCGAAACCTTCTCAGCTATCGCTCTAACAATTTCCTTGGACCACCCGGGTTTAATCAAAATCAGAACAATCAAAATGTGCAAAATAGAAATAATCAGTTCAATCAAAATCAAGTCGAATCGGAATTTTCAAAGTCAAAATCAAGGTTTTCAAAATCAAGGAAATTTCAATCAAAACCGATTCCAAGCTCCTCAACAAAATGTGCATGCCCAGCCTCCTCAAGCTTCCATTGACATTGCTAATTACATCAAAAGCAATGAAGCTAAGATGGTGTCCATGCAAAATCAAATTACCACTTTGAAGAATGATTTCACTTCCGAGCTTAGAACTACTAGCAACAAAATTGATCAATCTCATAGCAAGATTGAAAGCATGATTGCTAGTCTCATGAGTCAAAAGAATCAAGCTTCAACTTCGGGTGCTCTTCCGAGTAATACCATTCCCAACCCAAAAGGTGAATTGAATGCTATTGCCACCCGAAGTGGTAAATCTTATGAGGGACCCTCGATGCCTAATCCTTCTCCGGTGAGGGATGTGGAACGAGAAACCGAGGTCTCAAAGGACAAGGTGCATAACTCAAGCCCACGAAGTACCGCACAAGTCCAACCTCCGGTGGTCTTACCTCAATTCGAACCCGTTGTTCCGACGAACACTCCTAAGCCTTCACTTCCTTATCCTTCAAGGCTTAATGACCAAAAGCTCCGTGATAAAACTAGTCAACAAATGGAGAAGCTTGTCCAAATCTTTCAAGATTTGCACTTCGAGATTAGTTTCGCGGACGCTCTTCTTCTAATGCCAAAGTTCGGTCCAACAATCAAAAATTTGTTGAATAACAAAGAAAAGATTTCCGAAATGGCTAAAACTTCTTTGAACGAAAATTGTTCGGCGGTTATCCTTAAAAAGCTTCCCGAAAAGTTAGGAGACCCCGAAAAATTTCTCATCCCATGTGATTTTCAAGGCATAGTTCAATGCTCCGCTTTGGCCGATCTTGGCGCTAGCATTAACTTGATGCCACACTCCATGTGGAAAAAGCTTTCATTACCTCCGCTTACACCTACATGTATGCTCCTCGAGCTTGCGGACCGTACAAGTTCTCGTCCGCTAGGTATAGCCGAGGATGTATTTGTGAAAGTAGGCAAGTTTCATTTCCCCGCCGACTTTGTTGTTGTCGAATTTGATGCCGATCCCCGAGTACCCCTCATCCTTGGGAGGTGCTTCTTAAAACGGGTCGGGCATTGATCGACGTTGATGAAGCGGAAATCACTTTGAGGGTAAACAAGGAAGCCGTTACTTTCAATCTCAATCAGGTTACGAAATACTCCCCCAATTATGGAGACAATTCCGTCAACAAAATTGATGTCCTTGACATTGTGTCGGAGGAGTATTCTCAAGAAATTCTTGGATTCTCGAGTGGCAATCCCACTTCGGTTGATCCTATTGTTGCTCTCTCTTCCTCCCTCACCCGCTTTGAGGGAAGTGACTTCATCTTGGAAGAGATTGAAGCATACTTGGCTAGTGATTCTGTTCCATGGGAAATTGATCACGCTCCCATCGACATTGAGGAGATATACTTCTCATCGAGAAGATGCTCAATGAAGATCCTTCATCACTCCCTCCTCAAGAACTTCATAAAGAGGAAATCAAAACGATTGAAAAATCTAATGATCCTCCCGAGGTCGAACTTAAGGACTTACCACCTCATCTCGAGTATGCATTTTGGAGGGTGACAATAAATCACCCGTCATTATTGCTAAAGACTTGAGTGAGGATGAAAAAGCCGCTCTCATAAAGGTTTTGAAGTCACACAAGCGAGCCATCGCTTGGAACCTTTCCGACATCAAGGGTATTGACCCGAGATTTTGCACGCACAAAATTCTCATGGAAGATGACTTCAAACCGGCGGTTCAACACCAAAGAAGGGTGAATCCTAAAATTCATGAGGTTATCAAAGCGGAAGTCATAAAACTTCTCGATGCCGGATTGATTTACCCTATCTCGGATAGTCCTTGGGTGAGCCCCGTTCATTGTGTGCCCAAAAAGGGTGGCATAACCGTTGTTGAAAATGATGAAAACGAGTTGATTCCTACTCGATTGGTTACGGGATGGCGTGTTTGCATTGACTATCGAAAGTTAAATGAAGCCACCCGTAAAGACCACTTTCCATTACCTTTCATGGATCAAATGCTTGAGAGATTAGCGGAAACGAATACTATTGTTTTCTCGATGGTTTCTCGGGTTACTTCCAAATACCCATTGACCCACAAGATCAAAAAAAGACCACATTCACATGTCCTTATGGAACATTTGCTTACCGACGCATGCCTTTTGGCTTGTGTAATGCTCCCGTTACGTTCCAAAGGTGTATGATGGCCATTTTCCATGACATGATCGAAAAGACTATGGAAGTCTTTATGGATGATTTTTCGGTCTTTGGGGATTCTTTTCAAACATGTCTCTCCCATTTGGACAAGATGCTTGAACGTTGTGAAAACACGAATCTTAGTCTAAATTGGGAGAAATGTCACTTTATGGTCAAAGAAGGAATTGTCCTTGGCCATAAAATTTCTAAGAGCGGGATTGAGGTTGACAAAGCTAAAGTCGATGTCATTTCAAAATTACCTCCTCCCACAACCGTCAAAGGAGTTAGAAGTTTCCTTGGTCATGCCGGATTTTATCGTCGTTTCATTCAAGACTTTTCAAAAATATCCCGGCCTATGACCCGACTTCTTGAAAAGGATACTCCTTTCATCTTCTCTAGTGAGTGCATTGAAGCTTTTCAAACTCTTAAGAAGAAGCTCACGGAAGCACCAATTCTAGTTGCCCCCGATTGGGAATTACCATTTGAGCTTATGTGCGATGCAAGTGATTTCGCCATAGGTGCCGTTTTGGGGCAACGAAAGTCAAAACATTTCCAGCCTATACATTATGCTAGCAAAACTTTGACCGAAGCTCAAGCACATTACACTACGACGGAGAAAGAATTACTAGCCGTGGTGTATGCTTTCGAGAAGTTTCGGCCATACTTGATCTTGTCCAAAAGCATAGTGTATACGGATCACTCGGCTCTCAAATATCTCTTTGCTAAGCAAGATGCAAAGCCGAGATTGCTCCGATGGGTTCTCCTCCTACAAGAATTTGATATCATCATCCGTGATAAAAAAGGAGCGGAGAACCTAGCGGCTGATCATCTCTCTCGTCTTGAAAATCCACATCAAGGTGTGCTCGAGAAAAAGGAAATAAATGAAACGTTTCCTCTCGAGACTCTTAATGTGGTATCTCATCATGAAAATTCGAGTACCCCATGGTTTGCCGACTTTGCAAACTATCATGCGGGTAACTTTGTTGTGAAAGGGATGTCGTCCCAACAAAAGAACAAATTTTTCAAAGATGTTAAGCATTATTTCTGGGACGACCCCTTCTTGTTTAAGGTTTGTGCGGATCAAGTCATCCGACGGTGTGTTCACGGCCAAGAAGCCGATGAAATTCTCAAGGCTTGTCATCATGGACCCACGGGGGGACATCATGGCCCGAACTACACCGCTAAAAAGGTGTTTGATTCCGGTTTCTATTGGCCCACGATTTACAAAGATGCCCATGACCTCGTCAAATCTTGCGACTCTTGCCAACGTCATAGCAACATCTCTAAAAGAGATGAAATGCCTCAAAATTCCATTCAAGTGTGCGAGATCTTTGACGTTTGGGGCATCGACTTTATGGGTCCGTTCCCGTCTTCTCGAGGGAACAAGTATATACTCGTGGCGGTCGATTACTTGTCTAAATGGGTGGAAGCAAAAGCGCTCCCTACCAACGACGCCCGAGTAGTTGTGAAATTCTTGAAGTCTCTCTTTACCCGTTTCGGAACTCCCCGTGCCATCATTAGTGATCGCGGTACGCACTTTTGCAACGACCAATTCGCAAAAGTCATGCTTAAGTATGGTGTCACTCACCGTCTTTCTACCGCGTATCACCCCCAAACTAGTGGGCAAGTGGAAGTTTCGAATCGTGGTTTGAAAAGAATCTTGGAGAGGACCGTAGGTGAAAACCGTGCCTCTTGGTCGGACAAACTTGAAGATGCACTTTGGGCCTTCCGCACCGCTTTCAAAACACCCATCGGGTGTACTCCTTACAAGCTTGTGTATGGAAAGGCGTGTCATCTCCCGATCGAGCTCGAGCACAAAGCCTATTGGGCCTTGAAGCATGCTAATTTTGACCTTAAGTCCGCGGGTGATCACCGGAAAGTTCAACTCAATGAATTAAATGAACTCCGTGATCAAGCCTACGAGAACTCGTTGATTTACAAGGAAAAGACAAAGAAGATCCATGACTCAAAGATTAAGAACCGCGTTTTTAACGTTGGTGACCGAGTCCTTCTTTTCAATTCTAGATTGAAAATCTTCTCGGGGAAACTTAAGACCCGTTGGACCGGTCCATTCACCATTGCCAAAGTTTTTCCATATGGCACCGTCGAGTTATCTCAAACCGACGGACCAAACTTCAAGGTGAATGGACATAGATTGAAACATTATTTTGGAGGGGACATACCATCCTTGGTTGTCCCGGATCTACAAACTTTCCCCATGGACCAATGAATGCGGGGATCGAGTCAAGCTAGCGACTCGGGAATCAAAAACAGTAGCACACTATATGGGTTTTCACCCGTATTTCTGACTTCTTTCTACTTTCTACCACCCTAGTGTGGGGGAGTTGCCCCCCGCTGTTGTATAAAGGTTTTCTGAAAAAAAAAAAAAAAAAAAAATTTCGAATAATGGCCGTAGTATTTCCCTTTACGTTCTCAGTTTCGGCATAACCGCTGGTACTTTGAATATTGAGGGCAATATTCATTTCTAAGTGTGGGAGGGAATTCTCACGAATTTTATCATGTAATTATACCGCCTAATTCCCCCGTTTTTGGCCAAAATTTTTTTTGGAGTAAGTGTTTTGCACTTACTCAATTGGTTATCAGTCCGCCTTGTCTAATAAACAAAAGGATTGGCTAATCCAGGAGCAAACGGCTCTTGGTAAAGATTTCTCAAATCCGTTGACGGCTTGCAATTTGCCCAAAATTGTATGGTGTTCAGCTCACCATATCTTTAATTAGTGAAGAGTTGGCTAGCCCGCAAGTTTATGGCTTGTGGTAAAGGCAGTGGAAAAACCATAATTGGTAATCGACTCACCAAAGATAATATTGATAATTTATCTAAGAGTTGGCTAGTCCAGAGCAAACGGCTTCTGGTAAAGACAAATCAAAACCGTTGAAAGCTGGTGATTTGCTCAAAATCATATGGTTATCAGTGTACCATGGTTCTTACTACTCCAAAAGTAATGGCTTTTGGTAAAGAGATTCAAATCCATTAAGTTTTCTCAAAAGATTGCTAGGGACTAGCAATGTTTTAGTGTGGGGGATTTGATGAGTGCGTATTCACTCATCATTTTAGGTCAAATCTGAGCTGCAAAACATTTAAAAACACTCCGAAATACATCAAAATACTGGAAATATCTCAAAATTGTGTTTTATATGTTTCAGATGCAAAATTGTCAAAAACAGATGAAAAACGAACAAAGTTTGCATAATTGGCAGTTTCAGTCCCCCAACTTTCAAAAATTGACAGAAGTAGTCCCTGAGCACGTATTTTAAAAGAAAAGTCACCAAAGGTCCTTTTAAAATCATAACTTGTCATAATTAGTCCTTTGGTGAAAATGTCAAAAGTTTTGAGAAATTACAAGTTTGGTCCCTCGGATTTTCAAAATTGGCAAGTTTAGTCCTTGGAATACTATTGGATAATGTCAAGAATGGCCCTTGGAATAGGATTTAGAATTTCATGTTTTGGTCCCGGAATTTCTGAATTGGCAGATTTGGTCCCTAAACTACTAATGGTTTTAACACTAATCCTAAATCTAATAACTATACTAAAACCCAAGTCCAAATCCTAAACTGCCTAAGCCCACCCAAAGTCCAATACTCGACCGGTCAAACCCCATCTGACCATCAATTGATATCACAACCCAACATCCACCTCTGTCTTCTCCACTTCCCGCCCAAACCAAAATCCAAGAACCCTAGATTCCCTTCTTTCTTTCTTCAACCCAAACACTCAACCTCACCATCATCCTTTTACCCAGCTACACCTTTACCCAAACCCACCTTAATCTCTTTTAACCGAATTCACCCAAATCCCAAACCCACTACCATTTCCCCCCAATGTCCAGCTCAGCAATCCATGGGCATAAAGATTCAATGAATGGCTCAGATGTGATCTATTCTATACCTACTTATTGGATGGTCAAGATTGAAGGAAGATAAGCACAAGGATGGTTTTTGCTTTACTGCTCTCACTAAAGAAACACATGTGAAGACCTTGAAGAGTTGAAGACTAAGTAGTTTAGTATAAATAGAGCATGTTGTAAGCCAGTAAGAGGCACCCCCTAGTTAGTTTTTAAAAAATTTAGTTTTCTTGTATCTCAAATTTCTTGTAACTTCTTTTTAGTTAATGAAAGTTATTTTTTTTGTTTCTTTATGTTCTAGTTAAATGTTTGTTTTAGCTTACTAAAAGGTACTTAAAAGATTTTTAAACCAATCTTAGAAAAATGGTGGCTTGAGTTCTTTGCATAAAGGGGTGTTTGTTTATGTGCTCAAACTGGTCAAAAATCCATTTTGACCCAGCTTGACCACTTGAGTCAAACTCATTCTAGTAGTCGTAGATCAATCACAAGGTTTTGAAAGTAATTGCATAAGTTTAGTATAAGTTTGTGTGAAATAAAAAGTTTTTTGTCTTGCTTTCTGAAAAACAAAAAAGCTCAAGCTGTTTCATTAGCTATTTTGTAGCATTGTTTGATTTCCCAAACCTGTACATTTGGTCTATCTTGAGCCCTTGTGTGACAAACTCAACTTGTGTCCACTTTGCTCGCGTCAAAAACCACTTTATCTTAGCAAAAATAGCACTTGAAAATCTGTCCCTTTAATGTTTTGGTTTTCATCCCCCAATGATCTTTAAACTACTTAGTTCCAAGCTGTTTCAAGCTTGTGCTAGGCTTCCATTTGGTTTTCTTAAATCTCATGCTAGCTTTATTGTTGTAGCTTTTGATTATCTTGGGAAGCTCAGTTCAGCTTAAAAATAAGCCCAAACAGGCCTTTGCAGCTGTTTTGCAGCTGCTGTAAGCTCAACAGTCACTCAATTCTTACTTAGTAGCTTATCAGTAGTTAACTTCATTTTAGTTAGGTTAATTTTAGTTTAGAAGTTAGATAGGATTTAGTGTAAGTACAGCTTATTTCCTACTCCCTTAGTGCTTAATCTTCCCACTGTCCTTACTTTAGAACATCCCCTAGCTTAGAATCTTGCAACTGCTTATCCCCTAACTTTTAGTTTTTTTTTTTTTTTTTTTTTTTATTGTTTATAGCTTATCTCAGTATAGAAAATAGCTTGTGTAGCTTAGTCAAACTGCTTTCATGCTTAGTTGGGTCAAATTAAAATGCTTTAAGGGGTGTTTGGTTCTTTGATTTCCAAAGGGTGTTTGTTTTTATCAACTGTTGGAATAAGCTCCAGCTTATTGATAAGTTTGTTTGAAAAAGTTTTCACAAAAGTTTTTAATTTGATCTAGTAAGGAAGCTGAGAAAGAGAGAAATAAAAAAAAAAAAAATGTTTTGCAAAAACTGCAAGTGGTGGGACTCGAACCCCCCCACGCCATTAAAGCCAGTTCACAACACAACATCACAACCAATGCGCCCTTGGGACTTGTCACAAGTTTACAAACAAGTTATTTTAAGTAGTCTTTTGCAGTTTTATTCTTAAGCCCTTTTTAGCTTATTTGACAGCTTATTTCCAAAGTGAAACACTGTTTCCAATTTTTTTAGAATCAGTAACATCTCAAGTAGTTTTAGTGAATTTTCAGATTTTTCTATATTAGTTTAGTATTTTAATAATTTAATTAGTGTTTAATAGTTTTAATTCGTAGAAAATAATTTAAAAGTCAAAAAATATTCCGCTTTTCCTAAAATTATTTTTGGTCATTTAGAACGTAGGAAAATTAATTTCACACCCGTAGCCCTTAAATTGCAAAATTTTTACGTTTATGGCTAGGGTTGTTTGCCGTTTTTACGTTTTACGTTTTAGCACCCTAGGACTTAGTGTAGCTTCGTTTTATCATTCCTTAGGCTTAGTAATAGTTTATTTTTAGTTTATTAGGGTTCCCTTGCCTTAATTACTTTCCCGTTAATTAATTTGTAGAATACGTAATCAAATCCAAAATCATTAAAATCCAATTCAAGTTCAAATCACGAAACTCAACGAATCCTTCCATTCACACCTCGTTGGGACACGACCCGGGGAAATCACTTTCCCGGTATCACTTTTATCACACCCGTGAGGTTTGGCACGTTGACCTTTTTCCTAAAGGGTTAATTTGTCGAATTTTACGGTTATTTTGATATACGTTGATATTGTGTTTTTCACCACTCACTTCACAACGAATCAAATTTTGGCGCCGCTGCCGGGGAGGTGTGTTGCGACAATATCGTGATTTTTGCGATTAGTGACTTGAAGAACCTTCCTCGTGAAGTTATTGTTTTTATAAAAATACAAAAATACAAAAATATTTTTCTTTTCTTTGTATATATATGTAAAAGATTAAAAATACAAAAAGATTTTCCTTGTTGTTTTAAATAAATAGAAGACACAATCAATATAACATTCTTAACTGAGGTGTTATCATTATAAGTTCCCGAACAAAAGATTTAAAACTTGCCTTTGTGTCGCTCGTGTTTTGGTTTACTTTTATCGGTTTAACAAACTGTGTGAGGGGTATAAGGACGGCCTGACATTAAATTGCGGTTGAAAAGAGACGGGTTTTTAATAAGCTTCGCGCTGACCTACAAAGTCTCTCCGCTCCTTTGTGCGTTTACTTATAGAAGTGATCATTTCACGTGGGATTATTGGTTTAAGTTCACCGTGTTTTGCCTCGGTCTTGTTTTAATTGAAAGTGTTGTTTTTGGAAGTGCATGCGCACTCGCTCGCAAGCTCGTAGACGTAACCGTAACCAAGCAAACGTACCCGAGATACGTACCGTCGAACAAATCACAATGACACATAACCAAGGGAACGGACCTCGAGTCCCAGTACCTGATCCACAAGATCCAGCTCCCGATCTCCGAACGATGGAGGAGCTTTGCCAACCCACGATGGATGGACGGGGCGGTCCAATTGCCCCGGTCAACATCGAGGCCACGGATTTTGGACTTAAGCATCACATGATTCAACAAGTCCAAAGTTTTTGCCAATTTCACGGATCACCGGGTGACGATGCCAACAAGCATCTCGACAAATTTCTCACCGTCACCCAAAGTATGAAGCAAAATGGGGTCACCGATGACGCCCTTCGCTTATACCTCTTTCCATATTCCTTGACGCTTCATGCCACCGCATGGTTTGATCGTCTTCCCAAGAACTCAATCCATAGTTTCGATGAAATGATCTCCAAATTCTTGGCGAAATATTTTCCACCGTCGATGGTGACGAAACTACGGAATGAAATCAGTAATTTTCGGCAGCATCCCGATGAGTCCTTATTTGAGGCATGGGAACGCTATAAGCTTTCGATTGATCGATGTCCAAACCACAACATGTTGCTTGTCACCCAAATAGATACATTCTATAACGGGTTAACATTGAGACATCGTGACACAATCAATGCTGCTGCCGGTGGTACCTTTATGAAAAGGCGACCCGAAGAGTGCTACGATCTCATTGAAAACATGACTGCCCACCACAATTATTGGGATTCCTCAGCCGAGAGGAGTGAGTCAAGGAGATCTACCACCCTTCCATCTTCGGAATTCACGACTCTAACCAAAAAGATTGAAGAAATATCCACTGCCGTGCTTAAAATGAGTCAAAATAATAACAATCAACAAGTGAATGTCGTAAACAAGAGTTGTGAAACTTGTGGTGGTCCACACCCTTATTTTGAGTGTCCAGCCTCCGGTGGCTTCACTCAAGAGAGCGTTATGCCGCTTCGGTTCCTACAATACGGTAGGTAATTCCTACCAACCGCAAGGGGACCGAAACCTTCTCAGCTATCGTTCTAACAATTTCCTTGGACCACCCGGATTTAATCAAAATCAGAACAATCAAAATGTGCAAAATAGAAATAATCAGTTCAATCAAAATCGAGTCGAATCGGAATTTTCAAAATCATAATCAAGGTTTTCAAAATCAAGGAAATTTCAATCAAAACCGATTCCAAGCTCCTCAACAAAATGTGCATGCCCAGCCTCCTCAAGCTTCCATTGACATTGCTAATTACATCAAAAGCAATGAAGCTAAGATGGTATCCATGCAAAATCAAATTACCACTTTGAAGAATGATTTCACTTCCGAGCTTAGAACTACTAGCAACAAAATTGATCAATCTCATAGCAAGATTGAAAGCATGATTGCTAGTCTCATGAGTCAAAAGAATCAAGCTTCAACTTCGGGAGCTCTTCCGAGTAACACCATTCCCAACCCAAAGGGTGAATTGAATGCTATTGCCACCCGAAGTGGTAAGTCTTATGAGGGACCCTCGATGCCTAATCCTTCTCCGGTGAGGGATGTGGAACGAGAAACCGAGGTATCAAAGGACAAGGTGCATAACTCAAGCCCACGAAGTACCGCACAAGTCCAACCTCCAGTGGTCTTACCTCCAATTCCGGAACCCGTTGTTCCGATGACCACTCCTAAGCCTTCACTTCCTTATCCTTCAAGGCTTAATGACCAAAAGCTCCGTGATAAAACTAGTCAACAAATGGAGAAGCTTGTCCAAATCTTTCAAGATTTGCACTTCGAGATTAGTTTCGCGGACGCTCTTCTTCTAATGCCAAAGTTCGGTCCAACAATCAAAAATTTGTTGAATAACAAAGAAAAGATTTCCGAAATGGCTAAAACTTCTTTGAACGAAAATTGTTCGGCGGTTATCCTTAAAAAGCTTCCCGAAAAGTTAGGAGACCCCGGAAAATTTCTCATCCCATGTGATTTTCAAGGCATAGTTCAATGCTCCGCTTTGGCCGATCTTGGCGCTAGCATTAACTTGATGCCACACTCCATGTGGAAAAAGCTTTCATTACCTCCGCTTACACCTACATGTATGATCCTCGAGCTTGCGGACCGTACAAGTTCTCGTCCGCTAGGTATAGCCGAGGATGTATTTGTGAAAGTAGGCAAGTTTCATTTCCCCGCCGACTTTGTTGTTGTCGAATTTGATGCCGATCCCCGAGTACCCCTCATCCTTGGGAGGTGCTTCTTGAAAACGGGTCGGGCATTGATCGATGTTGATGAAGGGGAAATCACTTTGAGGGTAAACAAGGAAGCCGTTACTTTCAATCTCAATCAAGTTAAGAAGTACTCCCCAATTATGGAGACAATTCACAACAAAATTGATGTCTTTAACATTGTGTCGGAGGAGTATTCTCAAGAAATTCTTGGATTCTCGAGTGGCAATCCCACTTCGGTTGATCCTATTGTTGCTCTCTCTTCCCTCCCCTCACCCGTTTGAGGGAAGTGACGTTATTTTGGAAGAGATTGAAGCATACTTGGCTAGTGATTCTGTTCCATGGGAAATTGATCACGCTCCCATCGACATTGAGGGAGATATACTTCTCATCGAGAAGATGCTCAATGAAGATCCTTCATCACTCCCTCCTCAAGAACTTCATAAAGAGGAAATCAAAACGATTGAAAAATCTAATGATCCTCCCGAGGTCGAACTTAAGGACTTACCACCTCATCTCGAGTATGCATTTTGGAGGGTGACAATAAATCACCCGTCATTATTGCTAAAAACTTGAGTGAGGATGAAAAAGCCGCTCTCATAAAGGTTTTGAAGTCACACAAGCGAGCCATCGCTTGGAACCTTTCCGACATCAAGGGTATTGACCCGAGATTTTGCACTCACAAAATTCTCATGGAAGATGACTTCAAACCGGCGGTTCAACACCAAAGAAGGGTGAATCCTAAAATTCATGAGGTTATCAAAGCGGAAGTCATAAAACTTCTCGATGCCGGATTGATTTACCCTATCTCGGATAGTCCTTGGGTGAGCCCCGTTCATTGTGTGCCCAAGAAAGGTGGCATTACCGTTGTTGAAAATGATGAAAACGAGTTGATTCCTACTCGATTGGTTACGGGATGGCGTGTTTGCATTGACTATCGAAAGTTAAATGAAGCCACCCGTAAAGACCACTTTCCATTACCTTTCATGGACCAAATGCTTGAGAGATTAGCGGGAAACGAATACTATTGTTTTCTCGATGGTTTCTCAGGTTACTTCCAAATACCCATTGACCCACAAGATCAAGAAAAGACCACATTCACATGTCCTTATGGAACATTTGCTTACCGACGCATGCCTTTTGGCTTGTGTAATGCTCCCGGTACGTTCCAAAGGTGTATGATGGCCATTTTCCATGACATGATCGAAAAGACTATGGAAGTCTTTATGGATGATTTTTCGGTCTTTGGGGATTCTTTTCAAACATGTCTCTCCCATTTGGACAAGATGCTTGAACGTTGTGAAAACACGAATCTTAGTCTAAATTGGGAGAAATGTCACTTTATGGTCAAAGAGGGCATTGTCCTTGGCCATAAGATTTCTAAGAGCGGGATTGAGGTTGACAAAGCTAAAGTCGATGTCATTTCAAAATTACCTCCTCCCACAACCGTCAAAGGAGTTAGAAGTTTCCTTGGTCATGCCGGATTTTATCGTCGTTTCATTCAAGACTTTTCAAAAATATCCCGGCCTATGACCCGACTTCTTGAGAAAGACACTCCTTTCATCTTCTCTACTGAGTGCATTGAAGCTTTTCAAATTCTTAAGAAGAAGCTCACGGAAGCACCAATTCTAGTTGCCCCCGATTGGGAATTACCATTTGAGCTTATGTGCGATGCAAGTGATTTCGCCATAGGTGCCGTTTTGGGGCAACGAAAGTCAAAACATTTCCAGCCTATACATTATGCTAGCAAAACTTTGACCGAAGCTCAAGCACATTACACTACGACGGAGAAAGAATTACTAGCCGTGGTGTATGCTTTCGAGAAATTTCGGCCATACTTGATCTTGTCCAAAAGCATAGTGTATACGGATCACTCGGCTCTCAAATATCTCTTTGCTAAGCAAGATGCAAAGCCGAGATTGCTCCGATGGGTTCTCCTCCTACAAGAATTTGATATCATCATCCGTGATAAAAAAGGAGCGGAGAACCTAGCGGCTGATCATCTCTCTCGTCTTGAAAATCCACATCAAGGTGTGCTCGAGAAAAGGAAATAAATGAAAAGTTTCCTCTCGAGACTCTTAATGTGGTATCTCATCATGAAAATTCGAGTACCCCATGGTTTGCCGACTTTGCAAACTATCATGCGGGTAACTTTGTTGTGAAAGGGATGTCGTCCCAACAAAAGAACAAATTTTTCAAAGATGTTAAGCATTATTTCTGGGACGACCCCTACTTGTTTAAGGTTTGTGCGGATCAAGTCATCCGACGGTGTGTTCACGCCCAAGAAGCCGATGAAATTCTCAAGGCTTGTCATCATGGACCCACGGGGGACATCATGGCCCGAACTACACCGCTAAAAAGGTGTTTGATTCCGGTTTCTATTGGCCCACGATTTACAAAGATGCCCATGACCTCGTCAAATCTTGCGACTCTTGCCAACGTCATAGCAACATCTCTAAAAGGGATGAAATGCCTCAAAATGCTATTCAAGTGTGCGAGATCTTTGACGTTTGGGGCATCGACTTTATGGGTCCGTTCCCGTCTTCTCGAGGGAACAAGTATATACTCGTGGCGGTCGATTACTTGTCTAAATGGGTGGAAGCAAAGCGCTACCCTACCAACGACGCCCGAGTAGTTGTGAAATTCTTGAAGTCTCTCTTTACCCGTTTCAGAACTCCCCGTGCCATCATTAGTGATCGCGGTACGCACTTTTGCAACGACCAATTCGCAAAAGTCATGCTTAAGTATGGTGTCACTCACCGTCTTTCTACCGCGTATCACCCCAAACTAGTGGGCAAGTGGAAGTTTCGAATCGTGGTTTGAAAAGAATCTTGGAGAGGACAGTAGGTGAAAACCGTGCCTCTTGGTCGGACAAACTTGAAGATGCACTTTGGGCCTTCCGCACCGCTTTCAAAACACCCATCGGGTGTACTCCTTACAAGCTTGTGTATGGAAAGGCGTGTCATCTCCCGATCGAGCTCGAGCACAAAGCCTATTGGGCCTTGAAGCATGTTAATTTTGACCTTAAGTCCGCGGGTGATCACCGGAAAGTTCAACTCAATGAATTAAATGAACTCCGTGATCAAGCCTACGAGAACTCGTTGATTTACAAGGAAAAGACAAAGAAGATCCATGACTCAAAGATTAAGAACCGCGTTTTTAACGTTGGTGACCGAGTCCTTCTTTTCAATTCTAGATTGAAAATCTTCTCGGGGAAACTTAAGACCCGTTGGACCGGTCCATTCACCATTGCCAAAGTTTTTCCATATGGCACCGTCGAGTTATCTCAAACCGACGGACCAAACTTCAAGGTGAATGGACATAGATTGAAACATTATTTTGGAGGGGACATACCATCCTTGGTTGTCCCGGATCTACAAACTTTCCCCATGAACCAATGAATGCGGGGATCGAGTCAAGCTAGCGACTTCGGAATCAAAAACAAGTAGCACACTATATTGGTTTTCACCCGTATTTCTGACTTCTTTCTACTTTCTACCACCCTAGTGTGGGGGAGTTGCCCCCTGCTATTGTATAAAGGTTTTTCAAAAAAAAAAAAAAAAAAAAAAAAAAAAAATAATGGCCGTAGTATTTCCCTTTTACGTTCTCAGTTTCGGCATAACCGCCGGAACTTTGAATATTGAGGGCAATATTCATTTCTAGTGTGGGGGGAATTCTCACGAATTTTATCATGTAATTATACCGCCTAATTCCCCCGTTTTTGGCCAAAAAAAAAATTTTTTTTTGGAGTAAGTGTTCTACACTTACTCAATTGGTTATCAGTCCGCCATGTCTAATAAACAAAAGGATTGGCTAATCCAGGAGCAAACGGCTCTTGGTAAAGATTTCTCAAATCCGTTGACGGCTTGCAATTTGCCCAAAATTGTATGGTGTTCAGCTCACCATATCTTTAATTAGTGAAGAGTTGGCTAGCCCGCAAGTTTATGGCTTGTGGTAAAGGCAGTGGAAAAACCATAATTGGTAATCGACTCACCAAAGATAATATTGATAATTTATCTAAGAGTTGGCTAGTCCAGAGCAAACGGCTTCTGGTAAAGACAAATCAAAACCGTTGAAAGCTGGTGATTTGCTCAAAATCATATGGTTATCAGTGTACCATGGTTCTTACTACTCCAAAAGTAATGGCTTTTGGTAAAGAGATTCAAATCCATTAAGTTTTCTCAAAAGATTGCTAGGGACTAGCAATGTTTTAGTGTGGGGGATTTGATGAGTGCGTATTCACTCATCATTTTAGGTCAAATCTGAGCTGCAAAACATTTAAAAACACTCCGAAATACATCAAAATACTGGAAATATCTCAAAATTGTGTTTTATATGTTTCAGATGCAAAATTGTCAAAAACAGATGAAAAACGAACAAAGTTTGCATAATTGGCAGTTTCAGTCCCCCAACTTTCAAAAATTGACAGAAGTAGTCCCTGAGCACGTATTTTAAAAGAAAAGTCACCAAAGGTCCTTTTAAAATCATAACTTGTCATAATTAGTCCTTTGGTGAAAAATGTCAAAAGTTTTGAGAAATTACAAGTTTGGTCCCTCAATTTTCAAAAATGGCAAATATGGTCCTTGTACTATTGGATAATGTCAAGAATGGCCCTTGGAATAGGATTTCAGATATTTCATGTTTTGTCCCTGGGAATTCTGAATTGGCAGTATTGGTCCCTAAACTACTAATGGGTTTTAACACTAATCCTAAATCTAATAACTATACTAAAACCCAAGTCCAAATCCTAAACTGCCTAAGCCCACCCAAAGTCCAATACTCTGACCCGGTCAAACCCCATCCAGACCCGATCAATTGATATCACAACCCAACATCCACCTCTGTCTTCTCCACTTCCCGCCCAAACCAAAATCCAAGAACCCTAGATTCCCTCTCTTCTTTCTCTTCAACCCAAACACTCAACCTCACCATCATCCTTTTACCCAGCTACACCTTTACCCAAACCCACCTTAATCTCTTTTAACCGGATTCACCCAAATCCCAAACCCACTACCATTTCTCCCCCCTCCTCCCAATGTCCAGCTCAGCAATCCATGGGCATAAAGATTCAATGAATGGCTCAGATGTGATCTATTCTATACCTACTTATTGGATGGTCAAGATTGAAGGAAGATAAGCACAAGGATGGTTTTTGCTTTACTGCTCTCACTAAAGAAACACATGTGAAGACCTTGAAGAGTTGAAGACTAAGTAGTTTAGTATAAATAGAGCATGTTGTAAGCCAGTAAGAGGCACCCCCTAGTTAGTTTTTAAAAAAATTAGTTTTCTTGTATCTCAGATTTCTTGTAACTTCTTTTTAGTTAATGAAAGTTATTTTTTTAGTTTTATGTTCTGTTAAATGTTTGTTTTAGCTTACTAAAAGGTACTTAAAAGATTTTTAAACCAATCTTAGAAAAATGGTGGCTTGAGTTCTTGGCATAAAGGGGTGTTTGTTTATGTGCTCAAACTGGTCAAAAATCCATTTTGACCCAGCTTGACTTATGCACTGAGTCAAACTCATTCTAGTAGTCGTAGATCAATCACAAGGTTTTGAAAGTAATTGCATAAGTTTAGTATAAGTTTGTGTGAAATAAAAAGTTTTTTGTCTTGCTTTCTGAAACTGAACAGAACAGCAGCTCAAGCTGCTGTTCATTAGCTATTTTGTAGCATTGTTTGATTTCCCAAACCTGTACATTTGGTCTATCTTGAGCCCTTGTGTGACAAACTCAACTTGTGTCCACTTTGCTCGCGTCAAAAACCACTTTATCTTAGCAAAAATAGCACTTGAAAATCTGTCCCTTTAATGTTTTTCTGGTTTTCTGCATCAGCGCACCAAAAAGGCCCAACTGATCTTTAAACTACTTAGTTCCAAGCTGTTTCAAGCTTGTGCTAGGCTTCCATTTGGTTTATCTTAAATCTCCACCATGCTGACTTTATTTGTTGTAGCTTTTGATTATCTGGGAAGCTCAGTTCCAGCTTAAAAATAAGCCCAAACAGGCCTTTGCAGCCTGTTTTGCAGCCTGCTGTATTTAGCTCAACAGGTCACTCAATTCTTACTTAGTAGCTTATCAGTAGTTAACTTCATTTTAGTTAGGTTAATTTTAGCTTAGAAGTTCAGATAGGACAGGTTTAGTGTAAGTACAGCTTATTTCCTACTCCCTTAGTGCTTAATCTTCCCACTGTCCTTACTTTAGAACATCCCCTAGCTTAGAATCTTGCCAACTGCTTATCCTCCTAACTTTTAGTTTTTTTTTTTTTTTTTTTTTTTTTTTTTTTTTTTTATTGTTTATAGCTTATCTCAGTATAGAAAATAGCTTGTGTAGCTTAGTCAAACTGCTTTCATGCTTAGTTGGGTTTAAAACTGCTTTAGGGGTGTTTGGTTCTTTGATTTCCAAAGCTTGTGAATTTGTTTTTATCAACCTGTTGAGAATAAGCTGATTAACCAGCTTATTGATAAGTTTGTTTGAAAAAGTTTTCACAAAAGTTTTTAATTTGATCTAGTAAGGAAGCTGAGAAAGAGAGAAATAAAAAAAAATGTTTTGCAAAAACTGGCGTGGTGGGACTCGAACCCACGCCACCCAGTTCACAACACAACATCACAACCAATGCGCCCTTGGGACTTGTCACGTTTAGTTATTACACAAGTTAATATTTAAGTAGTCTTTTGCAGTTTTATTCTTAAGCCCTTTTTAGCTTATTTGACAGCTTATTTCCAAAGTGAAACACTGTTTTCCAATTTTTTTTAGAATCAGTAACATCTCAAGTACTTTTAGTGAATTTTCCAGATTTTTCTATATTAGTTTAGTATTTTTAATAATTTAATTAGTATTTAATAGTTTTTAATTCGTAGAAAATAATTTAAAAGTCAAAAAAATATTCCGCTTTTTCCTAAAATTATTTTTGGTCATTTAGAACGTAGGAAAATTGAATTCACACCCGTAGCCCTTAAATTGCAAAATTTTTACGTTTATGGCTAGGGTTGTTTGCCGGTTTTTACGTTTTTACGTTTTAGCACCTTAGGACTTAGTGTAGATTCGTTTTATCATTCCTTAGGCTTAGTAATAGTTTATTTTTAGTTTATTAGGGTTCCCTTGCCTTAATTACTTTCCCGTTAATTAATTTGTAGAATACGTAATCAAATCCAAAATCATTAAAATCCAATTCAAGTTCAAATCACGAAACTCAACGAATCTTTCCATTCACACCTCGTTGGGACACGACCCGGGGAATTCACTTTCCCGGTATCACTTTTATCACACCCGTGAGGTTTGGCACGTTGACCTTTTTCCTAAAGGGTTAATTTGTCGAATTTTACGGTTATTTTGATATACGTTGATATTGTGTTTTTCACCACTCACTTCACAACGAATCAACCACATGGTCCTTTCATTACAAGAACGGGTTGTACACTGTTATATGTGCACAAGCCATTGTTAAATATAAATCACACAACCAAGTAATGATAATGAACCAAATCAAGGGTTACCAGGAGAATCCGGTAGTCCAGCAATAACTCCAGGAATGCGTTCTGGACGTTGATAGCCTGTGAGAGAAATGCTGGGACGACCACCTACGAAACTTTCCAAAGTTCTGAATTGATCCCTTCTGAACAACCTTTCATCGATCCGCATGATGATCCTCTTCACATCCCGTCTCTCCTTAGAATTCCATCTCTTTGGTGACCCAATGCCTTGTTGTATCGCCTTTAACCGATAAGCTAACCCATCCCTGACATGCTTCAGTGTATGATCCCCAAACTTATGAAGCTCGTTACACGCCATTAAGCAATTTCGGTGTAGTTCACTACGGTAGACTACTCCAAATGGTATGCTGATTAGGGTGTACTGAGGAAGGTGGTTTATGTCGGGAAGGTTAAGCTGTGGTTTTGTGAGGTTAA
Source organism: Chrysanthemum makinoi (assembly GCA_910596185.1). Taxonomy (NCBI): domain Eukaryota; kingdom Viridiplantae; phylum Streptophyta; class Magnoliopsida; order Asterales; family Asteraceae; genus Chrysanthemum; species Chrysanthemum makinoi. The sequence continues at coordinate 149,742,966 of OU343225.1, forward strand.
CACGTGTTTGATACGATTCCACGGCAAGCTGAATGTCTTCTACACGTTCTTGGATGACAATGCTTCTGATGTAGATGAGTAGGGACTTGATGTATTCGCGTTGGATAATTGTGGAGAAGTGTCGCATTCGTCCTTGCACCTTGGCGAGATACATATCTTCAATGTCATTCAGCGACAGTCTTGAAAAATCCGCTTCACAGAATTCGTAGTCCTCTTCGTCTTGTCTTTTTACCACAATGTTTTTGAGAAATGTGTAGTACCATTTAGACGCAAGAGAGACATGCCTAATAGCAACAATCTGTTTATCACTATACACTTCGTGTTTTGACTTTTGAACCTGGCAACTTTTGTAGTAGATTCTTCGGCGTTCCGACCAATGGTGAATCCCATACATTGCATCAAGGTCATACTTTTCCACGTTGTTGGCAAACATGTGAGTAGTTTTTTCTTCGATGGCTATGCAGTTGGAGTAAATTGCTGCCGGGAACGGAAGTGTAAGTGATGTAGCGTATTTCTTTGACACATCGCTACCATGTAGAATAAATTCTAGGTCATTGTTGAAGAAATAATGGAATGGAATCTTTGGTTGATCTGGTTGGCCAATTGTAGGCAGAGGTCTTGTCCAGTCTGTGTAGTATGGAGCTTTGTCTTTTCGTGTGAAGTCAATGTTAGCTTCAGGGTTAAGCCAATCGATGTTTTTAGACATGGCTCGTGCTATGTTTTCAAGATGGTACTTAACTTCAATAGCACTTTCAGAGCTGTCTTTGAGTAGTTGAAAAGCTTCATTCTTGATACGTCTCAACTCTGCTTTAGTCATCTTTTTCACCCGAAACTTTTCTTGAAGTAACTTAGCATGCTCCAATGTTCGACCATCTACCATTTATTGACCTTCAGGTAGTGAGGGAGTAGCATCAACAAGTGTAGAAACTAGTCGTATTCAGCGGTGTCATCTTCGTCTAGCCATGAGACAACATCTGTCTTTGTCTTCTTTTTCATCTTCTTTGGCTTAGATGAGGACTCTGGTTCTTTTGTTGTGGTGGGATAGGTGGGTTGTTGTCGGGGCTCAGGTATCTCATCATCGTCACCACCAGTGTACTCGAAGTGATCACCGGTTTTCTCTGTCTGAGGTGGTAACTCAGAGTCCTGAGGTTTTTCAGTAGCAGCAGAACTTGGTGGAGAGCTTCAATCAGTTGGAGTCCTTTGAGGTGGTGGTGGCATGGAGGATGATTCACCAGTTTTCTTCAGACGTTTAGGCTCTGTATCTTTGTCCTTATCCTTATCATCATCGTCTCTTGGACGCTTAGGCCTTTCAGCTTGCTCCTTGCATGAAGTCTTGAGTTGATATTCCAGTAATGCCTCAAATAGTTTACTTTCGTCAGAGGTGAAAGTTGCAGATCGTTGAGACAATTGTAGCACCAGCTTGGAAATCAACTCTGCATCAGAGAGAACTGCAGGCTCAATTGGATTGATCGTCATTGTTACCGGGGTGGATTGCATTGTTTGCTTGACCAATTTCATGAGATTTGGATAGAGCTGTCTGGTGAACAGCTCCCTTGTAACTCCAGGAACAGTGTCGAGAAGAAACTTGTGAGTATATTCTCTTGCCGTCTTCTCCATTTCATTTTGGAAATATCCTTTGATAAACTTCTGGATATGCTCCCTTTCTTTCAACAACTCGTTTATCCCGTTTTGAAGAAAGTTGATTTTGTCAGCGAGTTGATTCAGCTTTTTGTTGGTCACGTATTTCTTCCTGACTTGCTTGACAACATTGACAATCTTTGTCTTAGCTCGGGATATCCAAGAGTCGGTTGGTTTCTTCACTAACTTGGATATGGATCTGGTTGTGCCTTTGGATGGTGGTGGAGATGAATGAGAGGATGAGTCTGATGACGATGAGATATGAGGAGACTCAAGATCCTTTGGTGGTTCAGAAGTTTCTTCTTTTGAGCGTGCTGGACCATCTAGAAGAAAAACATCATAATTAACTTCGTCATCTTTTCCAGACTTGGCCAATTCTTCTGCCTTAATCTTGGCTTCTTCATTAGCTTTAGCTTGAGCTTCCTTTTCTGCTTTTGACTTAGCTGTAGCTTCAACATCTTCATCAGCTTTTTCTTTCTCAGACTTCTCCGTTTCTGGTTCCTCAAATTCATAGGTGATGGTATCCTCCAGTTGCCGTTGTTGTTGTTCGTGGGTGGTGGTACCAGTTTCCTTATCGGGTTGATTAACCGCATCAGAAACTGGTGTAGATAGTGCACCACCACTTGACCCTCCGGGGCCACGAGTTTGTTCTTTTACGAACTCTTTGGCAACGTGTTGGAGTCTTAGATTCTTAACCTTTTTTCTGTAATCTTTATCCAGTTTCTCTTCTTCTGAACTCTCTTCTTCTTGCTCAAGCACTGGAGTTTTCCCTTTGCCTTTATCAGCTTTTGGACTAAGAGGTTTTGCAACTGTTTGAGTGTCATCGATTGGAGTTTCAGAGTAGAGTACCTCTTCGTCTGTTTCAGTGTCCTCTGAGTCCTCGTCCAATAGCTTTTGTTGCGGTTCAGGTTTGGGAATAGGAATGGCTTCTTTAGAGGGAATTTTCCTTTTGTGAACATGAGTCCTCTTGGGATACTTCCTCGTACTCTCAGTGCTTGTAATGCTTCCTGCACTGCCTCTCCTGGTTTTCCTAGTAGGTGTACCAGCGGACTTTTCATCAAGGAAACCTACTTTGCCTTCTTCAACTACTACCAGATATCGTTTGTACAAATACAGTTGTTTGATATCATCAGTAATAAGATAATCTGGCATCACTGCACCTTGTTTCTTTGTTGTAGAGTCCTTAAATCTGATAGTGAGTGTGGGCTCATACAACACGGAGTGTTGTTTGGGGTCATCAAGTCTCAAGGGAATATCAGGATTATACCCTAGAGCTCTTTGGATCAACAGTTTGGTGTATCTGATATACGGGATCTTGGTGCCAAGCTTTTTAAGGAAAGTCATCATGTCGTCCCATATCAGAGCTTCAACTTCTATGTCTTTCTTGTTGACCAAAGCCCAAAATATTGTAGTTCCATGAGCTTGGGATGCTCATGACCACTATCACGTCCAGAAACGGATTTTGCAATCATAATGTAGAGGGTTCGCCATGGCTGGGGAATGTTCTTGAGGTCCATAGATGAGTGCTTTGTGATTACCCCGGTAGCTTCATCATAGCCGATGTCGACCATGAATCGAAGTACGACCTCTTTAGTTGGAGTGGCATTGAATTGAGTAGGTTCGATGATAGGAATAAGAAGAATGGCCCTCAAATCTGCTGGTGTGATGGTGACCTGTTTGTTGTTAAAGGTCACTGTCACAGCATTTTGACCTTTGATCTTTTGCATTGTATGCCAGAATTGGTGAATTTAGATCTCTGGTACAGTAGCAGAGTTAGTGAGCATTTTCTGATAGGGGTGAGTCTTCAGAATATCCGCAACAATCTGACATGAAGACTCAGAGAAGGAGAAGGTATCAAAATCAACTCTGAGGTTGTTCTTTCCGATCTTCATAGGGAAACCATGAGGGAAGATATCTTCAACAGTGAGAACATTTGGTGCTTCCACATTTTGCATTTCAACGTCTATGTCGTGATCTGAAAGAAATTTAGCCAAAAGAACCAATATATCGAAAGACATTACGTTAGTCAACAGTTGATTTTATTGTCTATTTATTGAATGTGATATGTCGATGATTGTTACGAGTCCAATGTCACTTGTTAGTCCAATAGTCCAAAGACATCGTGATAAGTTTTGTGAGTTGATTAACTTTGAGTTTTAAAGTCCAAGTTTTCACATATTTTTCACAACTTATTAAACATTTAATCTTATTAGTGACATTTTTGGTTTCGTGGCGTTATGATTTATTTATTTACAAGTTTGCACGTGTAACAATTCAAAATTTAGGTTAAAACTAGGCTTAGGCGTAGGTTTTGCAAGCTTATGCGTAAACAGGAGTGGTTATACGCGTAGGCATAAGCTTATGCCTAAGGATCTTGACTTACGCGTAAGAAATATTACGCGTAGGAAAAGAGGGCCTTAGGCGTAAAGCTTACGCGTAAGCGTATATGGAACCTTACGCGTAAGGCTTACTCGTAAGAGTGAACCTTATGCGTAGAGGTTACTGTTTACGCATATCCTTCACAGGATAAGCGTAGTCCCCATTGTAGAACCTTATGCGTAAAGGTTACGGGTAAGATTTCTCTTACGCATAACATTCTACGCGTAAGGTGATCCTTATGCGTAGATGTTCAAGTAACCTTGATTATGAATATTCACGCGTAGAATTCCTGAAATAAGTTCATCATAACACCAATATTAACACATACATTCAATCTCTATCAGTTCAAATCATGAAATCACAATTAATCAGTAACGCGTAGAGTCACCTAAGCGTAAAACTTAAACCCTAACTTATTCATGAATTACGACTAAGAGATTTAGCCATAGGAAATGCACCAAAATTTTTATGGGATGTCTAAGAAGTTTGGTGAGTTGTATTATGCAAGTTTTAACATCAAAACCTAAGAGGATAAAAATACCCAAATGCTAAGAACATAAACCCTAATTTTCAATTTTAACATAATTGGTGTTTCTGGGTAAGTTCTAAGCCTGTATAAGATCAATTCAACATGTAAACAACATCACACAACTATCTTTTAGACCAGAAACCCTCACATTTGAAAACACCCAAAATTACGCATAAAACCCTAACTTTCAAAATCAATCAATTTGAGTTTCTGGGTGAGTATTGATGATAGAAATGGAATTAATGTGATTAGATGAACATTTTGACACTACCATTTTAACCAAAAACACTCAAACTTGATTATGTGTTCATACGCTTATGCGTAGAACACAAAATCACTCCTAGATAAAAAACTAGCCGTTGGATTTCAAAACGATTCAAAACCTGCTTAGATGATTACAAAGAACGTTTTATCACTTACAAATTGATGATCAAAAGTCCGGTTTTGAAGATTTGTTCTTAGCAGTAGGTTTTAGGATGGTTGGATATTAAATGAGGATGAGTAAATGTGAAAAAGATAGTTAGGTGAGGTATTTTTGTTTAAAAGATACTTTGAGCTTTTGACACTTTTAGTCCCTCCATCTTAACCATTTACATGCAATGTCCATGACTTCCATTTTGGTTACAAAACGAAAGATATTTTGGAAAGAACCTTGACGACACTCCCCCTTGACTTAATAAATAATGACATTTTATAAATTTGAGCCCGGGGAGTGACAGTAAACCAGAAAATGTGACCACCATTATCAAAGAAACAACTGGGATGAGGTAACATGCAAGTACAAGGTTTTATGAAACCAAAAAATATTTTCTTTCTTCCCCTCAACACTTGACTATAAAATACTGAATTTTGAAAGGTTAAAGTGTTGACGGAAGATTTGTACTTGCCATGTTAAAAGAAATATAGATAGAAGAATATTTTTGTTGTTTTATCAGATTTTATAATTTTGTATTTTGTTTTTGAAAAATATTTACAAAAGAGGTTTTGGTGTTTGACTGGTTTAAGAATGTTTTAAAAGTTCATCCAGTTCTTCTGGAGTCAAACACCGCATACCAATCCGGTGGACCAACTCATTAAACCTAGCAGGAGCTAAGGCTTTGGTGAGAAGATCTGCTAGTTGGTATTCAGTACCCACAAAGTATAATTCAATGGTACCCTTTTCCACATGCTCCTTGATGAAATGATATCGAGGATCGATGTGCTTTGATTTCGAATGTTGAACAGAGTTGCACGAGATCACAATAGCACTTCGATTGTCGCAGTACATCGGGATTCTGTCAAATACGTAACCATAGTCTTTGAGTTGTGTTCTCATCCAAATAACTTGAGCACAACATGCCGACATGGCTACATATTCTGCTTCAGTTGAGGACAGCGATGTAAAATCCTGCTTCTTCGATTGCCATGACACCAGTTTATCACCAAGAAATTGTAGAGCTCCTAAAGTACTTTTCCGAGAATCTAAGCAACCTGCATGATCAGCGTCTAAAAAAGCTATTAGTTCAAAACCAGAATCCTTCAGATAGCAGATCCCCAAGTTAATGGTTCCCTTTATGTATCGGAGGATTCTTTTAGCCTCTGGGAGGTGAGTTTCAGTTGATCTTGACTGATAACGGGAGCAAAGATATACAACAAAGACAATGTCAGGCCTACTGGCTGTTAGATACATGAGAGACCCAATAATACTTCGGTATTTGGTAGGGTCCACCAATTTCCCATGTAAATCAGCGTCTAGTTTCTTGGTATGTGCCATTGGTGTGGCATAGGTGTCACTGTTTTGCATTCCAAATTTGTTTAAAATTTCAAGAGCATATTTGGACTGACTCAAGAAAATACCGCGGGGTGATTGATGAACTTGCAGTCCTAGAAAGAACGTAAGTTCACCCATCATGGACATTTCAAAATGTTTTTTTATTAGTTTTGAAAAAGCGTTTGAGTATTTTAAATGTGTTGACCCAAAAATGATGTCATCCACATAAATTTGAACGATAAAAATGTGTGCCCCGTGATATTGTATGAACAGTGTAGGGTCGACCGAACCTTTTACGAAATTATTGGTGATAAGAAAGGATGATAACTTATCATACCACGCCCGAGGGGCTTGTTTGAGACTGTAGAGAGCCTTGTTCAGTTTGTAGACGTGATTAGGGAACTCTGGATCAACGAATCCTTCTGGCTGGCTAACATAGACCATTTCTTTCAGTTGTCCATTGAGAAAGGTAGTTTTGACATCCATTTGAAAGACCGTGATGTTCATGTGAGCTGCAAATGCCAGAAAAATCCGTACAGCCTCAAGACGAGCAACCGGAGCGAATGATTCTTCAAAGTCAATACCCTCTTACTGTCTATAACCCTTAGCCACCAGACGTGACTTATTTCTGATTACGGTTCCTTTAGCATCCAATTTGTTTTTCCAAATCCATTTGAGACCAATGACGAAGACCCCTGTTGGTCTTTCAACCAATTCCCATACTTCAAAATGTTTAAACTGATTGAGTTCTTCTTGCCTGGATTCAATCCAGTTGTCTTTTGTCATTGCATCTTTAATGTTTTTAGGTTCGGATTGGCAAACAGTGAGTGCATAAATGCAATGTTCACCGTCTGTGTGAAGATGTTGTCTCGTTACGACTGGTTGATTCGGGTTACCAATAATGTTCTCAAGAGGATGGTCTTTCGTCCAACGATGTATGGAAGGTTGATGTTGATATACATTCTGCAGCTTGGGAGGATTCAAATGGCTTGTAGATGATTCCTCAACATCTGGTGCAGCAGATTCATTAGCAAACGGGTTGAAGAATGCATTTGGATCAAAATATGCAGGTGGGGGTACTTCATTGTTCAGAACATCATCAGCTGGTTCAGCGTCGTTGGATGCAGTTTGTTCAACTGTTGTAGTAGAGTCAACAGGTGGTGCTTCTTCAACAGTAGTTGTTGTAGCAGGTATATCAGGTATTGGAATATGATCAGGTTGAGTAGCGGAAACACTGGGTACACCTGGAGCAAGTTCATCAATATCATCACTAAACAGAGGAGCAAATAGCTTTTCCATTTGTTGACGAGTAAGCTGGGGGCTTGGATCAGCTGATGATGGGTTTTGAGGGAAGTTTAAACGGTTATGACCAGGTTCCAAGCTGTTATGCTCAGAAGCCATTTCTGTAAGCTCATCAAAATTTGCATGAATTGTTTCCATAACCTGCTTTGTACGACGATTCCAGATCCGGTAACCTTTAGAATTATCACAGTATCCAATAAAGACTCTAATGTCAGCTTTGGCTTTGAGCTTTCCAAAGTCATCACGATCATTATTCGGGTAGCAAAGGGATCCAAATACATGAAAGTGTTTGAGATTCGGTTTTCGGTTATGGATAAGCTCAAAAGGTGTTTTGTTGTGGCGTTTTTTAATCATTGAGAGATTCTGAGTGTGGCATGCGGTTGAGAAGGCTTCAGCCCACAAGTAATCTGGAAGTTTAGCATTGATTAACATCGTTCTGGCAGCTTCCACCAACGTACGGTTTCGTCTTTCAACCACTCCATTTTGTTCTGGGGTACGTGCAATTGATGTTTGATGCTCAATTCCCACTTTCTCATAATATTCACGAAGAGTTTGATTCACAAATTCAGTTCCTTTGTCTGTTCGAATTTGTCTGACGGTGTTCCTGAGCTGAACTTGAATTTTCGTGAGAAAGGTGATAATCATCTGTGGAGCTTGATCTTTACTTCGAAGAAAATAAACCCAAGTCCATCTGGAGTAGTCATCTACAATTACCAAGATGTAGCGTTTGCCATTAATCGTCTGCACGCGCATCAGGCCACACAAATCCATGTAAAGAAGATGAAGCACATGCTGAGAGCTGTGTTCCATCTTTGAAGGAAAATGAGCACGAGTGCTTTTGCCTTGTTCACAAGCTGAACATAGGTGATCTTTTGAATACCGGAATCTCGGGAGACCTTCAACAAGTTTGTATCGAGCAAGGTTGGTTATGGTTTGAAAGTTTAAATGTGAGAGACGTCGGTGCCATAGCCAAGATTTTTTAGATATTGCCTTTGAAAGGAGACAGATGGGAGATGAAGCAATCATGTCTTGCATTGAGATTGTGTATAAACTTGAGTTGCGGGTGCCAGACATAAGATCGTTTCCTTGTAGATCACGAATGAAACAAGTTTTCTCCCGAAAAGCAACTTCCAAAAAGTTTAGTGGTTTTTGCATCATTTGGTTCATTTCTAGTGTTAAAGTTTGAATTTTGGGTGTACTTTTGTGTTTAGGATCATTGTATGTGCTTGGGTTTTGATTTGGTAAGCTAGAATCACTGTGGTTGAGCTTGTTTTGGATTAAAAAGTGTGTTTTTAAAGTTTTTCTTGGTAGCGACTTGGCTCTCGGAGTGATTTTCATCCTAGCGACTTGCTTCAGTAAAAGGTAGCGAGTTGTAGTGAGTTTTCGTAGCGACTTGGTCCTAGCGACTTGTCTCTTTAGACAAGCCGACAAACAGTACACTTAGTGGATTCTCCACTACGGGTAGCGACTTGGTAAGGTAGCGACTTGTTTTCAATTTTGATAGCGACTTGTTCTTTAAGTTTCTTAGTGACTTGGTGTTAGCGATTTGGACCTTAGCGAGTTGCTATTTAGCGACTTGACATCTTAGCGACTTGGTGCATAGCGACTTGCTGTCAAAATTCTTAGCGATTTGGAACTTAGCGACTTGTTTTGTTATTACTTAGCAACTTAGTGCTTAGCGACTTGGTTCATGGATTCTTAGCGACTTGGTTGACTGTTGTGTGTAATATGGTTTTCTCTTGATTTAGTAAAATCCCGTGAAAGAATCTATTTCCCGGTTTAATCATTGAGTTATAAAATCCCGTGTAATCTTTAAACATGTCTACCAACGTACCTACAATCATCTCCACTGTTGCCGAGGATGTTCAAGCAGCTGGTTCAGATACTCATCCACCCATGCTTGAAAAGGAAAATGGGGCCAACATTCTCAAATTGATTGATGAAGGACCTTATCAGATTGAGACTACAAGAGACTTAATTGATACAGCTGCAGATGGAACAATGATCTATGGGATAGACAGACCAAAGACATATGATGAGCTCAATGATAAAGAGAAAAAGATATTCGATGCTGATATCAGGGCTTCTAACATCATACTTCAAGGTCTTCCAAAAGATATCTACAAGCTTATCAATCACAACACCGAAGCCAAGGCAGTGTGGGATAATGTCAAGATGCTTCTTTCTGGTTCTGAATTAACTATGGAAGACAGAGAATCACAACTCTATGATGAATTTGAGCACTTCAAGATGAAACCAAATGAGAGTGTCTATGAGTATTACGTGAGATTCCACAAGCTTGTTAATGACATGAGGAACATCAGAATGACTATGCCAAACATTCAGCTGAACTCAAAGTTTGTGAACAACATGAATCCCTAATGGCACAACTTTGTCACCTCTGTGAAGCTAACCAAAGGATTGAAGAATAAAAACTATGAGCAACTCTATGCCTTCCTTCTTCAGAATGAGAGACATGCTATGTTTGAAAAAAGGATTCTTGATCAGTTCAAAACCAACCAGGGAGAGACAAGCTCATCAAATGATTCAACTGCCTTCTACTCAAACATTGGAATTACCACCAAAGCATCTCAATTTATACCCATGGGTAATGGTAATCACAAACTCATTCCTGATCCAATGTTCAAACAAGCTGAAGCTGATGCAGCCGTGGGAAACTTCATTAATCAACTGGGTCTCATGATTAGTCAAAATATGAACTCTCTCCCATACACCAACAACAACCTCAGAACAGCATCTAATCCATACAATCAACCCACTTTCAGAGATGGGAAGGTTATGGTACAACCAGTTCAAGAAAGGCAGTATGAACAAGAAAGAGGTGGAGTTGGTAGAGGTTATGCTGCAAATCAGAATAGGGGAAGGAATGGAAATCAGGGACAAGCAAAGCCAATCAAGTATTACAACTGTGGTGGTGAGGGACATATTGCAAGGAACTGCACATCGCCAAAACGCCCTCAGAATGCAGAGTACTTCAGGGATAAGATGTTGCTTGTGCAAGCTCAGGATAATGGTGCAGCTTTGGATGAAGAGGAGTTGTTGTTTCTTGCTGAGGGAAATGCCAAGACATATGATGCAGATGTTGGTGAGCAGCCAATTCAGGAGATCGGCACAATCATCAGAATGCCTTTCAAGTCGCTGATTGTGATGCATACGACTCTGACGTTGATGATGAACCTACTGCACAGACCATTTTCATGGCTAACATTTCTCCAATGGTCCCTCTTAAAGTCTCTTCATCACCACAAGCTGGTCCATCCAAAGACAAAATCATTTCTGAGGTACTAAAACTATACGATGAAGTTGATGAGCAAAAGATACATGACGAAGTACAATCAACTGTAATTATTGAGTCAGATATTGAAAATATGGGTAATATCAATGTTATCCCATATGATCAATATGTGAAACAAAGTGAAAGTGAGATTGTACCAAGTGATATATCTTATGCAGTCAATGATGACTATGCTTTTAACGAATACACTGCATGTGCCCCTGATGATTCTGTTATCTCTGAACTTAATGCCTATAAAGAACGTGTTTCTATTTATGAACAACGAGCTAAGTTTGAATTAACCACCCGTGAGCAGGAGATGGATGACCAAATGCGTACAGTTATTAGAAAAGGTAACTTTAGAGAAGAAGTCTTAAAACAAGAGTTAAACTCCTTACAAGAAAGCTTTCTAAAACTGCTAAGCAAAAACAGGAACTTCAAGAAAATGTTAAAATGCTTAAGCAAGAATTCAATGCTAAGGAATCAAAACTTTTGAATGATTTTTCCAATCTAAAAACATTGAAAAACAAGCTAGAAATAAGTTGTACGTACAGGGAATACCATTCAGACTGCTCACTTGATCACTAAGCATAGAGCTTTAAGCGATAAGCATAGCATTCCCCTTGTTGAGGAACCAAATCCAGAGGTCGTTAAAAAGGCTAGAGCTGCTAATAAGGTGATCTATGATGGAAATGAGTCTCTTAAACCTAGACAGAAACCTAGTTGCGTTGAGTGCACAGAGGAAGATAGAAAATTAGATGATGCATCTAGGGAGAAAATGAATAAGAAGCTAGAAGATCCGGAATGTAAAAAGAATAACATAACGATCAAACCCCATGATTACAAAAAGGAAAGTTGGATTTCCTTAAATAAATTTAAGCCTCAAACTTTGTTAACACCTGAACAAGTTTTCTGGAAAAAGGACTTAGATAAGCAAAAAGCTGAAAATCTTGTTGAAACAAACCCTCCCCTTAGGAAAATGCCTGCAGCGATGGTATCCTCCAAATACACCAATGTATTTAGTTCCTAGAACTATTGCCACTAAGAGCAAGACCTTAATCAGTCAATATGTTATTTTTCAACTATTTGTCGATTTTGTGAAAACTTGTAAGAAAAGGATCACACCCACTGGGATAACTGAAGGGTAAAGGGGTTTTGAGCAAATAAAAGAATGCTATCTAACTGAGGTCATGCCTTTCTTTAAACAACTAAAAGATCAATTTGAGAGTCTTAAAAAGGAGATGGATTCAGATATTAAAGGAATGGAAAAGGAATTTGATGTAATGATAGTTGAGGTTAGTGACTATGATCGAGCATTAAAATATAATGAGATTGAGAGGAAGAACTTGCATACATTGAATGAGACTCTTATTTCTGAATGTATTTCCCAAGATGTGTTCTATACTGCCACTAACTGTTCTATTACTGCTTCTCAATTTCATGAATTATTTGTTGCTTTGAAAGTCTCCCATGATCGTGTCATTGAGCTTGAAATCAAAAACTCTAAACTAAGTGAGAAAATTAAACAGGATGATCACGATAATTTGGTAAAATATTTTTCTAAACTAGAAGTTGAACATTTTGATTTACAACTAAAATATCAACATCTCAAAGAAAATGTTAAAACCTCAAACATCAAGATATCCTCAGATGTTCCAGAGTTTGATGCGGTTTTTGAAATAAACAAACGTGATGAACAGATTCAAGCTCACTGTAACACGATCAGAAAGTTGAAAGCCCAAATTTCTCAATTAAAGGGTGAAATGAATAATGTGACTGGCTCCCAAATGCCTCCTCCTTTAGATTCTCGGAATTCTCAGAACTTTCATCTTCAAAACTTGGTTAATGCTTTACAAAAGGAAAATGAGAGTTTTCTAAAAGAAAATGAAAAGGTTAAACGTCATTTCAATTAGTTATTTGAGTCAATAAAAGTCACTCGTAACAAAAATAATGAAAAAATAACTTCATTGCAAAAGGAAATTTAGAATCAAGAGTCGGTAAAAGGGAAAATGCCAATGACCAATGGGCAGAATGGTGCTTCAAAGGTGCATGTTTGTAATAAATATGCTTTTTCTGTGAAATATGTTCCTCTTCATCTTAGAAATAACAAACTTGCTATTCAAACATATTTCTCACACCTTAAGGACAGCCTAGAATGTCTCCGTGAGATTGTAGAAGAGGATAAGTTAGAGAAACCACTTGATAATGCAATTGGCCATGCATGCTTATATGCCAAACGATCTCAAGAACTTCTAGAATGCTTAATTACAATATGCCCTAAATCCCTAGGTGAGCAAGTCAATCTCTTGATACCCTGTTCTATGCCTAGTGCCAAGTATGCAAGTCATTCAATGCCCAACAGTATTAAGAAAGTGAACCTCAGTGTGCCTTCAAATAGCTCAAATCCCAGCACATCAAAACAGGAAAGGCAAAAAGTAGCAAAACCAACTAATATTCCCATTCCCTTACAGTGAGTAATCGTGACATTAAAGCAAGCAGATCAAAGTCTCAAGGCAATACAAGGAATGATAGGACCTCGCAAGCTAAGAATGTGCATTGAAAGAAAGTAGAAGATCACCGTAGGGAGAATTTGAATAAAACGAATCGTGTTGATTCTAGTGTTAGCTCTAAGCGCACTATAATTAATGCGAATTCTACTACTTTGGCAAAACATGTAATGATGATTGCGTGGTTTCTGTTACTAATCTTGAATGTGGTATGAATGATTTGTCTAATGCTGTCAAATGCCCAGTTAAAACTGTTAATGTTAAAAATCAAGCTAAGAAGGCTAAAAGGCAAAAGCGAAAGAAAGTTAGAAAATAGTGGAAACCCACAGGAAGAACATTTGGTAAGATAGGTTATCAATGGATACCTTTTGGCCATAAGGTCAATCAGTTCTGCCCTCAATATGCTAAGACAATGCCAACTAGAAAATGGATGCCTACTGGTAGAACTATTCCCTTAAGAAGTGAACATACTTTGAATAGGGCAAATATGGATACTAGCACTGCACCTATTTCTGATGATTCCATTACTTCTATTTCTGATATGGGTGTTTCTATTTCTGATGTGGGTGTTCCAATCACTGATACTAACCAAATGGAACCCATTCTTGTATGGGGATCCCAATTATCCAGTTATCCATTCTTGTCTGTGTTCAACTGCAGATCGTGTCAAATCGTTCTCTGGTACTGGACTCAGGCTGTTCCAAGCATATGACGGAGACCGTCACGGCTCATGAACTTCATGAGTAAATTCATCGGGACTGTTAGATTCGAGAACGACCATTTTGGAGCAATTATGGGTTATGGTGATTATGTAGTTGGCAAAAGTATAATCTCCAGAGTATATTATGTGGAAGGTCTTGGTCATAATTTGTTCTCTGTTGGTCAATTATGTGATTCCGATCTAGAGGTGGCCTTTAGAAAACATACTTGCTTCATTAGAGAACTTGATGGTGTGGAATTATTAAAAGGTACTCGTGGTTCTAACCTATACACCATCTCTATCGAAGACATGATGAAGTCTTCTCCAATCTGCTTGCTGTCAAAGGCTTCTAAAACTAAGTCATGGTTATGGCATCGTCGTCTCAATCACTTGAACTTCGGCACCATTAATAACCTTTCCGGAAAGGATCTTGTCAGAGGCTTACCCAGATTAAAATATGAAAAAGATCATCTTTGTTCAGCTTGCCAATTAGGTAAAAGCACAAAATATGCCCACAAACCAAAACCCACAATTCAAGTAATGGAAGTTCTTCGTACCCTCATATGGATCGTGCGGACCAATGAGAATACAAACGATAAATGGGAAGAAATACATTCTAGTAGTTGTTGATGACTACTCTCGATTTACTTGGGTAAAGTTTTTGAGGACACAGGATGAAAACCAGATGTCATCATCAAACTAATCAAACAGCTTCGGTCGACTCAACAATACTGTTAGAATTGTTCGAACAGACAATGGCACAGAGTTTGTTAACAAAGACTTAATTCAGTTTTATGAAAGTGTTGGAATCAGTCATCAAAGAAGTGTTCCACTAACTCCTCAACAGAACGGTGTAGTTGAAAGACGAAATCGAACTCTTGTGGAAGCGGCAAGAACAATGCTAATTTATTCAAAGGTTCCAATGTTTCTATGGGCTGAAGCCATTGCCACTGCTTGCTACACCCAAAATCGCTCCCTTATACACACCTCTCATGGAAAAACTCCATATGAACTTGTTCTTAAACGAAAACCTGATCTCTCCTACCTTCGTGTGTTTGGTGCTTTGTGCTATCCAACGAATGACGGTCAAGACTTAGGTAAATTAAGAGCAAAGGCAGATAGTGGAGTTTTTGTTGGTTATGCACCAAACAAGAAGGGTTACCGAATCTACAACAAGAGAACCCGAAATATCATGGAAACAATTCACGTACGTCGATGAGCTGACCGGTCAATGGCTCCAGGACAAACCGCTCGACCCGCAATTCAATTTTCATCAAGTAGTCCTATCAGTTCTACTCTTATTTCTAATCCCTCTCCAACAACTCCTTATGTACCTCCATCAGAAGATGATTTAAAGAAATTGTTTGATCCAATGTTTGATGAACACTATGAACCAAATGCCGATGAAATGTCAATTCCATCAACAGAGGCTGCTCCTATCCCTGTGAATGAAGTCAACCCTTCAGTCTCAATATCATTAAGTCAAGAAGCGCCTGCTGCTGATCAATCAGTCTCATCAACAAACCTTCAATCACCGAGTGTACATCATGGAATTGCTTCTGATTCACAAGATGAAGTTAATCCCTTTGCAACTCCCGAAGATGCTCCATTTGAAAACATATTTGCTCCGGAATCATCATATGAACCATCTTCATCAGGAGACATCGACTCTGCTACTTCAGTTCCACAACTACAACCACATGAACACCTTAGAAAATGGACACATGATCACCCATTGGACAACATCATTGGAAACCTTTCTCGTCCAGTATCCACTCGTAAACAACTTGCTACTGATGCCTTATGGTGCTTCTTCAACTCCGTACTCTCTAAGATCGAACCTAAAGACGCTAAAACTGCTATGAATGAAGACAACTGGTTCAATGCCAACGCAAGAAGAAATTCATGAGTTTGATCAATTAGATGTATGGGAATTAGTACCTGCTCCAGACTATGCTATGATCATTGCTCTAAAGTGGATCTTCAAAGTGAAGCTTGATGAGCATGGTGATGTGTTGAAAAATAAGGCTAGGTTAGTGGCTAAAGGATATCGTCAAGAGGGGGGTATTGACTTTGAAGAATCATTTGCTCTGTTGCTCGTATCGAGGCAATCAGAATCTTCTTGGCTAATGCTGCAAGTTAGAACATGGTAGTCTATCAAATGGATGTAAAGACGGCGTTTCTTAACGGAGATCTTAAAGAAGTCGTATACGTCAGCAAACCTGAAGGCTTTGTGAATCCAGAGCATCCTACCACGTCTACGCTTGAAGAAGGCTCTTTACGTTTTAAAGCAAGCTCCAAGGGCATGGTATGATACGCTATCAAAGTTTCTTCTATCCACTGGATTCAGAAAAGGAGCAGTTGATCCGACATTGTTCACCAGGAAGTCAGGAAAACATTTAATTCACTTTCAAATTTATGTTGATGATATTATCTTTGCCTCGACTGACCCCAATGAATGTGATCGTTTTCAAATGAAATGGGTTCCAAATTTCAAATGTCAATGATGGGACAAATGTCATTTTTCTGGGGATTACAAATTTCACAAAGTCCCGGAGGCATTTTTATAAATCAATCAAATATGAAAATGACTTCACCTGATTTTGAAGAAATTGGAATTTGATTCATGTGCCACCGTTGCAATCCCATGAGTGAATTGTACCTAACTGGCATGAGGACCACGCAGGGATCATAGTAGATCAAACGAAATATCGTAGTATGATTGGATCCCTGATGTACTCAAGCTAGCAGACCAGACATCTTGTTCGCTGTTGTGCATGTGTGCTAGATAAAGTGCTAAGCCTTTACTCAAAAAAGCACCTTGAAGTGGTTTTTAAACGGGTCGTTCGGGATCTCCAAGGAACCATCAATATGGGACTATGGTACCCGAAGGACACCGGTATGTCCACTAACAACCTATGCAGATGCGGATCATGCCGGATGTCAAGCTTACACGTCGAAGTACGTCAGGAGGTGCTCAGTTTTTGGGAGCTAAGATTGTGAGCTGGTCTTCAAAAGAGCAAAATGAGTATTTATATTTCCTAAAGACGGCTGAATACAAAGGCATGGTCATCTTGTTGTGCTCAACTCCTTTGGATGAGATCCAAATTATCTGACTATGGCTTTGAAATTCAACAAAAACTTCCACCTGTACTATGAAAATAAAATGCTATGCTCTCTCATGCAACAACGTTCAACACTAAAGAGCAAGCACATCATATTCGACATCACTTCATTGGGAACAAGTGGAAAACGTTTGTTGTGGTGGAAAACTATTTTGTGAAGTCAGAATAACCAATTAGCAGCTTCCTTCACAAAGCTCTTACAGAGAACTTTTGAGTTTATGCTTCCACACGACTTGGCTTGAAAAGCCTTAACCATGAAACACTCAAATGTCTCAGGAGGGGAAGACTGAGAGGTAAAGGTCTTTCTTAATCCAATCTTTTTGTATATATACTATTCAAAAAGCAAAATACAAAATTATTAAAAACCACAAAAAGCAAATGAGAAAAATATTAAAACTTGCAAAAATCATAAAAATTTGAAAAAAATCTTGAAAAAATTTCAAAAATATTGTCGTTTGTCATGTTTTCTCAATTCGTAAAATATCTACGGTTTTGTGGTGTCATTAAAAGAATGACACGGGGGCTTTAGAT
>OU343225.1:149760821-149938334 GCA_910596185.1 Chrysanthemum makinoi
AAAGGTGCATAACTCAAGCCCATGAAGTAACAAGCACAAGTCCAATCTCCAGGTCTTACCTCCAATTCCAGAACCCGTTGTTCCGATGACCATTCCTAAGCCTTCACTTCCTTATCCTTCAAGGCTTAATGACCAAAAGCTCCGTGATAAAACTAGTCAACAAATGGAGAAGCTTATCCAAATCTTTCAAGATTTGCACTTCGAGATTAGTTTCGCGGACGCTCTTCTTCTAATGCCAAAGTTCGGTCCAACAATCAAAAATTTGTTGAATAACAAAGAAAAGATTTCCGAAATGGCTAAAACTTCTTTGAACGAAAATTGTTCGGCGGTTATCCTTAAAAAGCTTCCCGAAAAGTTAGGAGACCCCGAAAAATTTCTCATCCCATGTGATTTTCAAGGCATAGTTCAATGCTCCGCTTTGGCCGATCTTGGCGCTAGCATTAACTTGATGCCACACTCCATGTGGAAAAAGCTTTCATTGCCTCCGCTTACACCTACATGTATGATCCTCGAACTTGCGGACCGTACAAGTTCTCGTCCGCTAGGTATAGCCGAGGATGTATTCGTGAAAGTAGGCAAGTTTCATTTCCCCGCCGACTTTGTTGTTGTCGAATTTGATGCCGATCCTCGAGTACCCCTCATCCTTGGGAGGTGCTTCTTAAAAACGGGTCGGGCATTGATCGATGTTGATGAAGGGGAAATCACTTTGAGGGTAAACAAGGAAGCCGTTACTTTCAATCTCAATCAGGTTACGAAATACTCCCCCAATTATGGAGACAATTCCGTCAACAAAATTGATGTCCTTGACATTGTGTCGGAGGAGTATTCTCAAGAAATCCTTGGATTCTCGAGTGGCAATCCCACTTCGGTTGATCCTATTGTTGCTCTCTCTTCCCCTCCCCTCACTCCGTTTGACGGAAGTGACTTTATTTTGGAAGAGATTGAAGCATACTTGGCTAGTGATTCCGTTCCATGGGAAATTGATCACGCTCCCATCGATATTGAGGGAGATATACTTCTCATCGAGAAGATGCTCAATGAAGATCCTTCATCACTCCCTCCTCACGAACTTCATAAAGAGGAAATCAAAACGATTGAAAAATCTAATGATCCTCCCGAGGTCGAACTTAAGGACTTACCACCTCATCTCGAGTATGCATTTTTGGAGGGTGACAATAAATCACCCGTCATCATTGCTAAGGACTTGAGTGAGGATGAAAAAGCCGCTCTCATAAAGGTTTTGAAGTCACACAAGCGAGCCATCGCTTGGAACCTTTCCGACATCAAGGGAATTGACCCGAGACTTTGCACTCACAAAATTCTCATGGAAGATGACTTCAAACCGGCGGTTCAACACCAAAGAAGGGTGAATCCTAAAATTCATGAGGTTATCAAAGCGGAAGTCATAAAACTTCTCGATGCCGGATTGATTTACCCTATCTCGGATAGTCCTTGGGTGAGCCCCGTTCATTGTGTGCCCAAAAAAGGTGGCATTACCGTTGTTGAAAATGATGAAAACGAGTTGATTCCTACTCGATTGGTTACGGGATGGCGTGTTTGCATTGACTATCGAAAGTTAAATGAAGCCACCGTAAGACCACTTTCCATTACCTTTCATGGATCAAATGCTTGAGAGATTAGCGGAAACGAATACTATTGTTTTCTCGATGGTTTCTCAGGTTACTTCCAAATACCCATTGACCCACAAGATCAAGAAAAGACCACATTCACATGTCCTTATGGAACATTTGCTTACCGACGCATGCCTTTTGGCTTGTGTAATGCTCCCGATACGTTCCAAAGGTGTATGATGGCCATTTTCCATGACATGATCGAAAAGACTATGGAAGTCTTTATGGATGATTTTTCGGTCTTTGGGGATTCTTTTCAAACATGTCTCTCCCATTTGGACAAGATGCTTGAACGTTGTGAAAACACGAATCTTAGTCTAAATTGGGAGAAATGTCACTTTATGGTCAAAGAGGGCATTGTCCTTGGCCATAAGATTTCTAAGAGCGGGATTGAGGTTGACAAAGCTAAAGTCGATGTCATTTCAAAATTACCTCCTCCCACAACCGTCAAAGGAGTTAGAAGTTTCCTTGGTCATGCCGGATTTTATCGTCGTTTCATTCAAGACTTTTCAAAAATATCCCGGCCTATGACCCGACTTCTTGAGAAAGACACTCCTTTCATATTCTCTACTGAATGCATTGAAGCTTTTCAAATTCTTAAGAAGAAGCTCACGGAAGCACCAATTCTAGTTGCCCCCGATTGGGAATTACCATTTGAGCTTATGTGCGATGCAAGTGATTTCGCCATAGGTGCCGTTTTGGGGCAACGAAAGTCAAAACATTTCCAGCCTATACATTATGCTAGCAAAACTTTGACCTAAGCTCAAGCACATTACACCACGACGAAGAAAGAATTACTAGCCGTGGTGTATGCTTTCGAGAAGTTTCGGCCATACTTGATCTTGTCCAAAAGCATAGTGTATACGGATCACTCGGCTCTCAAATATCTCTTTGCTAAGCAAGATGCAAAGCTGAGATTGCTCCGATGGGTTCTCCTCCTACAAGAATTTGATATCATCATCCGTGATAAAAAAAGGAGCGGAGAACCTAGCGGCTGATCATCTCTCTCGTCTTGAAAATCCACATCAAGGTGTGCTCGAGAAAAAGGAAATAAACGAAACGTTTCCTCTCGAGACTCTTAATGTGGTATCTCATCATGAAAATTCGAGTACCCCATGGTTTGCCGACTTTGCAAACTATCATGCGGGTAACTTTGTTGTGAAAGGGATGTCGTCCCAACAAAAGAACAAATTTTTCAAAGATGTTAAGCATTATTTCTGGGACGACCCCTTCTTGTTTAAGGTTTGTGCGGATCAAGTCATCCGACGGTGTGTTCACGGCCAAGAAGCCGATGAAATTCTCAAGGCTTGTCATCATGGACCCACGGGGACATCATGGCCCGAACTACACCGCTAAAAAGGGGTTTGATTCCGGTTTCTATTGGCCCACGATTTACAAAGATGCCCATGACCTCGTCAAATCTTGCGACTCTTGCCAACGTCATAGCAACATCTCTAAAAGGGATGAAATGCCTCAAAATGCTATTCAAGTGTGCGAGATCTTTGACGTTTGGGGCATCGACTTTATGGGTCCGTTCCCGTCTTCTCGAGGGAACAAGTATATACTCGTGGCGGTCGATTACTTGTCTAAATGGGTGGAAGCAAAAGCGCTCCCTACCAACGACGCCCGAGTAGTTGTGAAATTCTTGAAGTCTCTCTTTACCCGTTTCGGAACTCCCCGTGCCATCATTAGTGATCGCGGTACGCACTTTTGCAACGACCACTTCGCAAAAGTCATGCTTAAGTATGGTGTCACTCACCGTCTTTCTACCGCGTATCACCCCCAAACTAGTGGGCAAGTGGAAGTTTCGAATCGTGGTTTGAAAAGAATCTTGGAGAGGACCGTAGGTGAAAACCGTGCCTCTTGGTCGGACAAACTTGAAGATGCACTTTGGGCCTTCCGCACCGCTTTCAAAACACCCATCGGGTGTACTCCTTACAAGCTTGTGTATGGAAGGCGTCATCTCCCGATCGAGCTCGAGCACAAAGCCTATTGGGCCTTGAAGCATGCTAATTTTGACCTTAAGTCCGCGGGTGATCACCGGAAAGTTCAACTCAATGAATTAAATGAACTCCGTGATCAAGCCTACGAACTCGTTGATTTATAAAGAAAAGACAAAGAAGATCCATGACTCAAAGATTAAGAACCGCGTTTTTAACGTTGGTGACCGAGTCCTTCTTTTCAATTCTAGATTGAAAATCTTCTCGGGAAAACTTAAGACCCGTTGGACCGGTCCATTCACCATTGCCAAAGTTTTTCCATATGGCACCGTCGAGTTATCTCAAACTGACGGACCTAACTTCAAGGTGAATGGACATAGATTGAAACATTATTTTGGAGGGGACATACCATCCTTGGTTGTCCCGGATCTACAAACTTTCCCCATGGACCAATGAATGCGGGGATCGAGTCAAGCTAGCGACTCGGGAATCAAAAACAGTACACTACTATATGGGTTTTCACCCGTATTTACGACTTCTTTCTACTTTCTACCACCTAGTGTGGGGAGTTGCCCCCGCTGTTGTATAAAGGTTTTCTCAAAAAAAAAAAAAAAAAATCTTCGAATAATGGCCGTAGTATTTCCCTTTACGTTCTCAGTTTCGGCATAACCGCTGGTACTTTGAATATTGAGGGCAATATTCATTTCTAAGTGTGGGGGAATTCTCACGAATTTTATCATGTAATTATACGCCTAATTCCCCGTTTTTGGCCAAATTTTTTTTTGGAGTAAGTGTTCTACACTTACTCAATTGGTTATCAATCCGCCTTGTCTAATAAACAAAAGGATTGGCTAATCCAGGAGCAAACGGCTCTTGGTAAAGATTTCTCAATCCGTTGACGGCTTGCAATTTGCCCAAAATTGTATGGTGTTCGACTCACCATATCTTTAATTAGTGAAGAGTTGGCTAGCCCGCAAGTTTATGGCTTGTGGTAAAGGCAGTGGAAAACCATAATTGGTAATCGACTCACCAAAGATAATATTGATAATTTATCTAAGAGTTGGCTAGTCCAGAGCAAACGGCTTCTGGTAAAGACAAATCAAAACCGTTGAAAGCTGGTGATTTGCTCAAAATCATATGGTTATCAGTGTACCATGGTTCTTACTACTCCAAAAGTAATGGCTTTTGGTAAAGAGATTCAAATCCATTAAGTTTTCTCAAAAGATTGCTAGGGACTAGCAATGTTTTAGTGTGGGGGATTTGATGAGTGCGTATTCACTCATCATTTTAGGTCAAATCTGAGCTGCAAAACATTTAAAAACACTCCGAAATACATCAAAATACTGGAAATATCTCAAAATTGTGTTTTATATGTTTCAGATGCAAAATTGTCAAAAACAGATGAAAAACGAACAAAGTTTGCATAATTGGCGTTTCGGTCCCCAACTTTCAAAAATTGACAGAAGTAGTCCCTGAGCACGTATTTTAAAAGAAAAGTCACCAAAGGTCCTTTTAAAATCATAACTTGTCATAATTAGTCCTTTGGTGAAAAATGTCAAAAGTTTTGAGAAATTACAAGTTTGGTCCCTCCATTTTCAAAAATGGCAAATATGGTCCTTGTACTATTGGATAATGTCAAGAATGGCCCTTGGAATAGGATTTCAGATATTTCATGTTTTGTCCCTGGGAATTCTGAATTGGCAGTATTGGTCCCTAAACTACTAATGGGTTTTAACACTAATCCTAAATCTAATAACTATACTAAAACCCAAGTCCAAATCCTAAACTGCCTAAGCCCACCCAAAGTCCAATACTCTGACCCGGTCAAACCCCATCCAGACCCGATCAATTGATATCACAACCCAACATCCACCTCTGTCTTCTCCACTTCCCGCCCAAACCAAAATCCAAGAACCCTAGATTCCCTCTCTTCTTTCTCTTCAACCCAAACACTCAACCTCACCATCATCCTTTTACCCAGCTACACCTTTACCCAAACCCACCTTAATCTCTTTTAACCGGTTTCACCCAAATCCCTAACCCACTACCATTTTCTCCCCCCTCCTCCCAATGTCCAGCTCAGCAATCCATGGGCATAAAGATTCAATGAATGGCTCAGATGTGATCTATTCTATACCTACTTATTGGATGGTCAAGATTGAAGGAAGATAAGCACAAGGATGGTTTTTGCTTTCTTTGCTCTCACTAAAGAAACACATGTGAAGACCTTGAAGAGTTGAAGACTAAGTAGTTTAGTATAAATAGAGCATGTTGTAAGCCAGTAAGAGGCACCCCCTAGTTAGTTTTTAAAAAAATTAGTTTTCTTGTATCTCAGATTTCTTGTAACTTCTTTTTAGTTAATGAAAGTTATTTTTTTTAGTTTTATGTTCTGTTAAATGTTTGTTTTAGCTTACTAAAAGGTACTTAAAAGATTTTTAAACCAATCTTAGAAAAATGGTGGCTTGAGTTCTTTGCATAAAGGGGTGTTTGTTTATGTGCTCAAACTGGTCAAAAATCCATTTTGACCCAGCTTGACCACTTGAGTCAAACTCATTCTAGTAGTCGTAGATCAATCACAAGGTTTTGAAAGTAATTGCATAAGTTTAGTATAAGTTTGTGTGAAATAAAAAGTTTTTTGTCTTGCTTTCTGAAACTGAACAGAACAGCAGCTCAAGCTGCTGTTCATTAGCTATTTTGTAGCATTGTTTGATTTCCCAAACCTGTACATTTGGTCTATCTTGAGCCCTTGTGTGACAAACTCAACTTGTGTCCACTTTGCTCGCGTCAAAAACCACTTTATCTTAGCAAAAATAGCACTTGAAAATCTGTCCCTTTAATGTTTTTCTGGTTTTCTGCATCAGCGCACCAAAAAGGCCCAACTGATCTTTAAACTACTTAGTTCCAAGCTGTTTCAAGCTTGTGCTAGGCTTCCATTTGGTTTATCTTAAATCTCCACCATGCTGACTTTATTTGTTGTAGCTTTTGATTATCTGGGAAGCTCGGTTCAGCTTAAAATAAGCCCAAAGCAGGCCTTTGCAGCCTGTTTTGCAGCCTGCTGTATTTAGCTCAACAGGTCACTCAATTCTTACTTAGTAGCTTATCAGTAGTTAACTTCATTTTAGTTAGGTTAATTTTAGCTTAGAAGTTCAGATAGGACAGGTTTAGTGTAAGTACAGCTTATTTCCTACTCCCTTAGTGCTTAATCTTCCCACTGTCCTTACTTTAGAACATCCCCTAGCTTAGAATCTTGCCAACTGCTTATCCTCCTAACTTTTAGTTTTTTTTTTTTATTGTTTATAGCTTATCTCAGTATAGAAAATAGCTTGTGTAGCTTAGTCAAACTGCTTTCATGCTTAGTTGGGTTTAAAACTGCTTTAGGGGTGTTTGGTTCTTTGATTTCCAAAGCTTGTGAATTTGTTTTTATCAACCTGTTGAGAATAAGCTGATTAACCAGCTTATTGATAAGTTTGTTTGAAAAAGTTTTCACAAAAGTTTTTAATTTGATCTAGTAAGGAAGCTGAGAAATAAAAAAAAATGTTTTGCAAAAACTGGCGTGGTGGGACTCGAACCCACGCCACCCAGTTCACAACACAACATCACAACCAATGCGCCCTTGGGACTTGTCACGTTTAGTTATTACACAAGTTAATATTTAAGTAGTCTTTTGCAGTTTTATTCTTAAGCCCTTTTTAGCTTATTTGACAGCTTATTTCCAAAGTGAAACACTGTTTTCCAATTTTTTTTAGAATCAGTAACATCTCAAGTACTTTTAGTGAATTTTCCAGATTTTTCTATATTAGTTTAGTATTTTTAATAATTTAATTAGTATTTAATAGTTTTTAATTCGTAGAAAATAATTTAAAAGTCAAAAAAATATTCCGCTTTTTCCTAAAATTATTTTTGGTCATTTAGAACGTAGGAAAATTGAATTCACACCCGTAGCCCTTAAATTGCAAAATTTTTATGTTTATGGCTAGGGTTGTTTGCCGGTTTTTACGTTTTTACGTTTTAGCACCTTAGGACTTAGTGTAGATTCGTTTTATCATTCCTTAGGCTTAGTAATAGTTTATTTTTAGTTTATTAGGGTTCCCTTGCCTTAATTACTTTCCCGTTAATTAATTTGTAGAATACGTAATCAAATCCAAAATCATTAAAATCCAATTCAAGTTCAAATCACGAAACTCAACGAATCTTTCCATTCACACCTCGTTGGGACACGACCCGGGGAATTCACTTTCCCGGTATCACTTTTATCACACCCGTGAGGTTTGGCACGTTGACCTTTTTCCTAAAGGGTTAATTTGTCGAATTTTACGGTTAATTTTGATATACGTTGATATTGTGTTTTTCACCACTCACTTCACAACGAATCAACCACATGGTCCTTTCATTACAAGAACGGGTTGTGTACTGTTATATGTACACAAGCCATTGTTAAATATAAATCACACAACCAAGTAATGATAATGAACCAAATCAAGGGTTACCAGAGAGAATCCGTAGTCAAGAATAACTCCAGGAATACGTTCTGGACGTTGATAGCCTGTGAGAGAAATGCTGGGACGACCACCTACGAAACTTTCCAAAGTTCTGAATTGATCCCTTCTGAACAACCTTTCATCGATCCGCATGATGATCCTCTTCACATCCCGTCTCTCCTTAGAATTCCATCTCTTTGGTGACCCAATGCCTTGTTGTATCGCCTTTAACCGATAAGCTAACCCATCCCGACATGCTTCAATGTATGATCCCCAAACTTATGAAGCTCGTTACCGCCATTAAGCAATTTCTATGTAGTTCACTACGGTAGACTACTCCAAATGGTATGCTGATTAGGGTGTACTGAGGAAGGTGGTTTATGTCGGGAAGGTTAAGCTGTGGTTTTGTGAGGTTAACACGTGTTTGATACGATTCCACTCAAGTGAATGTCTTCTACACGTTCTTGGATGACAATGCTTCGATGTAGATGAGTAGGACTTGATGTATTCGCGTTGGATAATTGTGGAGAAGTGTCGCATGTCTGCCCTTGCACCTTGGCGAGATACATATCTTCAATGTCATTCACACAGTCTTGAAAAATCCGCTTCACAGTAATTGTAGTCCTCTTCGTCTTGTCTTTTTACCACAATGTTTTTGAGAAATGTGTAGTACCATTTAGACGCAAGAGAGACATGCCTAATAGCAACAATCTGTTTATCACTATACACTTCGTGTTTTGACTTTTGAACCTGGCAACTTTTGTAGTAGATTCTTCGGCGTTCCGACCAATGGTGAATCCCATACATTGCATCAAGGTCATACTTTTCCACGTTGTTGGCAAACATGTGAGTAGTTTTTCTTCGATGGCTATGCGTTGGAGTAAATTGCTTTGCGGGAACGGAAGTGTAAGTGATGTAGCGTATTTCTTTGACACATCGCTACCATGTAGAATAAATTCTAGGTCATTGTTGAAGAAATAATGGAATGGAATCTTTGGTTGATCTGGTTGGCCAATTGTAGGCAGAGGTCTTGTCCATTCTGTGTAGTATGGAGCTTTGTCTTTTCGTGTGAAGTCAATGTTAGCTTCAGGGTTAAGCCAATCGATGTTTTTAGACATGGCTCGTGCTATGTTTTCAAGATGGTACTTAACTTCAATAGCACTTTCAGAGCTGTCTTTGAGTAGTTGAAAAGCTTCATTCTTGATACGTCCTCAACTCGCTTTAGTCATCTTCTTCACCCGAAACTTTTCTTGAAGTAACTTAGCATGCTCCAATGTTCGACCATCTACCATTTATTGACCTTCGTGTAGTGAGGGAGTAGCATCAACAAGTGTAGAAACTAGTCGTATTCAGCGGTGTCATCTTCGTCTAGCCATGAGACAACATCTGTCTTTGTCTTCTTTTTCATCTTCTTTGGCTTAGATGAGGACTCGGTTCTTTGTTGTGGTGGGATAGGTGGGTTGTTGTCGGGCTCGTATCTCATCATCGTCACCACCAGTGTACTCGAAGTGATCACCGGTTTTCTCTGTATGAGGTGGTAACTCAGAGTCCTGAGGTTTTTCAGTAGCAGCAGAACTTGGTGGAGAGCTTCAATCAGTTGGAGTCCTTTGAGGTGGTGGTGGCATGGAGGATGATTCACCAGTTTTCTTCAGACGTTTAGACTCATCTTTGTCCTTATCTGTATCATCATCGTCTCTTGGACGCTTAGGCCTTTCAGCTTGCTCCTTGCATGAAGTCTTGAGTTGATATTCCAGTAATGCCTCAAATAGTTTACTTTCGGCAGAGGTGAAAGTTGCAGATCGTTGAGACAATTGTAGCACCGCTTGGAAATCAACTCGCATCGAGAGAACTGCAGGCTCAAGTGGATTGATCGTCATTGTTACCGGGGTGGATTGCATTGTTTGCTTGACCAATTTCATGAGATTTGGATAGAGCTGTCTGGTGAACAGCTCCCTTGTAACTCCAGGAACAGTGTCGAGAAGAAACTTGTGAGTATATTCTCTTGCCGTCTTCTCCATTTCCTTTTGGAAATATCCTTTGATAAACTTCTGGATATGCTCCCTTTCTTTCAACAACTCGTTTATCCCGTTTTGAAGAAAGTTGATTTTGTCAGCGAGTTGATTCAGCTTTTTGTTGGTCACGTATTTCTTCCTGACTTGCTTGACAACATTGACAATCTTTGTCTTAGCTCGGGATATCCAAGAGTCGGTTGGTTTCTTCACTAACTTGGATGTGGATCTGGTTGTGCCTTTGGATGGTGGTGGAGATGAATGAGAGGATGAGTCTGATGACGATGAGATATGAGGAGACTCAAGATCCTTTGGTGGTTCGTAAGTTTCTTCTTTTGAGCTTGCTGGACTATCTAGAAGAAAAACATCATAATTAACTTCGTCATCTTTTTCCAGGACTTGCCAATTCTTACGCCTTAATCTTGGCTTCTTCATTAGCTTTAGCTTGAGCTTCCTTTTCTGCTTTTGACTTAGCTGTAGCTTCAACATCTTCATCGGCTTTTCTTTCTCAGACTTCTCCGTTTCGGTTCCTCAAATTCATAGGTGATGGTATCCTCCAAATTGCCGTTGTTGTTGTTCGTGGGTGGTGGTACGGTTTCCTTATCGGGTTGATTAACCGCATCGGAAACTGGTGTAGATAGTGCACCACCACTTGACCCTCCGGGGCCACGAGTTTGTTCTTTTACGAACTCTTTGGCAACGTGTTGAGTCTGATATTCTTAACCTTTTTCTGTAATCTTTGTCCAGCTCTTCTTCTGAACTCTCTTCTTCTTGCTCAAGCACCGGAGTTTTCCCTTTGCCTTTATCTGCTGTTGGACTAAGAGGTTTTGCAACAGTTTGAGTGTCATCGATTGGAGTTTCAGAGTAGAGGACCTCTTCATCCGTGATCGGTGTCCTCGAGTCCTCGTCGATAGCTTTTGTTGCGGTTCATGTTTGGGAATAGGAATGGCTTCTTTAGAGGGAATTTTCCTTTTGTGAACATGAGTCCTTTTGGGATACTTCCTCGTACTCTCAGTGCTTGTAATGCTTCCTGCACTGCCTCTCCTGGTTTTCCTAGTAGGTGTACCAGTGGACTTTTCATCAAGGAAACCTACTTTGCCTTCTTCAACTACTACCAGATATCGTTTGTACAAATACAGTTGTTTGATATCATCAGTAATAAGATAATCTGGCATCACTGCACCTTGTTTCTTTGTTGTAGAGTCCTTAAATCTGATAGTGAGTGTGGGCTCATACAACACGGAGTGTTGTTTGGGGTCATCAAGTCTCAAGGGAATATCGGGATTATACCCTAGAGCTCTTTGGATCAACAGTTTGGTGTATCTGATATACGGGATCTTGGTGCCAAGCTTTTAAGGAAAGTCATCATATCGTCCCATATCAGAGCTTCAACTTCTATGTCTTTCTTGTTGACCAAAGCCCAAAATATTGTAGTTCCATGAGCTTGGGATGCTCATGACCACTATCACGTCCAGAAACGGATTTTGCAATCATAATGTAGAGGGTTCGCCATGGCTGGGGAATGTTCTTGAGGTCCATAGATGAGTGCTTTGTGATTACCCCGGTAGCTTCATCATAGCCGATGTCGACCATGAATCGAAGTACGACCTCTTTAGTTGGAGTGGCATTGAATTGAGTAGGTTCGATGATAGGAATAAGAAGAATGGCCCTCAAATCTGCTGGTGTGATGGTGACTTTGTTGTTAAAGGTCACTGTCACAGCATTTTGACCTTTGATCTTTTGCATTGTATGCCAGAATTGGTGAATTTAGATCTACAGTACGATGCAGAGTTAGTGAGCATTTTCTGATAGGGGTGAGTCTTGAGAATATCCGCAACAATCGACATGAAGACTCGTGAGAAGGAGAAGGTATCAAAATCAACTCTGAGGTTGTTCTTTCCGATCTTCATAGGGAAACCATGAGGGAAGATATCTTCAACAGTGAGAACATTTGGTGCTTCCACATTTTGCATTTCAACGTCTATGTCGTGATCTGAAAGAAATTTAGCCAAAAGAACCAATATATCGAAAGACATTACGTTAGTCAACAGTTGATTTTATTGTCTATTTATTGAATGTGATATGTCGATGATTGTTACGAGTCCAATGTCACTTGTTAGTCCAATAGTCCAAAGACATCGTGATAAGTTTTGTGAGTTGATTAACTTTGAGTTTTAAAGTCCAAGTTTTCACATATTTTTCACAACTTATTAAACATTTAATCTTATTAGTGACATTTTTGGTTTCGTGGCGTTATGATTTATTTATTTACAAGTTTGCACGTGTAACAATTCAAAATTTAGGTTAAAACTAGGCTTAGGCGTAGGTTTTGCAAGCTTATGCGTAAACAGGAGTGGTTATAGCGTAGGCATAAGCTTATGCCTAAGGATCTTGACTTACGCGTAAGAAATATTACGCGTAGGAAAAGAGGGCCTTAGGCGTAAAGCTTACGCGTAGGCGTATATGGAACCTTACGCGTAAGGCTTACTCGTAAGAGTGAACCTTATGCGTAGAGGTTACTGTTTATGCATATCCTTCACAGGATACGCGTAGTCCCCATTGTAGAACCTTATGCGTAAAGGTTACGGGTAAGATTTCTCTTACGCATAACATTCTACGCGTAAGGTGATCCTTATGCGTAGATGTTCAAGTAACCTTGATTATGAATATTCACGCGTAGAATTCCTGAAATAAGTTCATCATAACACCAATATTAACACATACATTCAATCTCTATCAGTTCAAATCATGAAATCACAATTAATCAGTAACGCGTAGAGTCACCTAAGCGTAAAACTTAAACCCTAACTTATTCATGAATTACGACTAAGAGATTTAGCCATAGGAAATGCACCAAAATTTTTATGGGATGTCTAAGAAGCTTGGTGAGTTGTATTATGCAAGTTTTAACATCAAAACCTAAGCGAATAAAAAATACCCAAATGCTGTGAAAATAAACCCTAATTTTCAATTTTAACATAATTGGTGTTTCTGGGTAAGTTCTAAGCCTGGATATGATCAATTCAACATGTAAACAACATCACACAACTACCTTTTTAACCAGAAACCCTCACATTTGAAAACACCCAAAATTACGCATAAACCCTAACTTTCAAAATCAATCAATTTGAGTTTCTGGGTGAGTATTGATGATAGAAATGGTATCAATGTGATTAGATGAACATTTTGACACTACCATTTTAACCAAAAACACTCAAACTTGATTATGTGTTCATACGCTTATGCGTAGAACACAAAATCACTCCTAGATAAAAAACTAGCCGTTGGATTTCAAAACGATTCAAAACCTGCTTAGATGATTACAAAGAACGTTTTATCACTTACAAATTGATGATCAAAAGTCCGGTTTTGAAGATTTGTTCTTAGCAGTAGGTTTTAGGATGGTTGGATATTAAATGAGGATGAGTAAATGTGAAAAAGATAGTTAGGTGAGGTATTTTTGTTTAAAAGATACTTTGAGCTTTTGACACTTTTAGTCCCTCCATCTTAACCATTTACATGCAATGTCCATGACTTCCATTTTGGTTACCAAACGAGAGATTTTTGGAAAGAAACTTGACGACACTCCCCCTTGACTTAATAAATAATGACATTTTATAAATTTGAGCCCGGGGAGTGACAGTAAACCAGAAAATGTGACCACCATTATCAAAGAAACAACTGGGATGAGGTAACATGCAAGTACAAGGTTTTATGAAACCGGTAAATATTTTCTTTCTCCCCCTCAACACTTGACTATAAAATACTGAATTTTGAAAGATTAAAGTGTTGACGGAAGATTTGTACTTGCCATGTTAAAAGAAATATAGATAGAAGAATATTTTTGTTGTTTTATCAGATTTTATAATTTTGTATTTTGTTTTTGAAAAATATTTACAAAAGAGGTTTTGGTGTTTGACTGATTTTAAGAATGTTTTAAAAGTTTATCCAGTTCCTTTGGAGTCAAATACCGCATACCAATCCGGTGGACCAACTCATTAAACCTAGCAGGAGCTAAGGCTTTGGTGAGAAGATCTGCTAGTTGGTATTCAGTACCCACAAAGTATAATTCAACGGTACCCTTTCCACGTGCTCCTTGATGAAATGATATCGAAGATCGATGTGCTTTGATTTCGAATGTTGAACAGAGTTGCACGAGATCGCAATAGCACTCCGATTGTCGCAGTACATCGGGATTCTGTCAAATCCGTAACCATAGTCTTTGAGTTGTGTTCTCATCCAAATAACTTGAGCACAACATGCCGACATGGCTACATATTCTGCTTCAGTTGAGGACAGCGATGTAAAATCCTGCTTCTTCGATTGCCATGACACCGGTTTATCACCAAGAAATTGTAGAGCTCCTAAAGTACTTTTCCGAGAATCTAAGCAACCTGCATGATCAGGCGTCTAAAAAGCTATTAGTTCAAAACCGAATCCTTCGATAGCGATCCCCAAGTTAATGGTTCCCTTTATGTATCGGAGGATTCTTTTAGCCTCTGGGAGGTGAGTTTCAGTTGATCTTGACTGATAACGGGAGCAAAGATATACAACAAAGACAATGTCAGGCCTACTGGCTGTTAGATACATGAGAGACCCAATAATACTTCGGTATTTGGTAGGGTCCACCAATTTCCCATGTAAATCAGCGTCTAGTTTCTTGGTATGTGCCATTGGTGTGGCATAGGTGTCACTGTTTTGCATTCCAAATTTGTTTAAAATTTCAAGAGCATATTTGGACTGACTCAAGAAAATACCGCGGGGTGATTGATGAACTTGCAGTCCTAGAAAGAACGTAAGTTCACCCATCATGGACATTTCAAAATGTTTTTTCATTAGTTTTGAAAAAGCGTTTGAGTATTTTAAATGTGTTGACCCAAAAATGATGTCATCCACATAAATTTGAACGATAAAAATGTGTGCCCCGTGATATTGTATGAACAGTGTAGGGTCGACCGAACCTTTTACGAAATTATTGGTGATAAGAAAGGATGATAACTTATCATACCACGCCCGAGGGGCTTGTTTGAGACTGTAGAGAGCCTTGTTCAGTTTGTAGACGTGATTAGGGAACTCGGGATCAACGAATCCTTCTGGCTGGCTAACATAGACCGTTTCTTTCAGTTGTCCATTTAGAAATGCAGTTTTGACATCCATTTGAAAGACCGTGATGTTCATGTGAGCTGCAAATGCCAGAAAAATCCGTACAGCCTCAAGACGAGCAACCGGAGCGAATGATTCTTCAAAGTCAATACCCTCTTCCTGTCTATAACCCTTAGCCACCAGACGTGACTTATTTCTGATTACGGTTCCTTCAGCATCCAATTTGTTTTTCCAAATCCATTTGAGACCAATGACGAAGACCCTGTTGGTCTTTCAACCAATTCCCATACTTCAAGATGTTTAAACTGATTGAGTTCTTCTTGCCTGGATTCAATCCAGTTGTCTTTTGTCATTGCATCTTTAATGTTTTTAGGTTCAGATTGGCAAACAGTGAGTGCATAAATGCAATGTTCACCGTCTGTGTGAAGATGTTGTCTAGTTACGACTGGTTGATTCGGGTTACCAATAATGTTCTCAAGAGGATGGTCTTTCGTCCAACGATGTGTGGAAGGTTGATGTCGATATACATTCTGCAGCTTGGGAGGATTCAAATGGCTTGTAGATGATTCCTCAACATCTGGTGCAACAGATTCATTAGCAAACGGGTTGAAGAACGCATTTGGATCAAAATCTGCAGGTGGGGTACTTCATTGTTCGAACATCCTCATGGTTCAGCGTCGTTGGATGCAGTTTGTTCAACTGTTGTAGTAGAGTCAACAGGTGGTGCTTCTTCAACAGAGTTGTTGTAGCGTGTATATCGGTATTGGAATATGATCAGGTTGAGTAATGAAACACTGGGTACACCCGAGCACGTTCATCAATTTCATCACTAAACAGAGGAGCAAATAGCTTTTCCATTTGTTGACGAGTAAGCGGGGGGCTTGGATCACCGATGATGGGTTTTGAGGGAAGTTTAAATGGTTATGACCATGTTCCAAGTGTTATGCTCGAAGCCATTTCGTAAGCTCATCAAAATATGCATGAATTGTTTCCATAACCTGCTTTGTACGACGATTCCAGATCCGGTAACCTTTAGAATTATCACAATATCCAATAAAGACTCTAATGTCAGCTTTGGCTTTGAGCTTTCCAAAGTCATCACGATCATTATTCGGGTAGCAAAGGGATCCAAATACATGAAAGTGTTTGAGATTCGGTTTTCGGTTATGGATAAGCTCAAAAGGTGTTTTGTTGTGGCGTTTTTAATCATTGAGAGATTCTGAGTGTGGCATGCGGTTGAGAAGGCTTCAACCCACAAGTAATCTGGAAGTTTAGCATTGATTAACATCGCGGCAGCTTCCACCAACGTACGGTTTCGTCTTTCAACCACTCCATTTTGTTCTGGGGTACGTGCAATTGATGTTTGATGCTCAATTCCCACTTTCTCATAATATTCACGAAGAGTTTGATTCACAAATTCAGTTCCTTTGTCTGTTCAATTTGTCCGACGGTGTTCCTGAAAGCTGAACTTGAATTTTCGTGAGAAAGGTGATAATCATCTATGGAGCTTGATCTTTACTTCGAAGAAAATAAACCCAAGTCCATCCTGAGTAGTCATCTACAATTACCAAGATGTAGCGTTTGCCATTAATCGTCAAGCGCCAAGATCGGCCACACAAATCCATGTGAAGAAGATGAAGCACATGCTGAGAGCTGTGTTCCATCTTTGAAGGAAAATGAGCACGAGTGCTTTTGCCTTGTTCACAAGCTGAACATAGGTGATCTTTTGAATATCGGAATCTCGGGAGACCTTCAACAAGTTTGTATCGAGCAAGGTTGGTTATGGTTTGAAAGTTTAAATGTGAGAGACGCCGGTGCCATAGCCAAGATTTTTTAGATATTGCCTTTGAAAGGAGACAGATGGGAGATGAAGCAATCATGTCTTGCATTGAGATTGTGTATAAACTTGAGTTGCGGGTGCCGAACATAAGATCGTTTCCTTGTAGATCACGAATGAAACAAGTTTTCTCCCGAAAAGCAACTTCCAAAAAGTTTAGTGGTTTTTGCATCATTTGGTTCATTTCTAGTGTTAAAGTTTGAATTTTGGGTGTACTTTTGTGTTTAGGATCATTGTATGTGCTTGGGTTTTGATTTGGTAAGCTAGAATCAATGTGGTAGAGCTTGTTTTGGATTGAAAAGTGTGTTTTAAAGTTTTTCTTGGTAGCGACTTGGCTCTCGGAGTGATTTTCATGCTAGCGACTTGCTTCAATAAAAGGTAGCGAGTTGTAGTGAGTTTTCGTAGCGACTTGGTCCTAGCGACTTGTCTCTTTAGACAAGCCGACAAACAGTACACTTAGTGGATTCTCCACTACGGGTAGCTACTTGGTAAGGTAGCGACTTGCTTTCAATTTTGATAGCGACTTGTTCTTAAGTTTCTTAGTGACTTGGTGTTAGCGATTTGGACCTTTAGCGAAGTTGCTATTTAGCGACTTGACATCTTAGCGACTTGGTGCATAGCGACTTGCTGTCAAAAATTTTAGCGATTTGGAACTTAGCGACTTGTTTTGTTATTACTTAGCAACTTAGTGCTTAGCGACTTGGTTCATGGATTCTTAGCGACTTGGTTGACTGTTGTGTGTAATACGGTTTTCTCGTGATTTAGTAAAATCCCGTGAAAGAATCTATTTCCCGGTTTAATCATTGAGTTATAAAATCCGTGTAATCTTTAAACATGTCTACCAACGCACCTACAATCATCTCCACTTGTTTAGGATGTTCAAGCACCGTTCAGATACTCATCCACCCATGCTTGAAAAGGAAAATGGGGTCAACATTCTCAAATCGATTGATGAAGGACCTTATCGATTGAGACTACAAGATACTTAATTGATACAGCTGCAGATGGAACAATGATCTATGGGATAGACAGACAAAAGACATATGATGAGCTCAATGATAAGGAGAAAAAGATATTCGATGTCGATATCGTGGCTTCTAACATCATAATTCAAGGTCTTCCAAAAGATATCTACAAGCTTATCAATCACAACACCGAAGCCAAGGCGGTGTGGGATAATGTCAAGATGCTTCTTTCTCGGTTCAATTAACTATGGAAGATAGAGAATCACAACTCTATGATGAATTTGAGCACTTCAAGATGAAACCAAATGAGAGTGTCTATGAGTATTACGTGAGATTCCACAAGCTTGTTAATGACATGAGGAACATCGGAATGACTATGCCAAACATTAACTGAACTCAAATTTTGTGAACAACATGAATCCCTAATGGCACAAGTTTGTCACCTCTGTGAAGCTAACCAAAGGATTGAAGAATACAAACTATGAGCAACTCTATGCCTTCCTTCTTCAGAATGAGAGACATGCTATGTTTGAAAAAGGATTCTTGATCAGTTCAAAACCAACCAGGGAGAGACAAGCTCATCAAATGATTCAACTGCCTTCTACTCAAACATTGGAATTACCACCAAAGCATCTCAAGTTATACCCATGGGTAATGGTAATCACAAACTCATTCCCGATCCAATGTTCAAACAAGTCAAGCCGATGCAGCCGTGGGAAACTTCATTAATCAACTGGGTCTCATGATTAGTCAAAATATGAACTCTCTCCCATACACCAACAACAACCTCAGAACAGCATCTAATCCATACAATCAACCCACTTTCAGAGATGGGAAGGTTATGGTACAACCAGTTCAAGAAAGGCAGTATGAACAAGAAAGAGGTGGAGTTGGTAGAGGTTATGTGCAAATCGAATAGGGAAGGAATGGAAATCAGGGACAAGCAAAGCCAATCAAGTATTACAACTGTGGTGGTGAGGGACATATTGCAAGGAACTGCACATCGCCAAAACGCCTCGAATGCAGAGTACTTAAAGGATAAGATGTTGCTTGTGCAAGCTCAGGATAATGGTGCAGCTTTGGATGAAGAGGAGTTGTTGTTTCTTCGAGGAAATGCCAAGACATATGATGCGATGTTGGTGAGCAACCAATTCGGAGATCTAGGCACAATCATCGAATGCCTTTCAAGTCGCCGATTGTGATGCATACGACTGACGTTGATGATGAACCTCATGCACAACCATTTTCATGGCTAGCATTTCTCCAATGGTCCCTCTTAAAGTCTCTTCATCACCACAAGCTGGTCCATCCAAAGACAAAATCATTTCGGAGGTACTAAAACTATACGATGAAGTTGATGAGCAAAAGATACATGACGGTACAATCAATCTGTAATTATTGAGTCAGATATTGAAAATATGGCTAATATCAATGTTGTCCCATATGATCAATATGTGAAACAAAGTGAAAGTGAGATTGTACCAAGTGATATATCTTATGCAGTCAATGATGACTATGCTTTTAACGAATACACTGCATGTGCCCCTGATGATTCTGTTATCTCTGAACTTAATGCCTATAAAGAACGTGTTGCTATTTATGAACAACGAGCTAAGTTTGAATTAACCACCCGTGAGCAGGAGATGGATGACCAAATGCGCATTTATTAGAAAAGTAACTTTAGAGAAGAAGTCTTAAAACAAGAGTTAAACTCCTTACAAGAAAAGCTTTCTAAAACCGCTAAGCAAAAACAAGAACTTCAAGAAAATGTTAAAATGCTTAAGCAAGAATTCAATGCTAAGGAATCAAAACTTTTGAATGATTTTTCCAATCTAAAAACTTTGAAAACAAGCTTGAAAATAAGTTGTACGTACAAGGGAATACCATTCAGACTGCTCACTTGATCACTAAGCATAGAGTTTTAAGCGATAAGCATAGCATTCCCCTTGTTGAGGAACTAAATCCAGAGGTCGTTAAAAAGGCTAGAGCTGCTAATAAGGTGATCTATGATGGAAATGAGTCTCTTAAACCTAGACAGAAACCTAGTTGCGTTGAGTGCACAGAGGAAGATAGAAAATTAGATGATGCATCTAGGGAGAAAATGAATAAGAAGCTAGAAGATCCTGAATGTAAAAAGAATAACATAACGATCAAACCCCATGATTACAAAAAGGAAAGTTGGATTTCCTTAAATAAATTTAAGCCTCAAACTTTGTTAACACCTGAACAAGTTTTCTGGAAAAAGGACTTAGATAAGCAAAAAGCTGAAAATCTTGTTGAAACAAACCCTCCCCTTAGGAAAATGCCTGCACGATCGTGTATCCTCCAAATAAACCAATGCATTTAGTTCCTAGAACTATTGCCACTAAGAGCAAGACCTTAATCAGTCAATATGTTATTTTTCAACTATTTGTCGATTTTGAGAAAACTTGTAAGAAAAGGATCACACCCATCGGGATAACAAGGGTAAAGGGGTTTTGAGCAAACAAAAGAATGCTATCTAACCGAGGTCATGCCTTTCTTTAAACAACTAAAAGATCAATTTGAGAGTCTTAAAAGGGGATGGATTCAGATATTAAAGGAATGGAAAAGGAATTTGATGCAATGATAGTTGAGGTTAGTGACTATGATCGAGCATTAAAATATAATGAGATTGAGAGGAAGAACTTGCATACATTGAATGAGACTCTTATTTCTGAATGTATTTCTCAAGATGTGTTCTATACTGCCACTAATTGTTCTATTACTGCTTCTCAATTTCATGAATTATTTGTTGCTTTGAAAGTCTCCCATGATCGTGTCATTGAGCTTGAAATCAAAAACTCTAAACTAAGTGAGAAAATTAAACAGGATGATCACGATAATTTGGTAAAATATTTTTCTAAACTAGAAGTTGAACATTTTGATTTACAACTAAAATATCAACAT
The DNA here is from genome assembly GCA_910596185.1 of Chrysanthemum makinoi. NCBI lineage: Eukaryota > Viridiplantae > Streptophyta > Magnoliopsida > Asterales > Asteraceae > Chrysanthemum > Chrysanthemum makinoi. The sequence continues at coordinate 149,781,713 of OU343225.1, forward strand.
CTCAAAGAAAATGTTAAAACCTCAAACATCAAGATATCCTCGGATGTTCCAGAGTTTGATGCGGTTTTTGAAATAAACAAACGTGATGAACAGATTCAAGCTCACTATAACACGATCAGAAAGTTGAAAGCCCAAATTTCTCAATTAAAGGGTGAAATGAATAATGTGACTGGCTCCCAAATGCCTCCTCCTTTAGATTCTCGAATTCTCAAACATTTCATCTTCAAAACTTGGTTAATGCTTTACAAAAGGAAAATGAGAGTTTTCTAAAAGAAAATGAAAAGGTTAAACGTCATTTCAATTAGTTATTTGAGTCAATAAAAGTCACTCGTAACAAAAATAATGAAAAAATAACTTCATTGCAAAAGGAAATTGAGAATCAAGAGTCGTAAAAGGAAAATGCCAATGACCAATGGAGAGAATGGTGCTTTAAAGGTTCATGTTTGTAATAAATATGCTTTTTCTCAGGAAATATGTTCCTCCTCATCTTAGAAATAACAAACTTGCTATTCAAACATATTTCTCACACCTTAAGGAAAGCCTAGAATGTCTCCGTGAGATTGTAGAAGAGGATAAGTTAGAGAAACCACTTGATAATGCAATTGGCCATGCATGCTTATATGCCAAACGATCTCAAGAACTTCTAGAATGCTTAATTACAATATGCCCTAAATCCCTAGGTGAGCAAGTCAATCTCTTGATACCATGTTCTATGCCTAGTGCCAAGTATGCAAGTCATTCAATGCCCAACAATATTAAGAAAGTGAACCTCAGTGTGCCTTCAAATAGCTCAAATCCCAAAGACATCAAAACAGAAAGGCAAAAGTAGCAAAACCAACTAATATTCCCATTCCCTCTACAGGAGTAATCAGTGACATTAAAGCGAGCAGGTCAAAGTCTCAAGGCAATACAAGGAATGATAGGACCTCGCAAGCTAAGAATGTGCATTGAAAGAAAGTAGAAGATCACCGTAGGGAGAATTTGAATAAAACGAATCGTGTTGATTCTAGTGTTAGCTCTAAGCGTACTATAATTAATGCGAATTCTACTACTTTTGGCAAAACATGTAATGATGATTGCGTGGTTTCAAGCACTAATCTTGAATGTGGTATGAATGATTTGTCTAATGTCGTCAAATGCCCGCTAAAATCTGTTAATGTTAAAAAACAAGCTAAGAAGGCTAAAAGGCAAAAGCGAAAGAAAGTTAGAAAATAGTGGAAACCCACGGGAAGAACATTTAGTAAGATAGGTTATCAATGGATACCTTTTGGCCATAAGGTCAATCGGGCCCTCAATATGCTAAGACAATGCCAACTAGAAAATGGATGCCTACTGGTAGAACTATTCCCTTAAGAAGTGAACATACTTTGAATAGGTCAAATATGGATACTAGCACATCTATTTCGATGATTCCATTACTTCTATTTCTCGATATGGGTGTTTCTATTTCGATGTGGGTGTTCCAAACATTGTTACTAACCAAATGGAACCCATTCTTGCATGGGGATCCCAATTATCCAGCTATCCATTCTTGTCTGTGTTCAACTGCAGATCGTTCAAATCGCTTCTCGGGTACTTGGACTCGGCTCCAAGCATATGACCGGAGACCGGTCACGCTCATGAACTTCGTGAGTAAATTCATCGGGATGTAGATTCGAGAACGACCGTTTTGGAGCAATTATGGGTTATGGTGATTATGTAGTTGGCAAAAGTGTAATTTCCAGGGTATATTATGTGGAAGGTCTTGGTCATAATTTGTTCTCGTTTGGTCAATTATGTGATTCCGATCTAGAGGTGGCCTTTAGAAAACATACTTGCTTCATTAGAGAACTTGATGGTGTGGAATTATTAAGAGGTACTCGTGGTTCTAACCTATACACCATCTCTATCGAAGACATGATGAAGTCTTCTCCAATCGCTTGCTTGTCAAAGGCTTGTAAAACAAAGTCATGGTTATGGCATCGTCGTCTCAATCACTTGAACTTCGGCACCATTAATAACCTTCCGAAAGGATCTTGTCGAGGCTTACCCGATTAAAATATGAAAAAGTTCATCTTTGTTCAACTTGCCAATTGGGTAAAAGCACGAAATATGCCCACAAACCAAAACCCACAAATTCAATAATGGAAGTTCTTCATACCCTTCATATGGATCTGTGCGGACCAATGAGAGTGCAAACGATAAATGGGAAGAAATACATTCTAGTAGTTGTTGATGACTACTCGCGATTTACTTGGGTAAAGTTTTTGAGGACAAAGGATGAAACTCCAGATGTCATCATCAAACTAATCAAACAGCTTCGGGTTCGACTCAACAATACAGTCAAAATTGTTCGAACGACAATGGCACGAGTTTGTTAACAAAGACTTAATTCAGTTTTATGAAAGTGTTGGAATCACTCATCAAAGAAGTGTTCCACGAACTCCTCAATAGAACGGTGTAGTTGAAAGACTAAATCGAACTCTTGTGGAAGCCGCAAGAACAATGCTAATTTATTCAAAGGTTCCAATGTTTCTATGGTGAAGCCATTGCCACCGCTTGCTACACCCAAAATCGCTCCTTTATACACACCTCTCTTGAAAAACTCCATATGAACTTGTTCATAAACGAAAACCCGATCTCTCCTACCTTCGTGTGTTTGGTGCTTTGTGCTATCCAACGAATGACGGTCAAGACTTAGGTAAATTAAGAGCAAAGGCAGATATTGGAGTTTTGTTGGTTATGCACCAAACAAGAAGGGTTACCGAATCTACAACAAGAGAACCCGAAATATCATGGAAACAATTCACGCTACGTTCGATGAGCTGACCGGTCAAATGGCTCCGGACAAACCAGCTCGACCCGCAATTCAATTTTCATCAAGTAGTCCTATCAGGTTCTACTCTTATTTCTAATCCTCTCCAAAGAACTCCTTATGTACCTCCTTTTGAAGATGATTTAAAGAAATTGTTTGATCCAATGTTTGATGAACACTATGAACCAAATGATGATGAAATGTCAATTCCATCAACAGAGGCTGCTCCTATCCCTCTGAATGAAGTCAACACTTCAGTCTCAATATCATTAAGTCAAGAAGCGCCGCCGCTGATCAATCAGTCTCATCAACAAACCTTCAATCATCGAAATGTACATCATGGAATTGCTTCTGATTCACAAGATGAAGTTAATCCCTTTGCAACTCTTGAAGATGCTCCATTTGAAAACATATTTGCTCCTGAATCATCATATGAACCATCTTCATCAGGAGACATCGACTCTGCTACTTCAGTTCCACAACAACAACCACATGAACACCTTAGAAGATGGACACATGATCACCCATTGGACAACATCATTGGAAACCTTTCTCATAAACAACTTGCTACTGATGCCTTATGGTGCTTCTTCAACTCCGTACTCTCTAAGATCGAACCTAAAGACGCTTAAAACCGCTATGAATGAAGACAACTGGTTCAATGCCATGCAAGAAGAAATTCATGAGTTTGATCAAATAGATGTATGGGAATTAGTACCGCCCACTATGCTATGATCATTGCTCTAAAGTGGATCTTCAAAGTGAAGCTTGATGAGCATGGTGATGTGTTGAAAAATAAGGCTAGGTTAGTGGCTAAAGGATATCGCCAAGAGGAGGGTATTGACTTTGAAGAATCATTTGCTCCTCGCTGCTCGTATCGAGGCAATCGTAATCTTCTTGGCTAATGCTGCAAGTTAGAACATGGTAGTCTATCAAATGGATGTAAAGACGGCGTTTCTTAACGGAGATCTTAAAGAAGTCGTATACGTCACCAACCTGAAGGCTTTGTGAATCCAGAGCATCCTACTCACGTCTATCGTTTGAAGAAGGCTCTTTACGGTTTAAAGCAAGCTCCAAGGGCATGGTATGATACGCTATCAAAGTTTCTTCTATCCACCGGATTCAAAAAGGAGCAGATTGATCCGACATTGTTCACCGTGAAGTCGGAAAACATTTAATTCATGTTCAAATTTATGTTGATGATATTATCTTTGCCTCGACCGACCCCAATGAATGTGATCGTTTTCAAATGAAATGGGTTCCAAATTTCAAATGTCAATGATGGGACAAATGTCATTTTTCTTGGGATTACAAATTTCACAAAGTCCCGAGGCATTTTTATAAATCAATCTAAATATGCAAATGAGATTTTAAAGAAATTTGGATTTGATTCATGTGACACCGTTGACACTCCCATGATTGAATGTACTAAGCTGGATGAGGACCACTCAGGGATCATGGTAGATCAAACGAAATATCGTAGTATGATTGGATCCTCGATGTACCTCACGTACCAGCGACTGCGGACATCTTGTTCGCTGTATGCATGTGTGCTAGATATCAAGCTAAGCCTACTAAAAAGCACCTTGAAGTGGTTAAACGGGTCTTTCGGTATCTCCAAGGAACCATCAATATGGGACTATGGTACCCGAAGGACACCGGTATGTCACTAACAACCTATGCAGATGCCGATCATGCAGATGTCAAGATACACGCCGGCACGCCGAGGTGCTCGCTTTTGGGTGATAAACTTATGAGCTGGTCTTCAAAGAAGCAAATGAGTACTTCTATTTCCTCTACAGAGGCTGAATACATAGTCATGTCATCTTGTTGTGCTCAAATCCTTTGGATGAGATCCCAATTATCTAACTATGGCTTTGAATTCAACAAAATCCCTCTGTACTATGATAATAAAAGTGCTATTGCTCTCTCATGCAACAACGTTCAACACTCAAGAGCAAAGCACATCGATATTCGACATCACTTCATCTGGGAACAAGTGGAAAACGGTGTGGTGGAACACTATTTTGTGAAGTCAGAATACCAGTTAGCAGACATCTTCACCAAAGCTCTTCCAAGAGAACGTTTTGAGTTTATTCTTCCACGACTTGGCTTGAAAAGCCTTCAACCAGAAACACTCAAATGTCTTCAGGAGGAAGACGAGGAGTAAAGGTCTTTCTTCATCCATCTTTTTGTATATATTTATTCAAAAAGCAAAATACAAAATTATAAAACCAACAAAAAGCAAATAGAAAAATATAAAACTTTCAAAAATCCATAAAAATTTGAAAAATCTTGAAAAATTTCAAAAAATATTGTCATTTTGTCATGTTTTTCTCAATTCGAAAATATCTACGGTCTTTGTGTTGTCATTAAAAGAATGACACGGGGCTTTAGATATTGTTCGAATATTAAATAAATAAAAAAAATAAAAAAATCAAAAAAAAAATTTGGGAGAAAGAGAAAAAAATGGTTTATTGTCATTTCAGGCAGTAACCCGCTTTTCAAAGAAAGAACAGAGCCATGCTTTATCTCATGTTTCAAACCTAATGCTCTGATTCTAAAAAAAAATGTTTGTCATTAACAAGACAAATGTTTAAGTTCAAATATTTTTCCTTCTAAAGATTCCTCTGAAAAATATTTGCAATCTTATGAAAACTCAATTGTTTTGACAACACTTCGGACTCTATTTTTGAAAATCAAAAGAACTTATTAAGTGTCAAAATCTCAATCCATCAATCAACAACTTTCGTCATTGATTGAGGGGGAGAATGATTTTTCAATTAAATTATAAAGTGTTCTTTTCAAACAATTAGCACTTAAATGAGCAAGGTCTACTCTAAATGTTTTACAATATTTTACACAATTGGTTCAAGACCTTGGTTATTATTATGTTTTCAAAAGATAATCATGCATGTTTAATCAATGGAGTTTAAAGTCTCAAAATCCAACCATTATCAGTTAAAACGTTTTCATAATCAAGTCACAATTCTCCTTAAAAGCTTTCAAAATCAATTTAAATCTACAGAGATCACAAATCTCAAATGATTTGATAATTGTGATCGGGGGGAGAATTTGTGATTTAAATTGGATTTAAACTGATAATTCGATAAATGGTTTCATAAGTGTTTAGCATGTTTGCCTCCCCGCAAGTGCCGCATGTGACAAACGATTTCAAATTTTCCATGCACATGTTGAGGGGAGCATCTACTTTAAACCTCAAATTATTGAAACGTGATTGAATTGTCTCTAAGTGTGGTTCCTCTAATATGTGCAACACTCTTTCAAACTTCGAGGCACATATTGAGGGGGAGCAAACTTTTGAAAACCTCATCCTTCCTCAAAATGTTTCATCTACTCAAATTGATTGGGAAGTGATGATGATCATTTTAGAAAATGTTAATCAAAAGATTGGACCTTTCACTCTTAATCTAACGATTTCAAAGATCTCTTGCCTCCATGTGCTAAACAATTTCTGAATTTTTATGCATATGTTGATGGGGAGCATTTCTAAAATATCAAAACAATTAAGATACAAAATGCTTTGATTCTATATCACAAGTATCTTGATTGATTTTCAAATGGTTTTCAATTGGTTCCAATGGCAGATGAACAATACCAAAAAGACCGACCAACTTTACTTTATGTATGGTGATATAAGGATGATAAGGTTAGTGTAGAAGTCCTTAGGTATGATGATAAAAGGAGAAAAGTGAGATATGGAAAGAGTGCGGACTGAGACTGAGCTAGTACTGGAATAAACCCAACAAGGTTCTAGTTATGAAGTCTCGTAAGCAAGGGGGTTGAAGAATGAAATAGAATTGAATGTGAAAAAGGGTGAAAAGAAATAGCCCTCCAATAATTCAACCTTAGGGTAGAAACCGGGTTCAATTCATATACTACTGGTGGTTACCAAGGTAACATCGGTATTGAAGACAAGACGTCATGGACCCAGGGACGCACTGCACTTCAACTTTCCAAACCACTCAAGTTCCTCTTAAAAGGACTTGTTTCATTCTCACGGGGAACCGACATGATCTATCGACTTTCTCTTAGATATTTTTGATATTGAAGAAGGAGACCCTCTCCCTAGTCTCTGGCATAGGAACCAAATATGCATAATTGAGTCTAGAGCCACGAGATCATCATATAAATCTCTTTAGGACACTTTCAATGAAGACTCTCTGTTTCACACAATGTAGAAAGAGAGATTATATCTTATGAGTCGTACGCATTATCCTTGCGGTATTGCCAAAACATCTGAGTGATATGCATACATATTCACAATGAAGATGGAAAGCCTTCGGGAGCCAACATCAAACAAGCTCCTGGTAGGTGGCATGTGAGATCTATCCAATAGATCAACCATGTGACAACCGAACGTAAACAATGGAGAGATTCAATCTTTTGAATCAATCCTCGTTCAGGTTATGGATTGACGGATACCTTTGAAAAACCGGTCGTTGTGCTTAAAAACTATTTTCTTTAGCACATCGACCGTGTACTTATTTCTCAAAATAAAAGGTGTTTATGATTGATAATTGATTTTCATTAAAACCTTTGTTGTATTGCAAAACCAATTTCTATTGAGCGATACACGATTGTTTTTTCCAAATCTCTTTTCATCAATCGAATCTCATTTCACCGGTTCACTCACCGTGTTGTCTTCTTCGAGACGTTCCGGTTTGAGAACGGCTAGAACAGCTGCGAAACCCTGTCAAGGAAATTCTTTGGAATTATACCGATCACAAGACTTGTATTGATGAACAGGGAACCGTGGCCGTGTACTCAATTCAACGAAAGTGATCAAAGACACTTTCGTGACGCTTTATTACTACTGCTTTTATGCAGTACACCCCGACGCTTGCGTACCGATCGTAATGAAGCGGTCAATCCATAGCCGCATGCTCACACTACATATTCATATCTAAAGGAATCATGATTAGTGCATCAATTACTATGATATTTTCACTCCATGCTTTTGCTACGCTGCTGCCAATATCATTAATCAACTAAAGCTTCTGCTACTCTGATAAGAATATATCATGAACCAGAATGTGAGCATGTCGGTACAAATGTCACAACATCACATAATACCAACACCACAATGGATGAGTAAGAGATTAATGTGGCTAATGATCTCAAAAGCTGACTCAAAACTCAGTATCACGTGGATCAGTTAAAGACCTCCACTCAAATTATCCAAACATGCAAAAATGAAGAATCAAAGACTACGATCTACGGAACAAAGAACATGAACAAGAATCCAAGAACAATCTCAATGTAATATGTGTTTGTATTCTATGTAATTTTAATGTGTGTTTGAGGTGACCTCCCTTAGGGGAGATTGTTAGGATTTGGAAAATCCAATAGTTAAAGTGTCGGTCACCTCAAGTATATGTAATCGTTTGAAAGCTCGCAGTCGTAGTTATTTAATGTTAAGTAGTATTTAGTTAAGTAACACCGTGGAGGACTGGACGGTTTTACCCATCGTATGCCTGATCCATAGCCCGTCAGTGGCTTTTATTGTAAGACTAAAAATACTCTCTACCTCCCAAGGTAGAGAGTTGGAGCTCATAATAAGATTTTTTTTTCTCTCACTAAAGTTCCCAAACCTTTAACTTTCTCTCTCTAAAACTTATCTTATACGCCTACTTTATTTATGGTTTGATGTGTATGTGAAATCCAATATGTTACAATCAAGGTCTTTTGACGCTTTAGCACGAGTCTTTTTGAGTAAATCAGATATGACAGTATGGTTCTTTTTAATTTTTGAAATTTCTTTTTCATATTTTAAGATTTGACATTTCAAAGACGCTGCTTTCATCATCCAAATTGCTCGTGTTTTGAATTAAAGGTTTTGCTTGCAACTAAGTGATTTTGTTTTGCCAAGCGAAGTTCACGAGTGTGACAATCTTTTGACACCATTGAAGACGACGCTTTTGATTTGAAAGCTCGCTTGTCACTGCTCATTTTCAACTTTTAAAGACTTGATTTGTGACACAAAATCAGTATTCTTAACATTTGCACCAGTAACAACAGAATCAGCAGAGATATGATCAAATGCATGTGCAAAAGAATGAAGTAACACAACATTATGGATATCAGCACATATAACATCTTCCAATAGTCGATCAACATCTTTTCGTAACATTTTTTTTACGTTTTGTATTTGAAATAGATGTTTCTGTTTTTTCGAAAACGATTTTCATATGTCCAAGTTCCTTATGAAATTCCCTTTTCCAATAAAATGCACAATTTTTCAAAATTTTAACGTGGGGTAAAATCCTTTTCTGAAAAATATCTCTTTGTGCTCACGCCTGAGGCGATTGAAAATGTTCAACTTTGATTTCAGAATGAAATTCAATCTCACGTTCTAAAGTTTGATGTCAGAAGTAAAAATGTCAAAATATCTAAGAATTTGACGATTTTTGGGTATTGATTTTACTTCACTGAGTGAAGGTAAATGACCATTAATTTGTGCCGAATTGGGTTGGGGACCAACATTAGAAGACTCAGACATAGGTGTGATAACCCAAGGTGTGTTAGAAGTATCCTTTTGTTCGACAAAAGTGACAGCTTTTGAATAGTTAAATGGTTTGTTATAAACAACATTTTCTAATTTTGATCGACTCTCGTATTCTGCATCGAACTCCTCTTGACGATTATATTCAACAACACTTATAATAGAATCATCAATTCTATGTTCTGCAATGTAAAGTTCAGGAGTTGGTTTGAATGCTCTATTTGAAAACTTAGGTTTGTAATCAGCAAGATTCGGTCCATATCCATTTGGATTTGGTTTGAAAGTAAACTTTTAAATCGTTGCGATTGATTCACCATGTTTATAAACAACATGTCGAAACTCTTTGATTTTGTTTTGTAAGTCGACAATTTCCTCAAGATAGGAATCTATTCGTTTCGTTGAATGCTTTTTGTATTCCGAGAACTGTTTATGACAATTTAACAACTCAGCCTTGCCTTTTTGATTTTCCAAAGTAAGAGCATTAATTTGTTTTTTATGATCATGTTTCAGTTGTTCTATTTGAGACAACAAAGCATTCTTGGATGAGACTAGATCACGTATATGTCGTTCTTGTGATTTTTCATTTTGTGAAGATTTAGCAAAAGCGACTTCAAAACCTTGTTCACGTTTTTCTTGAGTTTTAAAAACGTTGAGTTGCCTTTTAAGCATTCATTATCCCTAGTCAACAATGCATTGTTTTCTTTTAATTGCTTGCGATTTCCAAATGAGATTCTTGGTCTTTAATCAAGGTCATGAGCTCAACTTCTAGATTAGACGAAGGTTCATCTTGTTCAACGTGAGACTCAACATGATCATTAGTCAGATCCTCAAGTATAACCACAGAGTCAAATTGATTATCAAAGGTAACCATAAGGTCATCTTGATCGCCAAATATAACTACGGGTCTATTTGATGATCATCGAATGAGATGTAGACGCTCATGTTGAACACTATGAGCCTTGTCGGATGTAGATTTTGGCCGAGATATCGATTATTAATGAGTATAGTTTGATTCGGTACCTAAGACGCAGCCGCGGTGTCATACACCGGCCTGTGTCACTCATGTGGAGAGCTTGCATGTGTGCCATCAACATCACCGCTGCATTAGCTCAAAGTCCTCCATGTCATCATCGACCGTGATCGCCGCCATGAAACTTTGTTCCTTGTTTGTGAGGGTTCCACCAGCTTCATCCTTAAGAGCCAAGAGTAGAGCATGCTTGTGATAAGCACTGCCTTTAGTCCTCGGCTTAGGGCATGCATTAGCCAGGTGACCCTTCTCATTATAGTTATAGCAACGAAGACTATTAATCCCATTCTGAGCATACCCTGTTCAACCACTTGAGCTCTCTGTGGAGCACCCATGTTATTCCTTCCCATAGTATTAAACCCTTGACCACCGCCCATCTGACGACCATTACCACGATTCCGAACTTCAACACGTCCATTGTTAACAACAGCCTGATTCCGTGTGTTAGATGCGATATGAATGCGATTGTTGGATTTGTTTGTATATCGGCCGAAGGCTCTAGCAATCATAACAAACCCTTGTGGCAATGCATCGAAAGCTTCTGCATCTTCATTGGATTCACTGTAAAGTGCTTGATCATTGTTGTTGTTGTATGGAACCAATTGAGTTTCTTGAGATTGTTGCTTTGATGGATCATATGGTGTAATTATTACAGTTGGTGGAGCAGTGGGTTGTGGAGGATAACAAGCTTGAGCCCATAAAGCTAATTGTTGATTATCCGGAAGTGTAGGTGAAACATTTTGTCCACGGATAACCCTTTCTTTGTCAACTTCTTTTTGATGAGGCTTCAAATAGTCGTACAACAATCCGTATGTAGCATGATGAAGATTCTTAGCTTGATGGATGAAAATAACATACTTCTCCTAATAAGGACCAAGACTACTTAGGAACTTAGTGTTGACGGCAATTCTTGGCATGAGGATGTTGTGTTTTTCCAAATCATTGATAATGTCTGAGAATCGATGATGATAAGACTCTAATGTCTCTCCTAGTTCAATCATGAAGTGTTCATAAGCCAAGTAAATTTTGGATTCCATATCCTCTTGATTGAGTTCAGTGCCTTCCATGAGAAGATGAATGTGTTTCCACATTGCTTTAGTAGTCTTTTGAGCATCAACACTTCGAAGGATCGGATTGGGTAATCCCAAAAGAATGTATTGCATTGCTGACCATCGCCTTCAAATGTAGAAGTTCATCTGCAGTGAGGTCAGAAAGAGTTGCAATGTTGGTGACATCATCTCTTGGTGGAGTAGCAGTTTGATCTCCGGGTGTGATAATAGTAGGCATCTGAAACGGACCTTCCAAGATGACATTCTTTAAGAACTTTCCATGTGGCTTCTTTAGATCACAAAACCTAAAGAACCTAATCACCCATTGATCGTAGTTTCCGGGAGTGAGCATTGGAGGTTTATCAAGTGATCCAGCCTCATGAATGGATTGTTGGCTACTTAAAGCTTCACACATCTTTGTAAACCAAGTCAGTTCCTTCATAGTATTCCTTGATGGATGTTGATTGTAAACGTTTATGTAAGGTTGTACTTGAAGACTAGGTGGTGGTTGAACCATTTGAGGTGGAATTGCTCCTTGTTGTGGATAATGTTGATGATTAAATTGTTGTTGATAAATTTGTTGTTGTTGATTGAATTGTTGATGTTGTGGACTAAGTTGTTGTTGTTGAGTATACGTATAAGGAAAGAAGTTAGAGTATGGAGGTTGAGACATGTTGAAAACTTGTGTTGTAAAATAGATCTTTGTAGTCGAATGAAACGTTGTTGATGAAGTATTCTTAGGAATAGAAATCAAGTTTAGGCAAAGTAATGCTTAGACGTAAAAACACCAAACTTACGCGTAAAAGTAATAGTTACGCGTAGGATTAGCTTACGCGTAAGAATTGAGAAACACTAAGATGAGGCGTAAACTAAAAGTTAGACGTAGAAAACTTATGCATAGGATTAGCTTATGCGTAAGACAAGGCTTAGGCGTAAGAAAAATCTTAGGGGTAAAGAGTTCTACGCATAAGTTTGAGCTTATGCGTAAAATTAGGGTTTTGCCCAAAAAAATCATTTACACTAATCTCATAAAGATATCCAAAGTCATAGTGTTTTCAGGCTTATCCAAGCAAGAAAACACTGAGTAAACCAAGAAAACTGAAGATCAAGCCACGGATTTCTTACGCGTAACTCTAGGGTTTTGTTATGCGTAAAACTTAGCCAAAATGGATTTTTTGCCCAAAGTGATTCTAAACCAGATTTTTGTGATAAAACTGCTTCAATATCACCAAAATAACACAAAAGTGTGAAACTTGATGATCCAAAGCTTATAAACACGTTACGCGTAGAAATAGCTACACGTTTAAAACCAAGCTAAAAAACAATGATCTACACGTAAAGTTTGAAACTTTTTGCCAAAAACTGAAATTTTAACACCTAAAAACCTTTAAAGTACAAGAATCTTGGATTGTAAAGTGTAAAAAATAAGTTTTTAAGCGTGATAAAGTTTATGAACCGTAGGTTACGCGTAAAACCAAAACTTCAAAAAAAACAAAACTTTTTCACCCAACTATTTGGCGATTGATACCACTGTTAGGTCACCATGTTTGTAACACAAGCCTCAATATGTAAGAAAGAAAGATAAGATGATCGGTTGAACAAGTTAAACACACACACGTATGAATGAGAATAGTTATGCGTAAAGTGAAATGAATAAAATGAACAACCAACCCTCAAGTGAGGGTTTACAAGAGGTATTTATAGGAGGGAACTAGGGCAACACACCAAGTTCCTATCCTTTACTTATTGGGCTTTGGATAGGCTCATGGGCTTTCTACATGAGCCTAACCTTGATTACTAACATAAAAGCCATAATTAAGCTAACTATTACATATTAATTACTAACACTTGAATTCTAGTTTAGGAGTGATTCCAACAGAACTTAAACGACGACTTCAATGGTGTCAGTCTCAAACAATTGAATCTGAAATTGCTTTCCAAAATGAAATGGAAAAGTTTACTTTGGAACAGTCGCAACTATCAAAAGTTGAATTTTTTGATGATGAAAATGCGTCGTTAAAATGTCTAATTTTCAAATATGAACAAGAGATTGCACAAGTCAAAAAGGAATATCAAACGATTTTTGATTCTCTTAAAACTTTACGAAGCGTCAAAAGAACTTGATCACCATGTTGAATACAATCGACAAATGTTGGGTGAACAAGGAAGATTAAATTCCATAATTCAGGACAAAAAACACATCATCATTGAGCTTAAAGAACAACTAGCTAAACAAGAATCTAGCAAGTCTAGTAACACAAACGTGATTGCTCCTGGCATGTATATAATTGATAAAACTCAGGGAACTAATTTGCTTTCTTCCACTTCTATAGGAATAGTTGCGTCTACTAATGTTAGAAGATCCGAGAATAAGAGACACAAAGAAAATACTAGGATCTCGCAACATAGGAAGAGCACTCGTCCGACATCAGAAGTAGAAGTTCATCTTAGGAAATCGAATAAAAATCATGTTGCATCTGCTTTAGATTCAAATTTGGCATCTTGTAATTCTAATGTCAGTGTAACGAATGATAATTCTATAAACGTTTCAAACATTAATGCTTCGTGTGTTTTCTGTCGTAAAAGTAAGATGTCTGGTAATCATGAAAAATGTGTTGCAAATTCTCTGTTAGCTCGTTCTAAGAAATCTATAACTGGACCTCCCTCTAGGTCCACTATAGTTGCAAAATCGAATTTAGGGAAGGTGCACAGTGTAGTTTATAAGAAATCTGTAAACACACCCATTGCTGCAAAAACATCTCCTAAGACAGTGTACTCACCTAGTGACTTCACTAAGACCAAAGCCAAAACTAATTGGTTATGGCAACAATGGTTGCACCGTACCTCAAGTTTTAAATGGATTCCTAAATGTGCAAATGTGTGTAACACTAACACAATGGAACCCACTAACTCTTTGGGTTCCACTGCTTCTATCATACCACCCTCGTTGTCTTCGTGTTGCGGTGATTCAACTTGTTCGTGGATTGTTGATAGCGGATGTACCCGACATATGACGTGCAATCTAAAGTCGTTAGTAAACTTTGTTTCAAAGTTCATCGATGCACGATTCGGAATGATCATTTTGCTTTTAATAATGGGATATGGAGATTATGTTAATGGAAACATCGAGATCAGTCGGGTTTATTACGTCGAAGGTCTTGGACACAATCTTTTCTCAGTTGGACAATTCTGTGATGATGATTTGGAAGTTTCATTTCGTTCTAAAAGATGTTACGTACGTGATTTGTTAGGACTTGACTTACTCACCGGCAATCGGAGCACAAATCTTTATACGATTCCCATGTCCGATATGATTGCATCTTCACCGATTTGTCTTCTCTCAAAAGCAACTTCGACGAAATCATGGTTATGGCACAAAAGGCTTTCTCATTTAAACTTCAAAACCATGACTAAACTCACTCGTCATAAGTTAGTTGATGGTCTTCCAAGGTTCCGATACACCAAAGATCATTTATGTTCGGCTTGTGAACAAGGCAAAAGCAAGAGATCTAATTTTTCCTCAAAACCAGAACCAAGTTCTCAACATGTTCTTCATTTGCTTCATATGGATTTATGTGGTCCCATGCGTGTACAAAGTGTGAATGGCAAACGCTACATTTTGGTTATTGTTGATGATTATTCACAATGGACTTGGGTCTATTTTCTTCGAACTAAAGATCAAGCTCCAACAATGATTATCACCTTTCTCACAAAGATTCAGGTTCAACTCAAAAACACCGCTCAATTGTAATAATGCATAATCGAATCAATTCAAGAATCAAACACTTCGTGCTTACTTTGAGAAAGTTGGAATCACACATCGCACTCGATTGCTCGCGACTCAACAAAATGGTGTTGTTAAAAGACTAAACCGAACGCTTGTGGAGGCTGCCGAACAATGTTGATCTTCTCACAATTACCGGATTTCTTGTGGTCAAGGCCGCCTCAATCGCATGTTTTACTCAAAATCGCTCCATCATTCATACGCGCATAATAAAACTCCATATGAGATTGTTCACAACCGCGAAACTGGACATGTATTCGGTGCACTATGTTATCCGAAAAATGATCGTGATGATATTGTTAAACTTCAGCCAAAAGCCGACATTGGAGTGTTCATTGGATATTGTGAAAATTCAAAAGGATTTCGCATTTGGAATCGTCGAACTCAACAAATGATGGAAACCGTTCATGTCAACCTTGATGAGCTTACAAATATGGCTTCCGAAAGCAAAACCGCTTAGGACCCAGATCCAACCGCCTTTAACTTTCCCTCTTCATCAGTTGTTCCACCCATGGAATTCACTCATCAACAATTGGAAACTTTTTTTGCTCCTCTGTTTGATGAGTTTCCCGAAAGTAGTGCTCCAGATGTATCAAATGTTTCAGCTGCACACCCTGCTAATAATCCAATCCCCGATACACCTGCTCCAATAACAACAACTGTTGCACCAGATGCACCGCTGAATGATTCTCATTCAACCGAAGAACACATTGCATCCAACACTGACACAGCTGATGAAACACAATATCAAGAAGTACCCGCATCCGCAGATTATGACGGAAATGCTTTCTTCAATCCTTTTGCTCCGGCTCCAACCATTCCTAACATTGGCGAGTCATCTTCACGCAATTTGGATCCGTCTAATATGCAAGCTACATTCAATCATCATCCTTTGACACATAAATGGAGAAAAGATCATCCCTTAGTGAATGTGATTGGCAACCCTTCTAACCCAGTCATGAAAAGACAACGTCTTCACACCGATGATGAAACTTGCGTTTATGCTCTTACCGTTTGTCAAGAAGAACCACTTAAACATCAAAGAAGCTATGACATATGACAATTGGATTGAATTAATGCAAGAAAAGTTGAATCAGCTTCAAACGCCTCGAAGTCCGGGAACTTATTCCAAGACCAGATGGGATTTATGTCATTGGACTCTAATGGATCTGGAAAAACAAACTGGATGCTGAAGGCAATGTTATTCGCAACAATCTCCCCGTGGCATATTTTTAAATCAATCCAAATATGCTCTTGAAATCTTAAAGAAACATGGAATGACCAGTTGTGATACTTATAACACATATGTCTCGCGAACGCCACCAAAGCCGGATGTGATTTACATGGG
The DNA here is from genome assembly GCA_910596185.1 of Chrysanthemum makinoi. Lineage (NCBI taxonomy): Eukaryota > Viridiplantae > Streptophyta > Magnoliopsida > Asterales > Asteraceae > Chrysanthemum > Chrysanthemum makinoi. The sequence continues at coordinate 149,798,241 of OU343225.1, forward strand.
AAAGTGATTGACCCTACAAAATACCGAAGTGTTATTGGGTCTCTCATGTATCTAACGCCGCCAGACCGACATTGTATTTGCTGTATATCTTTGCTCCGTTATCGGTCAAGACCAATCGAAAGACACCTCAATGAGGCTAAAAGAATCCTTCGCTACGTAACGGGAACCATTCACTTGGGAATCGGTATCCAAGGATTCCGGTTTTGCACTAATAGCTTTTTCGATGCCGATCACGCAGGTGTTAAGATACACGCAAAAGTACATCCGTGGTGTTCGGATTTCGAGATAAACTTGTGTCTTGGCGCCTAAGAAACAAGACTGTACATCCATGTCCTCACCCGTATGCAATCGCCATGTCAAGATGTCGCTGCCAGATAATTTGGATGAGATCACAAATGATGGACTACGACTTTGTATTCAACAAGATACCAATGTACTGTGACTCCAAGAGTGCCATTGCCATCTCCTGCAACACGGTTCAGCATTCCAAGTCTAAGCATATCGCTCTCCGATATCATTTCATCAAAGAGCATTGATAACATCAAATTAGCATGATCTTTTATATATCAAATTCCCGTGTTTATGGCCTCATTTGCATTAATATGGTACTTAATTCTTTCATTTTCGTTATATTTGCATTTCAGGATAAATGAGGCGTTAGAGCAGAAAAGAAGTGATAAAAGGCCAAATTTATGTTCTGAAGATTGATTTACAAGGGCCTATGAATTCAGTGTGAAGATTATGCCGTAACTTGTTAATAATGTTACGGCTTAAATATGATGCTTTGAAGGATACGGCGTAACCATCTCTTATGGTTACGTCGTAATTATTTTATGAAGGTTACGGTAACATGGCAATTTAGTTACGAGAGAGATAATTACGAGCGGATATGAATATACGGTTGAAGAGTTACGGCGTATTCGTTATTTAATTACGTAATTATTAACTTGGGCGCTGAGGAGTTGAAGTCCTGTGGCTAAATGAAGATAATATTTACTCCGAGGATGAAAAGTAAAAATATCAAGTACGATCGGGGACTGAAAGTGACAATTCATATGAAGTTTATTTACTTCTTGGACTAAAAAATAAATGAAGAAGAACGATCAGGGGCCAAAAGCGTCAACTAGGCTTATAATGTTTCAATTAAAGGAATGGATAATGAAAAGTACGAAGTTTAAAGTTACAGTATTAGTTACGTCGTAACTAAGTATTAGTTACGGCGTAACTTAGTTACGACGTAACTAATTATTTTAGTTACGACGTAACTATTCAAGATCCAGATTTTTTTTTACATATTAGTTACGGCGTAATTAGCCCTTAAAGTTACGTCGTAACCATCTCGGGCCTATAAATACCCTAAATATGCATTTTAAGCGTCTCTTCAACCCTTTCTTAGGGGTCGATTAGGGCACCACCTGCATTTTCCGCCGTCCGGCCGAAGGAAGAATTCACTTACAATCATCATCATTATTAGCTCTACATCAAGTAATTTGTATCAAACATTGTGTTCAATTCAATTTATGATTTATTCATTTTTGTTGGTATGATTTATTATATGTTTGGCTAAGCACCCTGGTGCTGGCCTAGTTATGATTCTTTAATTGTTTTGTTTGCATTTACTTTAATTCCGTACAATTATTTCTAAGTGTATGCATGCATAGTTTATTGGTAGCCACCCTTAGTTCGGTAGTTTTGAATGGTGGTAGAGGCCAATTGCCTAACAGATATAACCAACTGACCCTTGGTGAGCAGACTGAGACGGGAAGGGTAAGATATGACCAACTGACGACCCTTTCTACTTGTGCGATTTGACCAACTGATCACCCATCGTTTGGATGAACTTAAGAATTAGAGGGTGAGTGTCTAAGTTCCTAACGGCCGGTCACTCACTATTATAAATCTAGCATGTAGCGGTACTTAATGACTCGGCTTAGGGACTAGGAACAACAGGACTTATGACGGTCGCTTCGATTTCTCTGTGGTGGCATCTTTGCCGATAGGTTAGGCTAATTGACCAAATGCTTGTCCCTCTCGACTTTGACCCACCTGAAGTAATTGGAAGTAAGTAGACATAGACATAACTAGCTAGGAGGATTAACTAGGTTAGCACCACTCTCCTTCTCTTTCCTTTATTTCCTTGTTTTAATAGTTATTTTTATTATTTCAATCTTAAAGCAATTAAAATCGTGACATAGACTTAAGTTAATTTCCAATCCACGTAGCTCTTGGGACGACCTCGGTTTTACCGAATACTACACTACACACGACCGGGTACATCGCCTGCTAGTGCATTAGGGTAGACCATAGGTATCACGAGTAATTATAAATATTAAAACCTCCGCTCAAGAAAACCGCATCAAGTTTTTAGGCCTGCGGGAGCTATTTAGGATTTTAATATAAGTTTTTCTTTTATTTTCTTTTATTTTTATTTTTAGTTTTTCTCTTCTTTTCTGCTTTTTGTTTGTTTTTGATATTTCAGGATATGGAAGATTCAGATTTTGACATGCTCACTATGGAAGAGTATATTGCGTTGACTCGAGATGACATCGACTTTGAGATCAGCTGCCAGTTCATGAGGGAACTTAGACAAAAGCTTTTTGCGGGAACTAATGATGAAGATGCCCACCTGCATGTGCGAAGAGTATTGGGATCGCAGATCTTTTCCACACTCCATGAGTCACTTAAGATGCATTAATGCTTAGAGTGTTCCCAATTACACTCACTGGTGCAGCCAGAAGATGGATGAAGATGCTTCATGCTGGGTCGATCAATACATGGAATATTTTGGAGAAAGCATTTATTAGAAGATATTATCCTCCTTTAAAGATTGCCAAGAAGATGGAAGAAATAAGGAGTTTTAGACAGAAGATGGATGAAACGCTAGATGAAGCTTGGAAAAGATATAATGACCTTCTCTACAGATGCCCAACGAAAGATATCAGCAACCATCAGATGGTCCTTATTTTCTACAAAGGTTTAAACATCTCGTCCCGCTAAATGCTCGACTCTCAAGGACCTATTCCTACAATGCCACCTGCACAAGCCCTTAGATAAATTGAAATGATGGCTGACCATTCGCAAAATTGGTATTATGGAGCAACCACTTGGGCCATAAATAGCAACAGCTTGGATGACATTGGCGACATCACCAAGCAGCTTGATAAACTTGGATGTGATATGAATATGGTTAAGGAAGACATTTATGCAATACAAGAGTATTCTCTCCAAGAAGACCGCGAAAGAATATGAGCAGGTCCGGTATATTGAGTCATTGGAAGAAGCCGTCAATAAATTCTCGGATAATCTAAAAAGGATGGACGACTCGAATGATGAGTGGATTAGGAAATTCAAGGAGGGCGCGGACTTAAATTTAAAGAAGCTTGACAATAAGAGGAAAAGCTTGGAGGCTAAGCTTGAAGAATTAAACCAAAAGGTCTTGGAAAGTAAAAAGAATGCGGATGGAACTATCAAAGCAACAGTGGGAAAGATGAAAGAAGTCAAAAAAGAGCCGGTTCCTCGTGATTTACCTTATATCGCACCCTATGTACCACCTATCCCATTTCCGACGCTTGAAGATCAGTAAGAAAAGAAGAAACAAGTTTACGATCAATTGAAGAAAACGAAAGCAAAGAACTTACAGAGTGATGAAGCAACGCCACAAGCTAATGAGGAATCAACCACAACACAAAATGGTATTACTTCTAACTCTTCTTTTATTCCTAACAATCTTGCTTGTTTTTCTATTCAGGATGCTGAAATTATGGATGAAATCATGCAACCTATCACATCACCCGATGATGGCTATGTAGCTCCGGCTATGTAGCTCCGGCTACTGAACCTACTTTAGTTGATCTTGCAATGGAATTAGAGGACAAGATCTTGGACACTTCAGTGATTAACGAGAAGACATACGAGCCTATTAATCAGCCACGTCATGAGGTGATCCAATCATCAATGCCATCAACTAAAACGGGTAAGGTATGGAGGAAATGACATCTCGCTTCGTATGATCATAATTTATTATTTCCCCATCCCGTAGCAAATTCACACCCTCATGGTGTTTATTGCTATTTTCACCCACACTTGATTTCAAGTGAGGGATGAACACCCTTTTACGTAGTAAATAAGGGTGGAGTCAAGCTCGTGACTCGAACAAAACAAGCGCTGGGAGGCACTCGATTCTCCCGAACCACCCATCTTTTATTTCTCCTCACACTCGTCAACCGCCAGCAACGGTCAACCGTATCAGATGATAAAAGGGCGCATGTTCCGAGAGAATGCAAGTTTACCACGGATTAAAAATATCCTTGGATCGTTTATGTCCTGGTGAGGCGTGATAATCCACATACAATGACTTGTGAATGCTGAAATGATATAGAATGTACAAAAACAGAATCATTGACTAACACTAGGAATGTGAATAGTAATAGCTCACACAATACGCCAATAAAAACGCGTAATCGAAACCTAAAAGCGATTATAACTATAGTAGGGATTTGCATGTCTTAGCGACTTAAATGCAAATTAAAGAAAATAAAAGTTAAAATCTATTAAATAAACGCTATCACTATTTTTACAGATCGATGAACGCTTATTTTATAAAACAAAATAACTTAAATAAACTATATTAATCAAAACGTAAACTCAAAATATCTAAAAAGCGTTATTTAAAACGAAACGAGCGTATTTATTTACGAAATGGCGCTACGGGCGCTAAGCAAAAACGTAAAATCTATGAAATAAAAGGCCTACGAATGTAAAACTAATTTTCTTACGTACTATAAGATAAAAGAAAATTTTAGAAAAAAGATTTATATTTTTTAGACTTTTATATTTTTTATTATGATTTAAAAACTATTTAACACTAATTAAATTATTAAAAATACTAAACGTTTTAAGAAAAATATGAAAAATTTACAGAAACTACTATAATCTATTCTTAATCTAAGAAAAATAAAAAGGCGTGGGTTACCGTGGAAAATAAGCGGAAATAAGCTCAAAAGAGCTTATAGCCATAACTGCCAAACGCCCTTATGTATTTGATTATGCAAACTATGACAAGAAAGACCCAAGGGCGCTTATGGTTACTGAGTACCCCACTATCATCCTTCAAAGGGGGAGGTCTCTGTGTTCGAGCCGCTTCTACCCCTTTTGCACTTTATTTTTATTTTTGGATTTTCTTTTTATAAAACTTTATAACAACTAAAAAATAAGCAACATTAACAAAACCAACTTTTGTAAAACTTGGAAATAAGCTCTGTGGGAGCTTATTTCCATGATTAACAGCTTGGCCAATAAGCCATAAGCTTCCACATAGAAGCTAGCACTTATGTTTAAAGCTCTTTTTGGTTTTCTCTGTTTTTAAGGACTAGAATATATACAGATATTAAGTACATGTAATGAATTATAAGCTTTACAAACAAAGAAATAAGCAATTCTTGGCTTATAAGCTTATGCAAAGGAGCTTTTAACTCCTGTTTGGCTTATAAGCTTTGAATAAGCTTAACAAAGGAAACAAAAGGAAAAAGGTATGTATGTACATGTAATATGAACAAGTTTAAGGAAAATGGAAAGCTACAAACCTAGAAATAAGCATATTATGAGCTTATTAGTCATTCAGTTGAACTTATGGGCTCACAATGAGACTCATAGGCTCACAATAAGCTTGAAAAAGCTATAAAGGTTGAAAACAAAAGTATGTGTATATGTACAGGTATGATTATCATATTTATACAAGATAGTGTACTGGAATAAGCAAATAAGCTTGCAATAAGCTAATAAGCAAATCCCAATAAACCTCCAAACAATCCTAGCTAATAAGATGGACAATTTAAGCTCATTAAATAAGCTCAAAAATCTAAAGTGAGCATTGCAATAGCAAGACATGCTGGTTGGCTTTCCAAAAAGCCCAAGCTCACCTAGTGGGGTCCACTAGTGAGCTTGTAGGAAGCTTATGAAAAGTCTCCCATTTCACTTTGTTTTGACTCGTGAATGCTCGAGTAAAATGGGACACACAAAAGTCATGCAGCCCTGGTTAATAAGCTGCAAGGTGAGATTTAAGCACATGATCATAAAGCTGGGTAGCTTGGCTTCCTAAAGAGCCAAGCCACAAAGACTAGTGATCACTAAGGAGCTTGGTGTGAGCTTGTGGAAATAGTGCAAGTTCATGGTTTGAACTGTAGGAATGGGCAAACACAAGCTCACAAGACTTATCAAATAAGCTAATAAGAGCTCAACTAACACTGAACTAAATATTATGGTTGCTTGGCTTTGTGAAAAGCCAAAGCTCACAAGCTCAAGTTCAGTTAGGAACTTTTTATAAGCTTTTGATAACAACTCCACTTCACTTGCTTGTGAAGTGGATGAGATGGGACAAAAGGATTTGGTTGATTAAGCTATCTAGATAATCTGAAAAGGTAAAAGTAAGCATGAATATAACAACTAGGCTAGATAAGCTACATAAAACAGTAAAGTACACAAGCTAGGGTCAAGTAATGAAGCTTATGCAAGCTCATTAACTTGACACCATAACTGTGGTGCGGTGGCAAGACTAGGTGCAAATAAGCTACAAAATAAGCATTTAAAAAGCTGAGAGATTGTAAACTAGTATTTTTATAATTAAGTTTAGCAGCTAAATATTGCAATCCCAAAAGGGCATAAGCTGAAACTTAATACTGAGCACACAATAAAATTCTACATTTAATTCAAAAACGACTAAAGTGAACAGTTGACTTTTTACAAGAACATGGAAGTTTGACTAAAATGAACTTAGGATTGAATTATTGAACTGAATATGATATAATAAGCTGTAATAAGTTTATCTAGAGCTAGGTTAACAAGATTTAAGCTAATACTATGAATTTAACAATCTAATATTTTGACAGTGAACTGTTAAAGCAATATAAAAGGAAATTTGACTTTATTAAAACAAGAACTGAATATTATGGTTTATCTGAGCTATTAGGTACTATTGTGATGTAAAACAACAATAAACAACAACAAGCAAATACTGGAACTCATATTTATCAAAGAAATCCAAACATTCCTTTGATTTCCACTTGTCATGTGAACTTCAAAGTTTTAAATGATTTTGAACATAAACCTGATTCCAAACATTAAATTATCACATAAGAAGACCATTTAAGCAATAAACTTCAAGCACATAAACAGAAAATACAAGGATGTCAAATTTGCAATTCAACTGAGTAATTTCCATTTTTTAGCATAAGTGAATCTTATGAACAAACTACTTATATTATGCTATAATAACAATAAACAACAACATAGAAACAGGTAAACATGAAAATCAAAGCATTAAAAGTAATAAAACAAAGAACTTGCAAAAATTGTAAAAATGGCTTACAAATGAGAATAGGACCGAGACCCGAACAAATGGACAAGGTTACACCTATCAGCTTACCAATAAGCTCCTAATACCCATAGAACTCCAAATTCAACCTCGCTTCATCATCTTCTTCATTTTCCCAAGATTTTGATTATTTTCCATTTTCTCTATTTTTTTGATTTTCTGAATTTAAAAGGTCTAGCTAGTTTAATGGTTCTAATAGCCTAGTGAGCTTTGTCAAGAGCTTATGCAAGCTATAGAATTCATTAAAATGCTAGATAACTTGAAATTAAAATGACTTGCAAATTTAAAGGAAATTTAAGCAAAATATGAAACTTGAAAGTAACTTGCAATTAAACTGAAAATTAAGTTCCATTACACTATTTTAAGTAAAATAACAACATTTAAACTGTAAATGACATTTAAATTAAAGAAAGCTTGTAAAATTACACTACGTGACTAATGGCTAGTCCAAAAGTGTCTCTTCTCATGCCTCTCTTCCTTCTTTATAGCCTTTTGATATTCCCCACATGCTTCTGAGCATTTCCCACCACCATTGGATGAGTCAAAGCAATCCTATCCTTTGATTTGCAATTTGGAGCCAAAAGTCTTAAAGTAGGTTTTCTTCAATTAAAGCTTTTGGATGGATGTGGAGGTGGAGGGGGAATGTAAAACAGCTGGGGGGATAAGATAGGTGAGGTGGAAAGTGGTGGTGAGGTGAAACCACCACTGGTTTTGGCTAAACCAGTGTGGGAGAGAAGCATGAACAGTAGACGCGGTTTTATTTGATTTAAAATTTGGGCCGGGTTAAGTGTTGGACTGGATTTGGGCTTAGGTTGTGTTTAATATTGGATCCGGATTGGTTTGGTAGTAATAACAAGCCCAAGGACCAAACATGTAAATATGCCAATTTGAGGGGCTGATCTTGAATATTTTCCAAAGCTCTCATAAGGACTAAAACTGCCAAGTAAGATTAGTACAAGGGCCATTGTTGATAATTTCCATTTTTTGTAAATCCAGGGACCAAAACTGTCAATTTAGAAACTTGAGGGACCAATATTGTAATTTCTCAAAAAGATATCAATATGTTCCAAATTTTCAATCATGCATAGTACAAGGGTATTATTTGTAAAATTCCAAGTTTAGAATACCCAGGGACCATTTTTGCCAATTTTGTAACTTGAGGGGTAAAAATTGCCATTTTGTATAAACTTTCATCCAGGGATGTTTTGTGAATATTTTTGACTTCCCAAGGACTTAAGTTGACTTTTCATCTTTTTAAAACATTTAGGGACTAGTTTTGCCAATTTGTATAACTCCGTGGACCTAAAACGACAATTGTTGGGAAATTGATCATTTTTCACTTGTTTTTCAATCTTTTGTACCTGAATCACATAAAAACACATTTAAATGATATTTATAACATTTTGTGAGTCATTTGTGTGTTTTTGGTTGTTTTTGTGGGTTTATACAATACAAATATATGTGTATTTAGACACATATCAAATCCCCCACACTAAACTATTGCTAGTCCCTAGCAATCTTTATGAAGTTTTAATGGATTTTAAAGACTCTTTACCAAAAGCCATCACTTCTGGAGTAGCCAAATGTTTCAGTTCAAGTAAGAATCTTGGTACACCGATAACCAAATGATTTTGAGCAAATCATAAGTCGTGAACGGATTTGATTAGTCTTTACCGTAAGCCGTTCTTCGACTAGCCAACTCTTAGATAAATTATCGAATTATCTTTGGTGAGCATAATACCAATTATGGATTTTCCACTGCCTTTACCACAAGCCATAAACTTGCGGGCTAGCCAACTTTTCACTTTTTAGGATATGGTGAGCTGAAAACCATACAATTTTGGGCAAATTGCAAGCCATAAACGGATTTGAGATATCTTTACCAAGAGCCGCTTTGCTCTGGATTAGCCAATCTTTTTGTGGGTTAGACATGGTGGACTGATTACCATTTGTTGTGTTTAGTACATAGTACTTCCACTACAAAAAATTTTAAAATTTGGCCATTTTGGGGGAAAAAGGGACTAAAAGGGTACATTTATGATCAAATTCGCCAGAATTTCCCCCCCACACTTAGAAATGAATATTGTCCTCAATATTCAAAGTGTGGAAACACAACAATTATTCTCTTTTTTAATATTTACAACAATTATTCTCTTTTTTAATATTTACAACAATTATTCTCTTTTTTAATATTTACAATTTTCAAAGTTTTTGATTTATAAAAAGAAAGGAAAAATATTTTTGGGTTTTTGATATAACAGAAACTTAAAAATAAAAATTGGCTAAAAGGGAAACCTTAATGAGATTATCAATACATGAAACTGATTTAAACCTAATCTATCACATTCCAGGAATTATACTAAGCACAAGAAATCCTTTTTTAGTGTAAACATGGTGTTTAGCCAAAATTTAGACCTAGGAATATCAAGATTAAGAAAATTGACAAATCAAATGCAAATCAAAGCACAGATAGATTATAAAATCTTTTTGTATTTTATATTGTTTATATGAAATGAAGTATATGTAATTTACATACAAGGATAGGTATTTCAACAAAGTACAAAATACAAGTCATAATATGCAGCTAGCCTCCCGCAACGGCGCTTGTATTTGATTCCTCCCGGACCACCCATCTTTTATTTCTCCGTCACACTCGTCAACCGCTTGCGAACGGTCAACCGTATCAGATGATAAAAGGCGACAGGAGAGAATGTAAGTTTACCAAGGATTAAAAATATCCTTGGATCGCTTTATGTCCGGTGAGGCGTGATAATCCACATACAATGACTTGTGAATGCTTTGAAATGATATAGAATGTACAAAACAGAATCGATTGACTAACACTAGGAATGTGAATAGTAATAGCTCGTCACAGCCTACGCCAATAAAACGTGCAATCGAAAACCTAAAACGATTATAACTATAATAGGGATTTGCATGTCTTAGCGACTTAAATGCAAATTAAAGAAAATAAAAGTTAAAATCTATTAAATAAACGCTATCACTATTTTTACAGATCGATGAACGTTTATTTTATAAAACAAAATAACTTAAATAAACTATTTTAACTAAAACGTAAACTCAAAATATCTAAAAACGTTATTTAAAACGGAAACGAGCTTATTTATTTAAAATGGCCGAGCTAAGCAAAAACGTAAAATCTATGAAATAAAAGGCCTACGAATGTAAAACTAATTTTCTTACGTACTATATGATAAAAGAAAATTTTAGAAAAAAGATTTATATTTTTTAGACTTTTATATTTTTTATTATGATTTAAAAACTATTTAACACTAATTAAATTATTAAAAATACTAAACGTTTTAAGAAAAATATGAAAAATTTACAGAAACTACTATAATCTATTCTTAATCTAAGAAAAATAAAAAGTCAGTGGGTTACTGTGGAAAATAAGCTGGAAATAAGCTCAAAAGAGCTTATAGCCATAACGCCAAACGCCTTATGTATTTGATTATGCAAACTATGACAAGAAAGACCCAAGGGAGCTTATGGTTACAGGTACCCCCACTATCATCCTTCAAAGGGGAGGTCTCGTGTTCGAGCCTACCCCTTTTGCACTTTATTTTTATTTTTGGATTTTCTTTTTATAAAACTTTATAACAACTAAAAAATAAGCAACATTAACAAAACCAACTTTTGTAAAACTTGGAAATAAGCTCAGGGAGCTTATTTCCATGACATTGGCCAATAAGCCATAAGCTTCCACATAGAAGCTAGCACTTATGTTTAAAGCTCTTTTTGGTTTTCTCTGTTTTTAAGGACTAGAATATATACAGATATTAAGTACATGTAATGAATTATAAGCTTTACAAACAAAGAAATAAGCAATTCTTGGCTTATAGCTTATGCAAAGGAGCTTTTAACTCCTTGTTTGGCTTATAAGCTTTGAATAAGCTTAACAAAGGAAACAAAAGGAAAAAGGTATGTATGTACATGTAATATGAACAAGTTTAAGGAAAATGGAAAGCTACAAACCTAGAAATAAGCATATTATGAGCTTATTAGTCATTCAGTTGAACTTATGGGCTCACAAGAGACTCATAGGCTCACAATAAGCTTGAAAAAGCTATAAAGGTTGAAAACAAAAGTATGTGTATATGTACAGGTATGATTATCATATTTATACAAGATAGTGTAATCGAATAAGCAAATAAGCTTGCAATAAGCTAATAAGCAAATCCCAATAAACCTCGGTTCCAAAACAAATTCTCAGCTTAATAAGATGGACAATTTAAGCTCATTAAATAAGCTCAAAAATCTAAAGTGAGCATTGCAATAGCAAGACATGCTGGTTGGCTTTCCAAAAAGCCCAAGCTCACCTAGTGGGGTCCACTAGTGAGCTTGTAGGAAGCTTATGAAAAGTCTCCCATTTCATCTTGCTTTGACTCGTGAATGCCGAGTAAAATGGGACACAAAAAGTGTATGCGTACCGGTTAATAAGTCAAGGTGAGATTTAAGCACATGATCATAAAGCTGGGTAGCTTGGCTTCCTAAAGAGCCAAGCCACAAAGACTAGTGATCACTAAGGAGCTTGGTGTGAGCTTGTGGAAATAGTGCAAGTTCATGGTTTGAACCGCTAGGAATGGGCAAACACAAGCTCACAAGACTTATCAAATAAGCTAATAAGAGCTCAACTAACACTGAACTAAATATTATGGTTGCTTGGCTTTGTGAAAAGCCAAAGCTCACAAGCTCAAGTTCATTAGGAACTTTTATAAGCTTTTGATAACAACTCCACTTCAATGCTTGCTTCTGAAGTGGATGAGATGGGACAAAAGGATTTGGTTGATTAAGCTATCTAGATAATCTAAAAAGGTAAAAGTAAGCATGAATATAACAACTAGGCTAGATAAGCTACATAAAACAAGAAAGTACACAAGCTAGGGTCAAGTAATGAAGCTTATGCAAGCTCATTAACTTGACACCATAATCGGGTGCAGTGGCAAGACTAGGTGCAAATAAGCTACAAAATAAGCATTTAAAAAGCTGAGAGATTGTAAACTAGTATTTTTATAATTAAGTTTAGCAGCTAAATATTGAAATCCCAAAAGGGCATAAGCTGAAACTTAATACTGAGCACACAATAAAATTCTACATTTAATTCAAAAAACGACTAAAGTGAATGTTGACTTTTTACAAGAACATGGAAGTTTGACTAAAATGAACTTAGGATTGAATTATTGAACTGAATATGATATAATAAGCTGTAATAAGTTTATCTAGAGCTAGGTTAACAAGATTTAAGCTAATACTATGAATTTCATAATCTAAAACTATGACAAGAACCGCTTAAGTAAAATAAAATGAAATTTGACTTTATTAAAACAAGAACTGAATATTATGGTTTATCTGAGCTATTAGGTACTATTGTGATGTAAAACAACAATAAACAACAACAAGCAAATACTGGAACTCATATTTATCGCCAGAAATCCAAACATTCCTTTGATTTCCACTTGTCATGTGAACTTCAAAGTTTTAAATGATTTTGAACATAAACCTGATTCCAAACATTAAATTATCACATAAGAAGACCATTTAAGCAATAAACTTCAAGCACATAAACAGAAAATACAAGGATGTCAAATTTGCAATTCAACTGAGTAATTTCCATTTTTTAGCATAAGTGAATCTTATGAACAAACTACTTATATTATGCTATAATAACAATAAACAACAACATAGAAACAGGTAAACATGAAAATCAAAGCATTAAAAGTAATAAACAAGAACTTGCAAAAATTGTAAAAATGGCTTACAAATGAGAATAGGACTGAGACCCAGAACAAATGGACAAGGTTACACCTATCAGCTTACCAATAAGCTCCTAATACCCATAGAACTCCAAATTCAACCCTGCTTCATCATCTTCTTCATTTTCCCAAGATTTTTGATTATTTTTCCATTTTCTATATTTTTTTTTTTTTATTTTCTGAATTTAAAAGGTCTAGCTAGTTTAATGGTTCTAATAGCCTAGTGAGCTTTGTCAAGAGCTTATGCAAGCTATAGAATTCATTAAAATGCTAGATAACTTGAAATTAAAATGACTTGCAAATTTAAAGGAAATTTAAGCAAAATATGAAACTTGAAAGTAACTTGCAATTAAACTGAAAATTAAGTTCCATTACACTATTTTAAGTAAAATAACAACATTTAAACTGAAAATGACATTTAAATTAAAGAAAGCTTGTAAAATTACACTACGTGACTAATGGCTAGTCCAAAAGTGTCTCTTCTCATGCCTCTCTTCCTTCTTTATAGCCTTTTGATATTCCCCACATGCTTCTGAGCATTTCCCACCACCATTGGATGAGTCAAAGCAATCCTATCCTTTGATTTGCAATTTGGAGCCAAAAGTCTTAAAGTAGGTTTTCTTCAATTAAAGCTTTTGGATGGATGTGGAGGTGGAGGGGGAATGTAAAACAGCTGGGGGGATAAGATAGGTGAGGTGGAAAGTGGTGGTGAGGTGAAACCACCACTGGTTTTGGCTAAACCAAAGTGGGAGAGAAGCATGAACGATGACGCGTTTTATTTGATTTAAAATTTGGGCCGGGTTAAGTGTTGGACTGGATTTGGGCTTAGGTTGTGTTTAATATTGGATCCGGATTGGTTTGGTAGTAATAACAAGCCCAAGGACCAAACATGTAAATATGCCAATTTGAGGGGCCGATCTTGAATATTTTCCAAAGCTCTCATAAGGACTAAAACTGCCAAGTAAGATTAGTACAAGGGCCATTGTTGATAATTTCCATTTTTGTAAATCCAGTGGACCAAAATGTCAATTTAGAAACTTGAGGGACCAATATTGTAATTTCTCAAAAAGATATCAATATGTTCCAAATTTTCAATCATGCATAGTACAAGGGTATTATTTGTAAAATTCCAAGTTTAGAATACCCAGTGGACCATTTTTGCCAATTTTGTAACTGAGGGGTAAAATTGCCATTTTGTATAAACTTTCATCCAGGATGTTTTGTGAATATTTTTGACTTCCCAAGGACTTAAGTTGACTTTTCATCTTTTTAAAACATTTAGGGACTAGTTTTGCCAATTTGTATAACTCCGTGGGTACCAAAACGACAATTGTTGTGAAATTGATCATTTTTCACTTGTTTTCAATCTTTTGTACTTAATCACATAAAAACACTTTTAAATGATATTTATAACATTTTGTGAGTCATTTGTGTGTTTTTGGTTGTTTTTGTGGGTTTATACAATACAAATATATGTGTATTTAGACACATATCACACCCCATGCCTATATTTTCTTTCTCATTTTTTAGTATAGTTGGGTTTTGTGTTTTCTAACCAATTTTGCAGGATACGAGGAAGTAATTGCTGCTACAGCTTCTGTCGATTCACTGAGTTACTACAGGCGTAACTCATCTTAGTGATTACGCCGTAACCAACTTTTTAGCAAAGAAAATTCTTGACGCATTAATAATTACGACGTAATACCATCTCCTCGTGGTTACGCCAGAACCACCGCTTGGCTTATATGTCGAGTTTTCTAGTTACGGCGTAACTCCCTCATAAGAGTTACGACATAACCTTTCTCTGCTTTAATTCTTTCATTTTAAAACACAATAACCTTGTATTAGTATTTTAAATGAACTTTGTGGGTGTGTTCCCTGTAAACCCTCACGAGACTTCACTCGTCCACTTGGGACACCAAGTGGTTTAAAAGGCTTGTTGCATACGCTAAATGCAACCATGTTTCCTACAAAAGTGAGTTAGGTTTTACATTTTCTTTTTATGCTTTTTGTTTTTGTAGTATGATGCATTTGGTTGTCTTATGTGAATTCTGGTTATTAAAATTTGCTCATAGATCTCAAAGCGGGACACGTTTACTCGTGATTCTTCGATCATACCGCGCAAATCGAGGGGAGTTTTCCGTTTCAATTCTAACCCTTCTTATCTTTCATTTATATGCTTAAGTATGACCCAAGTGGGGGGAAGAGATTAGACATAGATACCTGCTTGATTTTATTTGCCCTTATTTTTCTAGTTTTTGATGAAAAGTGTTTCATTAATAAAATTTTGACATGTTTTTCATTACTTAACTGGATTAATCTAGACTGAGCACACCTACCCTATATTTCCATTGTGTGAGGATAAGCCTTCCCGTTTTCCCCTTATACTTAAATCCATAAAAATGAGTGTGCCGGTGGTTGTAGTAGACTTTTGAACTTGGCCTTGTATATATTTTCGAGACCATTATCATGAGCATTACACTGAGGTAACTTGGTGTGATCGGTGCAGCTAGGATATAAGGCAATTTTAGGATTAAACCTAAATAGCCCATATATGTATTGTGTTTATTGACTCTTCACATTGATCAGTCAATCCCCTGTTAAACCCTTTTTGTTGCACTCACCATTAGTGCAAGATACCCCTAGATACACCGTTCAGAGCCATCCCTTTCATTTTGTTCACCCTATATATGTTTCGTTACACCCATCGCCGCCTACCCAAGTAGTTTCCTTATGTCCATGGTCCGCAAGTTGGTTAATTTTGGTCCCATTAGTGAAAGTCGCGGGTTTTGAATAAAGGGTTGTGGAAGAAAATCGGGTTTAGATGATAGTTGATCTCAAGTGGGGGATACTTTTTATGTTCAGATCATTTATCCATGTATACCTTGTCTTGCATAAAAAAAAAAAAAAAAAAAGCTTGCAAGCAAGTGTTTTGTCTATAATTAGTGTTTTCGCCTTGTTCAACTGGCGTAAAATTTTTACAAATCCGTTTTGTCTTACGGATAAAATTAGAAACCCGAACATTTCTATCTCGCCTTTCAAATTTTATTCAATATTCGTACAATCGGGACATTGTACATTTCAAGTGGGGGGATGAGAGATAGAAATGGTTGATTTTGATAGAAATATGTGCTAAATTGACCCAAATTTTAAATTTTTTTATATAGCACATTCTTTTTTCATTGATGATGAAGGCCGGGTTAATGCATTTATTTGCCTAGTTTATGGAGATTATGAGGCACTACGCTACATTTTATATGCATTGACTCGTGTATTGAAGACCCCTTGACTCTTGACCCTCTATTTTTGCTATGGGATTGAATGCGACTAGTGGTGGGGTGACTGTGGACTTAGGAATCTATTTGTTTTGTGTCTTTTTATTTACACCCATTAAAATTTTCCCATGCCTTATCCTACCCTTAGTCATGAATCGAGTTTAGGTGAGGAAGCGATCAATCATTGGTGTCTTGGCCATGAATTTGGTCATGTATCATTGGTTTTCTCCCCTTCGCCGTAACTCGTCAGTAATGACAAAATAAACCCTTAAGCCTATGTTGTGTCAACCCATTGACTTTTAGAATAGCTGCATCTATAGACTCTAGTGGTGGAGATTAGTATCTTTGCCAAGCCTATGATAGAATACTCGCCATGACTGAGCAGTTGAGTGATCACCCCAAAAATATTAAACACGTGAATAATGAGAGAGAGTGTGATTTCAATTCCCTTTTCGTGAGGTGCTCGGTCTGGAATTTTCTAGCTTAGGTGATTTTTAGACTCATAACTTCCAATTAATCCTCGGAGATATCTTTTTAAGAATTATTTAAAGGGTCTACTTGAGGACAAGTAGAATTCAAGTGGGGGAATATTTGATAACATCAAATTAGCTTGATCTTTTATATATCAAATTCCCGTGTTTATTGCCTCATTTGCATTAATATGGTACTTAATTCTTTCATTTTTGTTATATTTGCATTTCAGGATAAATGAGGCGTTGGAGCGGAAAAGAAGTGATAAAAGGCCAAATTTATGTTCTGAAGATTGATTTACAAGGGCCTATGAATTCAGTGTGAAGATTACGCCGTAACTTGTTAATAATGTTACGGCGTAAATATGATGCTTTGAAGGATACGGCGTAACCATCTCTTATGGTTACGTCATAATTATTTTATGAAGGTTACGCAACATGGCAATTTAGTTACTACCGAGTAGAGATAATTACGGAGCGAATATGAATATACGGTTGAAGAGTTACGGCGTAATTCGGTTATTTAATTACGCTGTAATTATTAACTTGGGCGCTAAGGAGTTGAAGTCCCGTGGCTAAATGAAGATAATATTTACTCCGAGGATGAAAAGTAAAAATAGCAAGTACGATCGGGGACTGAAAGTGACAATTCATATGAAGTTTATTTACTTCTTGGACTAAAAAATAAATGAAGAAGAACGATCAGGGGCCAAAAGCGTCAACTAGGCTTATAATGTTTCAATTAAAGGAATGGATAATGAAAAGTACGAAGTTTAAATTTATAGTATTAGTTACGACGTATCTTAGTTACGACGTAACTATTCGAGATACAGATTTCTTTGCGCTATTATTAGTTACGGCGTAATTAGCCCTTAGGGTTACGCCGTAACCATGTCGGGGCCTATAAATACAGCCCTAAATCTGCATTTTAAGCAGCTCTCTTCACCCTCTCTTAGGGTCGATTAGGCACCACTCCAGTGGGTATTTTCCGCAGTCAACTGAAGCCGCTTTTGAAGGAAGAATTCAATCACAATCATCATCATTATTAGCTCTACATCAAGTAATTTGTATCAAACATTATGTTCAATTCAATTTATGATTTATTCATTTTGTTGGTATGATTTATTATATGTTTGGCTAAGCACCGGTGCGCCGGCCTAGTTATGATTCCTTAATTGTTTTGTTTGCATTTACTTTACTTCCGCATAATTATTTCTAAGTGTATGCATGCATAGTTTATTGGTAGCCACCCTTAGTTCGGTAGTTTTGAATGGTGGTAGAGGCCAATTGCCTAGCGAGATATAAAGCCAACCCCTAGGTGAGCCGGATGAGACGGTAAGGGTAAGATATGACCAACTGACGACCCTTTCTACTTGTGCGATTTGACCAACCGATCACCTATCGTTTGGATGAACTTAAGAATTAGGGGGTGAGTGTCTAAGTTCCTAACGGCCTGGCACTCACTATTATAAATCTAGCATGTAGCGGTACTTAATGACTCGGCTTAGGGGACCAGAACAATGACTTATGACGGTCGCCCGATTTCTCCGTGGTGGCATCTTTGCTACTAGGTTAGGGCGAATTGACCAAATGTTGTCCTCTCGACTTTGACCCCACTGAAGTAATTGGAAGTAAGTAGACGTAGACATAAGTAGCTAGGAGGATTAAATAGGTTAGCGCCACTCTCCTTCTCTTGCCTTTATCTGCTTTCCTTTATTTCCTTGTTTTATTAGTTATTTTTATTATTTCAATCTTAAAGCAATTAAAATCGTGACATAGACTTAAGTTAATTTCCAATCCACGTAGCTCTTGGGACGACCTCGGTTTTACCGAATACTACACTACACACGACTGGGTACACTGCCCGTTAGTGCATTAGGGTAGACCATAGGTATAACGAGTAATTATAAATATTAAAACCTGGTCAGTAAAACCTGCATCAAGCAAGTTGAAAAGGGTACAATTGAATTATACTTTGTGGGTACTCAATACCAATTGGCGGATTTGTTCACCAAAGCCTTGACACCCGCAAGGTTTACTGAGCTTGTCCATCAAATTGGTATGCGGTGTTTGACTCCAGCAGATCTGGAAAATTTACTCAAACGTTCTTAAAAAGTAAGACACCAAAACATCTTTCTTTGTAAATACATATTTCAAAATCAAAATACAAAAATATAAAATTTTTCAAAATCCAAAAAGATTTTCCATTTATATATATATAAAAAAAAAATCTAATTCCACGAAAGGACCATGTGGTACGCTTCAGTGCCCCAATCCTAATTAAAGGAGCGAAAGCTTCTTAACTGTTTGCAACACAAAATTTTTGTTCAAAATCAAATATTTTTGAAATCCGTTTCTTCCCATAAGAATTTCAAACGCCTCAAAAAACATATTTTAATCACCATGTTTTCAAAAACAACATACATATGCTATTTTTGAGGGGGAGAAATGTGATTAAAATTGTTGATCAGGAAGTTATGGAATCTCATCATGTGCTCGACTCGCACATAACCAATGAATTGACGATCTTTGAATGTCAGTAATCGAAAAGATTTGTCTTTCAAGACTTATCTTAGTAGAACGTACTAATCCCGAGACACTCTTGATTGAACATGAACTTTGACGGGTCTAACCTCTTTTTCAAGGAGAGTTTACATCTTCAAGATAGTTATTAGAGCTAGTTATCACCTAAAAGCTGATAATGGAACTCTTTAACTATACAACGTAACCTTGTCTCAGGGAATTGTCTATCAAGAGTCGATCAATTCAAAAGTAAGCGAGCTCTTCCCTCTCTTGTAGATTTTAGTCAAAACTCATAAGCACATGTGGAGGGGAGTATTTCTGAAAAACCAAAAACTCTCAAGGTGTTAGCAAAACATGTTTTTCATCATAAACATCTTGAGATATTTTCAAAAAAAGGTTTTGTGGCAACATAGGATAGTCATGGAGTTAAAAGGTGACTAAGTTTAGGAATAAACGTCCTATGATCCGCCAGAGTCGGAGGGATCTACCCAAGGACACCAAAAATAGTTAGTATTTAGAAGTCCTTAGGTTTGATTGAAAAAGGAGAAAATGAGAATCGGAGAAAGAAGGAGTTGAAGAATTAAAAGGAAAAGTTAAAGAAAAGGGTGAAAAGAAATAGCCCTCCAAATTATTCAACTTAGGGCGATTAATCGGGTTCAATTCATATGCTACCGGTTGTCACAAGATGACACCGTATTGAAGACAAAGTCGTCATGGACCCGATGGACGCAATGCACTAAACCTTCTAAGCCACTCAAGTTCTCTCAAAAGAGCTTTATTTATTCTCACAGGGAACCCTACGTAATCTATCGACTCTCTCTTAGAGATTGTTGGTATTGAAGAAGGAGACCCTCTTCCTAGTCTCCGCTTAGGAAAATCAAAGTACACTAATTGAGTCTAGAGCCATGAGATTCATCAAAAGATCTCTTAGGAACACCTAATATCTCATCACTTGATTGTTCAAACAATAAGGACACAAGTGACATATTCCAGAGTCCTACGCAGATCTTAGCAATCTGCCAGAACATTTATGAGGGGATTCAAAATTGTGATCCTCGGTGATTGAATGGAAATTCTGCCGGGTCAACATCAAACAGCCACGACAACGTCACTTCGGTAACCCCTGTGGGTTAAGCTTAGTGTTGCGTGGTTGTCTCAAACGGTCTACAGTCGGGAGTGATACCTAGGTATACTCCAAATGCTTACAACGACAGTGAAAGTGAAGATATTGAGTACTGGAAGTTCTAGCAAGTATCGATCCGAGATTCATCAAAGATCGTGCACAAGAACCGGGATGTACTTGTACAATATATCCAAACTCTTACGTCGGAAACTTTATTGCTAACTGTTTTATTGCAGGTACGTGTCATAGACCATAACCACCATCATTACTGTAACACCCCCAAAATTTCATAGCGGAAGCGTTCGGGTCATGGGGTGCTACTAAATCAATATACACAACACAAGGTAATAAAGAATGGAAATTTTATTCCATTTTCAAAATATAGATTTATTTAAGAAATAGTTTTACATCATTATTTCAAAGTGCGGAAGTAAAGCCCATAAAAATATATGTTGTCCCATTAAATTTGTATTAGAATGTTTGGAAACACTTCGGATGCCAGTCTTCAATGAATGCCATTTCCATTGCCCACCAATAAGTAAACCCTCGAAAAAACATGCTAAAATGTCAACACAAAGGTTGGTGAGTTCATAGGTTTAAGTTAAAACATTCAAGTTGGACCACGCTTGCACATATAGCATCTCCGTGTATGACACTATATGCAAAAGGCTATTACGCTAGTACCAAGTTCATGCGACCGAAACTACGACAGTGTGCATGCATCTAGAAGCATGATATATAAGCCCAGCAAGTGTATTTCCAGTACACTCAATCAATACGATATGGTATACGCGTTCGACGCTTTGCCATCACGGTCAAACTCGAACATGGGTGTCATCCCCAATAGATCTATTCATAACAATCGCGCTTCCCCAAAAGGAATTGACGGTAGCATAGTGGGATTCAAGGTTGTTTCGCATAATAGTGATTTCAGTTTCAGGTCCGAAAAGAGTTTTGCATGTTTCTCACCCCATAGTTTTATAAAGCAAGTAATGAAAGTAAAAGTGGGGCTATAAACTCACCTTAGTAGTTCGGTGAATAGGCACAAAGAGATCAAGTGTGATATAGCAGTGGCTCCTACCCGAAACCTAAGAACGAGATGACAAGTCTCAAAATAATGATATACGTTTGGTTTACGACCGAAAAGATAGAGCATTGAATATATAATTCAATAGAGCGTTATTAGCGTTAGTTTATAAATATGACATCAAGTTACCGAGAGTTTGGTTTATTTACTTCGAGATGTGTCAGTATCAATTAGTGTTTTCATATATTTATATACTTATAAATATATATATAGGTTTAGTTAGTTATCGACTTACTACTTCTTGTTATGAACTCTAGGTCGTCAAAATATTTGTTTTTATAAAGTCGTTATGAGTTTACAAGTTTTCTTAACATGTTTCTAAATTTGCACTTTTTACCCTCAAGTTTGAAAATATACGAGTTTGGCCCTTACACTTTGGAAAAATGACATTTTGTACCCAAATATATTTCTCATTCAGAATTTACAGGTTTGGTCCCTCAAAAATCTGTTTTTACAAAGTTTAATCAAAAAGTTATATTTTTACTTTTAGTCCTCAAGTTTCGAATGTGACACTTTTGACCCAAAAACTTTAATTCATCTTTTTCCACTAGTTTCCCATATTTACAAAATGGATCTTAGACTTTTGCATGCATAAGTGACATATATAATAAATACCCTTAACTTCCCATAATGTTTATATTTAACCCGAAATGTGTGTATTTTACAAAATAGATCCAAAGTTCAATTTCAAAGTTAGTTACTTATTTAACTTTCTCTTTTATTATATTATGTTTTGTTCGAAAGTCGGTTCTTGTGTCACTATTCAACGACAAAAATCTATAATCTCCCATCAACTCCATTTTTTGTATAAAACAATAGTCAACTTTATTTTTCTATATAAGAACTCTATATTTAAAATCTAACCTCGATGTAACGAACGAGGATGACCGTTTTAATCGTCGGAAACTAGTGAAGCTTCACCGGAGATGACGCGACTCGCCTAGAAAAACATGTATCGTCGGAATTGTACACAACACTTGACGGAAGGAGCAACTTCGCTTGGGAAAGAATTAGAACAAATATGTTTGTTTTCACGTGTGTTAGAAGACGTGGAGGAAACAAAAACATGAGTCAAAATGAAATATGACACGTCTCTTCATGTCTCGTTGAGAGTCCTCGTCCATCTCCCTTGTCGATTTCGTCCATCTCCCTTGTCGAGCCTGTTAACCACTTGTCACCTCTTCTCAAAACCATTCATCACATGTTGGAAAACACCAAGCTTGTTGTAAACCATCTCTCGTCGAAATTTTCAAATGACTTTAGCTTTTACTCTCTTTCTTACTTAAACTAGCTCTTTGACTTGTTATTTATGATGTTAAGGGTTTTCTTTGTACTATGGATGGTTGTTTGTTCGAATGATGGTGTTCAAGTAATTTCATGTTTAAATGCGGAGATGGCGAAGAAGGTGGTAGAAAGAGGCTAGCAAAGGAGGAGAGGCAGAACCCGCTTGTTGCACAAAAACTCTATGTTTTTAACCCCAAAATTTTGCTACTGTTTGTATAATGGAGAGGAAAAAAAATAAAAGATGTGAGCCTTTGCAAGTGGGAGAACTAGCTTGTGAGATGTGTGAAATGAGGCAAAGAATGGTGACTTATATAGATAAGGAGGAGCATGATTCTTCTCTTCTTTTCTAGTTCTAATGTGATGAAAGTGATGGGTGAGTAGTTCTTGAGCATGCTTCACAAAGGACACACCATTGGAGCATGATTTGGTGTTGTCAATTCATAAGGGACATGAAGACTTTAGGACTTTTAGGTCTTTAGGTCAAAAGTAAGTTAGTGTTTAGGGTAGAATGTTTAGGTTAATATAGGATGTGTAGAGTGGCTAGGTTTAGTGTCTCGTTGGGATCAAGGATTTGATTTGTTGCTTTTGGTGTCTCGTTGGGTGATCACAGAAACAAGAAAAAAAAAGAAAAGAAAATGGCCATTGCACAAGCTCATATGCAAGATATGATAGATGCATGTGGCTTTTGTTTGATTTTCGTTGGTAGCACAAGAAAGAAAGACAAGACATGCAACATTGTGATGTTTTTGTTTTGGTTGTGTCTTGAACGAGGAAGCAAAGAAAAGAGAAACATACCTTTTATCTCCTCAATCTCATACACTCATGATACATATATTTTTGACCAAAGATGGATATTAAATTTGTTTTGTGCTTTGATTCGTACACGTTGGGTCATAGAAGCCAAAAAAAAATGACCAAAATATTACATGTGCATATTTGGTTTACAATTTCATTAAAGGTGTGTTTGGGCTAGGAGTTAGCGGATGGACTAGGCCCAAGTGGGATGAAAGATTGGGTTGGATCGGATGCAAGAACACGAGCCCAAAGAATGAAAATAGGAGTTGGGTCGGGTTTGGCTAGGAGACCAGGTAGAATATAAAAATATAAAACTTTATTATATATAATTTTCATTATCGAGGTCGAGGTGGAAAAATATCCCGTGACTTGTCGTGTTTAAAGTTCGAAACGAAGAAGAAAAAAATATGGCCGCGAAAATCGGTAGGGAAATTTACGAGTGGTTACGATTCCTACCCTTTAAAAAGAAACCACGCCCCTCGTGGTTTACGATTTACGCGAGAATCGTCGAGGGTCGATCACGGTGACGAGATGCGAGAATATATACTTAAAACGTGACATGGAAAAGGGATAGTCGCTCAAGAAAGATTCATGGCGTGAGGCGATAAGTGAACAACAGATAAAGGATTCATTAAACAGAATACAACACGGTTTTATAAAAGAGTACGATAGTTGAGTTCAAAACAGAGATAACAGAGTCGTATGAGGTTACGAAGGATAGAGCATAAGAGTGCCATAAGATATCGTGACCAGTGACAGAGGTGGTTTAAATACGTGTGCGAGAATCAAGCAGTTGTAAGTTACATAAAGAAATAACATAGAAGCAGTTATAGCATAGTGCGATATTGTAATAGTGGGCATGTTACGCAGTTTAACATAGAGATGTAACAAGTATAAGCATTCGTAGTCTACTCTACACTATCCTTAAATTAATTATTCCTTAATCTCATTAAGCTTGTTACATCAACATTATTCTCATTTAAACTTCGCGACCCAATCAAACAAGAACGTTTCTTAAAGTTTAAATGAGAATCAACTTATACACATTTAAACTTCGCAACCCAATCAAACAAGAACAGTCTTAAAGTTTAAATGTGAGTTAATTAAGAAACTTAATGACTTTGAGAAATAATTAATTTAGTTCAAATGAGAGCTTATACGAACCTAAAATATAGTAGTAACACATAGCACGACTACATCGTGTAGCAGTAGGCAAGGCATGGCAGACATCGGCAGCTGTGGCGGTGTTGAGGTGTTTTTAGGGAAATGTGGTTATAGTTTAGGTTTTAAAAAATACCTAATTCTCTATAACCTAGGCTCTGAATACCAATCTGTAACACCCCCAAAATTTCATAGCGGAAGCGTTCGGGTCATGGGGTGCTACTAAATCAATATACACAACACAAGGTAATAAAGAATGGAAATTTTATTCCATTTTCAAAATATAGATTTATTTAAGAAATAGTTTTACATCATTATTTCAAAGTGCGGAAGTAAAGCCCATAAAATATATGTTGTCCCATTAAATTTGTATTAGAATGTTTGGAAACACTTCAGATGCCAGTCTTCAATGAATGCCATTGCCATTGCCTTTCACTTATAAGTAAACCCGAGAAAAACATGCTAAAATGTCAACACAAAGGTTGGTGAGTTCATAGGTTTAAGTTAAAACATTCAAGTTGGACCATAGTTGCACATATAGCATCTCCGTGAATGACACTATATGCATAAAGGCTATTACGCTAGTACCAAGTTCATGCGACGAAACTAATTTACGACAGTGTGCATGCATCTAGAAGCATGATATATAAGCCCAAAGAAGTGTATTTCCAAAGTACACTCAATCAATACGATATGGTATACGTTCGACGCTTGCCTATCCGGTCAAACTTTAACGGGGTGTCATCCCCAATAGATCTATTTATAACAATCGCTTCCCAAAGGGAATTGACGGTAGCATAGTGGGATTCAAGGTTGTTTCGCATAATAGTGATTTCAGTTTCAGGTCTGAAAAGAGTTTTGCATGTTTCTCACCCCATAGTTTTATAAAGCAAGTAATGAAAGTAAAAGTGGGGCTATAAACTCACCTTAGCAGTTCGGTGAATAGGCACAAAGAGATCAAGTGTGATATAGCAGTGGCTCCTACCCGAAACCTAAGAACGAGATGACAAGTCTCAAAATAATGATATACGTTTGGTTTACGACCGAAAAGATAGAGCATTGAATATATAATTCAATAGAGCGTTATTAGCGTTGGTTTATAAATACATGATGACATCATTGGTGAGAGTTTGGTTTATTTACTTCGAGATGTGTCAGTATCAATTAGTGTTTTCATATATTTATATACTTATAAATATATATATAGGTTTAGTTAGTTATCGACTTACTACTTCTTGTTATGAACTCTAGGTCGTCAAAATATTTGTTTTTATAAAGTCGTTATGAGTTTACAAGTTTTCTTAACATGTTTCTAAATTTGCACTTTTTACCCTCAAGTTTGAAAATATACGAGTTTGGCCCTTACACTTTGGAAAATGACATTTTGTACCCAAATATATTTCTCATTCAGAATTTACAGGTTTGGTCCCTCAAAAATCTGTTTTTACAAAGTTTAATCAAAAAGTTATATTTTTACTTTTAGTCCTCAAGTTTCGAATGTGACACTTTTGACCCAAAAACTTTAATTCATCTTTTTCCACTAGTTTCCCATATTTACAAAATGGATCTTAGACTTTTGCATGCATAAGTGACATATATAATAAATACCCTTAACTTCCCATAATGTTTATATTTAACCCGAAATGTGTGTATTTTGCAAAATAGATCCAAAGTTCAATTTCAAAGTTAGTTACTTATTTAACTTTCTCTTTTATTATATTATGTTTTGTTCGAAAGTCGGTTCTTGTGTCACTATTCAACGACAAAAATCTATAATCTCCCATCAACTCCATTTTTTGTATAAAACAATAGTCAACTTTATTTTTCTATATAAGAACTCTATATTTAAAATCTAACCTCAGATGTACGAACGAGGATGACCGTTGTTGGGAATTATGTGAAAGTCTGGATTATACTGAAGTAAAGTGATTCTGCCGAGTAAAGTGGATTCTGCCGAAGACTTATTCTACTGAAGAATAATAGTGACTAGTTGGTTTCTACGGAAGTGTTTATTCCGTATTTAGTTTGTTTAGTGTGGATATACATGAGCTTTATTAGGAAGTGATTGTGTATATCTTATTTAGTTTTATGATTATACGTTTCTTGGAAAACGGTTTAGCGATATTGTTTAGGGTTCCTTGTCTATAAAAGGAACACATTAGAAAGAGTTATGTATCGATTGAAAAACTAAGTTTTAGTTAATAAAAAGATCCATAGAGGATCAAGAAGTTCTTAGTTATTACTTGTGTTTATATTCCGCTGCTGAACATAAGTTGTAGAGATTATCTTTTATTGTGCTTGTGATTACATAGGCATACATAACGATCCACGAGCTCAAGATCTATCAAGGTCTTTGTTTGTTTCAACAAGTGGTATCAGAGCCTCGTGAGAGTCTCTACGATACTAAGGACAAGCTTTTTCTAAACACCCATACAACCATAACAAAATCATCATGCCGGTTCGGATGTTGATCTTGAACTCACCAACAACCAAAACTCCACCCATCCGCAACAACTAAGTCTCTCTAATAGCAATGCTAAGTTTCCTTACCTTAAAAGGGAGGAATATGATCTTTGGGCGATGAAGATGCGGTGGATTTCCAATATTGATTGGAATCTATGGCGTAATAATTTTGAAGGGGAACAGTTTAAAGAGAACTACCACGGATGCTGCTGGGAACATGATTAATGTTCCTCCCAAAACTGCTGAAGAGTTGCTAGCGATTGAGAGAGAAACAAAAGTCGAACTATTCTTCAAGCTATTCTGAGGATCACTTGAGTGATTTTCACTTCATGCATGACGCCAAGGATATATGGCTAGCTATTAAAGCGAAGTTCGGTGGGAATGAGGAGTCTAGAAGGTTGAAGAAGTCCATGCTAAGACAACAGCCAGACTTTCGATCTCTCAAGAGGAAGGAATTCACAAGGGCTATGATAAGTTTCACAAGATCTTAAGTCGGTTGAACCAGCCTTCAAGCTGGGATAATGATGACTGTAACTCTAAGTTTCGAGGTCATTGCCTCCATCCCGCTACATGTAGAGCATAGCCTTAAAAGCTAAAGGTGGTTTGGACATGATGACCTTTGATGAACTTTACAACAAACTTAAAGCTCTTGAACATGATGTAAAGAAGCCCTTTTCATCATCT
Organism: Chrysanthemum makinoi; assembly: GCA_910596185.1. Classification (NCBI taxonomy): domain Eukaryota; kingdom Viridiplantae; phylum Streptophyta; class Magnoliopsida; order Asterales; family Asteraceae; genus Chrysanthemum; species Chrysanthemum makinoi. The sequence goes on from OU343225.1 coordinate 149,826,249, forward strand.
TCTTACGCTACTCATACTGCCTTTGTTGGAGCCTCTACTCCAAAGTCTTGCTATGGTCCAAGTCCATATCCATCATCATCTATATCGCTCCTTCATCAAGTTATCACTCTAAATCAAGCAACATTATGGAAGATGTACTTGGATCCTTCTTTGCTGATTATGATCCTCAGCAGGAACTAGCTTATGAGGATTTTGATCAGGTGGACCCGCTTGAGATGGAAGAGATGAAGTTGAGGTGGCAAGTGGCCATGCTTTCCATGGATATCAAGAATTTTGAAAGAAAAGCTGGAAGAAGGTTTGGATTCAAAGGACGTGATCCAGCAAGGTTTGACAAGAGGAAGGTTAAATGCTTCACATGCCAACAGATGGGGCACTTTTCTAGAGAATGCAAAGACAGGAAAGCAGGTGATGAGACAAGATACACTTCTTATCACAGATGATCGTAAGGAGGCAGGAACATCAAAGGGATCACCGCTTTGGTCACTCGGGATAGCAATGTGGAATGGAAGCAACATGAGGAGTCGATAATGATGGTCCCGATAATGTTGGGTTGATTGCTAGTGCATCTTGAGGATAGGCATGAACAGCATTGCCTTGATGGGCATCTCGTGTACAAAATTGTTTGTTTGGTTGTAGTGAGCGTTATAATGAACTTAAACAAGCTTATGATATTTTGGAACCTAAATATAATGAATATTATGTGGAAGTAGAAGCTTATAAAGCGGGCTTTAAAACACTAGAAAGATAAAAGGTTTGGTTTCAGAAGAATGAAATAGCTTATGGTGAAAAGATAGGTGTTTTAGAAAGAGATCTCGAATGTGCTTCAAATGAGTTAAAATGGTCCGAGAAGTTAAGAGCACTTAGAGTCGAAAAATCTAGAGCTTAAGGAGAAACTTAAAGAGGAAATTGCTAGGCATAAAGAATGGATGATGAATGGGAATAAGTTAGTTGGTTTTATTTATAGTAGTCAAGCTTCTAACTCTACAAAGATGGCGTTAGGGTTTAAGAAATATGTTGGCTTAGAAGCTAGGGATGACACACGAATCTACACCACCAAGCTAGCTAATTTTGTCAAAGAAGGCCAATTACATTCTACCCCTCGGTCCTATTAGAGGTGAACATATGCCTATTGATGTGTCCAAAATTAAAGACTTGGATGGATCATATCATCTCAGTATGGCAAAAGTCAAGAGACATGCCAGACCCTAATACTTCTTCTAATGACTTTGTCTTGTGTTAATGGTGACAAGTCCACCAAGCAAGGGTCTACAGAGAGTGATTCAAATGACAAGTCCGACCTTCCCAAGTCCGACTCAAGTCCTGACCTTCCCGAAGTCTACACCCCTCTTTGTCCAAAGACTACCAATAAGAGTGTCGAGTTGCCAAGGAATCCACTTCCAAGACAGTTGCCTCTCAAGACTTAGTTTTAATTCTTTGCATAATAATCGTTAAAAACAATTCTTTTCATGGTTTTGGTTTGAATACTTACTTGTAAGAATACTTTTTTGGTTTGAATAAATCTTCTCTCTAAGAAATTTGTGTGTGGAAGTAAATTTCATTTAATTAAGGATTGTGATTATCATGAGCAAAGAATGAGTAGGTGTGGTGACTCTAGGAATACTAGGCCTATGTGGACCAATGTGAATGAAATACCACCTTATGTTCCACAAGCCTCTAATTATAATAAATCTTTTCCTTGGAGAAGATCATTTGGAAAACCATATGTTCAATCAACCAAGGAATATTTTAAAATGGTTTTGGCCTAGATATATAAATCCTATGACCGATGGGAGAGGGTTCTCGGCATCACACAAGACCTCAACAGTTGTTCTTGGAATAAACATAGACCTAAGTTTCATTGGAAACCCAAGAACAATAGTGGATCTTATCTTTCTACCTGGTATAACTCATATGATCCATTAAGCAGGTTCAAGTCAGCAATGACTTGAGCCTCCATAGTGTACTAATATTCAGTATATTTTGTTGTTGTTGTAGGATCATCCCCTTAAGCATAAAGATGTTGGAATTGTTGACAGTGGTTGTTCTAGAAGTATGTCCGAAACAGGACATGATGCATAAATTTATACCTATTGAAGGTGGAGGCAATGTAACCTTTGGAGGAAGTGATGGACGAATTACGTGAAAAGGGACCATCAAAACACCTCACCGACTTTGAGAATGTTTATTATGTCAAGGAACTTCAACACTTCAATTTGTTTTCAGTCTCACAAATGCGACACTAAGAACAAAGTACTCTTCACAGAGAATGAATGTCTTGTGCTTTCTAAAGACTTCAAACTCCCAGAAGATACTTCAATTCTCTTTGAAGGTTCCTCTGAGTCATAATCGTATACATTTAACTTAACTAATGTCCAACCAACAGTGACTTAACATGTTTGGTGGCTAAAGCATCTGTGGATGAGTCCACCAAATGGCATAGAAGGATGGCCCATGTCAATTTCAAGACCCTCATCAACCACTCTCTAAACCGGGCCTTGTTCAAGGACTTCCGCCAAAGTATTCACGGTCGATCATAACTGCGTGTTGTATGCAACAAAGGAAAAGCAGTAATGAGCCTCCTACAAAGGTGTTCCAAACTTCAGCAGTCAACCATTATTTCTGAACCTCTTCACCGCTTCATATGGATCTGCTTTGGTCCAACTAAAGTGAGAAGCATTGATCATAAATATTTTTGTCCGGTGATTACCGATGGTTTTAGCAAATTTTGTTGGGTATTCTTTCTAAGGACCAAAGATGAAACATCTCTATGAATTTTGAAAGACTTCATTACCCTTATTGAGAATCAATTGAACAAAAAGGTGAAAGGAATTAGGTGTGATAATGGTACGAGTTCAAAATGCCATTCTCATAGAACTCTGCAGGTTGAAAGGAATCAAAAGGGACTATAGCACTCCAAGAACCCCTCAACAAAATGGGGTGGCAGAAAGAAAAATAGAACCTTAATAGAGGCTGCAAGATCAATGCTAGCAGACTCTAAACTTCCTACCATGTTTTGGACTGAGGTTTGTTGGTACGACTTGTTATGTACTCAATAGAGTGTCCATTACAAGACCACATTTTAAAACACCTTATGAACTTCTTTTGGGAAAGTTCTGTTATTCATTACCTTAAACCGCTTTTGGTGTCGTGGTGACAATCTTGAATACCAGGTGATCCTTTGGGCAAATTTGATGAGAAAGTCGATGATGGTTACATTGTGGGGTATTCGCTCATAGTAAGGCATACGAGTTTACAATATATCTCAAAGAAAATTGAGGAGACATTGAATCGAGGTATCTTGAAGACAAGCCTAATGTTCAAGACGCCGGGTCATGTTTGGTCATTTGATCTTGATTACTTGACTGATTACTTGGGTTATGCTAGACATAAGGTGATCAAAATGCGAGATTCGAAGTATCTACAACTACAAACGCAGACAATTTGGATGTTCATTCCGACAGTGGTCCGATGATGAACAACCCATTATAGTACCTTCCTTTTCTCTAACAATTTTGTAGGTGACACTTCAAGCTTATAACTTGATGTGGGTGAAGATGAATTCTATTATGCTTTGAGGACCTTGCAAGGAAGAAACAAGAGTATGCAAGCAAATTTAGATACTCGAGAGGAATGTTGAAGCAAGTTCTAATGCAAGACTCTGGCAGAAACTTCAATTCTCACGAAGGGAATCTGGTTCTTCTCACCTCTCCAATTAATTTGAAAGACATGTTGACTCGACTCCTATGTCTACTAAAGTGTCAACAGATCTTGGTGAACCTTATACAAGGTTTCCAACACCTTCGTGATCTTGGTCATCATCAACCTAAAGCGGCATCTTCAACACACCTTCCTATGATAATCGACTTTGAACCTACTCGTGACTAATCTTGATGATTCCATTGATGTCAACACCACCACTACGACAAGGATCAACAATGTACATCCACAAATAAATATTATTGGTGATCCTGATGCACTGTTAGAACAAGAGGTACTGTGGCACGTTCTAAATATGGACAAGTGGCTTTTGTCTCTTATGTCTCAAATCAACAGAGAGACAATCACACAGACTATGAACATTGTCTGTTTGCTTGTTTTCTCTCACAAGTGGAACCAACTAGTGTTACTCAAGCTCTTGAAGACTCAAGTTGGCTTGAAGCAATGCAGGATGAGATGCAACAGCTTCAAAATCACAGGTTTGGATATTGGTACCACTACCGATGGTAAGTATGCTATTGGGACAAAATGGATTCGAAGAATAAGAGATGCTCGGGTGTTGTCATCAAGAACAAAGCGCATTGGTTGCAAGGGTTATAGACAAGAGGAGGGATCGATTATGATGAAGTGTTTGCACGAGCAAGAGTTGAGGCTATAAGGATCTTCTTAGCTTATGCATCCTATATGGGCTTTATGGTCTATCAAATGGATGTTAAAGGAGCCTTCTTGTATGGTGAAATTGAAGAGGAGGTATATGTCACTCAACCTAAAGGATTTGAAGATCCAGATCATCCGACCTATGTTTATAAGGTAGTCAAAGCTCTCTATGGACTACATCAGCACCTAGAGCCCGGTATGCTAGGCTCTCTACATTTCTACAAGCAATTGTACTGAAGAGGTGCAATTGATAAGACTCTTTTCCTCAAGAAGAATTCCACTGACATTATTCTTGTGCAAGTGTATGTGGATGATATTATCTTTGGATCCACAAAGGAAGCTTGGTGCAGGGAGTTTGAGGAACTCATGAAGGGAGAGTTCGGATGAGTGCAATGGGAGAGATGACTTTCTTTTAGGTCTTCAAGTTCAGTGAGAAACCCGATGGTATTTTTATAAGTCGGGACAAATATGTGCTGGACATCTTGAAGAAGTTTGGTATGGAGGGTAATGGATCGCTACTACACCTTATGAAGCTCCAAAGACAAAGACCAATAATGAAGCTGATCCACCTGTAAATGTTCATTTGTACGTGTCTATGATTGGGTCTTTGATGTATTTAACTTGACTTCGGGCCCCGATATTACTTTTGCGTGAGTGTTTGTTCGACATCAAGTTACTCCAATCGACTTCCCATCTCAATCTTGTTAAGAAGATCTTTAAGTATATCAAAGGCCAACCTCTTCTTGGTCTTTGGTACCCAAAAGAGTCTCCTTTTAAGTTGGAAGCCTATAGTGATAGTGACTATCTTTGGTGCTAATCGGATAGGAGGTCCACTACCGGAGGTTGCCAATTCCTTGGAAAGAGATTGATTTCTTGGCAATGCAAGAAACAAACTATTGTGGCTACCTCATCTACGAAGCGAGTATGTGGTCGCTAATTGTTGTGGACAGGTTCTTTGGATTCAAAATCAGTTGTTGGATTATGGGTATAATTTCATGAACACAACAATTTTTATTGATAATCAAAGTACCATATGCATTGTTAAAAATCCAGTTTTCACAGTCGAACAAAACATATTGAAATCAGGCACCACTTTATAAGAGATGCATATGATAAAAATTTGATAAATGTGGTCAAAATACATCCGATGATAATGTGGCGATTTGTTAACAAAAGCTTTTGAAGGACCAAGGTTTCAACACCTTGTGGTCCATATTGGCATGCTTAACCCTTAACGGCAAAGTTTAAGGGGAGGCATAGGCCTCGTGGGAGGCATATGCCTCAGGGGAGGATTTATGTATAACTTTGCATTTTTTGCTATGTAATTTGTATATTTGTTTGTTTTGGTAACTAACTCTAACCTGCTAATGTAAGTTTAGTGTGTTTCTTTGTTTTGTTTGTGCATGTTTCGTGTTTGTTTTGCGTAGAATGGTTGTCTCGATAAGTTGTGTTATGGTCAAGAAAGCTTAAGTGGTTTCTTCGAATTCATTGTCTTTGAAGTGTGCTATTTGTTTCCTCCGAAGTTGAAGTATCAAGTCATATGATTCAATCAAAAGAAGTACGAAAGCAAATAGATCATTCATTCATTCAAGAAACAGTTTACATACAGAGTAATCAGCAACATCAAAAGCATCTACATGATCTAATAGTCCTAATCTATTACATATCATCTGTTCCAACATCTAAAGATGAGCACGATGAGCATGACCGCCACATATTTCACACTAATAGTTGTTGGATATGCATGATCGCTCACATTTTTGGCACTAAATGTCGGCTTTCACGCTTTTGTGATAAGCATAACCAACTCTAACAGATGCTAAGGATCAAAATGGAGAGGATGGATTGATGAAAACGAAGAAGCTAAAGCTGATTGTGGTAGAGAGATGAGAAGGAAAGATTTTCATTTATGCATCATCTACTCTTTCAATCATACATCAACTTACATCATTTTCCTTTTTCCATTCCTTGATACGATATGTGATGATGCACCAAAACATGATGCCAAGAGACCAAGCACCACCTTTCTTCCCATAGGAAGTGGTGGATTTTTGGCCCGTGACCTTCGTTGAGGCCTAGGTGATGAGGGTTGGGAATAAGATGTTCCCTCATTATAGGATTCATCAGTCTTCACAGATACATTTGGTTTCTCAACACTTTCATCTGCTGATGAGGAGAGAAAAGGTGACTTCTTTGGTAGTGGATATGGTTTTGGAAAATAGTTAAACCATGTATTGGTATCTTCACTAGATGATGAGGATGTTGTTGTGAGATCTATGATCTCAAGTTTGGTACTCATGATGAGTTTGGTTAATTTTGAAGGATTGAAGAGATTAGGGTTTGATATTATTTGGGGATTTTGATGAAGAAGTCTGTGTGCATTGGGATTATTTTATAGACGGGTTCAAGTGGTAAGAGAATTAATGTGTGTGGGTGAAACAGAAAAGATATTTACCAAGCTTCGTGAGTAAGTCTTCGTTTCTTAGAGGGTTCTACTTCAGCAGATGATTTCGTTTCTACCGAAGGTATAAGTGAATTCGAGGAAAAGTAGAAATCCACGTCAGCTTTGGTCAACTTTGACTAAAATTGAGAACTTTCTATTTATTCTCTCCGGAATATTTTCGCTCCATATTAATTGATTTAATTACTCTCTCATTAAAAACACTTCCTTTTGTGAAAAATCGTAACCCTAATCCTCAAAATCACTCATGGCACTTCAATTTAAACACGATCATAACAAGGTTGCTTTTCTTGGGACTGCTCGAGGAGATGAGCTTTATAGGCCGATGATTTCTTTCTTACTAAGATCAAAGATTGTATATGCATTGACGCATTATCCAGATGCAATATATGAAACTTTGATTACTCAATTTTGGGCGTCGGCAGAAAAGAGAGGAGATATCTTGAGATAGTTGCAAGTGTTGATGGACAAGTGTATGTGGTGACAGAGGATTTGATCAGAAGCCAACTTCGTTTGGACGATAAGAATGGGGTTTATCATTCTGACTCTACAATGGTGCTTGAAGGACTTAGAGCAATTGGATATCAAAGTACGAGGACAGATATGTGGTTGAAAAATAAGCTCTGTCCTATGTGGAGATTCTTGGTTCATACTTTGGTGCAGTGCATGAGCAATAAGTCGAGGTGGGATCAATTTTCAACACAAATGGGATGTGGTATTGTTTGTTTATCTAAGGGTTTAACTTTTAATTTCTCTAAGTATATCTTTGATAATATGGTAGAAAATATAACTAGGACAAAGGGTAAGTTTTTGATGTACCCTAGGTTCTTACAGATGATATTGAATATTTCTACACAAACCCAAGCCTTTTATCCCATAAGTGTTCTGACTCCCAAGTTATTTGCTACAATGAGAACTAAATTTGAAGGGACACATTTTCCTTTGTTAGCTGCAATGTTACCTCAGGAGAATGAGACTGATAATGAGCTTAATGTAGTTTTACCTTCCTCCAATCCTACTGATGGAACTCCTTCAGTAGATGGTGGTGAAGGTCCTTCGTTGTTGCTTGAAGCATCTATATTTTCACCAAGACCATGTTCTAGTCCAGCATTTATTCAAGTTCCTATTGAAGCGCTTCAGATCAAATTGATGAATTTCAGGTTGATACTGACAGATTGTCCACACCAAGTCCTGTTAGGACTCCATTTGGTGAAGGTTGTTCTAATGTTGATCAGGATAATGTTGCTTCTGAACATTCTACTGAAGTTCCAATTACAACTGAACAATCACATGATGCTGATGAAGAACCTATCACACTTACCTCATTATATGCTCGTGAATAAGCTTACGTGTGAGGTGATTGGTCTTAAGTCTAAAGAACTTGCGAAACTAAGTCTTCTTGGTGATAAGATTATGGGCTTGGAGAATAAAGTTGAGCACTTGGAAAAACTGCTAAGTCGAAGAAAGTACAAAGGGAAATTTGATTTCTTCGATGAGGAGGACACTGAAAATCTTAATGAATCTCTTGAGATATTGGCTGATGTGGCACTTACATCTGATGTTCATTCTTCTATTGCTAAATCTTCAAAGAGCAAGGAACCTATTCTATATACTAGCAAAAGACGAAGACAATATTTGAATATTGTACATGCTGATACTTCAAAGGAGCCACATATGGTTGATGCATCTGCTGATGTCCTAGTGAAGGAGGTTACTACTAGTCATGGTCAAACTTGCGTCTATCCCGAACATTCAAATGTGTCGCCTTCCTTGAGATAATGAAGAAGTTTTTATTGGGGAGAATGTACAAGTTGAATGATTCTTCTCGAGGTTTTCTACACCTATAGAGGAATTGTCTCAACCTATTTCCTCGATGTGGGTTTGATTGCTTCGAAGCTCACTTTGGTTATGCTGAAATTGGTTCTGAGATATCTTCGAGACAGGACAGACTTCGTGATTGCTGATTTGCTGAAATCGGAAAAGTGACTAAAGAACAATATCAAGCTCAGCTGGATTATTTGCCGATTATGAGAATATCCAAAAGAGTCGTGTTGTGGCTAAATTTTTCAAGATCAGGTATGCTTCGATTTGACTCGAAAAGGAAATTAGAGCTTGATGAATTCTTTCCTACGATTCGATGATCAATGGGATGGTTATATTTCTCAAGGTGCTTCATCGATCCTTCTCTTGCAAAACTTATCTTAGGAGATTCTTTTAATGATGATGATTTTGTGGAGAAAATGAAGGCACTTGGTAATCAAAGAAAGCTAGAATCTGCTGCTAAGAGAAGAGCTCTTATTGATCAAAGAAATAAAGCTAAAAGAGACAGACCTATGACTTGCTCGAAGAGGAATTATATGCGAAGAGTTGTGAAGAATGCTTTTATGTATAATTCGGTATGTCCATGAAGCAAATTCGACTTTGTCGATGATGCTTTGATTCGACAGTATAATCACGGTTATGAAGTTTTCTTCACAAGGTACTATTTCTTCTTCATTGGAGAATCGTGATTCAATGCCCGATGTTCCTACACCAAGAGACGAAAAACAGTTGAAATTGTGGATAATTTTGATACTGTTTTGCCTTCGATGGTATCTTCAGTTGTTCCTTCAAACACATTCGATGCTACTCCTTCTTCTCGAATGGTTGTTTCTTTGAATCTTCTTTAATTTCTTGACATGTTGTCCATTGTGGATCTTAATGATTCTCGATTCAGAGACTGATTTACTGATTGGTACTCACCACATTGATGGTATGGAAATGAAGAGTTTGGTTACAAGAAGTTCTGATAGATTGGCTAAGAAACATGCTTCCAGGAATACTGATTTTGATATCCAAGCTGATGAATCTACTTTTATTGAAGTTGGAACTGTTGATGATTTTCCTGAAGGAACTCATGTAATTTTGGTTGATTGGAAAGCCGGAAAGTGAATCGTGTCTAGGTGGATACTACTGTTCTTGAGTTTAATTTCTTGAAGGAAATTCTTCATTTGGTGACCAGACATGATTTGAAGATGTTGTATGATCATGTAATTCAGTATTATAAGTATCATTCAAAGCTGGTTCTGTTTTATATCTTTTGGGTGATCTTCAAGTTATGTTTGATTCTGATTCTCCAAATGGTAAAGGGTATTCTATTTGGAAGAATTCTCATAAATGGGAGATTGAGAGTTGGAGGTTTTATACTTTGCCTTGTGTCTGTGTAGTTCAGACTACATGTGGGATGATTTTGTGTATGCTATCAGATAGGCTTTATCCTTTATCTGATATTTTTATGGAAAGGTTGCTGAGACACAAGTTGGAAGTGCCTCCTAATCCGGTTGGCAATGATGACCTTCATGCTATTCAATGTGTTGGTTTGATTAAGAATCAACTTCTATCACATAAAGGTTCATCTTGATTGTAATTCTTTGTAATATTTGTTTTCTTTATTTTTTTTAGTTAAAAAAAAAAAATGATTTTGGTTTTATCTAACTTTTTCTTGCAGGTTTGTTGTATGTTTTTGGTTCTTGACTCACCAGATATACTTTGTGTATGTCCAAGAGTTAGCTAGTCCAAAGGGTACAGCTTTGGTAAAGACACCTCAAATCTGTTGATAGTCTTGTAATGATTTGTGAAAATCATAGGGTCTGCAACCACCCATGCTTAATTGAAGAGTGTTGTATGGTTTTCAATTCACCATGTTTTATTCCTATTTGGAATCCAAGAATTGGCTAGCCCACTTGTATATGGCTTGTGGTAAAGGCAGTGGCATATTCCATATTTGGTTCTTAATTCACCAATTCTAAGAATTAACTAGTACTGAGCAAACGGCTGTGTAAAGACATTTCAAATCCGTTTATATGGTTGCTTTGGTTTGCCAATAAATCGAGATGGTTATCGGTGTACCATAGTTTACAAACTTAAACATATGGCTACTCCAGTAGTGATGGCTATTGGTAAAGAGACATCAAATCCATTTATTTTCAATGATTCACCTCTCACAGGAGTTAACACACCTGGATGTGATGAGAATAGTATGCAACTAATTGTTTTGATGTACCTATTGTCATTTGTTGCTGCAAAGATATAGAGTTTTAAAGTTTCTTCATCATAGAGATGTTCTTTGGATTCTTTCGTTGTGTTGCTGCTCGTGTTCAATCCTCTAGTGCTGTCAGATCTATCAAGAAACTGGAACTTAACAAGTCAAATTCCAGTTTAGGGGAGGATTGTTGGGAATTATGTGAAAGTCTGGATTATACTGAAGTAAAGTGATTCTGCCGAGTAAAGTGGATTCTGCCGAAGACTTATTCTACTGAAGAATAATAGTGACTAGTTGGTTTCTACGGAAGTGTTTATTCCGTATTTAGTTTGTTTAGTGTGGATATACATGAGCTTTATTAGGAAGTGATTGTGTATATCTTATTTAGTTTTATGATTATACGTTTCTTGGAAAACGGTTTAGCGATATTGTTTAGGGTTCCTTGTCTATAAAAGGAACACATTAGAAAGAGTTATGTATCGATTGAAAAACTAAGTTTTAGTTAATAAAAAGATCCATAGAGGATCAAGAAGTTCTTAGTTATTACTTGTGTTTATATTCCGCTGCTGAACATAAGTTGTAGAGATTATCTTTTATTGTGCTTGTGATTACATAGGCATACATAACGATCCACGAGCTCAAGATCTATCAAGGTCTTTGTTTGTTTCAACAACCGTTTTAATCGTCGGAAACTAGTGAAGCTTCACCGGAGATGACGCGACTCGCCTAGAAAAACATGTATCGTCGGAATTGTACACAACACTTGACGGAAGGAGCAACTTCGCTTGGGAAAGAATTAGAACAAATATGTTTGTTTTCACGTGTGTTAGAAGACAGGGAGGAAACAAAAACATGAGTCAAAATGAAATATGACACGTCTCTTCATGTCTCTCGTTGAGACAGTCCCTCGTCCATCTCCCTTGTCGATTTCGTCCATCTCCCTTGTCGATTCGTTAACCACTTGTCACCTCTTCGAAAACCATTCATCACATGTTGGAAAACACCAAGCTTGTTGTAAACCATCTCTCGTCGAAATTTTCAACAGCTTTAGCTTTTACTCTCTTTCTTACTTAAACTAGCTCTTTGACTTGTTATTTATGATGTTAAGGGTTTTCTTTGTACTATGGATGGTTGTTTGTTCGAATGATGGTGTTCAAGTAATTTCATGTTTAGCCGGAGATGGCGAAGAAGGTGGTAGAAAGAGGCGGCTAGCAAAGGAGGAGAGAACCCGCTGTTGCACAAAAACTCTATGTTTTCTAACCCCGACCTTTTGCTACTGTTTGTATAATGGAGAGGAAAAAAAATAAAAGATGTGAGCCTTTGCAAGTGGGAGAACTAGCTTGTGAGATGTGTGAAATGAGGCAAAGAATGGTGACTTATATAGATAAGGAGGAGCATGATTCTTCTCTTCTTTTCTAGTTCTAATGTGATGAAAGTGATGGGTGAGTAGTTCTTGAGCATGCTTCGACAGTGACACACCATTGGAGCATGATTTGGTGTTGTCAATTCATAAGGGACATGAAGACTTTAGGACTTTTAGGTCTTTAGGTCAAAAGTAAGTTAGTGTTTAGGGTAGTATGTTTAGGTTAATATAGGATGTGTAGAGTGGCTAGGTTTAGTGTCTTGTCCCTCTTTTTGATATCATACATTCACACGCACATGTATATATGGGATCAAGGATTTGATTTGTTGCTTTTGGTGTCTCGTTGGGTGATCACAGAAACAAGAAAAAAAAAAAGAAAAGAAAATGGCCATTGCACAAGCTCATATGCTAGATATGATAGATGCATGTGGCTTTTGTTTGATTTTCGTTGGTAGCACAAGAAAGAAAGACAAGACATGCAACATTGTGATGTTTTTGTTTTGGTTGTGTCTTGAACGAGGAAGCAAAGAAAAGAGAAACATACCTTTTATCTCCTCAATCTCATACACTCATGATACATATATTTTTGACCAAGGATGGATATTAAATTTGTTTTGTGCTTTGATTCGTACACGTTGGGTCATAGAAGCCAAAAAAAAATGACCAAAATATTACATGTGCATATTTGGTTTACAATTTCATCAAAGGTGTGTTTGGGCTAGGAGTTAGCGGATGGACTAGGCCCAAGTGGGATGAAAGATTGGGTTGGATCGGATGCAAGAACACGAGCCCAAAGAATGAAAATAGGAGTTGGGTCGGGTTTGGCTAGGAGACCAGGTAGAATATAAAAATATAAAACTTTATTATATATAATTTTCATTATCGAGGTCGAGGTGGAAAAATATCCCGTGACTTGTCGTGTTTAAAGTTCGAAACGAAGAAGAAAAAAATATGGCCGCGAAAATCGGTAGGGAAATTTTCGAGTGGTTACAATTACTATCAACAGCTCATTTCCACATGCTCATACATACATCAGAAAGACATTCTCATCAAAGATCTAAGCAAAGAAAAGTTCAGCAAAATTTCACTTCAAAGTCAGAAAATCAGAAAAGTCACAAGTCAAAGATTAGAGATAAAGAATGTAAACTTCACATGTATGGATCACAAACTTCACAGGAAGTATGAGCATGTTGGAAAAAGACCTAAAAGCACCAGAAACAAAGATGTTGATAAAAGGCAGATTTCACAACTGATCACAATAACAAGAACAAAGAACAAAGATGCAAAGAATCAAAGACGTCACAAGCTATGAACACCAAAGAAGTTCAAGACGTCGAACGACCTAAGCAAGAAAACAAATGATGACCAACCATTAGGGGGAGATTGTTAGGAACATGTTTTATTATCAAGTGTAGGTCATTTCATTTGTAATAGGTTGTTAATAATTATGGTTTATAAATGTTTATAATTAGATTTACAGCTCATGTAGTAAACCCATGAGCTGTGATAGAAGGTTCTTCTAGAACCAAGGGGAAACACACCTACTTATGTAATCACTATAAATACCCCCTCCCTTGAAGGGAGAGGGTGTTGGTTCTAATTGCAATTATCATTTTCATTAATACTTCATTAGTTCCTTTCACTTTCTTTCTCTAAAACTTTCTCTCTCTAAAAATACATATTGATGTGATAGAATGGTGACCTAACACATTCCAACAAGTTTTTCCTTATCTTTGATATTCTTATTTAGATAAGTATCCTTCGTTTTGTTTTGAGATCGTTTAAAGACGCTGAAAATAAACAAAACGATGTTTTTGTGAGTTCAAGGAGCGGAAGTGGATCGTTTTCATCCGGCTTGTTTTGTGAATTAGGCTTTTTTGTGAAGAGATTGAAGACATATTTTTCTATTTTTTTGTTTTTTCACCTGGTGTTAGAAAAAGTTGTTGGACTTAGATAATATATAGATCTGAGCCGAGCCAAATATGGTATTGGTAGGGGATATGGTATCTACTAACTTTCCCATCATTTACAAAAATTATTTATTATGACACTGATTTTGAGAATGAACCATTTAATTGTAGTTAACGATTCTCCATTTATCAACAAAATCTCTTCAATATTGAATAATTAATGTAAATAATTTACAACAAACTACTTGTTTAAATAGGATTACAAGACAAGATCTACAAAGAAAATAATAATAAATTTCGTCACACGCTTCTGCAATGTTCTTTGTTATTTTTCATTAATTAAATTCAATACTAAACACCCCCCCCTTCATTAATTCCCCTTTGCCTTAGTGTGATCTTGCATAGAATTGGAGAAGGAAAATACAAGAAAACTGATTATAGGTGTTCATCGGGGTCTTTCTCCCTATTTGTTCCACATTTAGTCCTTGTGTAGATCTTGAACTCTGACGTTAAACTTTGCGTAGGGTGGATTTTCATTGAACTTATACATGAAACTAAATTGTGGTTAAGATCTAAATGGCTGCGAAACATAAATCATGTTGATATTTTTTATGCTTGATTTGTGAAAAAGCTGACACTATTCCATATGTTTGTAGTTTTCATAGGGTACGTTGATTAACACACTCATTCATTATTCATAATAATAGTGATACCTAACATGTCTTGTCATCCTGCCACCCATGCAATAGGTTTAAGTTAGTGCGAAACTAGTGTGATAGGTTTCCGAATACAATAAAGATATATCTTATTTTATTTTAAACAAATTACACAAAAAATTAAAATGTAACAAATGTGAAATAGTTGACTACGAAATAATGCGACATGGTCTGCGATTACCATACATTCCAACTATAAACTTTACATCTTTATAAACATTTTTCAAGTATAATCACCGAAACTAGTGTTGATATTGTAAAATATTACATAAAAAGTATTTCCACCTAGTCTAAAGAGTGAAGAATTTTTTCTTCTGTAAGGTTCCGATCAGTGTTACAAAAAAAATGAAATAGAGATGTGGTAGCCTTTGCTCACCGTAATAATCGTGGACGATTGTTCCAACATAAACATTAATAGCACGATTCTAGTTCGATGGCATGAGCATATAAGCATAATAAAATCACAAGTTATTGTGACTCTAATGCCATGATAACATCAAATAGTCCTAAATATTAAGTGTCAATTTCCTCCGATAATGCTCGTATTTTATATCATTTATATGGATTTACGCTTGTTTTCCTCTATATTTCACTTTCAGGTAAATTACGAGCATTGGAGCTAATGAGACGCGGATTTGGAGAGTTTATTGAAGATATACGATAGTATGCTCATTTTGAAGATGTTACGGCGTAACTCTCCTCTCACATTACGCCGTAACAGAAGCGTGGCTCAGAAAACCAACTAAACTGAGGATTACGGCGTAACTCCATCCTAAGATTACGCTGTAACTAATTAGGTTAAATGAGGTTCCGCGCCGCTGCAAGCTACGATGTAACTAATTCCACATTTACGGCGTAACCGCGATTTATTGAAGATATAGCGTAACTCATTCCTGATGTTACGCCGTAACCAGCTTTTCCAGAGCAAATTACGATAACAATGCACTGCTAACTAAGGATAATGAATGCTTAAAATTTTAACTCAACATTTTTCAAACACAAGAAAAACGTGAAAAAGGTTTTGAAGTCGCTTTTGCTAAATCCTACCAAAACGAAAAACCTTTGGAAAAACATATATGTGATCTAGTTGCATCCAAGAATGCTTTGTTGTCTCAAATAAAACAACTGAAATATGATCATAAACAACAAATTAACGCTCTCACTTTGGAAACTCAAAAATCCAAGTCTGAGTTGTTAACTTGTCAAAAACAGTTCTGTGAATACAAAAAGCATTCAAAGAAACGAATAGATGACTATCTTGAAGAAATTGTCGACTTATAAAACAAAATCAAAAAAGGTTCGAAATGTTGTTTATAAACAGGGTGAGTCAATCACAACTATTCAAAAGTTTACTTTTAAACCAAATCCAAATGGATATGGACCGAATCTTGCTGATTACAAACCTAAGTTTTCAAATAGAGCATTCAAACCAAATCCTCAAGTTTACAGTGCAGAACACAGAATTGATGATTCCATTATGACTGTTGTTGAATATAATCGCATGAAGGAATTAGATGCAGAAGACGAGAGTCGGTCAAAATTGGAAAATGTTGTTTATATCTAACCATTTAACTATTCAAAAGCCGTTACTTTCGTCACTCAACAGGATCTTTCTAACACACCTTGGGTTATCACACCTACTTCTGAGTCTTCTAATGAGGGTCCCCTTTCCAATACTGCATAAATTAATGGTCCTTTACCTTCACTCAATGAAATAAAGCCATTAGCTGAACAATGTAAAGTTATAAAATATTTTGAAACATTCTTATCGGACATCAAACTTTTGGAACGTGAAATTGAAATCAATTCTGAAATAAAAGTTGAACATTTTCAATCGCCTCAAGCGCGAGCCCAAAGAGATATTTTTCAGAAAAGAATTTTACCTCATGTCCGAAATTTGAAAATGTGTGCAACATATTGGGAAAAGGATTTTCACAAGGAACTTGGACTTATGAAAAGAGTTTTCGAACAAACAGAAACATCTATTTCAAATACAAAACGTAAAAAGAAAATGTTACGAAAAGATGTTGATCGACTCTTGGAAGATGTAATCTGTGCTGATACCATTAATGTTGTGCTATTACATTCTGTTGCATAAGCATTTGATTATATCTCTGCTGATTCTGTTGAAAATGTTGAGAATACCGATAATGTGCAGGAAATCAAATCTTTGAAAACTGAAAACGAGCGTTTGATCAACGAACTTTCAAATGCAAAATGTCGTCTTCAATGGTGTCAAAAGGATTGTCAAAATCAAGAACTTGCTTTGCAAAACAAAATCAACCAGTTGCGTTCAAAATATGTTGATCCAAAAATAGAACATCTTGATGATCAAAACGTGTCTTTAAAGTGTCAAATTTCAAAATATGAACAAGAAATTGCCAAAGTCAAAACAGAATATGGTGTCATATTTAATTTGCTCAAACAGACTCGTGAAAAAGCATCACAAAAACTTGATAATCATCTTGCACACACTAAAGATGTCGTACATAGTAATGCACGAATTCGCTCTGAAAATCAAGATTTGTTGCACACTATTGTTGAGTTGAAAGCAAAGCTAAGAAAGTATGATAATGATAAGCTTAGTAACACTAATATTCCTGCACTTGAAAAAAAAAAACTTGACTCTAGAAAACCAACTGACAAAACACAAGATTCTAATGTGCTTCCTTCTACCGATACAGGAGTAGTTGCCTCTTTTCCCAACGCTAGCACTTCACAGCTTAAGAGCACATCAAGGAAGAATAGGAAGTTGCGACGTAAGAAAAGAACAATAAAGACCTCTGAAGTAGAAGAACACCTTAGGACTTTGAATAAGACTCAAGTTGCACCCACTTTAGATATTGCGTCTCACAAATGTAATGGAAAAAGTGATGTAACAAATGCTGCACCTTTAAGTACTTTAAATGTTAAGTTTGAAGCTTCTTGTGTTGGTTGTCGTAAAAGTATGTTTTCTGGTTGTCATGACAAATGTGTTGCTAAAACTATTTTATCTCGTAAGCGGAACAATAGAAAACGGAATACCTCTAGGCCCACTAATGCTTCTAAGTCTGTGCTAGGTAAACCGCCTTCTAGTGCTCATGCTTTAATCATTGATGTACCTTTAGAACCCACTTCACCTCCTAGGAAGAACTTATCACCTAGTGCATTCACTAAGACCAAAGCTAAGACTAGTTGGAGATGGCAGAAATGGTTACATAATACACTTGGCTTTACATGGATACCTAAAATCATAAACATGTGTGTTTCACCTATAACTGCATCGGAACCCTCTAACTCTTCGAGTTCCACATCTACTTCTATTCCATCTGTGTCGTCGTGTGTAATGCGGTGTGATACGATCATCCTCTGGGTTGTTGATAACGGATGTTCCCGACACATATGACAGCAATCTTAAACTGTTATCAAACTTTGTTTCAAAGTTCATTGGCACTGTCAGATTCGGGAATGATCACTTCATGGTACTGTCATGGGCTTCGGAGATTACATCAATAGGAACATCGAAATTAGCAGAGTTTATTATGTGGAAGGTCTCGTCACAATCTCTTTTCAGTCGGTCAATTTTGTGATGGAGATTTGGAAGTTGCTTTTAGGGAAAAAACTTGTTTCATTCGTGATCTAAAAGGAAACGATCTTATGTCTGGTCAACGCACATCAAGTCTTTACACAATCTCAATGCAAGACATGATTGCTTCTTCTCCCATCTGTCTAGTTTCTAAGCCAACATCTACAAAATCCTGGCTATGACACTGGCGTCTCTCACATCTAAACTTTCAAACCATAACCAACCTTGCACGATTCAAACTTGTTGAAGGTCTCCCACGATTTCGATATTCAAAAGATCACCTATGCTCAGCTTGTGAACAAGGAAAGAGCACTCGTGCTCATTTTTCTTCAAAGGTGGAACACAGCTCACAACATGTGCTTCATCTTCTTCACATGGATTTGTGTGGCCCGATGCGTGTGCAGACAATTAATGGCAAACGCTACTTTTTGGTAATTGTCGATGACTACTCAAGATGGATTTGGGTTTATTTTCTTCGAAATAAAGATCAAGCTCCATAGATGATCATCACCTTTCTCACGAAAATTCAAGTTCAGCTCCGGAACACAGTCAGACAAATCAGACCAGACAAAGGAACCAAATTTGTGAATCAAACTCTTCGTGCATATTATGAGAAAGTGGGAATTGAGCATCAAACATCAATTGTACGAACACCGGAACAAAATGGGGTTGTTGAAAGATGAAGCCGTACGTTAGTGGAAGCTGCAAGAACGATGTTGATAAATGCAAAAATTCCAGATTACTTGTGGGCTGAAGCCGTGTCAACTGCATGCTACACTCAGAATCGTTCAATGATTACCAAACGCCACAACAAAACACCCTATGAACTTATCCACAACCACAAACCAAATCTTAAACACTTTCATGTCTTTGGATCTCTTTGCTATCCAAATAATGATCGTGATGACTTTGGTAAGCTCAAAGACAAAGATGACATTGGAGTCTTTGTTGGATATTGTGAAAACTCTAAGGGTTACCGGATCTGGAATCGTCACACAAGGGAGATTATGGAAACAATTCATGCCAATTTCGATGAACTTACAGAAATGGCTTCTGAGCAAAACAACTTGAAATCCGGTCATAACCGTCTAAACTTCCCCCAAACCCCATCATCAGCTGAACCAAGCCTCCAGCTTACTCGTCAACAAATGGAACAACTATTTGCTCCTCTGTTTAGTGATGATATTGATCAACGTGCTCCAGATGTATCAAATGTTACCGCTACTCAACCTGATAATAATCCAATACCTGATACACCTGAAACAACAACAACTGTTGAAGAAGCACCTCCAATTGACTCTACAACAACAGCCGAACAAACCGCATCCAATGAGGTCGAACCAGCTAATGATATTCTGAACAATGAAGTACCACAACGTGCAGATTTTGATCCAAATGTGTTCTTCAATCCTTTTGCAAATGAAGCTGCCACTTCTGATGTTGCGGAATCACCTACAAGCCATTTGAATCCTCCAAATTTGCAGAATGTATATCAACATCAACCCTCCACACATCATTGTACTAAAGACCATCCTCTTGTGAACATCATTGGAAACCCAAATCAACCAGTCGTAACTAGACAACGCCTTCATACTGACGGTGAACACTGCATTTATGCACTTACTGTTTGTCAATCTGAACCCAAAAACATTAAAGAAGCAATGACCTATGACAATTGGATTGAATCCATGCAAGAAGAAATTAATCAGTTTAAACGCTTTGAAGTATAGGAATTGGTTGAAAAACCAACTGGGGTCTATGCTATTGGTCTGAAATGGATTTGGAAAAACAAGATGGATGATGAAGGTACGGTTATCAGAAATAAGTCACTTCTGGTTGCTAAGGGTTATATACAAGAAGAGGGGATTGATTATGAGGAATCATTCGCACCGGTTGCTAGACTTGAGGCTGTTCGGATCTTTCTGGCATTCGCGGCTCACATGAACATCACGGTCTTTCAGATGGACATCAAAACCGCTTTTCTGAATGGTAAACTAAAAGAAACGGTCTATGTTAGTCAGCCAGAAGGATTTGTTGATCCAGAGTTCCCTAATCACGTCTACAAACTGAACAAGGCTCTCTACGGTCTCAAACAAGCTCCTCGGGCGTGGTATGATAAGTTATCATCCTTTCTTATTGCCAATAATTTCACCAAAGGATCGGTCGACCCAACACTTTTCATACAATATCACGGGGCACACATTTTAATCGTTCAAGTTTATGTGGATGACATCATTTTTGGGTCAACACATCTAAAGTACTCAAACGCTTTTTCAAAACTTATGAAAAAACATTTTGAAATGTCCATGATGGGTGAACTTACGTTCTTTCTAGGACTGCAAGTTCATCAATCACCCCGCGCTATTTTCTTGAGTAAGTCCAAATATGCTCTTGAAATTTTAAACAAACATGGAATGCAAACCTGTGATACCTATGCCACACCGATGGCACATACAAAGAAACTGGACGTTGATTTGCATGGGAAATTGGTTGACCCTACCAAATACCGAAGTATCATTGGGTCTCTCATGTATCTAACAACCAGTAGACCTGATATTGTCTTTGCTGTATATCTTTTCTCCCGTTATCAGTCGCGACCAACTGAAAATCACCTCTCTGAGGCTAAAAGAATCCTCCGATACATCAAGGGAACCATTAATTTGGGAATCTGGTATCCGAAGAATTCTGGTTTTGAACTAATAGCTTTTTCAGACGCTAATCACGCAAGTTGCTTAGATTCTCAGAAAAGTACTTCAGGAGCTCTACAATTTCTTGGTGATAAACTGGTGTCATGGCAATTGAAGAAGCAGGATTGTACATCGCTGTCCTCAACAGAAGCAGAATATGTAGCCATGTCGGCGTGTTGTACTCAAGTCATTTGGATGAGAACACAACTCAAGGACTATGGTTACGTATTTGATAGAATCCCGATGTACTGCGACAATCGAAGTGCTATTGCGATCTCGTGCAACTCTGTTCAACATTCAAAGTCTAAGCACATCGATCTTCGATATCATTTCATCAAGGAGCATGTAGAAAAGGGTACCGTTGAATTATACTTTGTGGGTATTGAATATCAACTGGCAGACCTTCTCACCAAAGCCTTAGCTCCTGCTAAGTTTACTGAGCTGGTCCACCGGATTGGCATGAGGTGTTTGACTCCTGAGGAACTGGACGAATTTTTAACACAATCTTAAAACCAGTCAAACACCAAAACCTCTTTTGTAAATACTTTATTAAAAACAAAATAGAAAAATATAAAATTTCATAAAATACAAAAATATTCTTCTATCTAAAACAAAAATTGCAAGTACAAATCTTCCGTCAACACTTTGTTCTATCAAACCTTTCATCAATTTTCCCGAACAAGTGTTGAGGGGGAGAAAGTAAATATTTTCCAGTTTCATAAAACCTTGTACTTGCAGGTTACCATTAATATGTTGTTTCTTCTGAAAAGGTAGATACGTTTCTTGTTAAATACTCTCCTCAGACTAAAATGTTTAAAAATTTTCATCATTTCAAAAGTCGAGGGGGAGTATCATTATGTTTCTTGCCTAATAAATGTTTTGTCTAACCAAAACGGGAGTTAATGGGTCTTGGTTGAAAATGTTTGAGATTGAGGGGCTGAATGTGTAAACTTTGAAAATTAATTTTAATCAAAACTCCTCTCCAACCTCATTCCTACCAAGATCCAACGATCCTATTTAATTCTGCAAATCCGTTCATCAAAATCAACTATGTTTTGATCATGATTTTAAACTATGGTCTTTGAAAATATTTTCAATCCAACGGATAATCTTGCAAAATTTGATTTTGAAAGTTACGAGTATGTGTATGAATTGGGGATTTCGCCTAAGTGTGCTTGTGATTATAATGGGTTGTGTTAAACCATTCTAAAACATGTTTTGAACCCATTTCATAATTGGGGGTTCTCTTATCCTTGTGTTCTGCTATGCTTAGATGTTTATAAATGTGTTAGAATATGATTATAAACACATTAGGAGCCTTTAATTTGCCCAGAAACAACTAAATTGTTAGAATTCATGTTTTAGGGTTCTTGGGTTCGTTCCATTCGAATCTTTTGATTATGTGGATGATTTGTGTTAAAACTTGTTCTATATCATTCATATTTCATCTAAGATAGTCCAGAAACGATTCTTGAATGATTATTTTGGTTGAATCTGTTGAGCATAGAGATAGGGTTTAGGGCTTAAAAACACTATACGCCTATGCTATTCTAAGTTTAATTGATTTGGTCTAAGTACGTGTTTTGTGATCCCGATAGTGCTTGAAATTACCTGTAATCAAGTATTTCATGTTCATGATTTTCAGTCTGCTTACTCGTAAAATTCAGACAAAGGTATTCTAAAATTGCTACGCATAAGGAATACTTTTGTGCATAAAGGATTACGCCTACGAGAAATCTCACGCATAATCCCTTTCGCATAAGAAGTCTACAGTGGATTACGCGTATCTTAGAAAGATATGCGTAAACAAGGTTTGTTACACATAAGCTTTACTCTTATGAGTAGACCTTACGAGTAACATTCAGCTTAACCCTACGCGTAAGCTTAAAGCTTTTGAAATTATTTTACGCGTAAGAAATTCTTACGCCTAAGATTTGGTCTTATGCTTTAGCTCACGCTTACGCTTAAGCACCTTCTACGTATAAGGCCTCATGATTACACATAACCTACTGTTCTCTTTGTCTTTGGACTGTTACGCCTAATCATAGGTGTTAATTGTTACGAATATGTCTATTGTTACGCAAAAGCTTACAAATGTTTATATGTTGTGTGTTTAAGTGAAAATTGGCCTTTAAATCTTCAATATTAACATGTGCACATAGCTTATCACATCAACTTCAAACAATTGGACTAAAGTAACTAAGGATTTGTAACAATCATAAACATGATAATGTCAATCAAGGAATTGGACAATAAATCAAACTAAGTCTAACATAAAGTGTTTCCATATGTTTGTTCTTTTGTCTAATAACTTTCATATCACAAAATGGTTGTCAATCAAGAAAGCATCAATGCCCCTAATGAGCTCACAATGGCTGACATCTTTCGAGCCGGTTATGACAAAACTATTGGGAAGAACAATGGCTCACACAGCCGATGTTCAACATAATGAACTAAGAAGTCTTATCCGCTTTTGATTCTCACGAAACATTTTATGGTACTTCACACTGGTTAGACTCATTGGACATACATGGTTTCGCTGTCTCCTTATACATGGTTTCGCTGTCTTCAATTCATCATCAACATACGTGGTGTATGATTCTGATTCATTAAAAACATCGAGGGGGAGAGAGTGTAGGTGGTGCTTGTTTCCTTGATGTGTGTTAATTTCTTCCTTGATGTGCTTTTGCTCTTTGAGTGAAAACCCTATCCTTTCTTCAATGTCTTCAATCAAGGGGAAGAAATGAGACGATCTGTGGCTCAAACGTCTCACTTTGGTGTTATCGTCTCACTGTCACAGGGTTATCGTGTGTGAAGTTACCTAATTATGATGTTATGATGCCTCACACTCGGTCTTTTTAATCGAGTAATTGCATATTCACAGTTGATTATTGTTCCGATAGACCTCAACAACCAGGGGGAAGTAGTTTCACTTCATCTTTCGTGATTTATCTGGTGTGAAGCATCTACATACGTGAGAAGATCTTGCATGTTCCCTCGAACGGATTTTCCGCATTGTGTACAACTGTGATTACGTAACAAAACAGATTCTCTTGGTGTAGTTTACTGCTCATCTACAAATTCCGCTACGTACTTAAAATTTCTAAAGTTAGAGGAAATGTTCTCTACATCAAAGTCTCGAATTTGCTGAAAACGGTTGTCAGTTTGAGGGGAAACTGATTTAGAATCATCGTCAATTGGGGAGAGGCTAATTTGTTTCATACTTATTACATATTTTCCCTAAATGGCTTGTGCACACATAACAGTGTACAACCCGTACTTGTCATGAAAGGACCCTGTGGTACGCTTCAGTGCCACAATCCTTATAAAAGGAGCGAAAGCTTCTTACTTTTGAGTAAAACTTATCAAAACTTTCACCTTTCAAAGTTTTGCTCAAAAGAACAAGTACTTCCCATTATGATTTTCAAACCCTCAAAAGTTAATATCACTTGTTGAGGGGGAGTATTTGCTTAAAACTTTGTTCACAAATTGTTCTTCGTGGAAATCTTCCCACAAAACTCGAAATGGTCATATTCGATATCACAATTTTGTCAAAAATAACATTTATATGTCATTTTTTAGGGGGAGAAAATTCATGTGATAAGAAATACGTTGTGAATTGCTATTGAATCTTCGTGTTAAAAGACTTAACCAATGAATTGACGAGATCTTAAATGTCAGTAACTCGAAAATACTTGTCCGGGACGGGTAATAATTTCAAGCTAGTTCGCTAGTGATGTAAACGTGTCTCGCAAAGGACTTGTCCTAGTAGAATGTACCATGCGAAAAACTCTTGGTAGACATGAACCTTGACGGGTCAAACCTCCTCACCAAGGAGTGTTTACACCTTCAAGCTGACCTAGTCAGTGATGTAACCGTGTCTCACGGGGAATTCTCTATCTTGAGTTGATCAATTCAAAAATGCGCGCTCTTCTCTCACCGTGCAGATTTCTGTCAAAATACTTAAGCACGTGTGGTGGGGGAGTATTTCTGCAACATATAAAACTCTTTCAGTGGTATAAAATGTTTTTAATCATAACCACTCTGAGAGATTGTTCATGTAAATGGTTTTATGGCAACATAGGTTAGTCATGGAGTTATAAGGCGACTAAGGTTAGGATAACCGTCCTATGATCCGCCAGAGCCGGAGGGATCTACCCAAGGACATCACCAATAGTTAGAATCTAGAAGTCCTTAGGTATGATTATAAAAAGGAGAAAATGAGAATCGGAGAAAGGAGTTGAAGAATTAAAAAGAAAAGTAAAGAAAATGGTGAAAATAAATAGCCCTCAAGATTATTAAACTTAGCGCAGATACCGGGTTCAATTCATATGCTACTGGTTGTCACTAGATGACACCGGTATTGAAGATCAAAGTCGTCAATGACGCATGCACTAAACCTTCTTAGCCACTCAAGTTTCTCTCAACAGAAGCTTGTTTCATTCTCATAGGGAACCCTACGTAAACTATCGGCTTTCTCATAGAGATTGCTGGTATTGAAGAAGGAGACCCTCTCCCTAGTCTCCGCTCAGGAAAATCAAAGTGCACTATTGAGTCTAGAGTCACGAGATTCATCAAAAGATCTCTTAGGAACACTCAACATTTCATCACTTGTCGTTCAACAATAAGGACGCAAGTGATACATTACCGAGTCCTACACAGATCTTAGCAATCTGTCGAGAACATTTATGAGAGGTTCACACATGTGATCCTCAGTGATTGAATGGAAACTCCTGCCAGGGTCAACATCAAACAGCCACGTGGTGGCAGTCACTTCGGTAACTCCTTGTGGGTTACGCTTAGTGCGTCGGCTCAAACGGTCTACAGTCGTGAGGTGATGCTTGATTGGTACCTCAGCGACTCATCAGAACTGTAGGTGTATTTCGGTACATCGTGTTATCTCACTTGTGGGACTCCGTTCAGCGTGAACGCTTTGTGAGAATTAGAGTCGTGTCTTCACACTATGCTGTTAACACACTCGAAGTTCAAACTTGTAAGCGCTGGATTATTTCTAACCCATGTTTTATGTTTTCTTCTTATGGATGCTCGCGGGAGGAAAAGATCGTGCAGATTCTTCACATGCTCATACCAACAACAACACTAATTGAAGTTCTCTTTAAAGGCAACACAAAGACAGAATGATTCTTCGTCAAAGTCAAAGAATCTACAAAGTTTAAAGTCTAAGAGAACTACATCAGTACTGAAATTCAACGTTAAAGAGCGTGTGAGCATGTTGGAGAAAGACGTGGAGACACTGGAGCAACGAAGCAGACCTAATGCAGATAACCACAACATACTATCACTATCACTACAAAGAACAAACATCAAAGAACAAAGAAAATGAAGACGTAAAAGCTAAAAAACTTCAAAGTAAACAAGATCCCTACACTGGGGAGATTGTTGGAATCAAGACACTTCTTCTCACAAGAAAAAAGAATGTCAGAAGACGTCAAAGCAACTATTACATCAGCACCTACAACGTTGTTCACTCTAATCATTAATTACCAACACTTAGGGGGAGATTGTTGGAATCACTCCTAAACCATTTCTCAAGTGTTAGTAATCAATATGTATTAGTTAGCTTAATTAAGGCTTTTATGTTAGTAATTAAGACTAGGCTCATGTAAAAAGCCCATGAGCCTATCCAAAAGCCCAATAAGGAAAAGAAGGGACTAGATATGTTGCCCTAGCTCCCTTCCCAATAAGGAAAGGAAAGGAAGGAAAGGAAGGGACTAGATATGTTAGCTTAATTAAGGCTTTCATGTTTGTAACTCTCATTTGAGAGTTGGTTGTTCATTTTATCACATTTCCTACACTTAACCTTTCTATATTATTTCGTATGTGTGTTATCGTGTTCAACCGATCCTTCTTCATCTCTATTTCATATATTGATGCTTGTGTTACAAACATGGTGACCTAACAAAGATGGATGTTACGGCGTAACTCTTAACTTAAGTTACGACGTAACTAGATCTGGCCTATAAATACCACCCAAATTCCATCATTTCTAATCATCCACTTCACACACCAATTCAGAGAATGTGAGTAGAAGGTTGAAGGCAGATCTTAGGGAGCATACGGAGGCATCTCCAAGGGAGAAATCACTCCCCTACGATAAGCATTAGCATTTTATCATTTCTTTACTTTCAATTCATGTATTTCGTAATGTTAAACATTGAATCGATTGTTTTAGTTAATATGAGCGGCTAAGCACCTCTGGTGCTAGCCTAATTATGATTCCTTAATTGTTTAGTTTATGTTTACATTGCTTCCGTATAATTGTTTCTAGTGTATGCATGCATAGTTTGTTGGTAGCTACCCTCGTTTTGGTGGTTTTGAATGGCGGTAGTGGCTAGTTACTTAGGAGATATGACCAACTGACCCTAAGTAGTTAGACTGAGTGAGAAGGGTAAAATTGACCAACTGACGACCCTTCTTCGCTTGTGCGATTTGACCAACTGATCACCTACCGTTTGGATGAACTTAAGAAGTTAGGGATGAGTGTTTAAGATGCTAGTGCCTGGGCACTCATTGCTATGAATCTTGCATGTAGCGGTACTTAATGACTTGGCTTAGGAGACTAAAAACAACTGAACTTTCAACGGGTCACCTGCGATCTCCGGTGGAAACCTTTGCTGATAGGTTAGGATGAACTGATCAACTGCTGTCCTAGCGACTTTTACCCCCACTTGAAGCAATTGGAAGTAATTAAACGTGAACTTAACATGATAGGATGACTAACTAGGTTAGCACACTTCTCCTCTATTGATCACAAACCTTGCCTTTACTTGCTATCTTTTATTTTCTTATCTTTAGTTTCAATTAATCATTTCAACCGATTAAAATCTGTGACACCTAGACTTAGTTAAAATCCACACACATAGCTCTTGGGACGACCTCGATTTTACCGAATACTACACTACACACGACCGGGTACACTGCCCGTTAGTGCATTAGGGTAGACCATAGGTATAACGAGACAATATAAATATTAAAACCTGGTCAGTAAAACTTGCATCAAGTTTTTGGCGCCACTGTCCAACTCATGACCTGAACAGCCATCAAAAGGTCAACATCTTTTACAAAGGTATCAACGTAACTACAAGACAGATGCTGGACTACCAAGGACCAATTCCGAGCATGACCCCTACTCTCGCAATTGAAGCCATCCAAAAAATGGCCGATCATTCCCAAAAATGGCACGATGGAGGTAGCAAAAGAAGCCTAGGCGGAAGTCTTGATGGAATAGCCGCCATCACTAGTAAAATTGAAAATCTTGGTCGAGACATGCTCAAGCTTCGAGAAAGTGTTCATGCCATCCAAGTAGGATGCGAAAGCTGCGGAGGAGGACATCTCACCAAAAATTGTCCTCACACTAACGAAGATAGCACAATCGACGAAGCTAAATATGGAAAAAATCGACCGTTTTATGGGGAAAATCGGAATAGTAATGGCTATCGTGGAGGACCATCTGGAAATTACAACTGCGGGCCTTATGGAGAAAAGAGGCCCAACATAGAAGAGACCATCAACAAATTTCTAGAAACCTCAGCCCAAAGACAAAAGGAACAAGATGAATGACTCAAGGAATTCCAGGAAAAAACTAATAGAAACCTCTCCAATCACGACACAACCCTAAACCAGAAGGGATAAACCGGAAGGGATAAACCTATGATGGAATGAAAGGTCATCTTTTCTGATGAAGATGCAAAGTTACTGATAATTCCTGCGACAGTGATGAGTTACGGCGTAACTATGGTTTAGAAAACGATTGGGGCATTATGAAGAAGAAAGATACCGATGCTGATGACAGGAGTGAGTTACGCCGTAACCAAATATCAGAGTTACGGTGTAACTGGGATACGTGGTCTGACAAATTTCTCGAGGTAGATGAATCAGGGACGCAGGTTATTAACGGATGGTCCAATGATATTAATTTATGCCCTCAATCTCCATCTAAAAGGAAGTATCACTGGTGCAAGAAAATTCCCGTAGCTAAAGGGGAATGGTACGATCTATGGGCTTCATGCGACCCTCAGAACGAAATGTGCAATGGAGGAATCGATAAGGATAGGGTCAAGGATAAAAAATTTGTTAGTACAAATATTACGATATTTAATCTATACAGTCTCGTTTGTTTTGTTGATGACAAACATGTAACTTGTAATACATAACGTAAAATGTATAAGTTACTTGTAATTATATTTTGTCTCAACATACTTTCAACACCTCTCGATGACTCAAGTCCTTGTATGCCACAACACAGGTTCGTACATGTTTGTTATGTTGCGTTATGATCAAACCCCTAACAAACCATTAAACATGTTTAGTTAAATAGTTTATGAAACACTTAAGTAATTTTGGTTACTTAAATTTTATAAAATACATAAACATAAGTAAATGTGTTGGGTAAAACCCATGACCCATGACCCAAGACCCATAACCCAATGTCTAGATACATTGTACCTTGGTGGGCACTCAAGTCCATGACCCGTGATCCATGATCCATGACCCATAACCCATGGGTAAAGAGGAGCGTCCCACGAATCCCTCTAATTTCCCACAGATCCCTTGGAATTATAAGGGCCGGATCCCTCCAGAAGGGATCCTTGGGACAGAAACATAGTTTGGTCTTTTTTCCTATAAATAGCAAGCCACTTCTCACCATATTTTCACACCTTTGCACATAGGGTCTCTCCACCATTTCTAGCATATTTAGATCATTAGGAAACATGTAAACCACCCTCATCTCATATGATCATAATGCTTCTAACTTTCATTTGTTGTAAGCATACTCCCGAAGTGATCCTCCAAAGCAAGCCTAGAGATCTTGCATCCTTACCAACTGAAGTGATCACCCATCACAAGCATACAAGCACATGAAGATCTTCTACAACAAGCTTGGGAAACTTGTCATCTTCATTCGTAGAAGACTAATGATGAGTGTGTAAATACTCATCATTTTTGGGTCAATCTGAACTGCAAAACGTTTAAAAATGCTCAGAAATGCATCAAAATACTGAAAATATTTCAAAATTGCATTTTATATGTTTCAGATGCAAAATGTTCAAAATCAGATGAAAAATGAGCAAAGTTTGCATAATTGGCAGTTTCAGTCCCCCAAGTTTCAAAAATTGTCAGAAATAGTCCCTGAGTCCTAATTTCAAAAGAAAAGTCACCAAAGGTCCTTTTAAAATCATAAGTTGTCAAATTTAGTCCTTTGGTGAAAAATATCAAAAGTTTGAGAAAATTACAAAATTGGTCCTTCAAGTTTGAAAATTGGCAAAAATGGCCCTTGGAATTTTGAAATTGTCAAGTTTGGTCCTTGTACTTTTGGAGATTGTCACTTTTAACCCTTGGATCAGATTTGAGATATTGGCAGCCTTGGTCCTTTCATTTTTCAGAATTTACAAACTAGGTCCTTGTATTTCTAACTCTTTACAAACCAATTTGGACCCTTGAACCTCTTGGACCCCTGTCATTTGCAATTTTGAACCCCCCCCCTTTAATATATTACCCGGTCATCTCTCACCAGTCAAACTTGGCCTTGGCGCCATTTTCCTTCTCCCCCACTTGGTGCCTGCAAATGCCTGCTACACACAACCAAACCATTCCCCCTCCTCAACTTTTCCTTCCCTTGTCCCCTCATCCTCAACAACATCCAAGAATCATTAATTACATCCCCTCTCCTAACACTCAATCTCAACCCACTGGCTTAATAAGTTTTTCCCGCCAAAAATGCAATCAAGGGCCAAAAATCACTTAACTCATCCAATGGCCTCAAAAGAATGTGGGATAAGCTCAGAATGAGGAGAGAAGCAGAATGGGGTATAAAGAGAAGCAAGAGGAGAGAAGAAAAAGTGGTAGTTAGTTTTAAGATTTTCTTTAAATGTCGTTTTTTAAATAAAAGTCTTAGTTTAAGTTCAAATGTTGTAATTTCAGTTGCTTTGTATAACATTCAAGTTAAATCATCATTGTAGGTGCTTTTGAGTATCAATCCAAGCTCTTTATATAAGTTTCATATTTCATGCTTACTGTTGCAGTTTTCAGTTTCAAAGTCTTATGTACAAGTGTTAGTAGTTTATTTTCAAGTTCAAACAAGCTCACTTAAGCTTCTTTTAGCTTTTGATAAGCTTTCAAATCATTTTCAAACAAAATTGTCATATAGTCAACAAAAGTCAACTGGTGATTATTCTTGGTTCAGAAATGGAAAAGGGTGATGCAGAGGTTGATTTGGGTTTTATTAGCTTAGGATAGAATAGGTTTGGGTTTGGTTTAGCCTGCATAAGCTGGACACAGTGGTTAGTAAGATTTCTCATTTTCACTTTTCATGCCATTTTTGCATTCCATGCCTGTATGAATATCTGTGGTCACAATTGGTTGTTATGTGTTTAATTAGCTGTAATTAGGTAAGTTAAACTTAGTTTGATAAGTATCTTAAGCTGGATCAGTAGCTAGCCCATTTTTATTTGCATATCAGTTATATACAAAGGTGTTTGGATCAGCTTATTGCTCTGCATTAGAGGTTGTTTCAGTGGTTAATGCTTGTTGGATCATGTTTGTTAAGTCTAAATAAACTCATCTCTGTCTTATTTTTGTGCTTGTTACCTGCCAAAGTCAAAATCCAACTTAAGCTATCTCAACAGTTAACTGTTGAGATTTTTGTAAATCCAAAGTCTTGAATTGTGTTTAAAGTTCATAGATAAAGGTTGCTTTAGCTTCATTTCATTCATTAACATCTAGTTTAGTCCAAAAATTGGCTTCAAAATTCATTTTAGTCAACTTTCTACTTTTTCATCAAAAGTCAAAATTTGCAAAACCAGATTTTAGCTCAACTAGAGGGAATTTTCTTGAACTCAGTTCTGGGCTAAATCAGATGAAACTTGTTGTTTTTAAAAGCCCTACTGGTCTATTTCCTTATATCTATTTTAGTATAATTTTGTAAATTTTGTTTAAGCCCCAAAACTGCTTTTCAAAAATGGCCTAAGTGCCCTGTTCATAAACATCAGCTTATGCTGAGTTTTGCAGATCTTGCAGAGCTTGTGCAAGGCTCATGTGAACTCACCTAGGTCTGATTTTTGGTTTACAAGATCTCACCCAGGTCTTGTATAGGTTCCAAGTTATTGTTTCTAGTTTCTAGCTTATTTGTGTGCTTATTATTCAGCTCAAAGTAGGCACCTAAATTCTGTTTTTAGCTTATATCTCATTCCATCAAATCTGTGCTAGCTTGCCAATCAGAGGTTTAAGCTTGTTGTTATTTGTTGCATTTTGGTTCTTCTTGCATATTATAGCTTCTGTTAACTGTTGGTAGCTTTTTGTGGTTGTTGGCTTACTCAAAGTGCTTATTCACAAGCACTTGCAACATCAGTTTCAAATTCCTCCACACAAGCACCTGCTTTTCCATTTTTCTTAGATTCTAAATATTATTTTAGAGTTTTCCTGAAATTTTCAGATTTTTCCAAGTTTGTTTGCTATTTTTCTTAATTTAAATTAGTTTTTAGCACTTTTTTAATTAGCTTTTAATAAAAATAAATTAGAAAAAGCTTAAAAAAATATATTTTCAATTTTCCTAGATTATGATAAATATAAAAAGCCTAAAAAGTATTTTTCCATAATTTTCTTGGTTTAATTAGTATTTTCTAGCATTTTAATTAGTTTTAAATAGTTTTAAATTAATAATAAATACATAAAAAGTCTAAAAAATATATTTTCAGTTTTAAAATAAGTTTTATCATATTTTAGATTTTTATAAGTTTTAATTTCATTTTTCTAGGTTAATTTTGTATTTTCTTATATTTTAGTGCATTTTAAATACTTAATAAATAGTTTTTAATTAATAATAATTAAATAAATAGTTGTAAAAATAATTTTCTTTTCCTAATAATTTTCTTTTATTATTAGGATTGTAAAAATATCATTTTCATATTTGTAGGCTTTTATTTCTTTAAAACTCACGTTTTATTTTGTACGTTTACGTAATTTTATTTAAACGTACGTTTTAGGTTTTAAACGTTCATCACTTTAAATATAGTGATAGCGTTTATTTAATATATTTTATCTTTTTAATTTTCTTAATTTGTATTTAAGTCGCTTTAATTTATAAACTTTTTCAGTAGTGTAATATTCAATCCAAATCCTTTCCGATCACTATCCTTAGTGATCATTCTATCGTCTGATCAAGTGTTTGCACACCATTGAGTCTCCGTGGGACATAACGACCCGGGAATTCACTATATTCTCCTGGACTTCATTGCATTTGTGCTTAAGCTGTTTTAAGTCTGTTACGGTTGGCCATTCACAAGTGGCCAGCTTGTGTGATTAGACTTGACGGTTCGGCACAGATCAAATTTTGGCGAATGATTCTATTTCTCTTACCCACTCGTACCGTTTAATTCTACTCTTCTTTAACCTCAAAACCGTTTAATTCTATTTCTTTAACCCTCTACATGTTTAATTCTCATGGCAACATTAGATTATCCTCGTTGTTTCCACTGCAAAAGCCGTATGGAAGAGGATCACTCTGTTGTCGAATCCGGATTGTTTATACAAGCGATGTGGAAGGATGGGTGCAAGCAAATATTGTTATTGGTGCGAATTATCTGATAACTCTCTCGATGATTCTCCAAGTTTTTCGGACCATCCGCCACAACCCGATGAACCCATTCAAGAACCGGAGACCATAACGGAAGTGGTGGAAATTGCTAGCTCTCAGAGCACACCACTTGTCCCACCTCCGATTTTTCGGAATGTTCTTCGAGATTTGATAGTCATTCGGATCACCATGTTGGTTTTGTTGATTCTTTGAATAAACCGATTCCTTCTCATAACTCTCAAATGCAATCGTTTATTCCTTGTGTCGGTTGTGGTGAGCCTCTCTTGGTTCACCCACATCGTTGGTGTACTTGTGTACAATGTGGTAATGATATCCATAACAGGAGTTGTTTGTTTTGTGGTTCGAGGAATTCATTTGATTATGATCCTAATCCGAACTCATTTAACGACCCCTCAAATTTTTCCAATTACCCACCACAGCCCGACTTATCTTCATATGATCAACATTACTGCTGTGAATTTTGTGGAGGTCCTCACCTAGGATTTGAGTGTCAATCCGGAAACACGTTTGTCTATGAACAGTTTTCCAGTGATGCTCAGAACTTTGGCTATAACCAAAATCCATATGATTCACCAGCCGGACTCACAGCTTTTTCTGTTGTGATACTGTGGAGGTCCCCACTTCAGCTTCGATTGTCAAATAGGGAACCCAGTTCCTTGTAGCAATCATGACTCTTACATGTTTGACAATTTCCAACCTCCACAGCACTATACGGTTCAAACTCCACCTGAGCCGTTGTCTCAAGAAATCTCCCAAGATTTTGAAACCACAATGAAAAAACTTGATGATATAATTCAAAACCTTAAGAATCAAGTGAGTGGTGAAAAGACCATAGGAGAATTGCTAGCCGAAGAACGGGAGGCTCGCAAATATAGGGAAGAATTATTAGCCCTAGAGCATGCGGCTCTAAGGCGTTCCCAATTTCTTAAGGCAGCTCTATATGATGATGACGAGGAGGGTTTTAATCCTTTTAAGAATATTATTTCTCAACTCCCCCAGTCAGTTGATATCCCAGCAGTTGAGATTCCATCTCAAACAACTGCTATCACACCCGATATTCCCACTCACTCTCTGAGCATGGGGGACGAGCATCTTGACACTGTTCCTGAAAAGGAATCACGCAATTCATAAAGTCTAGTGTTGAGAACCTTGTCCCAATCCCACGAGAGTCACAGGGAATTCTTGATCATGTGTGTGATATCCCTCCTCCTCTTGTCTTCAAAAGTAATCATGTTGAGATGTGCTCCGATTCTATTGATGACGATTCGTTATCTTGTGGAGACATCGTTTATATGGAAGATTTACCTTCTGAGCTTGTTAGCTTAGAAGAAGAGAATGATGAAGTTACTTGCGACACGGAAATCAAAAATGAAGCACTTCGTGCAACATTACTGAATGTCAGTCTTCTCATTTCTAAAATCGAGGCTTTCAAGGAAAACCTATTTCATCTCTATCCCCATAAAGGATAGTGACATTTTATCCGATGATTCTATTCCGAAATGAAAGCCTTCGTTTTGATAATATGGGAGAGAAGATTAGTGCAGTAACATTCACTTTTTATTTTCATAATTCTCTCCCCGATTATGAATCATTTACATTGGAGGAGTTCACCATTGAACCCACTCATATCAATTCTGAATATGATTCATTCACCTTCAAGGAGTTCTCAGATGAACTCACTCATATCATGACTCCGAAGTATGATCGCTGGATGGCAAAATCATGATCGGGGGGAAAAGTTCTCAATCATGAGAGTTTGTATTTCTATGACAAATTTTCCAACCCTCCATCCCGAGATGCTTTCCAAACCTAAGAGCTCAACCGATATAATCCAAACGAGTGCAACTGCCTTGACCCGAGGAAGAAGATCTTATCATGATCGTCATCATGATTTTCCTTCTTTTCTTCACCTACCCGGTGACTTCCTCTCTTCTTCACTCGTTCGGGAGTGAGGACACTATCTTTGACCCCGGCATTTCCATGTACCATTTGTGGCCGAGTTGCATGTAGTATATATCTCATCGGTATGGAACTTTCACGTGCTTCAAATGTTTGTCCAAACATCTTGAATGAAAGTCCGATGGAGATTGTCTATTCCACTTACTTCCCCATGAACCAATGAATTGAGTCGAGTCAAGCTAGTGACTCGGGAATAAAAAACAGTAGCATGCCATATGGGTTTTCACCCATATTTCTGACTTCTTTCTACTTTCTACCACCCTAGTGTGGGGAGTTGCCCCACATGTTTAAAAAAAAAAAAAACTTTCTAAATAATGGCCGTAATATTTTCGTTCTTTGTTTCGGCATAACCGCCGGTACTTTGAATATTGAGGGCAATATTCATTTCTAAGTGTGGGGGGGGGGATTCTCACGAATTTTATCATGTAATTATACCACCCAATTCCCCCGTTTTTGGCCAAAATTTTTTTTTTTTGAGTAAGTGTTTTACACTGACTCATTTGGTTATCAGTCCGCCTTGTCTAATAAACAAAAGGATTGGCTAATCCAGGAGCAAACGGCTCTTGGTAAAGATACCTCAAATCCGTTTACGGCTTGCAATTTGCCCAAAATTGTATTGTATTCAGCTCACCATATCCTTAAAAGTGAAGAGTTGGCTAGCCCGCAAGGTTATGGCTTGTGGTAAAGGCAGTGGAAAAACCATAATTGGTAATCAGCTCACAAAAGATAATATTGATAATTTATCTAAGAGTTGGCTAGTCCAGAGCAAACGGCTTCGGGTAAAGACAAATCAAATCCGTTGAAAGTTTGGTGGTTTGCTCAAAATCACATGGTTATCGTTGTACCATGGTTCTTACTTGAACTAAAACATTTGGCTACTCCAGAAGTAATGGCTTTTGGTAAAGAGATTCAAATCCATTAAGTTTTTCTCAAAAGATTGCTAGGGACTAGCAATAGTTTAGTGTGGGGATTGATGAGTGTGTAAATACTCATCATTTTTGGGTCAATCTGAACTGCAAAACGTTTAAAATGCTTTCAAATGCATCAAAATACTAAAAATATCTCAAAATTGCATTTTATATGTTTCAGATGCAAAATGTTCAAAATCGGATGAAAAATGAGCAAAGTTTGCATAATTGGCGTTTAGCCCCCAAGTTTCAAAATTGTCAAAATAGTCCCGAGTCCTAATTTCAAAAGAAAAGTCACCAAATGTCCTTTTAAAATCATAAGTTGTCAAATTTAGTCCTTTGGTGAAAAATATCAAAAGTTTGAGAAAATTACAAAATTGGTCCTTCAAGTTTGAAAATTGGCAAAAATGGCCCTTGGAATTTTGAAATCGTCAAGTTTGGTCCTTGTACTTTTGGAGATTGTCACTTTTAACCCTTGGATCAGATTTGAGATATTGGCAGCCTTGGTCCTTTCATTTTTCAGAATTTACAAACTAGGTCCTTGTATTTCTAACTCTTTACAAACCAATTTGGACCCTTGAACCTCTTGGACCCCTGTCATTTGCAATTTTGAACCCCCCCCTTTAATATATTACCCGGTCATCTCTCACCAGTCAAACTTGGCCTTGGCGCCATTTTCCTTCTCCCCCACTTGGTGCCTGCAAATGCCTGCTACACACAACCAAACCATTCCCCCTCCTCAACTTTTCCTTCCCTTGTCCCCTCATCCTCAACAACATCCAAGAATCATTAATTACATCCCCTCTCCTAACACTCAATCTCAACCCACTGGCTTAATAAGTTTTTCCCGCCAAAAATGCAATCAAGGGCCAAAAATCACTTAACTCATCCAATGGCCTCAAAAGAATGTGGGATAAGCTCAGAATGAGGAGAGAAGCAGAATGGGGTATAAAGAGAAGCAAGAGGAGAGAAGAAAAAGTGGTAGTTAGTTTTAAGATTTTCTTTAAATGTCGTTTTTTAAATAAAAGTCTTAGTTTAAGTTCAAATGTTGTAATTTCAGTTGCTTTGTATAACATTCAAGTTAAATCATCATTGTAGGTGCTTTTGAGTATCAATCCAAGCTCTTTATATAAGTTTCATATTTCATGCTTACTGTTGCAGTTTTCAGTTTCAAAGTCTTATGTACAAGTGTTAGTAGTTTATTTTCAAGTTCAAACAAGCTCACTTAAGCTTCTTTTAGCTTTTGATAAGCTTTCAAATCATTTTCAAACAAAATTGTCATATAGTCAACAAAAGTCAACTGGTGATTATTCTTGGTTCAGAAATGGAAAAGGGTGATGCAGAGGTTGATTTGGGTTTTATTAGCTTAGGATAGAATAGGTTTGGGTTTGGTTTAGCACATAAAATTGGACACAGTGGTTAGTAAGATTTCTCATTTTCACTTTTCATGCCATTTTTACATTCCATGCCTGTATGAATATCTGTGGTCACAATTGGTTGTTATGTGTTTAATTAGCTGTAATTAGGTAAGTTAAACTTAGTTTGATAAGTATCTTAAGCTGGATCAGTAGCTAGCCCATTTTTATTTGCATATCAGTTATATACAAAGGTGTTTGGATCAGCTTATTGCTCTGCATTAGAGGTGGTTTCAGTGGTTAATGCTTGTTGGATCATGTTTGTTAAGTCTAAATAAACTCATCTCTGTCTTATTTTTGTGCTTGTTACCTGCCAAAGTCAAAATCCAACTTAAGCTATCTCAACAGTTAACTGTTGAGATTTTTGTAAATCCAAAGTCTTGAATTGTGTTTAAAGTTCATAGATAAAGGTTGCTTTAGCTTCATTTCATTCATTAACATCTAGTTTAGTCCAAAAATTGGCTTCAAAATTCATTTTAGTCAACTTTCCACTTTTTCATCAAAAGTCAAAATTTGCAAAACCAGTTTTTAGCTCAACTAGAGGGAATTTTCTTGAGCTCGGTTCAGGCCAAATCAGATGAAACTTGTTGTTTTTAAAAGCCCTACTGCTCTATTTCCTTATATCTATTTTAGTATAATTTTGTAAATTTTGTTTAAGCCCCAAAACTGCTTTTCAAAAATGGCCTAAGTGTACTGTTCATAAACATCGACTTATCTTTGAGTTTGCAATCTTGCAGAGCTTGTGCAAGGCTTATGTGAACTCACCTAGGTCTGATTTTTGGTTTACAAGATCTCACCCAGGTCTTGTATAGGTTCCAAGTTATTGTTTCTAGTTTCTAGCTTATTTGTGTGCTTATTATTCAGCTCAAAGTAGGCACCTAAATTCTGTTTTTAGCTTATATCTCATTCCTTCAAATTTGTGCTAGCTTGCCAATCAGAGGTTTAAGCTTGTTGTTATTTGTTGCATTTTGGTTCTTCTTGCATATTATAGCTTCTGTTAACTGTTGGTAGCTTTTTGTGGTTGTTGGCTTACTCAAAGTGCTTATTCACAAGCACTTGCAACATCAGTTTCAAATTCCTCCACACAAGCACCTGCTTTTCCATTTTTCTTAGATTCTAAATATTATTTTAGAGTTTTCCTGAAATTTTCAGATTTTTCCAAGTTTGTTTGCTATTTTTCTTAATTTAAATTAGTTTTTAGCACTTTTTAATTAGCTTTTAATACAAATAAATTAGAAAAAGCTTAAAAAAATATGTTTTTAATTTTCCTAGATTAAGATAAATATAAAAAGCCTAAAAATTATTTTTCCATAATTTTCTTGGTTTAATTAGTATTTTCTAGCATTTTAATTAGTTTTAAATAGTTTTAAATTAATAATAAATACATAAAAAATCTAAAAAATATATTTTCAGTTTTAAAATAAGTTTTATCATATTTTAGATTTTTATAAGTTTTAATTTCATTTTTCTAGGTTAATTTTGTATTTTCTTATATTTTAGTGCATTTTAAATACTTAATAAATAGTTTTTAATTAATAATAATTAAATAAATAGTTGTAAAAATAATTTTATTTTCCTAATAATTTTCTTTTATTATTAGAATTGTAAAAATATCATTTTCATATTTGTAGGCTTTTATTTCTTTAAAACTCACGTTTTATTTTGTACGTTTACGTAATTTTATTTAAACGTACGTTTTAGGTTTTAAACGTTCATCACTTTAAATATAGTGATAGCGTTTATTTAATATATTTTATCTTTTTAATTTTCTTAATTTGTATTTAAGTCACTTTAATTTATAAACTTTTGATTAGTGTAATATTCAAACCAAATCCTTTCCGATCACTATCCTTAGTGATCATTCTATCGTCTGATCAAGTGTTTGCACACCATTGAGTCTCCGGTGGGACATAACGACCGAGAATTCACTATATTCTCACGGACTTCATTGCATTTGTGCTAAAATAATAATGTTTAAGTCTGTACGGTTGGCCATTCTTAAAGTGGCCTTGTATGATTAGACTTTCGACCGGTTCGTACAGAGCAACTAACTACATCATGCTTTATGTTCTTGATGTTTAGTTTAGGATTTCATATCCATTAGACACATTATATTGTCTAGTATCATATTATTGTATCTATAACTAGATTAGATGGTTTATGTGTTTGTGCCATAAAATACAAGGTTTGTTATGTTGGGCCACAAAACATAACGGGTGTCATAGATGTGTCGTGTTGGTCGGGTAATGGTTCCTTCTTTGTAATGGAACCCGATATCTAGGCTGGTACCGGATAAAGTGTAGGCGACGTTGTGATAGGTTTGGTTTTACCTCGTGGAAGGACTCGGTATCTAGCCTTGTACCGGGTAAAGTGTAGGCGACGTTGTGATAGGTTTGGTTCTACCTCGTGGAAAGACTCGGTATCTAGCCTTGTACCGGATAAAGTGTAGGCGATGTTGTGATAGGTTTGGTTCTACCTCGTGGAAGGACTCGGTATCTAGCCTTGTACCGGATAAAGTGTAGGCGATGTTGTGATAGGTTTAGTTCTACCTCGTGGAAGAACTTCGTGTTTAGCTTAGTCAGGAAAAAGAGTTGTTAAGCGTTGTGTAAGGTTTTATCCGCCAAGAATGGAGTTTGTTGATCTAGTGAAGTAACTCTCGAGTTGGATACTCGGGGAGTGGAGTAGGGCGAAGAGAAGATTCGTGACCGAACCACTATAAATCCTCGTGTCGGTTTGTCTATCCTTTTACTTATCGCTTTACTTTTATTCTTGCTCTATATTGTTGATTGTCTATGTGGTTGATGTTTATGTGTGTGATGCATACTTGGTCTTTCATATAGTCATAAACTATATTTAACACTTTACATATTATGACATGCTTGATCAAGAAAAACAAACCGGACTAATAATGGTGAAACTTGATTTATAATGAACCATTAATCTTGCGGAATCTTATGTGATATTAAGGGGTTGGCCTTACATGCCGTAATGCGTTAAATGCATCCTCGCGTCGAGATTAGCATATGCGATGGTTTATACTATATTTGATACAAAAGTTTTAAGTTTGAAAAGGAAACGTATTCACCCCCCTCTACGTTTTCACAAAATTCATGTGGCCTGCATATACTGATGAAGAAAGGCTGGAATAACTTTCATTCGAAGAAGAGGAGGAACCACCTATTAGGCACTGTTGCACCCCGATAATTATCACTGATGACGAGTCCACACGATCATGGCCTACAAGCAATCCTTTCCGCGAGTATTGCAACAGGGGTGGTAACATGAAAGAGGACGAATGGACATGCCCGCATGAGCTCGAAAGACATGATGTTAAGTTCGGGAATTTATCCTTCGATGATTGGTATGCAGTACAATTCGAGGATGCTAAAATTAACCCAAATCTACTAAAGAAGCTCAAGATTGACTATGAGGAGCATTGTCTACATAAAAATCCCATAAATGATGATATCTACTGCATGGAAGATCCCTTAAGTGACACCAATGACGAGGTAACTCGAAGTCATTGGTGTGAGAAGATAAGGACACCTGGGGAAGCTTTTTGGGCATCTTGCAACCCTTATGATGATAAATGTAATGGGGAAGCGATATATTAAGAGAGTTGGGGAAGATGAATTATTTTGGACCTCAACCAATGATGCGGAAAGGACTGAATTACCATGGTTAGACAATTTGGGATTTGACAATTGGGTCAAAATTAAGTATGGGAAAGTTGATGCATTAACCAAGGAAAAGATCTGGAAGGAATGTATGAGTAAAGAAGACCCGAACGCAGAAATTCCCAACGACATAAGTGAAGTAACAGATGAAGATACCAGAGATTTGACAAGAAATTAGAAAGAGGAATGCAAACGGGTACTAGTGGAAGATTAACTCGACGATAAATGGTTTAAAGGTACCGAGTTCGACGATGATGATATAGAAGGGATTTTGGATTACCTTGAACTACAAGGAGATGGATTCACTGACCCCGACGATGAAGCATATGAGCAAAGAAGGTGCAAACT
Organism: Chrysanthemum makinoi; assembly: GCA_910596185.1. NCBI lineage: Eukaryota > Viridiplantae > Streptophyta > Magnoliopsida > Asterales > Asteraceae > Chrysanthemum > Chrysanthemum makinoi. The sequence goes on from OU343225.1 coordinate 149,868,266, forward strand.
TCTTGGCATTCCGTATAAGAGGCCGCCACCAATTGTAGCAAAAAAGTATGAGTTCACCAGATACCACTTGGGGCCGGACGAAAATATTTGCAAAATTCGGAATGTCGAGACTAAAGAATACCTCCGCACCGCTACAAATGTTGCCTGGGTCAGACATAACTTGATGAACGATATGGAGGAAGTTGGCCAAGTTCGAAGGCCACCATAAAGCCCCGAGGCTTTGAGTCTAATTAAAGACTCGTAAATAAAGAAAAGTGATCTTTCGGGAGACAACCCGAATTATCCCTTTCATTTGTTTTATTTCCATTTCTGTTGGGTTTTGTGTTTTTAACCATATTTGCAGGAATTCTGAGAAATGTTGCTGCAGCATGCTGAACGGGGACCTGATACGTCACGATTGGGCGTAACTCATTCTTATGGTTACTGCCGTAACATACTTTTACGCAGTTCTTCTCAGAGAATTACCAATTACGGCGTAATCCCATGCAATGGTTACGCCGTAGCTACACTCCTGTAGCGTCTGCCAGGTTTGGCACTAATTACGGCATAACTCCTTATAGGGGTTACGGCGTAACTATCCTCTGCAACACTTCTTTCTTTTTAAAACACAATAACCTTGTATTAGTTTTTAAATGAACTTTGTGGGTATGTTCCCTGTAAGCCCTCACGAGATTACACTCGTCCACTTGGGACACCAAGTGGTTTAAAAGGCTTGTTGAATATGCTAAATGCAACCGTGATTCCTACGAAAGTGAGTTTGGTTTCTTTTTCATTTTTTTTAGAATTATGCTTGTCGGTAGTGTGATTTCAGGGATTGAAGTTTGCTCGTGGATGCTTATGCGAAGGCACGATTCATTTCGTGGGCCTTCTTTCTTTTTGGAGCAAATTTCGGGGAAGTTCTCGCTCTAATTCTACTTTTCTCTTACCTTTATTTAACGCTTAGTACAAAAGGAACTTTGTACATTTCAAGTGGGGGGACGGGAGTAGAATTGTCTCTTGAACTTTATCTTGCCCTCGTATTTCTAGTTTATTTTGAAAAATTATGCCATTTTTGAAATTTTGAGATGTTTTTCTTAACCTAACTAGATTAGACCTTAGCCGAGCACATTATAACCCTTGATATTATATGGTGAGATTAGCCTTATCCATTTCCAAATTTTTACCCCAAATCCACCAAATTATAAGTGTGCCGCTAGCTTGTAAACTTTAGAACTTGGCCTTTGCATCATTTTGAGACCATAGACGAGGTATGTTGAGTTAGCTCGATGTATTTGGATTTTTCAGTTTAAGAAGGCAGTATTATAGGATTATCACCCAAATAGCCTATCATTGTGTGTCTATCGATTAGTCACCTCGACTTCTCGACTCCCATGTTAAACCCTTTGTTGCACTCACCTTTAGTGCAAGATACCCCTAGATACACCCATCTGAGCCATTCATTTCATTTTTGTTCACCCAACATATTATTTCGTTACACCCTTACACCCTAGCCTACCCTGTAGTCTTTATTTGTAATTGGGAAGTCACTGTTTGCCTAAGTTCAAGGTTCAAGTGGAAAGGTTCGGGAATCACGCTTTTGTCGACGACATATTCTTAACGATCATTGAAGACCCCCTAAATTCTCATCGTTCATCTCAAGTGGGGGGATGTTATGTTATTATGTTTGCTTAAAAAAATGTGTGATTCGAAAAAAAATAAAAAAATAAAAATAGTTATTGTTATTTATTCGATTGTAAAGTGCGAAGTTATAAGCACTATTGTTATGAGCTTACTATAGATTAGTATCGAGGAGGCCACCTCGGTCACATTTGAAGAATGAAGTTGGAAATATGCCCATCATGACGTCCTCTAATGGCACATCTACCTGATATTATCATAATCCGGTTTCTTAACTTCGAAACTTGAACTTTGGACGAACGTTAAGTGGTGATGACTTGGTTATAGATTTAGATTATTTGCTTGATTTTATTTTACACCAATTTTATCCCATGTCTTATCCTACCATTTAGTCATGAAACGTGTCTAGGTGATGCAGCGAGCAATCTTAGGTCTTGGCCATGGATTTGGTCATGTATCATAGATTTTTTCCACTTCGCCGTGACATGTTAGTAATGACAAATCACCCTTAACATCTGTCGCGTCTACCCATATTGCCTTCGAGAATTGTTTTGTCCTTACCTCTAGTGGTGGAGATTTGTGTAACCGCCAAGCTTATTATAGAATACATGCTATGACTGTGCAATGAGTGATCACCCCGAAATTGACACTTAGAATAGTTGAGAGATTTGAGTGTTTTGTTCCCATTTCGTGAGGTGTTCGGCTTTGTTTTATTCTAACATCAAACAGTCCTGAATATTAAGTGTCAATTTCCCCCGATAATGCTCGTATTTTATATCATTTATATGGATTTACTCTTGTTTTCCTCTATATTTCACTTTCAGGTAAATTACGAGCATTGGAGCTAATGAGACGCGGATTTGGAGAGTTTATTGAAGATATATGATAGTATGCTCATTTTAAAGATGTTACGGCGTAACTCTCCTCTCACATTACGCCGTAACAGAAGCGTGGCTCAGAAAACCAACTAAACTGAGGATTACGGCGTAACTCCATCCTAAGATTACGCCGTAACTAATTAGGTTAAATGAGGTTCCGCGCCGCTGCAAGCTACGACGTAACTAATTCTACAATTACAGCGTAACCACGATTTATTGAAGATACGGCGTTACTCATTCCTGATGTTATGCCGTAACCAGCTTTTCCAGAGCAAATTACGATGAAATGGATGTTACAGCGTAACTCTTAGCCTAAGTTACGCCGTAACCAGATCTGGCCTATAAATACCGCCAAAATTCCATCATTTCTAGTCATCCACTTCACACACCAATTTAGAGAACGTGAGTAGAAGGTTGAAGGCAGATCTTAGGGAGCATACGGAGGCATCTCCAAGGGAGAAATCACCCCCTACGATAAACATTAGCATTTTATCATTTCTTTACTTTCAATTCATGTATTTCGTAATGTTAAACATTGAATCGATTATTTTAGTTAATATGAGCGGCTAAGCACCTCTGGTGCTAACCTAGTTATGATTCCTTAATTGTTTTGTTTATGTTTACATTGCTTCCGTATAATTGTTTCTAGTGTATGCATGTATAGTTTGTTGGTAGCTACCCTCGTTTCGGTAGTTTTGAATGGCGGTAGTGGCTAGTTACTTAGGAGATATGACCAACTGACCCTAAGTAGTTAGAATGAGTGAGAAGGGTAAGAATTGACCAACTGACGACCCTTTTTCGCTTGTGCGATTTGACCAACTGATCACCTACCGTTTGGATGAACTTAAGAAGTTAGGGATGAGTGTTTAAGATGCTAGCACCCGGGCACTCATTGTTATGAATCTTGCATGTAGCGGTACTTAATGACTTGGCTTAGGGGACTAAAAACAACTAGACTTTCAACGGGTCACCTGCGATCTCCGGTGGAAACATTTGATGATAGGTTAGGACGCACTGACCAAATGCTGTCCTAGCGAATTTTACCCCCAGTTGAAGCAATTGGAAGTAATTAAACATGAACTTAACATGATAGGATGACTAACTAGGTTAGCACACTTCTCCTCTATTGATCACATCCCTTTCCTTTACTTGCTATCTTTTATTTTCTTGTCTTTAGTTACAATTAATCATTTCAACCTATTAAAATCTGTGACACCTAGACTTAGTTAAAATCCGCACACATAGCTCTTGGGACGACCTCGGTTTTACCGAATACTACACTACATACGACCGGGTACACTGCCCGTTAGTGCATTAGGGTAGACCATAGGTATAACGAGACAATATAAATATTAAAACCGAGTCAGTAAAACCTGCATCATGCCACTAAATGTATTATTTCATAATCTAATAATGTTGGCAAGGTGGAAAATAAAAAAGAATAACTAGCACTATCTTTGATATTTCTGATGCAGCTATAACCCTCATCGTTAGACCATACAGGGTCTAGCTGGCCACCGACTTCGCACTCGAACCACAATTTAGATCTACGACAAACACGAACAATGTCGTTGGTCTTTGTGGTTCATCATCAACTTTGTCGTTAACCTTTGTGGTAACATATTTTTTAAGAACCATACTTAGTTTGTGCTAACTATATTCATAAGTTTGCATTTGAAGGGATGATATCTTTGAGTTATGTTGCTCCCTTTATTTATAAACGTAGGTTTATGGTGAGATATAATTGTTGGATCGATGTACTCTAACCAAACTAACTTATATAACTTGTTAAGGGTTTAATAACCTTGGATAAATCCTAAGTTATTAACAATGAAACACTGAGCAAACTCTATTAAGTATGCAGAATTTACTTAACAAAGCTAAGAAGAATTAACTTTAACTTTCAGCGATTTTATTAATAACTCAATCGCTTGTTATACAGATTCTGAAACAACTCTAAAACACTAATATCGAACTCTCTAAAACTCTAATAATGCACGTACTTCTCTAAAAACCATATTCTCTAATACCAACCTAGGGGTCCTTTTATAGGCTTAAGGATAACCCTAGTCGGTTTATAATTTTTAACCTTGTACGACAAGTAATCTAAACAAAGAATATTCTAGAATAACAAAGCTTTCCATAAACGAATATAGCAGTTCTTTAGCTTTGCAGTACTTTGACTTCGACAACAGTACTTTGACTTTCACTTAGCAGTACTTTGAATCTCCAGAACTTTGACTTCTTCAGTACTTTGACTTTCATATCCCAACAATCCTCCCCTAACTTGAATTCTACTTGCTTGACTTCAAGTTTCCTTTGTATTATTATCATTAACCTCTGTTAGCCTCTTGGAAAGATTGTGTCTTTATATTCAGATTTGTCTTTGTATTGTGCTTGGATTGTCATTATCAAAGTAGTCTTTATTCTTTCAGTAACATTCTTTACATCAACCTTAATCATAATCTCTTTTCAAACATTCACAAGCTCCATCTTTTCAAAGAACTCAAGCAACATATGACAATGTGTACATTAATTCAGTTTAAGTTTCAATCTATTCTCATCACTTCCAGGTGTGTAAACTCCTGTGAGAGGTGAATCATTGAAATTTAATGGATTTTGATGTCTCTTTACCAAAGCCATTAACTCTGGAGTAGTCAAATGTTTAGGTGTGTAAGACCGTGGTACATTGATAACCATATGATTTTTAACAAATCATCAGCTATCAACAGATTTGATTTATCTTTACCAAAAGTTGTACCCTTTTGGGCTAGTTAGTTCTTTCAATCATAATGAACTAATTACCATATAATTGTTTTTCCACAGCCTTTACCACAAGCCATTTTCTTGTGGGCTAGCCAACTCTTCACATTTACTGATATGGTGAGTTGATTACCATACAACTTAGCAAGTTGTCAACTATAAAACGGATTTGAGATATCTTTACCAGAGCCGTTTGCTCATGGATTAGCCAATCCTTTTGTAACCATGGTGGATTGATAACCTATTGTTCAAAAACCATTTATTTCTTTTAACCTTTGTTTCAAAATATTTATCACTTAACAAAAGTTTTCTTTTCAAAATCATTAACTGGTTTAATAGTGCAAGGAGTACTTTGATGAAAGTACTGTTTGATTAGCAGTACTTTGAATAAAGTACGATATTTCAAAAATAATTTATTCAATAAAGATTCATACCAGTTATTTATGTATCATCATCAGCCATAGTCATCCATCTGATAAACAATTTGATGACCATAAGTGCAGTTCCGTTATCTTCTTCAACTTCCATACCATGCTCTAGCATTCTCCTCATAAGATCTGATGTAAGCGGATATCTTCTGTCTGCTAACATATGAATCATAGTTTCATCTTTTAATTCTAAAACATGTACTCCAGATTCTTCAAAGAATCTCCAGCTGATAATCTCCCAATCTTCTTGATTTTTCCAAATCTCATCAGTGCTTGATTCTTCAGTTTCCCAAACAGTTATGAGATCTCCAAGCAAGATTAAACCAACACCTTCTGATGGAATGTGTTCAAAATATTCTTGCACCAAATGATATAAATGAAATAAATCCTCTCTATCTATTATGTGCAATAGATCCCATAGCATATTAAACACTCTGAAGCTTTCATCTTCTCTATGAAACATCAGATAATTTCCATCCTTAGATTCTACAACTTCAAAAGTAGTTATTGATGACTTTTTCTTCTTCTTTTCTGGATCATCTTTAGAATACTCAAATTCTACAATTCTTAAGTAATTCCTTAGTTCATCTTCAATATCAGATCTTAACTCAACCTTCTTTGATGGCTGTTCATCTTCAACTTCAGTTGTTCTTTTTCTTTTTAAGCTTTCTTTTCTATCATCTTTTTTCTGAGCATCATCATCTTTAAAATCTTTGATACTATCAACATGCTTCTGATAAGCTTCTCTAACGACTTCATACATCGTTTCATCTCAACATAATTCAACTTCAGCAATCCAATATATCCTTGACCTTTTAAATAAGCCATCATTGCATTTCTTTCTTTAGCACGATTTGGTCTTCTTGGTAGAGCGTAAAGGAATAGGTGTCTTTAATGGTACAACAACTTGACAAAGATTCAATTCTTCTTGCAATTTCTTAGGCCGCTTCTTTATCCTTAGCTTCTTCAATAGCAACTTCAAAGATTCAATTCAGCTTGTACCTTTCTAGCTGCTTCCTCATTCCTAGCAACTTCAATGACCCTTAGTTGTGCTAAAGTGAGTTTCTTTTTCTTCTTTGTTTCAATCATTTTACCTTTCCCTTTATCTTTAGGATCTAACACTAGTTGAGATTGAGAAACTTGAGGTTGTTCTTCAGCAACTCATGGAATACTCACACCTCTTGGTCTTGATAAATTTTGCAATACCTCAGCTTCAATTTCGTCATCACTTGCAGTATGTTCAACCATAGGTGTATCAGCTTCTTCTTCTTATGGAATTGTTAAAGGACCAGCTTCTTCATTAAAATCTAACACCCTTGGTGTAATTAGTTCTTGTCTAGATGTTCCTTGAAAACCAGTACTTTGATCAGCAGCACCTTGATCATCAGTACTTTGAACTCTAGTGCTTTCTTCTTCATTCAAATTCTTATCTTCCAATTTCCTCCCCAATTGGAATGAAGATTGCTGTTGAACCTTTTTTCCTTTGGTAGTCTTCTTAAATTGCTTAACTGGTCTGCCTTGCTTTCTTTGAGACTTGACCCATAATCTATGATGTTGAACTAATGGCCATACAAAGTTCTTTAATCTTCTAAACTGAAGCTTCAACTTCTTAATCTGAGTGGCCTGTTCTTCAAAAGATTTCTTTAGTCTTGTCAACTCTCTTGATAAAGCATAATTGTTTAGAACTGTACCCTCAGGTGCCACATCTCCTTCATCTCCTCCAAATGGTGGGTGGTCTACTTGTTGAGAATAATGAGCAGAAACTTGTGGAGATGGTGGAGGTGAAACTGCAGTATCTTCTTGAACATCAGCACCTTGTGAAGCAGTACCTTGTGATGCAGTATGTTGAGAAGCAGTACCTTGAGTTGAAGCAGTACCTTCTATTTCATCACTAGCTGCAGCCTCATCTCTAATAGCTTGAACAATCTCCATCATTGAAGTAGTCAATGGAGTGTTCCTTCCAGTGAACAAATCACTCTTCCTAGCCATGAAGGTGAAGATCTTGGCTGGTTGTACCACAACAGGTAGTAGACTTGTAGGCTTTGGTACATCTTGAAGTTGTTTATTCAAGAATACTTGAATAAATCTTGGATACATCAACCAGCGTGATCCATGAGAAATATGAGATAACATTCCATCTAGAATTAGCCTTGAAAATTGAAAATTCGATTTGTAGCCAATCCCACTATAGCAGATGCTATGTTAGAACCAAATTGCTCCCATGATGTACTTTTAGCACTAATACAATGAAGCAATACATGAATCAAATACTTCCAGTGTGGACTAAATAAGGGTTTCTTGAAAGTCTGTTCAGTTAAGGACCCTTCATACCCAATGTCTCTGAATGTATCCCAACTCAATTGCTTATCAAAACGAACAACCCCTTCTTCATCATCAAACAATAAATCTTCACGTATTGAAGCTTCAGAAACCTTCACTATCCTCCCAGCAACTTTAGCTTGAATATACGAATCATCATTCTCCATATGAGCCCTAGCAGTTGCTCAAAACTATTGAATCCATGGCTCAATTATATCTGGTTCCACTAAAAGTGCATAACTAATCGGAGATCCAGTGAGAAAATCAATGATGTCATGGAAGATGACATTAGCTTCAGTTTTATCCAAATTCGCCACCATGTTGTGTTTTGAAACTGTATTACGATGAGCCATTGATGATTTGTTTACAAAGAAAATGATTCGATGAATAGTAAATATGAGAGAGAGATATATGGAAAAGATTGATTATGAATAAAGGTGAGAGGGAAAATCGGAAGGTAGTTATTTATAGGTGAGTTTTGAAAAATCACATCCCATAATAACAAAGTTACCGTTAGTGTGGTTTACCCCTCAATATTACCGTTGGAACAGTACGTTAATAAGACAAGCAGTTCTTTCCACGTGTGCAGTACTTTCCAAAGCAATACTTTCAAAGCAGTACTTTCATACAACCAAAAAGTAGTACTTTTCCATTCTCCTCTTTACAATAGCAAACACTTCAAATAAACATTAGATTTCCTCCCCTCAAGCAATGCATAGGACTATACTTATACTAAATAGTCCTCCCCTCAAATGTAGCTCAAGATTAATCATTCCAATACTCACCACCAAGTGATTGAATCTTGAAACATCAAAGCCTTTGGTGAGTAAATCAACTACATTATCATCCGTGTGAACCTTGACAACATTAATGAGCCTGTGCTCATAACAATCTCTGATGAAGTGATGCCTAATCTGAATGTGCTTGGTCTTGGAGTGATAAACTGGATTCTTCACAATGCAAATTGTACTCTCATTATCAATGTTGATAGGAGCATTCTTGAAGTTGAACCCTTAATCCAAGAGTTGATTCTGCATCCACAAAACTTGTCCACAACAGCTTGCAGCAGCCACATATTCTGCTTCAGTTGATGATGTTTCTACAATTGTCTGTTTCTTACATTGCCATGAGACTAATCTTCTTCCAAGATATTGGCATCCTCTAGTGGTTGATCTTCTATCATAGTTATCACCTGCATAATCACTATCTGAAAAAGCTTCCAAGTGAAAAGGTGAATCCTTTGGATACCACAACCCCAACTTAGGTTGTTGTTTCAAATAACTATAAATTCGTTTCACTGCATTCATATGGGAGACCTTAGGTGAGACTTGATATCTTGCACATAAACAAACAGCAAACATGATATCGGCCTAGATGCGTTAGGTACATAAGACAGCCAATCATTGATCTGTACAACTTGACTTCAACTGGTTGACCATCTTCATCCTTGCCCAATGAGTTGATAGACTTGATAGGTGTAGTGACTGGCTTCATAGCATCAAAATTGAACTTCTTAAGTATGTCAGATACATACTTGTCTTGACTTATGAAAATTCCCTCCTTTGACTGCTTAACTTGAAGTCCCAAAAAGAAAGTTAACTCACCCATTGAACTCATTTGAAATTCATTCTGCATTAGCTTCTCAAACTCCTTGACCATAGATTGTTTTGTAGCTCTAAATATGATATCATCTATATACACTTGAACCAACATGATATCCTTCTTATCTCTCTTGATGAACAAAGTCTCGTCAATTGCTCCTCTTCTGTAACCATGTTGCAATAGGAAAGTAGAGAGCCTTTCATACCAAGCTCTAGGTGCTTGATGTAAGCCATAAAGAGCCTTAACCACTTTATAGACTTTGTTTGGATGTGTAGGATCTTCAAAACCAGGAGGTTGTTTAACATATATCTCCTCTGTAATCTTGCCATATAAAAAGGCACTCTTAACATCCATTTGATAAACCTAAAATCCCATATATAATTCAAAAGCAAGGAAGATTTGAATGGCTTCGATCCTTGCTACAGGAGCAAATACTTCATCATAATCTACTCCTTCTTCTTGTCTATATCCTTGTGCAACTAACCGTGCCTTGTTCTTGATGACATTTCCTCTTTCATCTCTCTTGACTCTGAAAACCCATCTTGTACCAATTACTTTTTGTCCATCAGGTAGATCACATAGTACCCAAACTTCTTGAAGTTTGAATTGAAGAAGTTCTTCTTGCATAGCTTCAACCCAACTCTCTTTAGTTAATGCTTGAGCAATATTCTTGGGTTCTTCTTGATAGATAAAACAAGTAAACATGCATGTTTGATGATCCTTATGATTCAGCCTGTTCTGTTTATAAACAAAGCTAAGCAAAGCATTATGTGGTGTAGAGAATCCTTTAGCTTTTGTTCTTGTCATCACTCTAGAAGTAGAAGGACCAATGATTTGACCAGGAGGATGATTCTTATGAATTCTTAAAATTAGAGTCTGTGGAACTTCAAGATTATCACTTAGGTTTGTGAAATCAGCATCTTCATAAGAATCTGAGAAAATACCTTCATCTTCAAACTCATCATCAGTATCTTCCAATCCAGGCATAGTAGGATCATCCAAATCATCCAAAGTCTTTGATAGTGCAGCAGTACTTTGGTCGAAAGTACTGTCATCCAAAGTACTGTGATCTAAAGTACTGTGAGAGGTTTCTGCAGTCTTGTTATGTTTCTTAGCTTCCTCATAAGCTCTTCTTTGATCATCATCATAAGATTGTGCTATGACATCTTGAAAAAGCATCATATTAAGTTCATCTGGAATAGCTTGTTCTTCAACAATTAATGAGGATTTTGGTTCATCAGTTCTTTTCTCACTTTCAACAGTTATAGGTTCTTTAGGAGCAACATCTGGTATAATGTTGACTCCATGAACAATGTACTGCATATCTTCTTCTTTATGATCAACCTGATTTTCTTCTCTAACAGGTACATAATTCATAGATGGAGTCAAAACTTCAAGATCAAACATCCAATCAGGACCTTTACCCTTCTGATTTTCTTGATCTTTTAAGAACTCAACATGAAGACAATCTTGAACCTTCTTGGTGACTCTGTTGTACACTCTAAATCCTTTGCTGTTGGTGCAATATCCCAATAAATATCCTTCTTCTGACTTGCCATCAAATTTTCCCAGATTATCAATTGTATTAAGAATAGTCAGAGGGCATCCAAAAGGTTTCATAAAACGAATGTTGGGTTTATTGCCCATCAGCAACTCATAAGGTGTCTTCATCTGAGGTTTGGTGACTGATACTCTATTAAGTACATAGCAAGCAGTACTTACAGCTTCAGCCCATAATTGAATAGGTAATTGTGAATCTGCAAGCATTGTTCTGGCTGCTTCAATCAAAGTTCTATTCTTTCTCTCTGCAACACCATTCTGCTGTGGTGTTCTTGCAATGTTGAACTCCCTCTTGATCCCTTTGTTGGCACAAAATTCATCCATAAGCTTGTTGTTGAATTCAGTCCCATTGTCACATCTAATACCTCTAACCTTGAGTCTCAATTGGTTTTTAAGTGCTATTATAAGATCATGAATATCATCAAAAGTATCATCTTTAAATCCCAAGAAAAATACCCAACTGAATCTTCTGCAATCATCTGTCACAACCAAGCAGTACTTTTTCTTATTTAGACTTGCAATAGAGACAGGTCCAAACAAATCCATGTGTAACAGTTCCAGAGGTTCTCTAACAGTTCTTTCCTCAAGCTTCTTGCATGAAGCTTTGTGTTGTTTACCCTTCTTGCACGCCAAACAGGAGTGATCATTCTTATAGGTTTTGGTGGGTAAACCTCTAACTAAATTTCGTTTAACCAGCTTGTTGATGTTTTTGAAATTTACATGGCCTAATCTTCTATGCCATAGATGTGCTTCTTCAAGTGATGCCTTTGCTACTAAACATGTAGCTCTTTCAGAAGAGTGAAGACTCTTCATATCCAAACTATACACATCATTGGTTCTTGGTACTTTCAGTATCACCAAGTTATCATCAGCAAGCTTGAACTCAGGTGAAAGAATGAGACATTCTGTATCAGTGAATAACATAGGGTGCTTTTTATCACAGATTTGAGAGACTGACAAAAGGTTGAACTTGAGCTCCTTCACATATCTAACATTCTCAAAATCAATACGCCATACTTTGATGGTTCCTTTTCTAGTGATTCTTCCTCCATTAGGATCATTCCCAAATGCAACTCTTCCTGCACAATAAGATCTAAAATCTGACAGAATCTCCTTGTCTCCTGTCATGCTTCCAGAGCAACCACTATCCATAATTAGATGATCTTTAAGCTCCTCTTCTAGGTTGCCTTGCACAAAGATAAAAGAGTTAGTGTCTTTTAGGAACCCAATGCATTACTGACTTGTGTTCCCCTTGTGGAGTAACATACTCAAATTCCTTGAGTATCTAATCTTCACAGTTTTTGTAGACAGAATCAAGCATTATCTTTTGTTTTAAAACTTGTGGTGGATTTTCAGCAAAACTTTCTTTTTCAAAAAATCTCCTTTTCTTTTCCATAAAATCATCTTTATAAAAATCTCTGTTTCACCAGTACTTGTTGAAAGTACTGTTTGTTCCTCATCAATACATTCTTTCTTAACCCATTTAGTTTTAACTGCTGGTGTAGAGTCCTTTGACTTAGCTACTCTTTTGGAGTTGTAACGCCTTCTAGATTGATAGTAATTTGATCTCCTAGGCTTTCCATTCCAAAAAGTGTTTACAGTACCTTGATTGTTTGAAAATCTAGCAGTACTTTGAGAAGGTACTGCTTGAGTTCTTTGAAAAGTATTTGAAGATACTGGAGGTTTCGAAAAAGGTCTTCTCTGGTGAGGGTACCTATAGTCTTGTGAAAAGTTGCTATGGTTAACCCTATGTGAATGATTCCGGACTGGTTTATTCTCTCTAGGGCTATGGTTGGTAGTTCTGTTCTTTGGAAATTTGCTTAGGTACTCTGAGTGAAAGTCACAAAGCTTAATCGATGATCAGGACTATAACAAACAAAACACAATTTTTGACCCATACTTCCAAAATTTCTTCCTTGAGCTCTATGACCAAATCTAACCTCGACTTTTGGTGAGTTATGAAAATTATTTTGACCAAAATTATCCCAAAAAGGTTTAGCAGTATTTTGAAAAGGTTTTCTTGAAGGTACTGCTGAACATGTAGCAGTACTTTGATTTGAAGGTACTACTTGACTTTTAACATCATTATCCTTAGGTTTTTCAACAGTTTCTTTTGGGGTTTCAGACCTAGATTGACCAATAAGCTTTTTCCTAAACTCTAAGTTGTCTATTCCAAAACGAGAAACATCTGGCCTAAGGGGTTGAAAACTTCCAGTGGGATGAGGGACTGCATGATAACCATTGTCTTTCTTAAACTCAGGAGGTGTTTCACTAACTGATTCCTCATTACTAGATGTGTCTACATAATTAATGAGTTCATCATCACTAGTGGTTATATCCTCAAAATCAAGGTCATCCTTATCACTAGGTAGGTTTTCTTCTGTGTTATTAAAGTCCATACCAAAACCTAGGCCGCTTCTAATGTAAACTCTTCTCTGTTTTTCAACATAAGTGACATGAGAAAGACCAGATTCTTTCCAAGCACCAAACTTTGCTAACAATTCATCTCTCTCCTTAGTCAGTTTCTCAATTTCAGAAATTTTACAATTTAACTTCCATTCACTTAGTTTTAACTGATAATCCTGTTGTTCATACTTTTCGGCCCAAGCCATTTCATTATTTTCATGTGTTATTATTTTCGCTTCCATAGACTCTAAAGTAATTTGATAACCTGCTACCTCAGACCTAGCCCTTTGATAATTATCTCTTTCAGTAACATAATCATTAGCACTTTTTGATAAAAATTATTACACTTAGAGCATACCTCAGAGATATGGGTGAATTTGGTGAAGTGGCTACCATAGCAAGTAGAAGAGGATCATCTTCACTCTCCATGATCCAATCAAAGCTTCCTAGACCATCTCTGGGTTCCAAAGCACATGTCCGGGTTCCTCATCAAAAGTCTGTGCTCCAATCAAACTCTTCCAATCGATTTATCCATAGCTACCATACAATAGGTTACCGGTTCATCATCAAACTCAGCACTCCAGTCAACCTCTGATATATTCTCTTGAGCAACCAAAGCTTTTGTTTCAGTAATAGGAATTTCTTTTAGCTCAAGCTTTGGTTTCTCAGTCATCCTATTTGCTTGATATTTAGCAAACCTGCATTCCCTTGCAAAATGTCCAGTCTTTTGACAATTGAAGCATTCAATCTTGGACTTGTCAAAAGTGATTCCCTGTTTTGGTTTGAAGTCAATGCCTCTTCCTGTCTTCTTCATGAACTTCCTGATCCTTGCAGTGATCATAGCAACTTGTCACCTGATATCAATTTCTTCAAGAGCATCTTCTTCAATTTGTGACAAATCTTCTTCATAAGTCACAGTAGAGTAGCTTGTCTGTGCAAAGAATGAGCATACGACTTCATCCGGAGTGGATGGTATTTGTTGGTGAGGCTTGTTGAGCAAAGGTGGGGCTAGAGTAGGCAACAATACTTTGAGCAACAGTACTTTGAGTAGGAGAAGCAAGATTTTTATTAGAAGTACGCCTCTTTCGATGACAAAAGGCAATACTGTGAGATTTTGAACTAGTTTGGCCATTCATCTCATGCTCATACACCTTCAGATGATTGTAAAGATCATCAAAGTCCATAACATCCAAACCAGGTTGTCCTCTGATCATTATAGCAATCACAAGCCATGTCGATGGCAAACTCCTTAAGAACTTTATATTAGCATCTTCAACTGAAACCTCGCTTTGTACGTACTCCAGCATGTTGAGAAGATTTTGGAATCTATCATAGGCAGATCAAGGCCTTCTTTCTCCAACAGTGAATGTTTCAAACTGCCGCTTCAATGATTTTGCATCTTCTTGAAGCATCATTACCTCCAAACCTTGTCTTAAGAGCATCCCAGAGTTGCTTTGCATCTTTAGCATCATGGAACTTGAGTAGATGACCATCGGAATAGCGGACAAAAGATATTGAGAGCCTTCTCTTGATTTCTAATTGTTCACGGTAAGACCGCTTTGGGTGGTTTAGGTTGTTCAGAATCTCTACAGGTTCTGTAACTACTTCATTACCATTGACAATTACATTCCATAGTGCATGGTCTGTAATAGCAATGTACGGCCTCATCTTCATGCTCCATAGGTCGTATTCTCCTTTCTTAATGATTGGTATTCTGAGTGAGGTGATGGATGGTGGTGGAACGGTCGACATCTTTAGGTTTTGTTGCTAACTAGGTTTTAAGGTTTCTTCTTAGTCAGAGTTTCCACACAAGCTCTGATACCACTTGTTGTTAACCGCTCGATACCACTTGTTGGATCGATGTAGTCTAACCAAACTAACATATATAACTTGTTAAGGGTTTAATAACCTTGGATAAATCCTAAGTTATTAACAATGAAACACTGAGCAAACTCTATTAAGTATGCGGAATTTACTTAACAAAGCTAAGAAGAATTAACTTTAACTTTCAACGATTTTATTAATAACTCTGAATCTGCTTGTTATACAGATTCTTAAACAACTCTAAAACACTAATATCGAACTCTCTAAAACTCTAATAATGCACGTACTTCTCTAAAAACCGTATTCTCTAATACCAACCTAGGGGTCCTTTTATAGGCTTAAGGATAACCCTAGTCGGTTTACAATTTGTAACCTTGTACGACAAGTAATCTAAACAAAGAATATTCTAGAATAACAAAGCTTTCCATAAACGAATATAGCAGTTCTTTAGCTTTGCAATACTTTGACTTCGACAAAGATACTTTGACTTTCACTTAGCAGTACTTTGAATCTCCAGACTTTGACTTCTTCAAGATTTTGACTTTCATATCCCAACAATAATCCATTGTAATGACATGTTTAAAGGGTTACATGTGGTTGTATAAATTATTTGAATATGGAGTCTTTAAATGAGTACACACAATGTCTACTTCTAAAGGTTTACTTATTATTCTAATGTTTTAATGAGAAAGGTAAGCCAGGCTTGCCATATCGCGGGGCCCACTGCGTTCGGTTTAAACATTCGTAATCGCTTTGCAAGATGTTGAAGTCAAGCAACCTTTAGGGTGTGAAGGGTGTTCCGTTTCTTTATCACGTGACCTTCACTTCTAAATTGGATCAAAGTATCTTTGAGATCGTTATGGTTGAAATCGGTGCACGAAAACGGACGAGACGGTTGTCAACGTGATCAGAATGAGACGGTGGTGAAAAAGGGGTAAACTTCGAGAAGAATGAAAGTGGGCCAATTATGTGACGTTAGGAGTGTAATAGACTATCAAACAAAATGATAAATATATGAGAAATATATGTGTAGTTTGTACAAAAATGTAAGCACAACAAAACGTGATATGATATCCTACTTTTATCAATATGACATAAAATTGAGCCAATTTAGAAACAAGTGACATTTAAGTTACATGTTAGCTAATTTTCCAATAGTTGTCGTTGTGACTTGTGTGACAAATTAGTTAGCGCCTAACCGACACATAGTAATTTCCATAAAGGTTTAGTAGCATTATAAATTACTAGCAGGGTATTGCGCGACTCAACGGCGGGTATCGTATGACTAAAGTTTTTGACGAACAAATGTTATTTTATTTTGGGTTGCTGGATTTTAGATTTATGTTTTGAAAACTTAATTAGATTGTAAATTGTGATTAAATAGTTGTATATTTTGGTGAAAGAGTGAATTAAATTCTATGTGTTGAATAATGTTTTTTTTTAGTTTTATTTGTGCTTTAACTGCTTGTAAATTACTTTTTTTTTTTTTACTTGTATTTGTTTAAAAATTTATTTTAGAAAATCTTAAATAATTGGTAAGAAAGAATGTATTCAATGCTTCATAAGTAGTTTAGATATGAAGAAATAACAATATCGCAAACAAGCTTATCCTTTCGCTTATATTAACTAGCTCTAGTATTTTTTTGACGTTTTCGACTTATCCTTTTAGTACATGAATAGCTTATTGTGTATCATGATAATTTATTTAACAAGATCAACCTAATGAAATGAATAAAGAAATCATATTAATATGTGCGTGGCCAACTAACATTCGAGGCCATGTTTGTTGACTCAATATTTCAATTTAAAAGGGGAACAATATCAAAATTCGACTATTTTTCTACATTATACGTTTTTTTTCAAAAAACAGAAGAGGGTTTTGTTAATTTGTACTCCTTTATTGATTACGATATTTAAGCTAGCGGCAATAGTGACCAGCATCATCATTGTTAACTTATTATCAAATTAACTTCTTTTGCCACAACTAACATCATCACCAATATTGTGTAATAATACAACTAACATCACTATCAAAATATACCATACTTAAACATAAATATACATCATAAAAACAAAAATAAAACACACAAACACATACAACCACACATTTCACAAGTCAATCTTCACCACGACCTACGTCTCCCCTCAAAATACATGAGACGCGTTGTGTTTAAGTGTTGCTAATAAGCTAGGGCGCGTGATATAAGACGGACAACGATCTTACCCCTTGTTACCACTAGTCTTACAACACAAAAAACAAACTAACTACTAAAGAGCTTAGGGGCATTTACATACATCCCCACATATACACCGCTATTTACATATTTCCTCAAACCTGCTTTAATAGGCTGCATCATGCATTAAAAACTTGTATTTGGAGAAATATGTAAATATTAGTGTGTATGTGAGGATGTATGTAATTCCCAAAGAGCTTAAACTAACTAACATACTAAGAATGATTCATAATTTTCTACCAAACAATTATTGAAGTTTAAGCAAGATTCTATGTTCATTGATTTATGCTTTGTGACATTTATTCTTTTTATAGATTTAAATCTGAACTACGATAAAGGGCATTTTGATTGATCGTGATTAGTTAGTACAAGTCAACTTAACAGGGACGTGAAGTCAATGGTATTTAAAAGTATAATATCAAAATTACAAGAGTAAATATACATGGTCATTTTCATACAAAGTAGTCTTTTAAAATCACATTAAAAAGTAATTTCTTTTTCAAACTGTTAAGACAAATATTATGTGTAGACACGTAATAAGAAAAAAAAAATATATGAAATCACATCATATTAATTAATAGAGTTATGATAAATAGACCTACTAATTAGACCTACAAATAGACCTACCTCATATACATATTACATTTTTGAAATACATCACTTTCTCTCTCCTCATTTTAACCAATCATTTTTAAAATACACCAATCATATTTGTAGGTCTCTTTTTAGGTTCATTAGTTAGGTCTACAAATCATTTTTCTAATTAATAACTGTAAAAATCGCTACTAACTATGCTAGTTGACAGGGACATCTCAACCTTCTATTCAATTTACGTAGTAGATATAAAGTCGTTCTCGAATTGATGAGTATTGCTGTTAACTAGGAAAATATTTATGAATCTTTATATACTACGTAACAGTTACAATTATTGCACTGAATCCGTTATTTGCATTTAACCAAGGAGTGTTTTTTTCACGCGTTTGGATGAGAATATACTAATGTAAACATGTAAAGTAAAAATCAGACAAGTCATATATGTAAAAATCAGACAAGTCTTATATGTAAAAATGTAAAGCAATTATAGTGTGACATAATTAAGTATCAAAGCAAAATCTAAACAAAGATGAGAGTTAAAAATTGCAATATGAAATGGATACTAATGAATAGTAAACTCATGCAAATTAATATCAAAGGGCATAAAAAAGGTTAACTACGTCTAAAATTAAAAAAGAAGATAAACAAATATGTTAGTGCATGTAATTTACTTTATCATCTATGATTACGTACTTGAACAATGAAACAAATGTTAGTGTATTTTAGGATTTCGTCCATTATATTGACATTGCACCTAAAAAAGTTGAATGATACCTCATTATATAAGGTTTTTAAAGACTACTGTTTCGATAAATAGACACTTTTATTTCTAAAGCTATAAAAATCAGAACACTTTTCGGTTCGAACAATTAAAATAGGGTCCTACTATCGTTGCACCCCCTAGAAAAATATTAGAGGGTGTCTGCGTTTCCTCTCTCCTCCCAAATCATTGGACATTGGTTTCCGTGACTTGTCACTTTCACCATTTATTTTTTTTTGCAAGTTCCAGTTTTTTTTTTACTTATACACTTTTTTTTTTTACAAGTTTTAAGTTCCGCTTGTTTACAAGAATCGTTTTTACTTATATAAGTTTTTTTACAAGTTCCAGTTGTTTAACAAGAATCGCTTTTAAAGCTTAAAAAACGTAGTCGGAGATATTTTGAGGCTCAGCCGAAGGTTGCAAAAGTGAGATTTTATCTCACTTTGCCGGCCATCTTTTCATCATCGCCTCGGAAAAATTTTAGGCTCAAACCCGAAGGTTGCAAAGTGAGATTTGATCTCACTTTACCGGCCCATTCGGTTTTATCATCATCGCCTCGGAAAATTTTAAGTCACAACTAAAGTCACAATCCCACGAAAACAATCTAATCTTGCACCCCAATATTTCTTCCCATGCACAAGGACAAGTCCCACAAGCCTAACAAGCAGGGCATTCACGAGAAAGTAACAAAGATTCTCAAAGGGGTACCAAAGATAGAAGCTTTCACAAGCCTTTATAATGCCACATAAAGCAACATCACCAACAAAGAAAGCTACAACACAAACTACACCATCGACCAACACCACAACACCAAACAAAGAAAGCAACAACAAAATGCAACAACAGACCAACAAACAACCATGTCCGGTTCACCATTTGTAACACAAGAGGTAAACTTTTCGAATAGCTCAGATTTATAGCTTTTAAATTTCATGTTGGCTGCAAATTTAGTATTGCCACGCCAAAACTCTTTAAGTTTTTTAAAAAAAAATCATCATTGCCATGGCTAAAAATTACCATAGAAAAATTTCCAACTGCCATGGCTCAACAATTTCCAACTGCCATGGCTCACAAATAAACTTAAACAAACACCTTATTAGGAAAGTACCAAACACAAGTTAATTTTACGGGGTGTTTGTTTAAGCTTATTTACCGACTTATGAGCATACATGTTTTCGGCTTATTTTTTTGGCTTATGTTTTCAGCTTCTAATTTTGTGAACCATTATATTACTAATTTATGTTGTGAATAATTATACAAATTCTTTTGGCCAGATGCAACAACAAAATCCTTACTTGTGTCGTTGTCAACGGGGATTAATAATTGAAAGAACATCCCACAAGCCCAAAACTTGTGGTCTGAAGTATTATGCATGTCTTTTCTCAAAGGTAAATAATTAAGCTTGCTTATTTGCGTAACTATATCAATAACTTGTTTGTTTAGAATACATTTCTTATAATTGTTTCGTCATGTAACGCAGCGGACTAAAGACTATGCGTGTCGATACTTCATGTGGAAGGAAATATTTCAACAAAAGTACTTTGGTGAAGCCTCTTCTTCAACGCAGTTGCTCAAACCGCTAAAACTAAAGATACAACGATCAACATGCTATTGGCTGAAAACAATTTGTTGCAGGCAAAAATAAAGACGTTGGAAGCATCACTGGAATTGGCAAGAAATCCAGTTGATCACGCATGTCAGCCGAGTGGAATACTCTATGAGCTTATAGATGACATTAATAATCTGTTGGAATCACTCCTAAGCCATAATCAAGTGTTTGTAATTAATATGTAATAGTTAGCTTTATTATGGCCTTTATGTTTGCAATTAGCCTTAGGCTTATGTAGAAGGCCCATAAGCCTAGGCCTTAGTCTAATAAGGAAAAGGGAAGGAGTGGAAGTGTTGCCCTAACTCCTTGCCTATAAATACTTTGTATTAACTTTCATTTGAAGGTTGGTTGTTCAATATTTCTCTTTCACTCACTCCTACGCGTAAACCGTATTATTATCTTGTGTGTGTGTGTTTGGTTTATTGTTCAATCGCCTCATCTCTTTCTTATAAGCTTGTGTTTGTAAAACTAGTGAACTAACATAATCTTCATGTGGAGTAGATTTCGTTGTAATATTGAAAACATTGTTGTTTTACTTGTTTAATGTTTTATTGTTATTGTTTAATTAAATGGAAACAAACACACAATTTTTTTTTTTTTTTTTTTAAAAAGCATAACGTAAAATAAATATCATATAAAAACACTATACATATAAAAACACTACACAAATTAAAAACATTACACAAACACAAAACAAAACAAAAAAACTAAAAACTAAAATAAAAAAATAAATAAATAAAATAAAAAAGACAAACCAATCATTGGGCCAATGATTGGCCAATGATTAGCCTAGTGTGAAGTGCAAGGGAAGGAAAAATGGGGGTGCAAGATTAGATCAACCCTTAAAATATCAAATTATAAGTACATTTGCTCACATTATAATATTTTTAAAACAATAGAATTGACTAGAAAATTATAATTTGCTAGGCATAAATATTTTAAAACTTTTTTACGTGTGAAGATCTAATTGCTAATTCGTGTGTGTTGTTTCATTGCAACTGCAGGACATAAAAAAAGTCAAGTGAAAATTAAGTGGAAACGTTAGGTGACAATGATGTTTTGTTATTTTATTATCGACATCATTTTCATGTTGTTAATCTCTGTTTGTTTTGTACCATATGACTATTGCACCAAAATTGCCTGTTCTTCACAGATTTTTTAACAAAACAAGAAAAAAACGAAATCCTGTTCAAATTGATTTTTTCCAGATCTTTTTTTGCCACAAATTTAAAATTTCTATTTTTCCAACGTATCAAATAAAAATAAAGAACACCTAGGGGTTCATGGGTTGAGTAATATCCGAATAAACCGAAAACCGAAACCGAACTGAACCGAAAATAACCGACCAACTCTCGAATCGAACCGAAATTGCCAAAACCGAACCGAACCGAAATAAAAGTTCGGTTTTCGTTCGTTATGGTTTTAGCAATCCAAACCGAAAACCGAAATTAAATAAATATATATATATATTTTTTTATATATTTATATTTAAAAAATATATTAAAACTCTTTTATAATATATATATAATATTTTTAAGCTTGAAATTTATTTTTTTTTCAAAAAATATATATAAATAAATGAATAAATTATTAAATTTAGGTAATTCGGGTTATTCGTTCTTTGTTATTGGGGGTTCGGTTTTCGGTTCGGTTTAGTTAAATTTAAATTCGGTTCGGTTCGGTTCTCGGTTATACCCAGAAAAAAAAATTAACCGAACAAACCGATAACCGAACCGATGAACACCCCTAAGAACACCTTTCGGCCTTTTTTGGTTTTGGCCTACTTAACCTATTTGTTGTTCTTCCTAAGTTTACTGTCTCTGGGCTTATTTCCATTTGGGCTTAGTTAAGCCCGAGTACGTTACCGTCACAGACCTTGTATTTATCGCCATGCAAACTTGCAAAGTGTTGATACAACGACTGAACCACTAGATATAAAATTGGGATTGCGTAACTAGTGCTCTGAGGGCATTGGTTAAGGTACATTTATTAAACATAAATATTTTTTTATATTACAAATTGTATTTAATATATATTAATTAAGCATATAAATTACCAAAATTAAATCTGATTTTTAATTTAATAAACTCAAACTTTCCTTATATAAACGTCTTAAACCTTGCCTTTAGGGCACCTATTAGACAAACCCTGTAAAAAAAAGTTAAAAACTGCTCTATATACTGAAATCTAAAGGGAATGTGTAAAAACTATTAGAAAAGGATTGTAAGTATTTGAACATAGTCAATGCGTCAGCCTGTTTTATAGTTATTGAGATAATTATCTAAAAAAAGTAAATAACTTGTCAATTTTTCGATTTGTTTGTTATCAACTTTCTTTTTGCTATTATATACCCAACCGTTTATTTGTGTGTATATTGTGACTAAGTTACATTGTTATCTCTATGTTTTTATATCACGCTATCAACATCGAAGAGTAAAATGTTCATTCTATATGAAAAAATGCGCACAATACCCAACCGTTTATTTGTGTGTATATTGTGACTAAGTTACATTGTTATCTCTATGTTTTTATATCACGCTATCAACATCGAAGAGTAAAATGTTCATTCTATATTCGTTTGTTATCAACTTTCTTTTTGCTACTATATACCCAACCGTTTATTTGTGTGTATATCGTGACTAAGTTACATTGTTATCTCTATGTTTTTATATCACGCTATCAACATCGAAGAGTAAAATGTTCATTCTATATGAAAAAATGCGCACAATTTAGATCTACGACAAACACGAACAATGTCGTTGGTCTTTGTGGTTCATCTTCAACTTTGTCGTTAACCTTTGTGGTAACATATTTTTTAAGAACCATACTTAGTTTGTGCTAACTATATACGTAAGTTTGCATTTGAAGGGATGATATCTTTGAGTTATGTTGCTCCCTTTATTTATAAACGTAGGTTTATGGTGAGATATAATCCATTGTAATGACATGTTGAAAGGGTTACATGTGGTTGTATAAATTATTTGAATATGGAGTCTTTAAATGAGTACACACAATGTCTACTTCTAAAGGTTTACTTATTATTCTAATGTTTTAATGAGAAAGGTAAGCCAGCTTGCCATATCGGCCCAAGTTGGTTTAAACATTCGTAATCGCTTAAGCAAGATGTTGAAGTCAAGCAACCTTTAGGGTGTGAAGGGTGTTCCGTTTCTTTATCACGTGACCTTCACTTCTAAATTGGATCGAAGTATCTTTGAGATTGTTATGGTTGAAATCGGTGCACGAAAACGGACGAGACGGTTGTCAACGTGATCAGAATGAGACGGTGGTGAAAAAGGGGTAAACTTCGAGAAGAATGAAAGTGGGCCGATTATGTGACGTTGGGAGTGTAGTAGGCTATCAAAAAAAATGATAAATATATGAGAAATACATGTGTAGTTGGTACAAAAATGTAAGCACAACAAAACGTGATATGATAATCCTACTTTTATCAATATGACATAAAATTGAGCCAATTTAGAAACAAGTGACATTTAAGTTACATGTTAGCTAATTTTCCAATAGTTGTTGTTGTGACTTGTGTCACACCCCAAAATACTGCTTTTAATGGAATTCTGAGGGATGACCGCCATAGCATCACGCTACGCTTATATTGAACAACCTAAAGTGCCGTTTGGAAAACACATCGCTTTGATATAATAAAACATTCAGAGTTTACAAAATATATGTCCCAAAAAGATAGTCATCATTTGCGGAAATAAGTTTGTTACAATCCAAACGATGTTTTAAAGTGCATAAAATCCATGTGAGACGCTGGTCGTCATCGCGACTCTATGATAAGTCCTTATGCATGCCATGAAGTATATGCCTTAGATACCAAAATATATTGCTAAAAGTGTCAACACAAAGGTTGAGTGAGTTCATAGAGTTTATGAAAATGTTTTATACGACTACAACAAGTATAGGCCATGTATGACAAATGTGTCACATAAAAATGTTACAATTGCTTTAAGCACATGACACCGAAGCTAGACTGATCATGATGTTCGCCCCAACAAAGTGTTTTTCCAAACAACTCAAATAATGATATTAAATGAAATGCATTCGTTTGACCAGTTGGAATCCACCAACCCGGATGGAGGAGTCACCCTCAATAGATCTATTCACTCACCCTCGCTTACTCCGTAATTAACGGTTCATGATTATGATATGGGGACATTCAATTGGCAATGAGGTAACTTAAGCAATGTAATGAATTTGATATACTTGGTATCGTAATAAAAATGATGTGCAATGTATTCTCCCCCGTAGGTTTGAAATAAAGTATAAACTTGAAAGACGGGGCTATGAAAACTCACTTGATACAATGATTATGATGGCAAAAGTGGATACACCTGAAATGAGCGCAACTCTAACCGCGACCTTATTATGAATGATATGATCTAATATAAGTCATGATGTAATGTTATGCATGCAACTCATATGATATCCATACCACTTGTGCATTTTTGAAAATAAAGTTTATCGTCAAAAAAATAAGTTTATAACGTCTTGTCAAGTTATAAATTACTTTACAAGTACTTACGTTGAAATGATATCCTACGATAGTCATTTAGTGATTTATTATGAAATTATAGTTTTTTTGTCGCAAAATAATACACTTCAACATTTCATGAAAATGACCAATTTTGAGTGCTCGTATATTATTCGTTATAGCTTCGCTTGACAAACGGTTAAACATTTTGGAAAATAGAATAGGCGAACTCACTTTTACTTGAAGACATCGCTTTTCAAAAGCTTTCTATCGATATGAAAAATGGCTCCAAACATGGTCACTTGCGATAACCATTTTGGTCTAGTAAAATATGTAAGTGTTATACTTGTGTAAAATAGTTACGATATCCATATTTAAAATGTGTATAACTTAGTCGTTATAAGTCCATTTTCTACGCTTTATATATCCTTGGTTTCGTGTTAATGTATACTAGTATATTTTTGACAAATCAACTCATTTAGACAATGTTTAAAACTCATTTTTGCCCTTTAAATAACCCTTGACAGCTTACCATTTTTCGTAAAAATTAGTTTTTGCCGCTAAACTTGAAAATAGCGTATCTCCTTCGTTATAAATCCGTTTTACCCGTTCTCAAGCGACCACGGTTTTGTTTTAAAGTATATTTTATGAATATCTAGCCCAAAATAATCCATGACCTGTCGAAATTTCCAGATTTTACAAAAACGATCAGACCACAATCTAAAGTTGTCGAAAATGATTTTTCTTGCGTAATACTTGTTTCAATCACTTCAAATCAACACAAAATCTATTCTAAACCTACCATACACCTTCTTAAGGTGTCATGGGTTCCTAAACATCATCAACAATGATATGTTTCAAGGGATTAATTATAGGATGATTATAACTCATAATAAGTACTAAAAACAATTAAAAGTGGTATAGATACACATGATACTTGCATGTTTTCTTACTAAAATAATAAAATAACTCAAGTATGAATATGAAAGAGTAATGAAAATTATAAAATGCTTACAAGTATTATGATGAGGTTTAAGTAACTAGGTTTCCTAAATACTCCTAGGTTTTATTGCAAAACCTTAAAAGAAGTATACTAGTGTTATGATTATTACTTGTTCATGAAAAACTTGTGATTCTTCCTTGTGTTTCTTGCTTGGCCGAATATGGAGATGGAAATGGAGAGGTTTTCTTAACTTTTCACCTTTGTAAATGTGTTGTATGTGTTATTAGTTTAGGATAATAATTGTATTAAGTAAAATATCTAATCTATAATGGTGTATGTGTACAAGCTAGTAAAAGATATTTATTTTTTTCACATGGTGACTAAGGGTGGCCGCCAAGGTAAAATGGGGAGGGTTTGGTATTTTTGATGTATAAATGTATTAAAAGGTTAAGTATAATGTATAGTTTGTAAGTATAAATAGGTATTTAGTGTAGCGTTAGCTAGAAATAGATTTTAACAAAACAAAATAAAATATATCGAAGTCATAAAAATTATAAAAATACATTTCTCGCAAGAATTGAGTGAATAAATAATTATCGAGTTGAATTTACTTTAAAACCGTCAGAAATATATATACATAACAATTTATATACAAAATAAATGCAAAACATCGGGTAAACTAATAATATAATTTTTATAGTCCTAAAATGAGTATAAAAATATATCGTGATAATTTTTATAAGTGTCGGATCAAATATTCAAAATAAATGATTATGCGATAGCGTTTATTTAATAGAAAAATATACGTAAATGAAATATGCAAATTCATGCATGAACTAATATGATGATGATGTTACTGATGATATGTAGACTAAATCTAATCTATATGAAATGTCCCTCAATGGTTTTAATGAATACGCTAGCTTAAACCATTACTGCTACATCGATTTGATACTCGTAAACCTAGTTTACGAAAAATGATGAATAGTGAATCATGAATAGTGATCTTTCTACGGAAATGAATAGTGTTTCATGAATAGTAAAATTTTGAAATAACCTCTCAACGTCTCAAACCGACTTCAAAAACGATGAATAGTAAAATTATGAATAGTAACCAATGAATAGTAAATTCCTGGGATGAATAGTGAAATTTTCAAAGTTTGTAAATGACTGATATTACGAAGTTGTCGATTCGGCCACCCAAAAAGGAATTCACCCCTCAATTCAAATCCATGTTGGTTTCTACGGTGTTATTGGTGAAAAGGGTTTAACTTCCTCAAGTTTCGATCGTACCACGCCTTTCCAAGGCGAGACTTTCAACATAACTCTGTTGCCAACTTAAAATTCTAATGTTTTGTGACTTATGGAACACATTTCCAATATTTTAAGCGTCAGATATCGACATAGCTTTTCTATCTATTTGTTGTTGCTTGTAACTGATTCTTGATCTATACGATTTCTTTGTTGTTTCATGAATATGTTATGGACTAGTGTGTTGGACTTTCCCCGATTTTGGCCCGAATAAGTGATTGACATTTCAACCATGGAGTGCCTCAAATGGTGTAGTCAATATGTTCATGTGATAACTATTGTTGTAAGGGAACTTGTTCGATGAAGAATGATTTGCCTAATCATTTCCAAAAAAGCACACATGCTTTGAGTATATCTTCTAATGTTTGAATTGTTCTCTCACTATGACCATTGAGTTGAGGATAATAGGCGGTACTCATGTCCTAGTAGGTTCCATAGGAATCTTGGAATGATTGTCAGAAGTCTAAGGTGAATCGGCTACCTTATATTATGTTAGGAATTAGAAATTCCCAGTATTAAAGAGTCGGTCACCTCAAGTATATGTAATCGTTAGAAAGCTCGTAGTCATAGTACTATTAAGTTAAGTAGTATTTAGTTAAGTAACACCGTGGAGGACGGACGGGTCTTTACCCATCTGTATGCCCGATCCACGACCGATGTGTGGCGTTTTATTATAAGACTATAAATACTCTCTACCTTCCAAGGTAGAGAGTTGGAGCTCATAATAATATCTTTCACTTTCTCTCACTAAGTTCCCTAAACCTCTAACTTTCTCTCTAGAATTCCATCTATATGCTACCTTGTGTTAATGTTATGATGTGTATGTGAAAAGTTATATCTTACAATTGGTATCAAGAGCCATGGTTAGATCATATCTTGCACATCTTTGGATTTCTAGTGGTTTTAGGTGGTTTTTGAGTTTGAAAAAGTTTAGTGGTTTTGCATCATTTGGTTGATTTCTTGTGTTAAAGTTTGAATTTTGTTGGTACTTTTATGTTTAGAATCATCAAAAGTGTTTAGGTTTTCATTTGGTAAGCTTGAATCATCTTGGTTGGGTTGTTTTGGATTGAAAAGTGAGGTTTATATGGTTTTTCAAGCTAGCGACTTAGCTCACGGAATATTTTCTTGGTAGCGACTTGCTTCACATTTTTGTAGCGACTTACGGTGTTGGAGCTAGCGAGTTAGATCTAGCGAGTTAAAGTACAAGTAGTGGATTCTCCACTACGGTAGCTTACTTGTGGTAGCGACTTGGTCAAGAGTAGTTGCTCTTTAGCGACTTGTGTCTCTAGCGACTTTGTGTAGCTTAATTGCTTTGCCAAAATTTGGTTAGCGACTTGGTCTCAGAGCGAAGTTACTACTTAGCGACTTGCTTTTCTTAGCGACTTGGGACTCTAGCGACTTAGGGGTGTAGCGAATTAAAGGTTAGCGACTTAGTGCATTAATTTCTAGCGACTTAGTGCATTAATTTCTAGCGACTTAGTGCATTATCTTCTAGCGATTTAGTATTTTATCTTCTAGAGTCTTGAGTGATTGTTTACGGTTTTCTCTTGATTCAGAAAATCCGTGAAAGAATCTATTTCCCGGTTTAATCATAGAGTTATAAAATCCCGTTTAATTTGTTAACATGTCTACCAACGTTCCTAATCGTCATCTCCATCGCTGTCGAGGATGTTCAAGCGGTGGCTCGATACTCGCCCACCCATGCTTGACAGAACTGACTACGACTCTTGGGCTCAACGAATTAGATTGTATTGCCTTGGAAAGGAAAATGGTGTCAACATTCTCAAATCCATTGATGAAGGACCATATCGAAGTTGAGACGACTAGAGACATACTTGATACTAATGCAAGATGGTACTCTGTTACGGAATGGACGACCTAAGATGTATGATGAGCTTGATGATAAGGATAAAAAGAGATTTGATGCGATATCGTGGCTTCAAACATTGTTCTTCAAGGTCTTCCTAAAGACATCTACAAGCTGATCAATCATAACACGATGCTAAGGCGCTTTGGGACAATGTTAAGATGCTTCTCTCGTGTTAATTAACTATGGAAGACAGAGAATCCCAACTCTATGACTAATTTGAGCATTTCAAGATGAAACCAGATGAGAGTGTCTATGAGTACTATGTGAGATTTCATAAGTTAGTTAATGACATGAGGAACATCGGAATGACTATGCCTAACATTCAGTTGAACTCAAAATTTGTGAACAACATGAATCCCGAATGGCACAAGTTTGTTCACTGTGAAGCTCACTAAAAGATTGAAGAATACAAACTATGAGCAACTCTATGCCTTCCTCCTTCAGAATGAGAGACATGCTATGTTTGAAAAATTAATTCTCAATCAGGTTCAAAACCAACCGTGGAGAGACAAGCTCGCCTAATGACTCTACGCCTTTCTACTCAAACATCGGAATCACAACCAAAGCATCACAAGTCATACCCTGGGTAATGGTAATCACAAACTCATTCCGATCCTATGTACAAACAAGCGATGCCGATGCTCACGTGGGTAGCTTCATTAATCAACTAGCTCTTCTCATTCGTCAAAACATGAATACTCTCCCACAAACCAACAACAACCTCGAATCGCATCTAACCCACACAATCAAGCCACTATTAAAGATGGAAGGATCGTGGTGCAACCAGCTCAGAAAGACAGATGATCGTGGACGAGGTGGAGCCGGGAGAGGTTATGTTGGAAACCAGAATCGAGGAAGGAATGGTAACCAAGGTCAAACTAAGCTCATCAAATGTTATAAGTGTGGTGGAGAGGGACACATTGCAAGGAACTGTACATCTCCAAAGCCCACGAATGCCGATTACTTCGAGAGATAAGATGTCGCTGGCTCAAGCTCGTGACAATGGTGCTACTTTGGATGAAGAGGAATTGTTGTTTCTAGCTGAGGGCAATGCCAAGACCTATGATGCGATGTGGATGAGCGCCTATTCAAGAGATAGGTCACAATCATCGAATGCCTTTCAAGTCACGACCGTGATGCATACGACTATGATGTGGATGATGGACCTACGGCACACACAATTTTTATGGCTAGCATTTCTCCAATGGTTTCTCCCAAGGTCTCTTCTTCATCACTAGTTGGGCCATCCCATGACAAGCTCATCTCAGAGGTATTAAAACTATACGATGATGTTGATGTGCAAAAGATGCATGACAAAGTACAATCAACTGAAACTATTGAATCAAATATTGAAAATATGGGTAATATCAATATTGTCCCATATGATCAATATGTGAAACAAAGTGAAAGTGAAGTTGTACCAAGTGATGCATCTTCGCAAATCAACAATGACTATGTTTTTGATGAATACACCGCATGTGCCCCTGATGATTCCATTATTTCTGAACTAAATGCCTATAAAGAACGTGTTGCTATTTATGAACAACGTGCTAAGTTTGAGTTGACCACTCGTGAGCAGGAAATGGATAACCAAGTAAGTACAATAATTAGAAAAAGTAAGTTTAGAGAAGAAGTATTGAAACAAGAATTAAATTCCTTGCAAGAAAAACTTTCTAAAACATCTAAACAAAAACAAGAACTTCAAGAAAATGTGAAAATGCTTAAGCAAGAATTTAATGCAAAGGAATCAAAACTCTTGAGAGATTTTTCTAATCTGAAAACTTTGAAAACAAACTTGAGAACAAGTTGTACATACAAGGAAACACCATTCAGACTGCTCACATGGTCACTAAACATCGAGTCTTAAGCGATAAGCATAGCATTCCCCTTGTTGAGGAACCAAATCCAGAGGTAATTAAAAAGGCTAGAAATGCTCATAAGGTGCTTTATGATGGTAATGAAATTCTTAAGCCTAGGCGGAAACCTAGTTGCGTTGAGTGCACTGAGGAAGATAAGAAATCAGATGAAGTCACTAGGGAAAGGATGAACAAAAACTAGATGACCCGAAATGCAAAGAGAAAAAGATTATTATCACTCCCCATGACTACAAGAAGGAAAACTGGATTTCCTTGAACATGTTTAAGCCTCAAACATTGTTGACTCGAACAAGTTTTCGGAAAAGGATTTAGAAAAGCAAAAGTGAAAATATTGTTGAAACAAACCCCCCTTTATGGAAAATGCCTAGAGCAACTGAGTATCCTCCTAATACACCAATGCATCTAGTTCCTAGAAAAATTGCCACTAAAAGCAAGACCTTAATTAGTCAATATGTTATATTTCAACTATTTGTTGATTTTGAGAAAACTTGCAAGAAAAGGATCACACCCAATCGGTATAATGGAAGGAGAAAGGGGTTTTGAGCAAATGAAAGAATGTTATTTAACCGAGGTCATGCCTTTCTTTAAACTTCTAAAAGATCACTTTGAGAGTCTTAAAAGGGATAGAAACGATATTAAGGGAATGGAAAAGGAATTTGATGCAATGGTAGTTGAAGTTAGTGATTATGAGCTTGCACTAAAATATAATGAGATTGAGAGGAAGAACTTGCATACATTAAATGAGACTCTTATTACCGAATGTGTTGCTCAAGATATCTTTTTCACCGCTTCAAATTGCTCTATTAATGCTTCCAAATTTCATGAACTATCTCTGGCCCTGAAAGTCTCCCATGATCGTGTCATTGAGCTTGAAAAACTAATTCTAAACTAAACGAGAAAATTGAACTGGATGATCACAACAATTTGGTTAAACATTTTTCTAAACTGGAAGTTGAGCATTTTAATTTACAACTAAAATATCAACATCTTAAAGAAAATGTTAAAACTTCAAATATCAAGACATCGTCAGATGCTCCAGAGTTTGATGCGCAAATTAACAAACGTGATGAACGATTCAAGCTCGTGCAACACGATCGAAAAGTTGAAAGCCCAAATCTCTCAATTAAAGGGTCAAACGAACAATAAGACAGCTCCCAAATCCTCCTCCTTTAGAATCTCAGAATTCTCAAACTTTTCATCTTCAAAACTTAGTTGATGCCTTACAAAAGGAAAACGAGAGTTTTCTAGAAGAAAATGAAAAAGTTAAACGACATTTTAAAGAGTTATATGATTCAATAAAAGTCACCCGTGACCAAAACAACGAAAAAATAACGCCTTTACAAAAGGAAATTGAGAATCGAGAAGTCGTGGAAATGGGAAACCGCCACTTGTTTTCAATAAGAATGTTGTCTCAAAGTCACCCTTAGATTGCAAATACAATGTGACAGTTAAATATATTCCTCCTCATCTTAGGAATAATGAACATGCTTTTCATGAATAATCGCTCACCTTAAGGATAGAATGTCTCCGTGAGATTGTCGAAGAGGATTTCATTAACAAACCTCTTGATAGTGAAATTAGGTTTGCTTGCCTCCGGGCCAAACGATCTCAAGAGTTGCTAGAATGTGTAATTGCCACATGTCCAAAATCCTTAACCTTAGGTGCAAAAGGCAAAGCTGTGATGCCTTGTTCTATGCCTAGTGCCAAGCAGAAATCCGTTCTATGCCCAGTCTTAAAAAAGGAAACACTAATGTGCCTTCAAGTAGTTCAGATTCCGGATATGTTAGTGCTAAGAAAGTGAACTTTAGTGTGCCCCGCAAAAGCTCAAATCACGCCTTTAAAGTATACACTAATGTGCCTTCTAGTACTTCAGATCCTTGCACATCAAGTTCAGGAATGCAAAAATTAGATCAACCAACTAATGTTCCCATTCCCTCTACAGAGTAATCGACTTTAAAGCGAAGCAGGTCAAAGTCTAAAGACAATACAAGGAATGATAGGACCTTGCAAGCTAAGAATGTGCATTGGAAGAGAGTAGAAGACCAATCTAGGAACTTTAGGCTTGAGTTGAATAAAACGAATCGTGTTGATTCTAGTATTAGCCTTAGCGCATCGTAATTAATTCAATTCGATACTATTCTGCAAACCTTGTAATGTGTATGCTTGAATTCGTTGCTAATCATGAATGTGGTGTGAATGCTTTGTCTAATGTGTCAAATGCCCAGCTTAAAATTGCTTAATGCTAATAATCGTACAAATAAGGCAAAAAGGCAAAAACGAAAGATTGTTAGAAAATAGTGGAAACCCACAGGAAGAACTTTTATAAAGATAGGTTATTATTGGATACCTTTTGGCCATAAGAATAATCGCTTTTGTTCTCAAACTACTAAAATTATGCCCACTAGAAAATGGATGCCTACTGGTAGAACTATTCCCTTAAGAAGTAAACATACTTTGAATAGGTCAAATACGACACCAAAGATTGCATCTATTCCCAATGATTCCATTGCTTCTACTTCGATATGGATGTTTCGATTCGATGTGGGTGTTCCACCATCGCATTACTAACCAAGTGGAACCCATTCTTGCATGGGGATCCCAATTATCCAGTTATCCATTTTTGTCTGGTTCAACCGCAGATCGTTCAAATCGTCGTGGTACCGGACTCAGTCCGTTCCAAGCATATGATCGAGACCGGTCGCTGCTCATGAACTTCGTGAGCAAGTTCATGTGGACTGTTAGATTTGGTAATGATCATTTCGGTGCTATTATGGGTTATGGTGATTATGTTGTTGGTGATAGTGTTATCTCGAGAGTCTACTATGTTGAAGGGTTGGGTCATAATCGCTCTCTCGTTGGTCAATTTCGTGACTCGATCTAGAAGTTGCCTTCGAGAAAACATACCGCTTTGTTAGAGATCTTAATGGTAAGGAACTGTTAAAAGGAACTCGTGGTTCAAACCTTTACACCATCTCTATCGATGACATGATGAGGGCTTCTCCAATTTGCTTGTTATCAAAGGCTTCAAAAACAAAGTCATGGTTATGGCATCGACGTCTCAATCACTTGAACTTCGGCACCATCAATGATCTTTCCGTAAAGGACCTTAGTTGTAGGTTTACCTAGACTAAAGTATGAAAAGGATCATCTTTGTTCAAGATGTCAATTGGGAAAAAGCAAGAAATATGCCCATAAACCCAAACCTACTAACTCGCCACGAAGTTCTTCATATGATTCATATGGATTTATGTGGACCAATGAGGATACAGAATATCTTTGGGAAGAAATATGTGTTAGTTGTGGTTGATGATTACTCTAGATTCACCGGGGTCAAGTTCTTAAGGACAAAGGATGAAACTCCTGATATCATCATCAAACTCATCAAACCGCTGCAGGTTCGACTTAACAAAACCGGCCGTAATTGTCGAACGCACAATGGAACCGAAGTTTGTCAACAAACAACTTAGTGAATTCTATGAAAGCATTGGAATCAGCCATCAAAGAAGTGTTTCACGAACTCCTCAACAGAACGGTGTAGTTGAAAGACTAAATCGACTCGTTGAAGCCGCTAGAACAATGTTGATTTACTCAAAGGTTCCAATGTTTCTCTGGTAAGCAATTGCCACTGCATGCTATACACAAAATCGCTCCCTAATCCACATCGCATATGGAAAACTCCATATGACCTTGTCCACAACAGAAAACCTAATCTCTCTTTCCTTCGTGTGTTTGGTGCATTGTGCTATCCAACTAATGAGGGTCAAGACTTAGGAAAACTTAGGGCTAAAGCTGACATTGGAGTATTTGTAGGATATGCACCAAACAAAAAGGGATACCGAATCTATAACAAAAGAACCCGAAATATCATGGAAACCATTCACGCTACGCTTTGATGAGTCGACCGGTCAAATGGCTCCTGACAATCCATTTCGGGACCCGCACTTCAAAATAGTCCCATTGGTTCATCTCTTGTTCCAAACTCTACTCAAGAAACTCCATATGTACCTCCATCCGAAGATGATGTAAAGAAATTGTTTGATCCTATGTTTGATGAACTGTATGATTCAAACACTAATGAGGTGATGATTCCCGCAAATGAGGATGCTCATATTCCCGTGAATGAAGTCAATCCTTCGCCTCAATATCTTTAAGTCAAGAAGCACTGCCGTTGATCCTTCGCCTCATCAACAAATCAACATTCTTCAAATGTACATCATGGAAATGTTTCTGGCATCAATGATGAAGTTAATCCCTTTGCTACCCCTGAGGATGCTCCATTTGAAAACATATTTGCTACTCCCGAATCATCATCGAACCATCTTCTTCGTGAGACATCGACTCGCTACCTCAGCCTCAACAACTGCCATGAACACCTTAGAAAATGGACTCACGATCATCCATTAGACAACATCATTGGAAATCTCTCGTCCCCAGATCAACCCGGAAACAACTTGCAACCGATGCCTTATGGTGTTTCTT
The DNA here is from genome assembly GCA_910596185.1 of Chrysanthemum makinoi. NCBI lineage: Eukaryota > Viridiplantae > Streptophyta > Magnoliopsida > Asterales > Asteraceae > Chrysanthemum > Chrysanthemum makinoi. Next base: position 149,903,832 of record OU343225.1, read on the forward strand.
CAACTCAGTACTTTCTAAGATCGAACCAAAAGATGTTAAAACCGCCATGAATGAAGATAGCCGGTTCAATGCCATGCAAGATGAAATTCATGAGTTTGATCGACTTGATGTATGGGAGTTAGTACCGCTCCAGTGTGCTATGATTATTGCTATAAAATGGATCTTCAAAGTAAAACTTGATGAGCATGGTGATGTGTTGAAGAACAAGGCTCGATTAGTTGCTAAAGGATATCGTCAAGAGGAGGGTATAGACTTTGAAGAATCTTTTGCTCCCGTTGCTCGAATCGAGGCAATCGAATCTTTCGCTAACGCCGCTAGTAAGAACATGGTAGTGTATCGATGGATGTGAAGACGGCATTTCAACGGAGATCTTAAAGAAGTCGCTCACGCCACCAACCTGAAGGATTTGTGAATCAAGAGCATCCTACTCACGCTTATCGCCAAGAAGGCTCTCTACGGTTTGAAGCAAGCTCCAAGGGCATGGTATGATACATTGTCAAAGTTTCTTCTATCAACCGGATTCAAGAAGGAGCAGCTTGATCCTACATTGTTCACCGTGAAGTCGTGCAAACATTTAACTCATGTTCAAATTTATGTTGATGATATTATTTTTGCCTCGACCGACCCAATGGAATGTGATCGTTTTTCTAATGAAATGAGTTCAAAGTTTCAAATGTCAATGATGGGACAAATGTCATTTTTCTTGGGATTACAAATTTCACAAAGTCCCTGAGGCATTTTCATAAATCAATCTAAATATGCAACAGAGATTTTAAAGAAATTTGGATTTGATTCATGTGACCGTTGACACCCCATGATTGATCGAACCAAACTAGATGAGGACCACTCAGGGATCATGATTGACCAAACGAAATATCGTAGTATGATTGGATCCCCGATGTACCTCACACCTAGTAGACCGCATATCTTGTTCTGTTTGCATGTGTGCTAGATACCGTGCTAAGCCTACTAAAAAGCACCTTGAAGCGCTTAAACGGGTCTTTCGGTATCTCCAAGGAACCATCAATATGGGACTATGGTACCAAAAGGACACCGGTATGTCACTAACAGCCTATGCAGATGCCGATCATGCAGTTGTCAAGATACACGCCGAAGTACATCCGAGGTGCTCTTTTGGGTGATAAGCATGTGAGTTGGTCTTCAAAGAAGCAAATGAGTACTTCTATTTCCTCTACAGAGGTTGAATACATAGCCATGTCATCTTGTTGTGCTCAAATCTTATGGATGAGATCTCAATTATCGGACTATGGCTTTGAATTCAACAAAATCCTCTCAGATCGTGATAATAAAAGTGCTATTGCTCTCTCATGCAACAACGCTCAACACTCAAGAGCAAAGCATATCGACATTCGACATCATTTCATCAGGAACAAGTGGAAAAAGGTGTGGTGGAACTATATTTTGTGAGGTCTGAATATCGGTTAGCGGACATCTTCACCAAAGCTCTTCCAAGAGAACGTTTTGAGTTTATTCTTCCACGCCTTGGCTTGAAAAGCCTTCAACCGAATACTCAAACGCCTTCGTGAGGAAGACGAGGAGTAAAAGTCTATCTTCATCTATCTCTTGTATATATCTATTCAAAAATCAAAATACAAAATTATAAAACCTTCAAAAACCATAAAAAAAAAAAAAAAAAAAAAAAAAATTGTCAATTTGTCATGTTTTTCTCGGTTCGATAATATCTACGGTCTTTGTGTTGTCATTCAAAGAATGACACGGGACTTTAGATGTTGTTCAAATTTAAAAAAAAAAAAAAAAAAAAAATCAAAAAATCAAAAAATCAAAAAATATTTTTGGGAGAAAGAGAAACAATGGTTTATTGTCATTTTCATGCAATAACCCGGTTTTAAAAGAAAGAACAGAGCCATGTTTTACCATGTTTTCAAATTCCATGCTCGGATTCTATAACATTTATCTGCTGAAAACTAAATGCTTTGAAAAATAACTCGGTCTCTATTTTTGATAATCATCGGGACTTATTTGTCAAAATCTCTATCTCTCAATCAACAACCTATGTCATTGATTGAGGGGAGAATGATTTCAATTAAATTAAAAAGTTATTTGGCATTAAATTGTTTTCAAAAGATGTACATGCATGTTTAACCAATGGAGTTTAAAATCTCAACATCGATCCTTATCGCTAAAAACGCTTTCATAATAAAGTCACAATTCTCCTTAAAAGCTTTCAAAATCAATTTAAATCTACAGAGATCACAAATCTCAAATGTTTGATAATTGTGATCGGGAGAAGTTGTGATTTAAATAGGATTTAAACCGATAATTGGATAAATGGTTTCTATAAGTGATTAGCATGTTTGCCTCCCGTAAGTGACAAACGATTTCAAATTTTCCATGCACACATTGAGGGGGAGCATCTATAATTTGAAACGTGATCATTTATCTCAATGTGCTGGTTCCCTCTAGTATGTGTAAAACTCTTTTCAAACCTCGAGGCACATATTGAGGGGAGCAAAATCATGAAAACCTCATCCTTCCCCAAAATGCTTTATCTACTTGATTCGATTTGGGAAGTGATGTTGATATCTTTAGAAAATGGTATTCAAAGAAGTTAATTCTTTCTCTTGCCTCCGTGTGCAAAACATTTTCAAATACTTGATGCACATGTTGAGGGGAGTTCTCGTTCTAAAAATATCAAAACAATTCAGGTACAAAATGCTTTGATAATATATCACAAGTATCTCGATTGATTTTCAAATGGTTTTCAATTGGTTCCAATGGCAGATGAACAATACCAAATAGACCGACCAACTTTACTTTATGTATGGTGATATAAGGATGATAAGGTTAGGTATTGGTTCCCATGATCCGCCGTAATCGAGGGATCTACCTGTGGACTATCCACTAGTTTGTGTAGAGTTCTTAGGTATGATGATAAAAGGAGAAAAATGAGATATGGGAAGAGTGCGGACTAAGACGAGCTAGTATCGAATAAACCCAACAAGGTTCTAGCTATGAAGTCTCGGTAAGCACTCAAGGGGTTGAAGAATTAAAAAGAATTGAATGAGAAAAGGGTGAAAACAAATAGCCCTCCATTTATTCAACCTTAGGGCGTAAACCGGTTCAATTCATATGCTAACGATGGTAACATCGGTATTGAAGACAAGACGTCATGGACCCAAAGGACGACCGCACTTCAACTTTCCAAACCACTCAAGTTCCTCTTAAAAGGACTTGTTTCATTCTCACGGGAACCGACATTATCTATCGACTTTCTCTTAGAGATTGTTGATATTGAAGAAGGAGACCCTCTCCCTAGTCTCCCATATAGGATCCAAATATGCACAAATTGAGTCTAGAGCCACGAGATCATCAATAAATCTCATTAGGACACTTTCAATGAAGACTCTCGTTTCACACAATGTGGAAAGAAAGATTATATCTTATGAGTCCTACGCAATATCCTTGTGGTATTGCCGTAACATCCGAAAGTGATATGCAAACATACTCACAATGAAGATGGAAAGCCTTCAGGAGCCAACATCTAACAAGCTCCTGGTAGGTGGCATGTGAGATCTATTATACGATCAACCATGTGACAACCGAACGTAAACAATGGGGCGATTCATTCTTTTGAATCAATCCCGTTCAGTTATGGATTGACGGATACCTTTGAATAACCGGTCTTTGTGCTTTAAAACTCTTTTCATTAGCACGTCGACCGGTACTAATTTTTCAAATCAAAAGGTGTTTTATGATTGATAATTGATTTTCATTAAAACCTTCGTTATATTGCAAAACAATTTCTATTGAGCAATACACGATTGTTTTTCAAATCTCTTTTCATCAATCGCTGACTAAAATTGCCGGTTCACTCACTCCGTTGTCTTCTTTGAGACGTTCCGGTTTGAGAACAATTTAGAGCAAATGCGAAACCCTGTCAAGGAAATTCTTCGAATTATACCGATCACAAAGATTTGTATCGATCAACGGGGAACCGTGGGCGTGTACCTCAATTCATCGAAAGTGATCAAAGACACTTCGCGGCGCTTTATTGCTAACTGCCTTATGCGTGTACACCCGACGCTTGCAAATGATCGTAATGAAGCGGTCAATTCATACCCGCATGCTCACCTAACACATTCATCTCAAAAGAAATCATGATTAGTGCATCAATGACTCGATATTTTTACTCCATGCTTCTACTACGCCGCCAATATCATGAATCAACAAATGCTTCCGCTACTCGATGAGAATATATCATGATCCGTAATGTGAGCATGTCGGTCCAATGTCACAACATCACATAATACCAACACCACAATGGATGTATCGAGATTTTCTATTGCGATGATCTCAAAATGGCTCAACATTATTATCACGTGGATCAGGAAAAGACCTCCACTTGGATTAACCAAACATGCAATGAGTGGAATCAATGACTACGAGCCTCGGAGCAAAGTACTACATCAAGAATGCAAGATCAATTGTTAATGTAATATCTGATTGTATTCAATGTCATTTTAGTACATGTTTGAGGTGACCTCCCTTAGGGGGAGATTGTTAGGAATTAGAAATTCCAAGTATTAAAGAGTCGGTCACCTCAAGTATATGTAATCGTTAGAAAGCTCGTAGTCATAGTACTATTAAGTTAAGTAGTATTTAGTTAAGTAACACCGTGGAGGACGGACGGGTCTTTACCCATCGTGATGCCCGATCCACGTACCATGTGTGGCTTTTATGTAAGACTATCAATACTCTCTACCTTCCAAGGTAGAGAGTTGGAGCTCATAATAATATCTTTCACTTTCTCTCACTAAGTTCCCTAAACCTCTAACTTTCTCTCTCTAGAATTCCATCTATATGCTACCTTGTGTTAATGTTATGATGTGTATGTGAAAAGTTATATCTTACATATTAGGTATAATCGAAATTGATACCACGTGTCACATGTCAAATTCCAAAATATCAAGTCTGTCAATAAGGACATTATTGAAAAGAATAGATTATGGGTCACAATTGTGATTCATCACGTTTCTAGTTCTAGCGAATGTCATGACTTGAGTCTTCCTTGCCTAAGGTGCTTAGTTTCCATTACTAAGACGTTTATTGCTTGATGGTGTCTCTCTTAATTTACCTTATCGAAGTTTTTCCATGCTCTATGTTGCAAAGTCGCAAAACCCTAAATATTTAAGTGACGTGGTGGTTGATTTTCAAGATTTGTTCCGATATTGAGTGCTTCTAAAATAGTTCATCATTGAGATTGTTATCATGCTAGCAAAAACTTAAATATCAGCTCATACTATGTCGAAGAATGTTTGTTCTAATTTCACTTGTAGATGGAGGTTCATTGATTGTCCGATATGTTCAAATTGTTGCATTTCTTGATATGGAAGTGAGGTTATCTGGAATTTCTAGAGAACACAATGCCTTAGGGAAAGTTTATATCGATAACCTTAATTTAACTAAATTTTCCTTTGATGGAAACTCATTGTAAGGAAGTTCACATATTGTTGAGGCCATGTTTAATGGAATGTTCTCAGTAGTCTCGTTAGAGGCTTGGTTTATTTCTACAAAGTGTTGCTTAGTGTGTATTCATGAAAACTAAATCTTGTAACTCGGTCAAGCTGGTACTTTTGAAATGATAGTATTTGGCTTCTAGTCCAAAGATAGTGGTTTAGATTGTTTCGTGATGTCTTAAAATTTCTATTGAGTTTTGAAACATCTTACTACCTACTTCTAGTCCTTGTTGGTCATTGTTTTCTTGTATCAAGGAATCCTCCTCGTAGATGGTATAGAAAGTCTTTCCTAAAAAGGTCACTGGTAAAATTTCAACTTATCGGTTGAGTGAGTAATGAATGGCGTAGGTATCTATAGAGTGTTAACAAAAGAGATGTTTTTGAACAATTTATCTGATTACAAAGCTTTGTTTTTGAGTGAAGATTGTTTTAGAAAGTTTGAAAAGATGCTTGTTTCTTTCATGACATAATCCTTCCTGAATTATACATAGGTGATCGGCTATGTATAATCGAGGACAAATGATGTGATGCTTGGTTTTGTTGAAATTGTATTATGTTTCTCCGAAGTTTTAGATGGTATTCAACGCTTTGTTTGTAAGATAATGGCTCAACAATTCTCACAATAACATGAAAATTGTTTCGCGTAATGGTAGTAAATAGTTGATAGAATGGCTGAAAATCAATTTATAGGGTGGTAACAAAACAACTTGTTTTAGAATTTTGTGAAACAATTTTTCTAGGATGGTAGTAAAATAGCTCGAAATAAAATTATGTGAAATAATTTTATAAAGTGGTAGCAAAATAACTTGAAATAAGATTTGTTGAATTGTTTGTAGGATACATGGAAGAACCTCATAGAATGGTAATAGACTCCTAATTGGTCAAGAATAAAGTTGGCCTAATCCTTAGTAACATAGCGGTATATTGTTGCGAAATGATTGGAAATTGGACAATTTGAATAGGGAATGAAATAAACAAAGTTTGTGATCATCGTGGAGATAATAAAGGATAAAGATTAAATTAGATAGAAAGGTACTTATTATCTGTTCCTGTTGATGGTCTAATCATGTCTCAAGTGTAGAAGTGCAGAGTCTGCCTAGCACAGATCCCTAGAACTCTTACAGTCCTCTAAGCTATAAGATGGTGTAGTGTCTATAGTCTTAGTGATAGATGGTAATGGTGTGTCAAATCTTGCACGCTTCCCAAGCTGCAAGTTAGATGTATGAGTATCGTCTATGAGATGTGATGATACGGATGGTGCTCTAGATGATAATGATGATGATGATGATGGAAATCCTAGTGGTAAGTTAGGAAATGATGGTGATGATGGTGAATGAAATACTACTCTCTTCGTGTTGTCTCACCGACGTTCAGAGGTAAAGTTAGAGTATGCACTATTGGACGACTAATAGTGGTATGAAGTAGCCGTGGTGGTTGTATTACATGAGTAGCAGTGATCTAAGAGTGGGGATAAGAGAATAAACTCTTCCTTGCAAGCAGTGAAACATCCTAATAGGTTCATTAGGACTAAGCCTATAAGTCCTACCAAATGGTATGATCTGTCCCGGCAGAATGATAGAAACAGTCCTGATCCTACGGTGAATCAATGGTGATCGTGGTGGTGTAGGTGTAACTTCGCCCTCCTCAAAGGGTTCATCCCATCATTTGATGATATCGGTGTTGAGTCAACTGATGTTAAAATTGTGATAGGGAATGACAAGGTATCCTCCATGTCAGAGTCTGATGTGAGTATGATGGGATGGGTATCTAAAGACATCAATGTGACAATCGATTTGAAATGAAAGTAAATAACCCGCATAATGTGCGTATAAACCGCATGTATAGTGAATATGCACTTATGATGAAATGATGAGATGATATGATGATGTAGTTATAGTCTAGGGTCAATGATACAACCTAGTTCTCTATAACTCTTGCTCTGATGCCAATCAGTCACACCCCCAAAATACCGCTTTTGCAGCCGAATGGAATTCTTGGGGATGACTACCATAGCATCACAGTATAGCTTATATTGAACGACCTAAAGTGTCGTTTGAAAACACATCGTTTGATATAATAAAACATTCAGAGTTTACAAAAGATAGGTCCCAAAAGATAGTCATCATTTGCGGAAATAAGTTTGTTACAATCCAAATGATGTTTTAAAGTGCATAAAATCCATGTGAGACGCGTCATCACCGCGACTCTATGATAAGTCCTTATGTATGCCATGAAGTATATGCCTTAGATACCAGAAAATACATTGCTAAAAGTGTCAACACAAAGGTTGAGTGAGTTCATAGAGTTTATGAAAATATTTTATACGACTACCACAAGTATAGGCCATGTATGACAAATGTGTCACATAAAAATGTTACAATTGCTTTAAGCACATGACACCGGCTAGGACTGATCATGATGTTAGCCCCAACAGAGTGTTTTGCCAAACAACTCAAATAATGATATTAAATGAAATGAATTCGTTTGACCAGTTGGAATCCACCAACCCGGATGGAGGAGTCACCTCATAGATCTATTCACTCACCCCGACTCGTAATTAACGGTTCATGATTATGGGGACATTCAATTGGCAATGAGGTAACTTAAGCAATGTAATGAATTTGATATACTTGGTATCGTAATAAAATGATGTGCAATGTATTCTCCCACGTAGGTTTGAAATAAAGTATAAACTTGAAAGACGGGGCTATGAAAACTCACTTGATATAATGATTATGATGGCAAAAGTGGATACACTGAAATGAGGCGCAACTCTCTAACCGCGACCTATTATGAATGATATGATCTAATATAAGTAATGATGTAATATTATGCATGCAACTCATATGATATCCACACCACTTGTGCATTTTTAAAAATAAAGTTTATCGTCAAAAAATAAGTTTATAACGTCTTGTCAAGTTATAAATTACTTTACAAGTACTTACGTTGAAATGATATCCTACGATAGTCATTTAGTGATTTATTATGAAATTATAGTTTTTTTGTCGCAAAATAATACACTTCAACATTTCATGAAAATGACCAATTTTGAGTGCTCGTATATTATTCGTTATAGCTTCGCTTGACAAACGGTTAAACATTTTGGAAAATAGAATAGGCGAACTCACTTTTACTAGAAGACATCGTTTTCTCAAAAGCTTTCTATCGATATGAAAAATGGCTCCAAACATGGTCACTTCATGATAACCATTTTGGTCTAGTAAAAATAGGTAAGTGTTATACTTGTGTAAAATAGTTACGATATCCATATTTAAATTGTGTATAACTTAGTCGTTATAAGTCCATTTTCTACGTTTTATATATCCTTGGTTTCGTGTTAATGTATACTAGTATATTTTTAACAAATCGACTCATTTAGACAATGTTTAAAACTCATTTTTGCCCTTTAAATAACCCTTGACAGCTTATCATTTTTCAGAAAATTAGTTTTTGCCGCTAAACTTGAAAATAGCGTATCTCCTTCAAGTTTATAAATCCGTTTTACCCGCTTCAAGCGACCACGGTTTCGTTTTAAAGTATATTTTATGAATATCTAGCCCAAAATAATCCATGACCTGTCGAAATTTCCAGATTTTACAAAAACGATCAGACCACAATCTAAAGTTGTCGAAAATGATTTTTCTTGCGTAATACTTGTTTCAATCACTTCAAATCAACACAAAATCTATTCTAAACCTACCATACACCTTCTTAAGGTGTCATGGGTTCCTAAACATCATCAACAATGATATGTTTTAAGGGATTAATTATAGGATGATTATAACTCATAATACGTACTAAAAACAATTAAAAGTGGTATAGATACACATGATACTTGCATGTTTTCTTACTAAAATGATAAAATAACTCAAGTATGAATATGAAAGAGTAATGAAAATTATAAAATGCTTACAAGTATTATGATGAGGTTTAAGTAACTAGGTTTCCTAAATACTCCTAGGTTTTTATTGCAAAACCTTAAAAGAAGTATACTAGTGTTATGATTATTACTTGTTCATGAAAAACTTGTGATTCTTCCTTGTGTTTCTTGCTTGGCCGAATATGGAGATGGAAATGGAGAGGTTTTCTTAACTTTTCACCTTTTGTAAATGTGTTGTATGTGTTATTAGTTTAGGATAATAATTGTATTAAGTAAAATATCTAATCTATAATGGTGTATGTGTACAAGCTAGTAAAAGATATTTATTTTTTTCACATGGTGACTAAGGGTGGCCGGCCAAGGGGTAAAAATGGGGAGGGTTTGGTATTTTTGATGTATAAATGTATTAAAAGGTTAAGTATAATGTGTAGTTTGTAAGTATAAATAGGTATTTAGTGTAGCGTTAGCTAGAAATAGATTTTAACAAAACAAAATAAAATATATCGAAGTCATAAAAAATATAAAAATACATTTCTCGCAAGAATTGAGTGAATAAATAATTATCGAGTTGAATTTACGAAAACCGTCGTAAATATATATACATAACAATTTATAATTTTATATACAAAATAAATTCAAAACATCGGGTAAACTAATAATATAATTTTTATAGTCCTAAAATGAGTATAAAAATATATCAGGGTAATTTTTGGAAGTGTCGGATCAAATATTCAAAATAAATGATTATGCGATAGCTTTTATTTAATAGAAAAATATACGTAAATGAAATATGCAAATTCATGCATGAACTAATATGATGATGATGTTACCGATGATATGTAGACTAAATCTAGTCTATATGAAATGTCCTCAATGGTTTTTAATGAATACGCAGTTAAACCATTACGGTTACACGAATTTGATACTCGTAAACCTAGTTTACGAAAAATGATGAATAGTGATCTTTCTCCAGAAATGAATAGTGTTTCATGAATAGTAAAATTTTGAAATAACCTCTCAACGTCTCAAACCGACTTCAAAAACAATGAATAGTAAAATGATGAATAGTAACCAATGAATAGTAAATTCCCGGGATGAATAGTGAAATTTTCAAAGTTTGTAAATGACTGAAATTACGAGTTGTCACATTCGCCCATCCCAAAAAGGAATTCAGTCCCGAATTCATCCATGTTGGTTTCTACGATGTTATTGGTGAAAAGGGTTTAACTTCCTGTGTTTTCTGAATCGTACCACGCCTTTCTAAGGTGAAACTTTCAACATAACTCTGTTGCCAACTTGAAATTCTAATGTTTTGTGACTTATGGAACACATTTCCAATATTTTGCGTCGTATATCGACGTAGCTTTTCTATCTATTTGTTGTTGCTTGTAATTGATTCTTGATTTGTACGATATTTTTGTTGTTTCATGAATAAGTTATGGACTAGTGTGTTGGACTTTCCTGATTTTGGCCCGTAAATAAGTGATTGACATTTCAACCATGAAGTGCCTCAAATGGTGTAGTCAGCATGTTCATGTGATAACTATTGTTGTAAGGGAACTTGTTCGATGAAGAATGATTTGCCTAATCATTTCCAGAAAAGCACACATGCTTTCAGTATATCTCTAATGTTTGAATTGTTCTCTCACTCTGACCATTGAGCTGAGGATAATAGGCGGTACTCATGTCCTAGTAGGTTCCATAGGAATCTTGGAATGATTGTCAGAAGTCTAAGGTGAATCGGCTACCTTATATTAGGTATAATCGAAATTGATACCACGTGTCTCATGTCAAATTCCAAAATATCAAGTCTGTCAATAAGGACATTATTGAAAAGAATAGATTATGGGTTACAATTGTGATTCATCATGTTTCTAGTTCTAGCGAATGTCATGACTTGAGTCTTCCTTGCCTAAGGTGCTTAGTTTCCATTACTAAGACGTTTATTGCTTGATGGTGTCTCTCTTAATTTACCTTATCGAAGTTTTTCCATGCTCTATGTTGCAAAGTCGCAAAACCCTAAATATTTAAGTGACGTGGTGGTTGATTTTCAAGATTTGTTCCGATATTGAGTGCTTCTAAAATAGTTCATCACTGAGATTGTTATCATGCTAGCAAAAACTTAGATATCAGCTCATACTATGTCGAAGAATGTTTGTTCTAATTTCACTTGTAGATGGAGGTTCATTGATTGTCCGATATGTTCGCACTGTTGCATTTCATGATATGGAAGTGAGGTTATCTGGAATTCCTAGAGAACACAATGCCTTAGGGGAAGTTTATATCGATAACCTTAATTTAACTAAATTTTCCTTTAAGGGAAACTCATTGTAAGGAAGTTCACATATTGTTGAGGCCATGTTTAATGGAATGTTCTGTAGTCTCAGTTAGGAGACTTGGTTTATTTCTACAGTGTTACTTAGTGTGTATTCGCTTTGTACTAAATCTTGTAACCTCGGTCCAAGCCGGTACTTTTGAAATGATAGTATTTGGCTTCTAGTCCAAAGATAGTGGTTTAGATTGTTTCATGATGTCTTAAAATTTCTATTGAGTTTTGAAACATCTTACTACCTACTTCTAGTCCTTGTTGGTCATTTTTTTCTTGTATCGAGGAATCCTCCTTGTAGATGGTATAGAAAGTCTTTCCTAAAAAGGTCACTGGTAAAATTTCAACTTATCGGTTGAGTGAGTAATGAATGGCGTAGGTATCTATAGAGTGTTAACAAAAGAGATGTTTTTGAACAATTTATCTGATTACAAAGCTTTGTTTTTGAGTGAAGATTGTTTTTAGAAAGTTTGAAAAGATGCTAGTTTCTTTCATGACATAATCCTTCCTGAATTATACATAGGTGATCAGGCTATGTATAATCGATGACAAATGATGTGATGCTTGGTTTTGTTGAAATGGTATTATGTTTCTCCGAAGTTTTACATGGTATTCAACGTTTTGTTTTGTAAGATAATGGCTCAAACAATTTCTCACAATAACATGAAAATTGTTTCGCGTAATGGTAGTAAATAGTTGATAGAATGGCTGAAAATCAATTTATAGGGTGGTAACAAAACAACTTGTTTTAGAATTTTGTGAAACAATTTTCCTAGGATGGTAGTAAAATAGCACGAAATAAAATTATGTGAAATAATTTTATAAAGTGGTAGCAAAATAACTTGAAATAAGATTTGTTGAATTGTTTGTAGGATACATGGAAGAACCTCATAGAATGGTAATAGTCTCCTAATTGGTCAAGAATAAAGTTGGCCTAATCCTTAGTAACATAGCGGTATATTGTTGCGAAATGATTGGAAATTGGGCAATTTGAATAGGGAAATAAATAAACAAAGTTTGTGATCATCGTGGAGATAATAAAGGATAAAGATTAAATTAGATAGAAAGGTACTTATTATCCGTTCCTGTTGATGGTCTAATCATGTCTCAAGTGTAGAAGCAATAGCCCACCTAGCGCCAGCTGCCCTAGAACTCTCACAGTCCTCTAAGCTATAAGATGATGTAGTGTCTATAGTCTTAGTGATAGATGGTAATGGTGTGTCAAATCTTGCACGCTTCCCAAGCTGCAAGTCAGATGTATGAGTATCGTCTATGAGATGTGATGGTACGGATGTTGCTCTAGATGACAATGATGATGATGATGATGGAAATCCTAGTGGTAAGTTAGGAAATGATGGTGATGATGGTGAATGAAATACTACTCTCTTTCGTGTTGTCTCACGACCATAGTTTTAAAAGCCGCCTAGGCGCCGCTGGCTCAAGCTCTAGGGATTTTTTCGATCGAGGCTCACGACATGCATGAATCCCAAAAAGCGCAGAGCCTTGGGGTTTTCATGTTTGCATTGGGGCTTTTTCTTCTGAGATGTAACAGTGTTTGGGGTCAAGCTTTCTAAATATTAAGATAAGATACATGGGCTTTATAAGTTATATACATGAGCCTTTTAAGTTATATCTAAAACTCTAATTTGAAAAAGAACTAAAACACACAATCAAGTGGGTAACTATAGGTTCTGATCATTTTACAAATATGTAATCTCTCACGCCATAAGTTTATATCTTGAACTCATTTTATTGATTGTTTATTTTCATCAATTGTAAATAATGTCATACGTTTATTTTATCTTCATGCATCACATCATAGGGTGAGTATTTGTATGATTTGCATTATGCCTTGAATATTAATATGTTGCTTGCTTGATATTTAGGTTAAATTGTGAACTTTGTTAGATGTAAGTCTGCAAGTGTAGGACACAAGCATATTTAGTCTGATATGGATTTTAATCTATATGTAGTTCATCGAGCCAAAGAGTTGATCCATTTGAGAAGTGACAACTGATCAATTTTAATCTTTATAATGGCTATATGTGTCATGTATTAAGTATTTAATGTTATTTTGTGTTATTTAAGCTACATAAATGGTCACATATATTATAAAAACTTAATGTATTTAGTGCGCCAGATTCATGTATCTCGCCATTTGGTATGCCACTTCTCGAGGCTCTTTGGTCCCCTTCGCCTTTAGTGCGCTTTTGAGCCTTTCAAAACATTGCTCACGACGCTTTCAGAGGTAAAGTTAGAGTATGCACTATTGGATCGACTAATAGTGGTATTAAAGTACGGTGGTGGTTGTATTACATGAGTAGTAGTGATCTAAGAGTGGGGGATAAGAGAATAAACTCTCTTCCTTGCAGTAAACATCCTAATAGGTCAATTAGGACTAAGCCTATAAGTCCTACCAAATTGTATGATCCGTCCCTGCAGAATGATAGAAACTGTCCTGATCCTATGGTGAATCAATGGTGATCGTGGTGGTGTAGGTGTAACTTCGCCCTCCTCAAAGGGTTCGGCCTCATCATCTCGATGATATCGGGTGTTGAGTCAACCGATGTTAAAATTGTGATAGTGGAATGACAAGGTATCCTCCATGTCGAGTCCGATGTGAGTATGATGGATGGGTATCAAGACATCAATGTGGCAATCGATTTGAAATGAAAGTAAATAACCAGCATAATGTGTGTATAAAACCGCATGTATAGTGAATATGCACTTATGATGAAATGATGAGATGCTATAATGATGTAGTTATGGTCTAGGGTCAATGATACAACCTAGTTCTCTATAACTCTTGCTCTCGATGCCAATCATTCACACCCCAAAATTCCTGCCTTGGTACTGAATGGAATTCTGGGATGACTGCCATAGCATCACCTACAGTTATATTGAATCCACCTAAAGTGCCGCTTGGAAAACACATCGCTTTGATATAATAAAACATTCAGAAGTTTACAAAATATAGGTCCCAAAAAGATAGTCATCATTTGCGGAAATAAGTTTGTTACAATCCAAACAATGTTTTAAAGTGCATAAAATCCATGTGAGACGCCAATCACCGCGACTCTATGATAAGTCCTTATGTATGCCATGAAGTATATGCCTTAGATACCTGAAAATACATTGCTAAAAGTGTCAACACAAAGGTAGAGTGAGTTCATAGAGATTATGATATGGGGACATTCAATTGGCAATGAGGTAACTTAAGCAATGTAATGAATTTGATATACTTGGTATCGTAATAAAAATGATGTGCAATGTATTCTCCCCAGAGGTTTGAAATAAAGTATAAACTTGAAAGACAGGGCTATGAAAACTCACTTGATACAATGATTATGATGGCAAAAGTGGATACACTGAAATGAGACGCAACTCTCTAACCGCGACCTATTATGAATGATATTATCTAATATAAGTAATGATGAAATATTATGCATGCAACTCATATGATATCCATACCACTTGTGCATTTTAAAAATAAAGTTTATCGTCAAAAATAAGTTTATAACGTCTTGTCAAGTTATAAATTACTTTACAAGTACTTACGTTGAAATGATATCCTACGATAGTCATTTAGTGATTTATTATGAAATTATAGTTTTTTGTCGCAAAATAATACACTTCAACATTTCATGAAAATGACCAATTTTGAGTGCTCGTATATTATTCGTTATAGCTTCGCTTGACAAATGGTTAAACATTTTGGAAAAATAGAATAGCGAACTCACTTTTACTTGAAGACATCGCTTTTCAAAAGCTTTCTATCGATATGGAAAAATGACTCAAACATGGTCACTTTTAGGTATAACCATTTTGGTCTAGTAAAAATAGGTAAGTGTTATACTTGTGTAAAATAGTTACGATATCCATATTTAAAATGTGTATATAACTTAGTCGCTTTATAAGTCCATTTTCTACGCTTTTATATATCCTGGTTTCGTGTTAATGTATACTAGTATATTTTTAACAAATCGACTCATTTAGACAATGTTTAAAACTCATTTTTGCCCTTTAAATAACCCTTGACAGCCTTACCATTTTCTAAAATTAGTTTTGCCGCTAAAATTGAAAATAGCGTGATCTCCTTCGTTATAAATCCGTTTTAACCCGCTCAAGCGACCACGGTTTCGTTTTAAAGTATATTTTCTGAATATCTAGCCCAAAATAATCCATGACCTGTCGAAATTTTTAGATTTTACAAAAACGATCAGACCACAATCTAAAGTTGTCGAAAATGATTTTTCTTATGCTAATACTTGTTTCAATCACTTCAAATCAACACAAAATCTATTCTAAACATACCATATACCTTCTTAGGGTGTCATGGTTCTTAACCATCATCAACAATGATATGTTTCAAGGGATTAATTATAGGATGATTATAACTCATAATAAATACTAAAAACAATTAAAAGTGGTATAGATACACATGATACTTGCATGTTTTCTTACTAAAATGATAAAAATAACTCAAGTATGAATATGAAAGAGTAATTAAAATTATAAAAAGCTTACAAGTATTATGATGAGGTTTAAGTAACTAGGTTTCCTAAATACTCCTAGGTTTTATTGCAAAACCTTAAAAGAAGTATACTAGTGTTATGATTATTACTTGTTCTTGAAAAACTTGTGATTATTCCTTGTGTTTCTTACTTGGCTTGGAGATGGAAATGGAGAGGTTTTCTTAACTTTTCACCCTTTGTAAATGTGTTGTATGTGTTATTAGTTAAGGATAATAATTGTATTAACTAAAATATCTAATCTATAATGGTGTATGTGTACAAGCTAGTAAAAGATATTTATTTTTTTCACATGGTGACTAAGGGTGGCCTCAAAGGGTAAAATGGGAGGGTTTGGTATTTTTGATGTATAAATGTATTAAAAGGTTAAGTATAATGTATAGTTTGTAAGTATAAATAGGTATTTAGTGTAGCGTTAGCTAGAAATAGATTTTAACGAAACAAAATAAAATATATCAAGTCAAAAATTATAAAAATACATTTCTCAAGTTAATTGAGTGAATAAATAATTATCGAGTTGAATTTATTTAAAAACCGTCGTGAAATATTTATATATATACATAATAATTTACATACAAAATAAATGCAAAACATCGGGTAAACTAATAATATAATTTTTATAGTCTTAAAATGAGTATAAAATATATCAGGATAATTTTTGGAAGTGTCGGATCAAATATTCAAAATAAATGATTATGCTTATGTATTTAATAGAAAAATATACCGTAAATAAATATGCAAATCCATGCATGAACTAATATGATGATGATGTTACCGATGATATGTAGACTAAATCTAGTCTATATGAAATGTCCTCAATGATTTTTTAATAAATACGCTAGTTAAACCATTACTTCAAGCACGAATTTGATACTCGTAAACCTAGTTTATGAAAAATGATGAATAGTGAATCATGAATAGTGATCTTTCTCCGAAAATGAATATTGTTTCTAATAGTAAAATTTTGAAATAACCTCTCAACGCCTCAAACCGACTTTTAAAAACGATGAATAATAAAATGATTAATAGTAACCAGTGAATTGTAAATTGCCGGGATGAATAGTGAAATTTTCAAAGCTTCAGAAATAACCGAATTACGAGCTTGTCACAACTTGTGTGACAAATTAGTTAGCGCCTAACCGACACATAGTAATTTCCATAAAGGTTTAGTAGCATTATAAATTACTACAGTGGGTATTGCCTTAAAGCGATTGCAAATGGCCAAGGTATCCTATGACTAAAGTTTTTGTGAACAAATGTTATTTTGTTTTCATCGTATGGATTTTAGATTTATGTTTTGGAAACTTAATTGGGATCACAGATCATGTGATTAAATAGTTGTATATTTTGGTGAAATAGTGAATTAAATTCTAAGTGTTGAATAATATATATATTTTTTTTAGTTTTATTCTGTGCTTTAACTACTAGAAATTACGCTTTTTTTACTTGTATTTGTTTAAAATTTATTTTAAAAATCTTAAAAATTGGTGGAAGAAAGAATGTGTTCAACGCTTTATAAAGTTAGCTTAGATACGAGAATAACAATATCGCGAAAACAAGCTTATCCTTTTCGCTATATTAACTAGCTCTAGTATTTTTTTGACGTTTTCGACTTATCCTTTTAGTACATGAATAGCTTATTGCGTATCATGATAATTTATTTAACAGGATCAACCTAATGAAATGAATAAAGAAATCATATTAATATGTGCGTGGCCAACTAACATTCGAGGCCATGTTTGTTGACTCAATATTTCAATTTAAAAGGGGAACAATATCAAAATTCGAGTATTTTTCTACATTATACCATTTTTTTTAAAAAAAGAAGAGGTTTTGTTAATATGTACTCCTTTACTAATTACGATATTTAATCTATTGGCAATAGTGACTAGTATCATCATTGCTAACTTAGTATCAAATTAACTTCTTTTGCCATAACTAACATCATCACCAACATTATGTAATAATACAACTAACATCACTATCAAAATATACCACACCTTTAAACATAAATATGTCATAAAACCAAAATAAAACACACAAAAACCACACCTTACACATTTCAATCTTCACCACACCTCACGCCGCTCCTCAAAATACTGAAACGCGTTGTTTTTGGTGTTGCTAATAAGCTTGCTAATAATAAGCTAAGGCGCGTGATATAAGACGGAAGACGCATCTTACCCGTTTGTTACCACTAGTCTTACTACACAACAAAACAAAACTAACTACTAAAGAGCTTAAACTAACTAACATACTTAAGACTTAAGGCTTTATTAAAGTAACTAGCAAGTTTACATATTAAGAATGAGTCATAATTTTCTACCAAACAAATATTGAAGTTTAAGCAATATTCTATGCTCATTGATTTATACTTTGTGACGTTTATTCTTTTTATAGATTTAAATCTGAACCACGATAAAAGGCATTTTGATTGATCGTGATTTGTTAGTACAAGTCAACTTAACAGGGACGTGAAGTCAATGGTATTTAAAAGTATAATATCAAAATTACAAGAGTAAATATACATGGTCATTTTCATACAAAATAGTCTTTTAAAATCACATTAAAAAGTAATTTCTTTTTCAAACTGTTAAGACAATTTTCAATCTGACACTTTTGATGATACACACCTAAACACAAAGGTTCTTAATTCGCCGTATTTTCTTTGTTCTTATATATTTGTGGAAGGAGGGTTTGGTGTGATCAAAATATAATCCCATATATTAAACATATGAGCAGAAAAAAATACGGAGTAATATGAAATCACATCATATTAATTATTAATTATAAAAATTGCTACTAAACTATGCTAATTGACAAGGACATCAATCAGATAAGTCGTTCCCAAATTGATGAGTATTGCTGTTAACTAGAAAAATATTTATGAATCTTATTATAAGATTCATATATACTAATCGCGAGTCATGGAAACTGGCGATGCATTTGGATTGCTTTTGTAGACGTGAATTTGGATAGAGATTATTTTTGCCAAATTGCTATAAAGGACTTACTTTGCAGCGACACTTAAACCGTAGGGACTATTTTTGCCACTTGAACTTACTTTACAATGACGAAACTTAAACCTCCAGGGATTATTTTTCTTAAAACTTGTGAAAATTGGCAATTAATGTTCATTTCAAACACTCACTGTTGCTCGCTCTATGGTTATATATAGTAATTAGTTACAATTATTGCTGAATCCATTATTTGCATTTAACCAAGGAGTTTTTAAACACAGTAAGTCGGTACAACTGGGCCCCTTTTATTGCTATCGCATAGGGCCACCGACATTCATTTGACGGCCCGATCTTATATATGCTAATAATAGTTACAATTATTGCACTGAATCCATTATTTGCATTTAACCAAGTTTAGGAGTAAAATGTCATTGTATAGTATAATGAATAGTAAAATCAGCCAAAGTCTTATATAAAAATGTAAAAGTAATTATAGTGTGGCATAATTTAAGTATCAATAAAATCTAAACAAAATGAGGGTTTAAAATTGCAATATAAATGGGATAGTAATGAATAGTAAATTTTGCAAAATTTGCAAATTAATATTTGGGGCTCAGAAAAGGTAATTTACGTGCCTTTAAAATTAAACGAAGATAAACAAAATATTTTACTTTATCATCTATGATTACGTACTTAAACAATGAAAAGATACTTTATTATCAACATACAAATGTTAGTGCATTTTAAGATTTCGTAAATTATATTGACATGCCCAAAAAGTTTAATATTGACCAAATTTGGTAGATCCAATAATGTAATGACTTTCATTTTTTTATTATGATAAACTTTCACCATTTTAAAATTAATATCTTGCAAAACCGTTAATCGTTCATAGCGATAAAATTATATAAATCGTGAGGAATTAAATTATCTTTCATAGGTAATAAGCTCTATATATTTTTAACAACTTTTTTTCAAAATTTCGGTTCAACAAAATCATTATGATTTGTAGAAAATCATATATGATTAGATTTAGTCACACATGATTTTGAGAATCATATATGATTGTAAAATCATATATAGTCTACGTAAAATCGAATCATACATGATTTTTAAAATCATGCCATATGATTCAATAAAATATATATATTTTTTACGGACGAATTTTGAAAAATGTTTATCGAAAATATGTAAAGGTATATCTATAGAAAATAATTAATCTCGCAAATAATGTCTTTATTTTGAAGATTTACCGTTTGTAGGATGTATTGTTTTAAAAAAGATGAAAAATGATTTTGTATTAATTTAGATAAAAAATGGAGGGTTATGATTGTTTCATTTGTTCTATGACAAATATGAGTTTTATATTGATCTCAACTCATATTGACATTGCACCTAGAAAAGTTGAATGATAGGACGTCATTTTATAAGTAGATTTTTAAAGACTACTGTTTCGATGAATAGACACTTTTATTTCTAATGCTACAAAAATCAGAACACAAGTCTGTTCGAACATTTAAAATATCAAATTTTAAGTACAGTTGCTCACATTATAATATTTTTAAAACAATAGAATTGACTAGAAAATTACTCCGTATAATTTACTAGGCATAAATATTTTAAAACATTTTTCATGTGAATTGTGAAGATCTAATTTCTATTTCGTGTGTGTTGTTTCATTGTAACTGTAGGACATAAAAAATAGTCTAAGTGGAAATTAAGTGGAAACGTTAGGTGACAATGATGTTTCGCTATTTTATTATCGACATTATTTTCATGTTGTTAATCTTTGTTTGTTTTGAAGCATATGGACTATTGCACCAAAATTGCCTGTTCTTTGAGAAAAAAACGATTGATTTTTTCCAAATCTTTTTATGCCATAAATTTAAAATTTCTATTTTTCCAACATAATCCTGTTCAAAATTGATTTTTTTCCAAATCTTTTTTTATGCCACAAATTTAAAATTTCTATTTTCCAACGTATCAAATAATATTAACATGACCTTTTTGGTTTTGGCCCTGTTAGCAGTGCAAGTTGGGAACCGGTTTTAAAAACCGACACCCAAAAACCGAACGGTTTTCTTTAACGAAACAGTTTTTCTACAAAGGCACCGTTTTACGGTTTTCGATTTTCATCGACCGGTTTTTTAGGTTTCTAACCGGATTAACCGTTTTTTTTAAACCGGTTAAAACCGTTTTTAGTCAAACGGTTAAAACTGATCCAACGAAGAAGGTCGGCACAAGTCAACGATTTACGTTGGATTTGAAAACGGTTTTAGCGGTTTTGAAAACTCCGATTAAGCGCAAATCAGCGGAGATTACCGTTGGAATTGAAAAACGGTTTTGGCCCAGGTTTTGAAACATTACACAAATGATGATATTTAGGTTGTTAAACCAACTTCACGAAAAGCATTATTTGGTCTATCCATGGATTTGTGTATTATGAAGGATGGGACGGAAAAGTAGCGTTGCAAAATGTGGGGCTTTTTATGCTTCGCGACTAACACTACACTAAGGGTCATATAACCAAATGTACCACGGTACCTCAAATGTCCGGATGGTACTATTGTGAGGTGAGGATGGTCAAATTTGTATATATGATAATGATGCGGCTTCAAAGAGATTTTCTGCGGGGTGGGTCATTCAACATACTTGTCAATTTCAACCTCTTCGACAACGCCAAGCTTACGACCATCATAAAAAAGGGCTACACTCATTTTAAACAAGTAAGTAGGTACTAAACTTATGTGATGCTTTTAATTATGGAAAGCGACTAAAAAAGATATTATTGATGGTTTTAGTGATTATAAATGTAACATAATATTGGATTTGGATTTATCAAACCATAAACCAAATAAGTATAAGATGAGGTTTTTAGAGAGAGAAAGAGTTAGAGGTTTGGGAACTTAGTGAGAGAAAGTAAAGTATTATTATGAGCTCCAACCCTCTACCTTGGGAGGTAGAGGGTATTTATAGTCTTACACAAATGCCACCTACGGTACGTGGATCGGGCATACAGTGGGTAAAGACTCGTCCGTCCTCCACGGTGTTACATAACTAAATACTACTTAACATTAAATAATCTACAACTACGAGCTTTCTAGCGATTACATATACTTGAGGTGACCGACTCTTTAATACTGGGATTTACTAAATCCTAACAATCTCCCCCTAAAGGAGGTCACCTCAAAAATACATTGAATACAAACAGATATTACAATAAGATTGTTCTTGGATTCTGGTTAAAGTTCTTTCCTCTACATCTCATAGTCATTGATTCTTCATTTTTGCATGTTTGGTTAATCCAAGTGGAGGTCTTTAACTGATCCACGTGATAATGAGTTTTGAGCGACTTTGAGATCATCATATCATAAATCTCGACTCTTCCATTGTGGTGTTGGTATTATGTGATGTTGTGACATTTGGGAGACATGCTCACATTACGGATCATGATATATTCTCATCGAGTAGCGGAAGCTTTGTTGATTCATGATATTGGCGTTAGCGAGAAGCATGGAGTGAATATATCAGAGTCATTGATGCACTAATCATGATTTCTTTTGAAATGAATGTGATGTGTGAGCATGCGGCTATGGATTGACCGCTTCATTACGATCAGCTTTAAAGCGTCGGGCGTACGCATACAACGATTAGCAATAAAGAGTGTCTTTGATCACTTCGTTGAATTGAGGTACGGCCCACGGTTCCCGTTGATCATACAAGAAATCTTTTGTGATCAGGTATAATTCAGAAGAATTTCCTTGACGAGGGTTTCGCATGCTTTAGCTGTTCTCAAACCGGAGCGTCTCAAAGACAACGAATTGAGTGAACAGCGAATTGAGATTCACTGATTGATGAAAAGAGATTTGAAAAACAATCGTGTACCGCTCAATAGAAATTGTTTTTCAGCATACGAAGGTTTTAATGAAAATCAATTATCAATCATAAACACCTTTTATTTTGAAATATGATACACGGTCGATGTGCTAAAAAAAGAGTTTTTAAGCACAACGACCGGTTTTCAAAGGTATCCGTCAATCCATAACCTGAACCAGGATTGATTCAAAGATTGAAAGCCCCATTGTTTCTGTTTAGTTGTCACATGGTTGATCTATTGGATAGATCTCACATGCCACCCACCAGGAGCTTGTTTGATGTTGGCTCAGAAGGCTTTCCATCTTCATTGTGAATATGTTTGCATATCACTCGAGATGTTACGGCAATACCACAAGGATATTGCGTAGGACTCATAAGATATAATCTCTCTTTCCACATTGTGTGAAACAGATAGTCTTCATTGAAAGTGTCCTAAAGAGATTTATAAGATGATCTCGTGGCTCTAGACTCAATTGTGCATATTTGGTTCCTATGCAGGAGACTAGGGAGAGGGTCTCCTTCTTCAATATCAACAAACTCTAAGAGAAAGTCGATAGATTATGTAGGTTCCCGTGAGAATGAAACAAGTCCTTTTAAGAGGAACTTGAGTAGCTTGGAAAGTTGTAGTGCGGTCGTCAGGGTCCATGGCGTCTTGACTTCAATACCGATGTTACCTTGGTAACCACCAGTAGCATATGAATTGAACCGGTTTACGCTAAGGTTGAATTAATAGATGGCTATTTCTTTTCACCCTTTTCACATTCAATTCTTTTTCATTCTTCAACCCCTTGAGTGCTTACCGAGACTTCATAACTAGAACCTTGTTGGGTTTATTCGATTACTAGCTCATCTCAGTCCGCACTCTTCCCATATCTCACTTTTCTCCTTTTTTTCATCAAACTCTACACTATCTAGTGGATTGTCACTGGTAGATCCCTCCGGTTCTGGCGGATCATGGGAACAAATACCTAACCTTATCATCCTTATATCACCATACATAAAGTAAATTTGGTCGGTCTATTTGGTATTGTTCATCTGCCATTGGAACCAATTGAAAACCATTTGAAAATCAATCCAGGAACTTGTGATATATTATCAAAGCATTTTGTACCTGAATTGTTTTTGATATTTTTAGAAAGAGAGCTCCCCTCAACATGTGCATCATGTATTTGAAATCGTTTTAGCACACGGAGGCAAGAGGAAGGATTAACTTCTTTGATTACCATTTTCTAAAAGATATCAACATCACTTCCTGATCAAATCAAGTAGATAAAGCATATTGGGGAAGGATGAGGTTTTCAAAAGTTTGCTCCCCTCAATATGTGCCTCGAGGTTTGAAAGAGTTTTGCACATATTAGAAGGAATCGCATAGATACAAATCAATCACGTTTCAATTCTTTGTGGTTTAAAATATGTGCTCCCCCTCAACATGTGCATGGAAAATTTGAAATCGTTTGGCACATGTGGGGAGGAAAGCGTGCTAAACACTTATGGAACCATTTATCGAATTATCAGTTTAAATCCAATTTAAATCACAAATTCTCCCCGATCACAATTTTCAAATCATTTGAGATTTGTGATCTCTGTAGATTTAAATTGATTTTGAAAGCTTTGAAGGAGAATTGTGACTTGATTATGAGAACATTTAAGCTGATAAGGATCGGTTATTGTGACTTTAAACTCCATTGATTAAACATGCATAATTATCTTTTGAAAACAATTGTATGACGAATAACCTTTTGATTTAATTGAAATCATTCTCCCCTCAATCAATGACATAAGTTGTTGATTGAGAGATAGATATTTTGACAAAGTTAAGTCGGATGATTTTCAAAAATAGAGACTGAGTTATTTTTCAAAGCAATTAGTTTTCATTAGATGGTAAGTAATTGTTTTAAAGAATCAGAGCATGAGATTTGAAAAACAAGATAAAGCATGGCTCTATTCTTTCTTTGAAAAGCGGGTTCTTGCACGAAATGACAATAAACCATTGTTTCACTTCTCCCAAAATTATTTTTTTTTTTTTAATTTTTTAAGAACATTGAACAACATCTAAAGTCCCGTGTCATTCTTTGAATGACATCACAAAACCGTAGTATATTTTGAATCGAAAACATGACAAAATGACAATATTTTTTTGAAAATTTTCAAGATTTTTCAAATTTTTATGGATTTTTGAAAGTTTTATATTTTTCTATTTGCTTTTTGAAGGTTTTAAAATTTTGTATTTTGCTTTTTGAATAAATATTTACAAGAGATAGATGAAGAAAGACCTTTACTCCTCGTCTTCCTCTTGAAGGCGTTTGAGTGTTTCTGGTTGAAGACTCTTTAGACCAAGTCGTGGGAGGATAAACTCAAACGTTCTCTAGGAAGAGCTTTGGTGAAGATGTACGCTAAGCGGTATTAGTCCTCACAAAATAAAGTTCCACCACACCGTTTTCTACTTGCTCCATGATGAAATGATGTCGAATGTCGATGTGTTTTGCTCTTGAGTGTTGAGCGTTGTTGCATGAGAGAGCAATAGCACTTTATTATCACAGTCTGAGAGATTTTGTTGAATTCAAAGCCATAGTCGGATAATTGGGATCTCATCCATAGGATTTGAGCACAACAAGATGACATGGCTATGTATTCAACCTCTGTAGAAGAAATAGAAGTACTCATTTGCTTCTTTGAAGACCAACTCACAAGCTTATCACCCAAACGAGCACCTCGGGCGTGCCGGCGTGTATCTTGACATCTGCATGATCGGCATCTGCATGGTACATTAGTGACATACCGGTGTCCTTCGGGTACCAAAGTCCCATATTGATGGTTCCTTGGAATACCGAAAGACCCGTTTAACCGCTTCAAGGTGCTTTTTGGTAGGCTTAGCACGATATCTAGCACACATGCAAGCAGTAACAAGATATGCGGTCTCTTGGTGTGAGGTACATCAGGGATCCATCATACTACGATATTTCGTTTGGTCTACCATGATCCACGAGTGGTCCTCATCCAGTTTATGCAGCTCAATCATGGGAGTGTCAACAGGTCACTAGAATCAAATCCAAATTTCTTTAAAATCTCATTTGCATATTTAGATTGATTTATAAAAATGCCTCAGGGACTTTGTGAAATTTGTAATCCCAAGAAAAATGACATTTGTCCCATCATTGACATTTGAAATTTGGAACCCATTTCATTTGAAAAGCGATCACATTCATTGGGGTCGGTCGAGGCAAAAATAATATCATCAACATATATTTGAACGTGAATTAAATGTTTGCACGACTTTACGGTGAACAATGTGGATCAACTGCTCCTGTGCTGAATCCGGTAGATAGAAGAAACTTTGATAGCGTATCATACCATGCCCTTGGAGCTTGCTTCAAACCGTAAAAGCCTTCTTCAAACGATAGACGTGAGTAGGATGCTCGGATTCAAAACCTTCAGGTTGGGTGGCGTATCGACTTCTTTAAGATCTCCGTTGAAAAGCCGTCTTTACATCCATCGATGACTACCATGTTCTTACTTGCGGCATTAGCCAAGAAGATTCGATTGCCTCGATCACGAGCAGCGAGGAGCAAATGATTCTTCAAAGTCAATACCCTCCTCTTGCGGTATCCTTTTGCAACCAATCGAGCCTTGTTCTTTAAAACATCACCATGCTCATCAAGTTTCACTTTGAAGATCCACTTTAGAGCAATGATCATAGCACAATCTGGGCGGTACTAATTCCCATTCATCTAGTTGATCAAACTCATGAATTTCTTCTTGCATGGCATTGAACCGGCTGTCTTCATTCATGGCGGTTTAACATCTTTTGGTGATCCTTAGAGATACGGAGTTGAAGAAGCACCATAAGGCATCGGTTGCAAGTTGTTTCCGTGTGGATCTTGGGCGAGAGGTTTCCAATGATGTTGTCCAATGGATGATCATGTGTCCATTTTCTAAGGTGTTCATGTGGTTGTTGTTGAGGAACTGAAGTAGCGGTCGATGTCTCGATGAAGATGGTTCGATGATGATTCGAGAGAAAATATGTTTTCAAATGGAGCATCTTCGAGGTAGCAAAGGGATTAACTTCATCATGGGTGCGAAAACAATTCCATGATGTACATTGATGATTGATGATTTGTTGATGAGGCAAGTGATGGCGGTAACTTCTTGACTTAATGATATTGAAACTAAGGGTTAACTTCATTGGAGGGATAGGAGCGACCTCGTTGATGGAATTGACAGTTCATTAGCATTTGGCTCATAGTGTTCATCAAACATTGGATCAAACAATTTCTTTAAATCATCTGATGGAGGTACATAGGAGTTCTTGGTGAGGGATTTGAAACAAGAGTAGAACTGATAGGACTACTTGATGAAGGTTGAGATCTGGTCGAGAACTGGTTTGTCCGGAGCCATTTGACGGTCGACTCATCAAGCGTAGCGTGAATTGTTTCCATGATGTTTCGGGTTCTTTTGTTGTAGATTCGGTATCCCTTTTTGTTTGGTGCATATCCTACAAAAACTCAATGTCGCTTTAGCTTTTAAGTTTGCCTAATTATTGACCCTCATTAGTTGGATAACACAATGCACCAAACACACGAAGGAATGAGAGATTAGGTTTTCTATTGTGGACAAGTTCATATGGAGTTTTCCATGAGCAATGTGAATTAGGGATCGATTTTGAGTGTGTAGCATCGAGTGGCAATGGCTTCAGCACAGAGAAACATTGGAACCTTTGAGTAAATCAGCATTGTTCTTGCGGCTTCCACAAGAGTTGATTTCGTCTTTCAACTACACCGTTCTGTTGAGGAGTTCGTGGAACACTTCTTTGATGGTGATTCCAACACTTTTATAAAACTCACTAAGTTCTTTATCAACAAACTCAGTTCCATTGTCTGTTGGATGATTCGGCAGTTTTGTTAAGTCGAACGCATTTGTTTGATAAGTTTGATGATGATATCTGGAGTTTCATCCTTTGTCCTTAAGAACTTAACCAAGTGAATCGAGAGTAATCATCAACCACAACTAACACATCTTTCTTCCCAAAGATATTCTGCACTCTCATTGGTCCACATAAATCCATATGAATTGTATGAAGAACTTCCATTCTTGAGTTTGTAGGTTTGGGTTTGTGGGCATACTTCTTGCTTTCCCAATTGGCATCTTTGAACAAAGATGATTCTTTTCATACTTTAGTCTAGGTAAACCTACAACTAAGTCCTTTCTGGAAAGATCATTGATGGTGCCGAAGTTCAAGTGATTGAGACGTCGATGCCATAACCATGACTTTGTTTGAAGCCTTTGACAGCAAGCAAATTAGAGAAGACTTCATCATATCTTCGATAGAGATGGTGTATAGATTTGAACCACGAGTTCCTCTTAAAAGTTCCTTACCATCAAGTTCTCTAACAGAAACAAGTATGTTTTCGAAGGCCACTTCTAGATCAGAATCACGAAATTGACCAACAGAGAATAAGTTTGACCAAGACCTTCAACATAATATACCACGGAGATAACACTATCACCGACAACATAATCTCCATAACCCATAATTGCACCAAAATGATCATTCTCGAATCTAACAGTCCCGATGAATTTACTCACGAAGTTCATGAGCATGACCGGTCTCGGTCATATGCTTGGAGCGGCTGAGTCCAGGTACCACAAGAGCGATTTGAGCGATCTGCAATTGAACACAGACAAGAATGGATAACTGGATAATTGGGATCCCCATGCAAGAATGGGTTCCACTTGGTTAATAAGATGATTGGAACACCCACATCAAAGGTAGAAACAATGGAATCATTAGAAATAGATGCAGTGCTAGTGTCCGTATTTGACCTATTCAAAGTATGTTCACTTCTTAAGGGAATAGTTCTACGAGTAGGCATCCATTTTCTAGTGGGCATTGATTTAGCTTTAGAGGCAAAGCTCATTAATCTTATGCCGATGGGTATCCATTGATAACCTATATTACTAAATTTCCTTCTGTGGGTTTCCACTGTTTTCTAACTTTCTTTCGCCATTGCCGTTTAGCCTTCTTAGCTTGATTTTAACATTAACAATTTTATCGGGCATTTGACAGCATTAGACAAAACATTCACACATTCATGATTAGTATGAGAAATCAAGCAATCATCATTACATGGTTTTGCGAATAGTAGCGAGAATTGAATTAATTACGATGCGCTTATAGCTAATACAAGAATCAACACGATTCGTTTTATTCAACTCAAACTTAATATTCCTAGGGTGATCTTCTACTCTCTTCCAATGCACATTCTTAGCTTGAGGTCCTATCTTGGTATTGCACGGAGGCTTTGAGCTTGCTTTAATGTCATGATTACTCTGTAGGGAATTATGGGAACATTAGTTGGTTGATCTACTTTTGCATTCACGAACTAGACGTGCGGGGATCTGAACTACTTGAAGGCACATTAGTGTTCACTTTCTTAAAACTGGGCATAGAATGGTTTGTATGCTTGGCACTAGGCATAGAACAAGGCATCACGGCTTTACCTTTTGCACCTAAGGATTTAGGACATGTTGCAATTAAACATTCTAGCAGCTCTTGAGATCGTTTGGCACGATGCAAGCAAACCTAATTTCACTATCAAGAGGTTTATTAATGAAATCCTCTTCAACAATCTCACGGAGACATTCTAGACTATCCTTAAGGTGAGCACAATAGTTATGAAACACAAGTTCATTATTCCTAAGATGAGGAGGAATGTATTTAACAATCCAAGTATATTTGCGATTAGGGATGACTTTGATGCAACATTCTCATTAAAACAAGTGGCAGTTTCCCATCTTCCCGACTCCTCAGATTCTCAATTTCTTTTTGTAAAGACGTTATTTTTTCGTTGTTTTTGTCACGGGTGACTTTCATTGAATCATATAACTCTTTAAAGTGTCGTTTAACTTTTCATTTTCTTCTAGAAAACTCTCGTTTTCCTTTTGTAAAGCATTAACTAAGTTTTGAAGATGAAAAGTTTGAGAATACTGAGAATCTAAAGGAGGAGGCATTTGGGAGCAGTCACATTGTTCTTTTCACCCTTTAATTGAGAAATTTGGGCTTTCAACTTTATGATCGTGTTACAATGAGCTTGAATCTGTTCATCCGCGTTTGTTTATTTGAAAAACATCAAACTCTGGAAAATCTAAGGATGTCTTGATATTTGAGGTTTTGACATTTTCTTTAAGATGTTGATATTTTAGTTGTAAATTAAAATTTTCAACTTCTAGTTTAGAAAGATGTTTTACCAAATTATCATGATCATCTTGATCAATTTTCTCATTTAGTTATGAGTTTTTGTTTTCAAGCTCAATGACACGATCATGGGAGACTTTCAATGCAATAGATAATTCATGAAATTGAGAAGTAATAGAACAATTAGTAGCGATTATAAAACACATCTTGAG
Source organism: Chrysanthemum makinoi (assembly GCA_910596185.1). Taxonomy (NCBI): domain Eukaryota; kingdom Viridiplantae; phylum Streptophyta; class Magnoliopsida; order Asterales; family Asteraceae; genus Chrysanthemum; species Chrysanthemum makinoi. Next base: position 149,934,311 of record OU343225.1, read on the forward strand.
CAATACTTGAAATCAAATTCTCATTTAAGATATGCAAGTTCTTCCTTTCAATTTCATTATATTTGAGTTCTCGATCATAATCATTGACCTCAACTATCATTGCATCAAATTCCTTTTCCATTTCTTTAATATCTGAATTTATCCCTTTTAGAAGACTCTCAAATTGACCTTTTAATTGTTTAAAGAAAGGCATGACCTCGGTTAAATAACATTCTTTAGTTTGCTCAAAACCCTTTTCCCCTGATTATCCTGGTGGTGTGATCTCTTCTTACAAGTTTTCTCAAAATCAACAAATAGTTGATAAATAACATATGGTGATTAAGGTCTTGCTCCTAGTGGCAATAGTTCTAGGAACTAAATGCATTGGTGTATTAGGAGGATATACAGGTTGTGAGGCATTTTCCTACAAGGGTTCTTTTCAACAAGATTTTCACTTTTTGCATATCCATATCCTTTTCGAACACACTTGTTAGGGGTTAATAGAGTATGAGGCTTAAACTTGTTTAAGGATATCCAATTTTCCTTAGTGTAATCATGGGGTTTTATCGTTATCATTCATTTTACACTTAGGGATCTTCTAGCTTCTTATTCATTTTCTCCTAGTGACTTCATCGATTTCTTATCTTCCTCGTGCACTCAGTACAACTAGGTTTCGCCTAGGCTTAAGGATTTCATTACCATCATAAAGATTACCTTATGAGCACTCTAGCCTTTTAATGACCTCTGGATTTGGTTCCTCAACAAGGGGAATGCTATGCTTATCGCTTAAGACTCTATGCTTAGTGATCATGTGGCGATCTGAATGGTATTCTCTTGTACGTACAACTTATTTTCAAGCTTGTTTTTCAAAGTTTTAGATTGGAAAAATCATTCAAAAGTTTTGATTCCTTAGCATTGAATTCTTGCTTAAGCATTTTAACATTTTCTTGAAGTTCTTGTTTTTGCTTAGGAGTTTTAGAAAGCTTTTCTTGTAAGGAGTTTAACTCTTGTTTTAATACTTCTTCTCTAAAATTACTTTTAATAATTATGCGCATTTGGTCATCCATTTACTGCTCACGGGTGGTTAACTCAAACTTAGCACGTTGTTCATAAATAGCAACTTGTTCTTTATAGGCATTCAGTTCGGAGATATGAGAATCATCGAGGGGCACATGCGGTGTATTCATCAAAACATAATCATCATTATTGCGAGAAGATGCATCACTTGGTACAATCTTACTTTCACTTTGCTTTACATATTGATCATATGGGACAATATTACTATTACCCATCTTCAATATGATTCATAAGTTTCATGAGATTGTACTTTATTATGCATCTTTTGCTCATCAACATCATCATATAGTTTTAATACCTCTGAAATGATTTTGTCTTTGGATGGACCCGGCTTGTTGTGGTGAAGAGACCTTTGGAGAGACCATAGGAGAGATGCTAGCCATGAAGATTGTTTGGGCAGTAGGTTCATCATCGACATCGAGTCAAGCATCCAATCGGCTACTTGAAATGCATTTTGATGATTATGACCTATCTCACGAATTGGTTGCTCATCAACATCGCATCATAGGTTTGGCATTTCCTGCAGAAACAACAACTCCTCTTCATCCAAAGGCTCCATTATCTGAGCTTGCACAAGCAACATCTTATCTCTGAAGTATTCGCATTTTGTGGCGTTTTGGAGATGTGCAGTTCCTAGCAATATGTCCCTCACCACCACAGTTGTAGCATTTGATTGGCTTTGCTTGTCCTTGATTCCATTCCTTCCCTTATTGATTTGCCACATATCCTCTACCAACTCCACTTCCCATCTTGCTCAACCATCCTTTCATATCTCTTCCTTGAAGTGGTTGCACCATAACCTTTCCATCTCGACGGCATGATTGTGTGATTTGTGGATTGGATCTCATTGTTAGTGTGAGGTTTTTGGTATGTGGGAGAAGGTCATGTTTTGTTTAACCATAAGAGCAGTTGATTAATGAAGTTTCCCATAATGCATCGACATCGGCTTGCTTGAACCTTGGATCGGGGAATGAGTTTGTAATTACCATTACCCATGGGTATGACTTGAGAGGCTTTGGTAGTAATACCAACATTGGTGTAGAAGGCGGTTGAGTCATTTGTGAGCTTGTTTCTCCACTGCTTAGATTTGAACGTTCAAGAATCCTTTTTCAAACATAGCATGTCTCATTACGAGAAGGAAGGCATACAATTACTCATAGTTTGTGTTCTTCAATCCTTTGGTTAGCTTCACAGAGGTGACAAACTTGTGCCATTGGGATTCATGTTGTTCACAAACTTTGAGTTCAGTTGAATGTTTGGCATAGTCATTTTGATATTCCTCATATCATTCACAAGCTTGTGGAATCTCACATAGTATTCATAGACACTCTCATCTGGTTTCATCTTGAAGTGCTCAAATTCATCATACGATTGTGATTCTCTGTCTTCCTTGGTTAATTCAGAACTGAGAGAAGCATCTTGACATTATCCCAAACTGCCTTGGCTGATGTTGTGATTGATAACTTGTAGATGTCTTTTGGAAGACCACGAAGTATGATGTTTGAAGCCGATATCGCATCGAATCTCTTTTTCTCCTTATCATTGAGCTCATCATACGTCTTTGGTCATCCAATCCAAGATCATGGTTCCATCTGCAGCTGTATCAATTATGTCTCTTGTAGTCTCAATCTGATAAGGTCCTTCATCAATGGATTTGAGAATGTTGACCCCATTTTCCTTTCCAGGCAGTACAATCGATTCGTTGAGCCCAAGAGTCAGTAGTGATTCTGTCAAGCATGGGTGGGCAGTATCGAACCCGGTTTGCTGAACATCCTCACAGCGATGGAATGATTGTAGAGCGTTGGTAGACATGTTAACAGATAACGGGTTTTATAACTCTATGATTAAACGGAAAATAGATTCTTTCACGAGTTTTTACTAAATCAAGAAAACCGTATTACAAACAAAATTCAACCAAGTCACTAGAGTTATTGAACCAAATTAAGCTAAGCCCAGTCGCTAGATACAAATTAAGCTAAAGCACCAAGTGCTACTGATCAAATTAAGCTAAAGAGCAACTTGCTAAGTCCAAATCGCTAACACCAAATTACTAAAATTATGAAAGCAAAATCGTAGCACAAAGTTGCTAGACACATTAACTTCGCTAAGATCCAAGTCGCTATATCAAATTAAGCTAACAATTTGCACTACAACTCGCTAACAATTTGACAAATCGCTAACCTCACCAAATTAAGCTAGCGTAGTGGAGAATCCACTAACTTGTGTACTATTTGTAAAACTTGTCTCAATAGACAAATTAAGCTAGGCTCAAATTAAGCTAACAACTAACACTTTGTAACTCGCTAACTTTTCTGAAACAAGTCGCTACGATAGAAATCTAGCGAGAACCAAGTTAAACTAGCAAGAAAACTTCAAAAGCACACTTTTCAATCCAAAACAAGCTCAACCACAGTGATTCAAGCTTACAAATCAAAACCCAAGCACTTACAATGATTCTAAACACAAAAGTACACCCAAAATTCAAACTTTAACACTAGAAATGATCCGAATGATGCAAAAACCACTAAACTTTTTCAAACTCAAAAGCCATCTAAAACCACTAGAAATCCAAGGATATGTAAGAGAGATTATCAAACCATGGCTCTTGATACCAATTGTTACATATTGGATTTCACAAACACATAAACCATGATCAAAGAGGCATTATAAGATGATGATTTAGAGAGAGAAAGAGTTAGAGGTTTGGGAACTTAGTGAGAGAAAGTAAAGTATTATTATGAGCTCCAACCCTCTACCTTGGGAGGTAGAGGGTATTTATAGTCTTACATAAATAAGCCACCTACACGAGTGTGGATCGGGGCATCAGTGGGTAAAGACCCGTTCGTCCTCCGCGGTGTTACTTAACTAAATACTACTTAACATTAAATAACTACGACTACGAGCTTTCTAACGATTACATATACTTGAGGTGAGACACTTTAATATTTGGATTTTCTAAATCCTAACC
>OU343225.1:149938434-150043406 GCA_910596185.1 Chrysanthemum makinoi
TTTTATATCATTTATATGGATTTACTCTTGTTTTCCTCTATATTTCACTTTCGTGTAAATTACGGCATCGAGCTAATGAGACGGGATTTGGAGAGTTTATTGAAGATATATGATAGTATGCTCATTTTGAAGATGTTACGGCTTAACTCTCCCTCACATTACTGCATCAGGCTGCTCCGAAACCAACTAAACCGAGGATTACGCTGTAACTCCATCCTAAGATTACCGTAACTAATTAGGTTAATGAGGTTCCGCGCCACTGCAAGCTACGACGTGCGAACTAATTCTACAATTACAGCCGAACCACGATTTATTGAAGATACCTAACATCCGCCCCATGTGTCGTAACCGCTTTTCCAGAGCAAATTACGATGAAATGATGTTACGGCAGTAACTCTTAGCCTGTTACGCCACGTAACCGATCTGGCCTATAAATACCGCCAAAATTCCATCATTTCTAGTCATCCACTTCACACACCAATTGAGAGAACGTGAGTGAAGGTTGAAGGCAGATCTTAGGGAGCATACGGAGGCATCTCCAAGGGAGAAATCACCCCCTACGATAAACATTAGCATTTTATCATTTCTTTACTTTCAATTCATGTATTTCGTAATGTTAAACATTGAATCGATTATTTTAGTTAATATGAGCGGCTAAGCACCTCTCGTGCTAGCCTAGTTATGATTTCTTAATTGTTTTGTTTATGTTTACATTGCTTCCGTATAATTGTTTCTAGTGTATGCATGTATAGTTTGTTGGTAGCTACCCTTGTTTCGGTAGTTTTGAATGGCGGTAGTGGCTAGTTACTTAGAGATATGACCAACTGAACTCTAAGTAGTTAGAATGAGTGAGAAGGGTAAGAATTGACCAACTGACGCCCTTTTTCGCCAGCGATTTGACCAACTGATCACCTACCGCTTGATGAACTTAAGAAGTTAAGGATGAGTGTTTAAGATGCTAGCGCCCGGGCACTCATTGTTATGAATCTTGCATGTAGCGGTACTTAATGACTTGGCTTAGGGGACTAAAAACAACTAGACTTTCAACGGGTCACCTGCGATCTCCGGTGGAAACATTTGATGATAGGTTAGGACGCACTGACCAAATGATGTCCTAGCGACTTTTACCCCCAGTTGAGGCAATTGGAAGTAATTAAACATGAACTTAAAATGATAGGATGACTAACTAGGTTAGCACACTTCTCCTCTATTGATCACAACCCTTGCCTTTACTTGCTATCTTTTATTTTCTTGTCTTTAGTTTCAATTAATCATTTCAACCTATTAAAATTTGTGACACCTAGACTTAGTTAAAATCCGCACACATAGCTCTTGGGACGACCTCGTTTTTACCGAATACTACACTACATACGACCGGGTACACTGCCTGTTAGTGCATTAGGGTAGACCATAGGTATAACGAGACAATATAAATATTAAAACCGAGTCAAGAAAACCCGATCATGCCACTAAATGTATTATTTCATAATCTAATAATGTTGGCAAGGTGGAAAATAAAAAAGAATAACTAGCACTATCTTTGATATTTCTGATGCAGCTATAACCCTCATCGTTAGACCATATAGTCTGGTCTAGCTGCCACCACTTCAAGACTCAACCACAATTTAGATCTACGACAAACACTAACAATGTCGTGGTCTTGTGGTTCATCATCAACTTTGTCGTTAACCTTTGTGGTAACATATTTTTTAAGAACCATACTTAGTTTGTGCTAACTATATTCATAAGTTTGCATTTGAAGGGATGATATCTTTGAGTTATGTTGCTCCCTTTATTTATAAACGTAGGTTTATGGTGAGATATAATTGTTGGATCGATGTACTCTAACCAAACTAACTTATATAACTTGTTAAGGGTTTAATAACCTCGGATAAATCCTAAGTTATTAACAATGAAACACCGAGCAAACTCTATAAAGTATGCGAATTTACTTAACAAAGCTAAGAAGAATTAACTTTAACTTTCGATTTTATTAATAACTCAATCTCGCTTGTTATACAGATTCTTAAACAACTCTAAAACACTAATATCGAAACTCTCTAAAACTCTAATAATGCACGTACTCTCTCTAAAACCGTATCTCTAATACCAACCTAGGGTCCTTTTTAGGCTTAAGGATAACCCTAGTCGTTTATAATTTTAACCTTGTACAAGTAATCTAAACTAAGACTATTCTAGAATAACAAAGCTTTCCATAAACGAATATAGCAGTTCTTTAGCTTTAGCATTTGACTTCACAACAAAGATTGACTTTCACTTAGCAGATACTTTGAATCTCCAGACTTTGACTTCTTCAAGTTCTTTGACTTTCATATCCCAAAAATCCTCCCCTAACTTGAATTCTACTTGCTTGACTTCAAGTTTCCTTTGTATTATTATCATTAACCTCTCGTTAGCCTCTTGAAAGATTGTGTCTTTATATTCAGATTTGTCTTTGTATTGTGCTTGGATTGTCATTATCAAAGTAGTCTTTATTCTTTCAAGAACATTCTTTACATCAACCTTAATCATAATCTCTTTTCAAAGAAATTCTCAAGCTCCATCTTTTCAAAGAACTCAAGAACATATGACAATGTGTACATTAATTCAGTTTAAGTTTCAATCTATTCTCATCACTTCTAGGTGTGTAAACTCCTGTGAGAGGTGAATCATTAAAATTTAATGGATTTTGATGTCTCTTTACCAAAGCCATTAACTCTAGAGTAGCCAAATGTTTAGTGTAAGACCTGGTACATTGATAACCATGTGATTTTTAGCAAATCATCAGCTATCAACAGATTTGATTTATCTTTACCAAAAGTTGTACCCTTTTGGGCTAGTTAGTTCTTTCAATCATAATGAACTAATTACCATATAATTGTTTTTCCACAGCCTTTACCACAAGCCATTTTCTTGTGGCTAGCCAACTCTTCACATTTACTGATATGGTGAGTTGATTACCATACAACTTATTAGCAAGTTGTCAACTATAAAACGGATTTGAGATATCTTTACCAGAGCCGTTGTTCATGGATTAGCCAATCCTTTTGTAACCATGGTGGATTGATAACCTATTGTTCAAAAACCATTTATTTCTTTTAACCTTTGTTTCAAAATATTTATCACTTAACAAAAGTTTTCTTTTCAAAATCATTAACTGGTTTAATAGTGCAACCAGTACTTTGATGAAAGTACGTTGATTAGCAGATTTTGAATAAAGTACGATATTTCAAAAATAATTTATTCAATAAAGATTCATACCGCTTATTTATGTATCATCATCAGCCATAGTCATCCATCTGATAAACAATTTGATGACCATAAGTGCAGTTCCGTTATCTTCTTCAACTTCCATACCATGCTCTAGCATTCTCCTATAAGATCGATGTAGCGATATCTTCTGTCGCTAACATATGAATCATAGTTCCATCTTTTTAATTCTAAAACATGTACTCCGATTCTTCAAAGAATCTCCGCTGATAATCTCCCAATCTTCTTGATTTTTCCAAATCTCATCGTGCTTGATTCTTCAGTTTCCCAAACAGTTATGAGATCTCCAAGCAAGATTAAACCAACACCTTCTGATGGAATGTGTTCAAAATATTCTTGCACCAAATGATATAAATGAAATAAATCCTTTCTATCTATTATGTGCAATAGATCCCATAGCATATTAAACACTCTAAAGCTTTCATCTTCTATGAAACATCGATAATTTCCATCCTTAGATTCTACAACTTCAAAAGTAGTTATTGATGACTTTTTCTTCTTCTTTTCTGGATCATCTTTAGAATACTCAAATTCTACAATTCTTAAGTAATTCCTTAGTTCATCTTCAATATCAGATCTTAACTCAACCTTCTTTGATGGTCGTCATCTTCAACTTCAGCTTGTTCTTTTTCTTTTTAAACTTTCTTTTCTATCATCTTCTTTCTGAGCATCATCATCTTTAAAATCTTTGATACTATCAACATGCTTCTGATGCTTCTCTAAAGCTTCATACATCTCTGTTTCATCTCAATATAATTCAACTTCTGCAATCCAATATATCCTTGACCTTTTAAATAAGCCATCATTGCATTTCTTTCTTTAGCACGATTTGGTCTTCTTGGTAGAGCAGAAACAGAATAGGTGTCTTAATGGTACAACAAATTTCGCATTCAATTCTTCTTGCAATTTCTTACGCTTTATCCTTAGCTTCTTCAATAGCAACTTCAGTATTCAATTCAGCTTGTACCTTTCTAGCTGCTTCCTCATTCCTAGCAACTTCGCAGTTCTTAGTTGTGCTAAAGTAGGTTTCTTTTTCTTCTTTGTTTCAATCATTTTACCTTTCCCTTTATCTTTAGGATCTAACACTAGTTGAGATTGAGAAACTTGAGGTTGTTCTTCAAAGAACTCATGGAATACTCACACCTCTTGGTCTTGATAAATTTTGCAATACCTCAGCTTCAATTCGTCATCACTTGCAGTATGTTCAACCATAGGTGTATCAGCTTCTTCTTCTTGTGGAATTGTTAAAGGACCAGCTTCTTCATTAAAATCTAACACCCTTGGTGTAATTAGTTCTTGTCTAGGTGTTCCTTGAAAACCAAGACTTTGATCAGAACACCTTGATCATCAAGACTTTGAACTCTAGTGCTTCTTCCTCAAGACTTTCAATATTGACTTGACTTCAGTACTTGAGGTGAACATCGTATCCTTGAGGTTCATCTTCTTCATTCAAATTCTTATCTTCCAATTTCCTCCCCAATTGGAATGAAGATTGCTGTTGAACCTTTTTTCCTTTGGTAGTCTTCTTAAATTGCTTAACTGGTTCTGCTTGCTTTTGAGACTTGACCCATAATCTATGATGTTGAACTAATGGCCATACAAAGTTCTTAATCTTCTAAACGAAGCTTCAACTTCTTAACTGAGTGGCTGTTCTTCAAAAGATTTCTTTAGTCTTGTCAACTCTCTTGATAAAGCATAATTGTTTAGAACTGTACCCTCAGGTGCCACATCTCCTTCATCTCCTCCAAATGGTGGGTGGTCTACTTGTTGAGAATAATGAGCAGAAACTTGTGGAGATGGTGGAGGTGAAACTGCAGTATCTTCTTGAACATCAGACCTTGTGAAGCGCACCTTGTGATGCAGATGTGAGAAGCATACCTTGAGTTGAAGCAGTACCTTCTATTTCATCACTACTAGTCGCAACCATCTCTAATAGCTTGAACAATCTCCATCATTGAAGTAGTCAATGGAGTGTTCCTTCCAAAGGAACAAATCACTCTTCCTAGCCATGAAGGTGAAGATCTTGGCTGGTTGTACCACAATAGGTAGTAGACTTGTAGGCTTTGGTACATCTTGAAGTTGTTTATTCAAGAATACTTGAATAAATCTTGGATACATCAACCAGCGTGATCCATGAGAAATATGAGATAACATTCCATCTAGAATTAGCCTTGAAAATTGAAAATTCGATTTGTAGCCAATCCCACTATAGCAGATGCTATGTTAGAACCAAATTGCTCTCATGATGTACTTTTAGCACTAATACAATGAAGCAATACATGAATCAAATACTTCCAGGTGGACTAAATAGGGTTTCTTGAAAGTTAGTTCAGTTAAGGACCCTTCATACCCAATGTCTCTGAATGTATCCCAAATCAATTGCTTATCAAAACGAACAACCCCTTCTTCATCATCAAACAATAAATCTTCACGTATTGAAGCTTCAGAGACCTTCACTATCCTCCCAAAGAACTTTAGCTTGAATATACGAATCATCATTCTCCATATGAGAACTAGCAGTTGCTCAAAACTATTGAATCCATGGCTCAATTATATCTGGTTCCACTAAAAGTGCATAACTAATCGGAGATCCAAAGGAGAAAATCAATGATCATGAAGATGACATTAGCTTCAGTTTATCCAATTCGCCACCATGTTGTGTTTTGAAACTGTATTACGATTAGCCATTGATGATTTGTTTACAAAGAAAATGATTCGATGAATAGTAAATATGAGAGAGAGATATATGGAAAAGATTGATTATCAATAAAGGTGAGAGGGAAAATCGGAAGGTAGTTATTTATAGGTGAGTTTTGAAAAATCACATCCCATAATAACAAAGTTACCGTTAGTGTGGTTTACCCCTCAATATTACCGTTGAACAAGACGTTAATAAGACAAGCGTCCACGTGTGCAAGACTTTCCAAAGCAATACTTTCAAAGCAAGACTTTCATACAACCAAAAAGTAGTACTTTTCCATTCTCTTCTTTACAATAGCAAATACTTCAAATAAACATTAAATTGCCTCCCCTCAAGCAATGCATAGGACTATACTTATACTAAATAGTCCTCCCCTCAAATGTAGCTCAGTAATTAATCATTCCAATGCTTACCACCAAGTGATTGAATCTTGAAACATCAAAGCCTTTGGTGAGTAAATCAGCTACATTATCATCCGTGTGAACCTTGACAACATTAATGAGCCTGTGCTCATAACAATCTCTGATGAAGTGATGCCTAATCTGAATGTGCTTGGTCTTGGAGTGATAAACTGGATTCTTCACAATGCAAATTGTACTCTCATTATCAATGTTGATAGGAGCATTCTTGAATTTGAACCCTTAATCCAAGAGTTGATTCTGCATCCACAAAACTTGTCCACAATAGCTTGCAGCAGCCACATATTCTGCTTCAGTTGATGATGTTTCTGCAATTGTCTGTTTCTTACATTGCCATGAGACTAATCTTCTTCCAAGATATTGGCATCCTCTAGTGGTTGATCTTCTATCATAGTTATCACCGGCATAATCACTATCTGAAAAAGCTTCCAAGTGAAAAGGTGAATCCTTTGGATACCACAACCCCAACTTAGGTTGTTGTTTCAAATAACTATAAATTCGTTTCACTGCATTCATATGGGAGACCTTAGGTGAGACTTGATATCTTGCACATAAACAAACAGAAACATGATATCGGCCTAGATGCAGTTAGGGTACATAAGACGCCAATCATTGATCTTTACAACTTGACTTCAACTGGTTGACCATCTTCATCCTTGCCCAATGAGTTGATAGACTTGATAGGTGTAGTGACTGGCTTCATAGCATCAAAATTGAACTTAAGTATGTCGATACATACTTGTCTTGACTTATGAAAATTCCCTCCTTTGACTGCTTAACTTGAAGTCCAAAAAGAAAGTTAACTCACCCATTGAACTCATTTGAAATTCATTCTGCATTAGCTTCTCAAACTCCTTGACCATAGATTGTTTTGTAGCTCTAAATATGATATCATCTACATACACTTGAACCAACATGATATCCTTCTTATCTCTTGATGAACAAAGTCTTGTCAATTGCTCCTCTTCTGTAACCATGTTGCAATAGGAAAGTAGAGAGCCTTTCATACCAAGCTCTAGGTGCTTGATGTAAGCCATAAAGAGCCTTAACCACTTTATAGACTTTGTTTGGATGTGTAGGATCTTCAAAACCAGGAGGTTGTTTAACATATATCTCCTCTGTAATCTTGCCATATAAAAAGGCACTCTTAACATCCATTTGATAAACCTAAAATCCCATATATAATTCAAAAGAAAGGAAGATTTGAATGGCTTCGATCCTTGCTACAGGAGCAAATACTTCATCATAATCTACTCCTTCTTCTTGTCTATATCCTTGTGCAACTAACTTGCCTTGTTCTTGATGACATTCCTCTTTCATCTCTTTGACTGAAAACCCATCTTGTACCAATTACTTTCTGTCCATCAGGTAGATCACATAGTACCCAAACTTCTTGAAGTTTGAATTGAAGAAGTTCTTCTTGCATAGCTTCAACCCAACTCTCTTTAGTTAATGCTTGAGCAATATTCTTGGGTTCTTCTTGATAGATAAAACAAGTAAACATGCATGTTTGATGATCCTTATGATTCAGCCTGTTCTGTTTATAAACAAAGCTAAGAAAAGCATTATGTGGTGTAGAGAATCCTTTAGATTTTGTTCTTGTCATCACTCTAGAAGTAGAAGGACCAATGATTTGACCAGGAGGATGATTCTTATGAATTCTTAAAATTAGAGTCTGTGGAACTTCAAGATTATCACTTAGGTTTGTGAAATCAAAGATCTTCATAAGAATCTGAGAAAATACCTTCATCTTCAAACTCATCATCAGATCTTCCAATCCGCATAGTAGGATCATCCAAATCATCCAAAGTGCGTTGACAGGTGCGCAGTACTTTGATCTAAAGTACTATCCAAAGTACTGTAATCTAAAGTATCGTGTAGAGGTTTCTCGCAGCCTTGTTCTTTTTCTTAGCTTCCTCATAAGCTCTTCTTTGATCATCATCATAAGATTGTGCTATGACATCTTGAAAAAGCATCATATTAAGTTCATCTGGAATAGCTTGTTCTTCAACAATTAATGAGGATTTTGGTTCATCAGCTTTTCACTTTCAACAGCTTATAGGTTCTTAGGAGCAACATCCGTATAATGTTGACTCCATGAACAATGTACTGCAAATCTTCTTCTTTATGATCAACCTGATTTTCTTCTAATGGTACATAATTCATAGAAGGAGTCAAAACTTCAAGATCAAACATCCAATCAGGACCTTTACCCTTCTGATTTTCTTGATCTTTTAAGAACTCAACATGAAGACAATCTTGAACCTTCTTGGTGACTCTGTTGTACACTCTAAATCCTTTGCTGTTGGTGCAATATCCCAATAAATATCCTTCTTCTGACTTGCCATCAAATTTTCCCAGATTATCAATTGTATTAAGAATAGTCAGAGGGAATCCAAAAGGTTTCATAAAAGAATGTTGGGTTTATCCCATCAGAACTCATAAGGTGTCTTCATCTGAGGTTTGGGACTCGATACTTGTTAAGTACATAGCAAGATTACATGTACCAGCCCATAATTGAATAGGTAATTTCGAATCAAGCATTGTTCGGGCCGCTTCAATCAAAGTTCTATTCTTTCTCTCAAAACCATTCATTCTGTGGTGTTCTTGCAAAGCTGAACTCCCTCTTGATCCCTTTGTTGGCACAAAATTCATCCATAAGCTTGTTGTTGAATTCAGTCCCATTGTCACATCTAATACCTCTAACCTTGAGTCTCAATTGGTTTTTAAGTGCTATTATAAGATTATGAATAGCATCAAAAGTATCATCCTTAAATCCCAAGAAAAGTACCCAACTGAATCTTCTGTAATCATCTGTCACAACCAAGCAGTACTTTTTCTTATTTAGACTTGCAATAGAGACAGGTCCAAACAAATCCATGTGTAACGCCCAGAGGTTCTCTAACAGTTCTTTTCCTCAAGCTTCTTACATTAAGCTTTGTGTTGTTTACCCTTCTTGCACGCCAAACAGGAGTGATCATTCTTATAGGTTTTGGTGGGTAAACCTCTAACTAAATTTCGTTTAACCAGCTTGTTGATGTTTTTGAAATTTACATGGCCTAATCTTCTATGCCATAGATGTGCTTCTTCAAGTGATGCCTTAGCTACTAAACATGTAGCTCTTTCAGAAGAGTGAAGACTCTTCATATCCAAACTATACACATCATTGGTTCTTGGTACTTTCAGTATCACCAAGTTATCATCAGAAGCTTGAACTCGTGTGAAAGAATGAGACATTCGTGTCGCTGAATAACACATGGTGCTTTTTATCACAGATTTGAGAGACTGACAAAAGGTTGAACTTGAGCTCTTTCACAAATCTAACATTCTCAAAATCTATACGCCATGCTTTGATGGTTCCTTTTCTAGTGATTCTTCCTCCATTAGGATCATTCCCAAATGCAACTCTTCCTGCACAATAAGATCTAAAATCTGACAGAATCTCCTTGTCTCCTGTCATGCTTCCAGAGCAACCACTATCCATAATTAGATGATCTTTAAGCTCCTCTTCTAGGTTTCCTTGCACAAAGATAAAAGAGTTAGTGTCTTTTAGGAACCTAAGGCATTACTGACTTGTGTTCCCCTTGTGGAGTAACATACTCAAATTCCTTGAGTATCTAATCTTCACAGTTTTTGTAGACAGAATCAAGCATTATCTTTTGTTTTAAAACTTGTGGTGGATTTTCAGCAAAACTTTCTTTTTCAAAAAAAATCTCCTTTTCTTTTTCCACAAAATCATCTTTATCAAAAATCTCTGTTTCACCAATACTTGTTGAAAGTACTGGTTGTTCCTCATCAGTACTTTCTTTCTTAACCCATTTAGTTTTAACTGCTGGTGTAGAGTCCTTTGACTTAGCTACTCTTTTGGAGTTGTAACGCCTTCTAGATTGATAGTAATTTGATCTCCTAGGCTTTCCATTCCAAAAAGTGTTTACAGTACCTTGATTGTTTGAAAATCTAGCAGTACTTTGAGAAGGTACTGCTTGAGTTCTTTGAAAAGTATTTGAAGGTACTGGAGGTTTTGAAAAAGGTCTTCTCTGGTGAGGGTACCTATAGTCTTGTGAAAAGTTGCTATGGTTAACCCTATGTGAATGATTCCAGACTGATTTATTCTCTCTAGGGCTATGGTTGGTAGTTCTGTTCTTTGGAAATTTGCTTAGGTACTCTGAGTGAAAGTCACAGTGCTTAATCAGATGATCAGGACTATAACAAACAAAACAAAATTTTTGACCCATACTTCCAAAATTTCTTCCTTGAGCTCTATGACCAAATCTAACCTGACTTTTTGGTGAGTTATGAAACTTATTTTGACCAAAATTATCCCAAAAAGGTTTAGCAGTATTTTGAAAAGGTTTTCTTGAAGGTACTGCTGAACATGTAGTAGTACTTTGATTTGAAGGTACTACTTGACTTTTAACATCATTATCCTTAGGTTTTTCAACAGTTTCTTTTGGGGTTTCAGACCTAGATTGACCAATAAGCTTTTTCCTAAACTCTAAGTTGTCTATTCCAAAACGAGAAACATCTGGCCTAAGGGGTTGAAAACTTCCAGTGGGATGAGGGACTGCATGATAACCATTGTCTTTCTTAAACTCAGGAGGTGTTTCACTAACTGATTCCTCATTACTAGATGTGTCTACATAATTAATGAGTTCATCATCACTAGTGGTTATATCCTCAAAATCAAGGTCATCCTTATCACTAGGTAGGTTTTCTTCTGTGTTATTAAAGTCCATACCAAAACCTAGGCCAGTTCTAATGTAAACTCTTCTCTGTTTTTCAACATAAGTGACATGAGAAAGACCAGATTCTTTCCAAGCACCAAACTTTGCTAACAATTCATCTCTCTCCTTAGTCAGTTTCTCAATTTTAGAAATTTTACAATTTAACTTCCATTCACTTAGTTTTAACTGATAATCCTGTTGTTCATACTTTTCTGCCCAAGCCATTTCATTATTTTCATGTGTTATTATTTTGGCTTCCATAGACTCTAAAGTAATTTGATAACCTGCTACCTCAGACCTAGCCCTTTGATAATTATCTCTTTCAGTAACATAATCATTTAGCACTTTTTGATAAAAATTATGACACTTAGAGCATACCTCAGAGATATGGGTGAATTTGGTGAAGTGGCTACCATAGCAAGTAGAAGAGGATCATCTTCACTCTCCATGATCCAATCAAAGCTTCCTAGACCATCTTTGGGTTCCAAAGCAGCATGTCCAGGTTCCTCATCAAAAGCTGTGCTCCAATCAAACTCTTCCACTGATTTATCCATAGCTACCATACAATAGGTTACTGGTTCATCATCAAACTCAGCACTCCAGTCAACCTCTGATAAATTCTCTTGAGCAACCAAAGCTTTTGTTTCAGTAATAGGAATTTCTTTTAGCTCAAGCTTTGGTTTCTCAGTCATCCTATTTGCTTGATATTTAGCAAACCTGCATTCCCTTGCAAAATGTCCAGTCTTTTGACAATTGAAGCATTCAATCTTGGACTTGTCAAAAGTGATTCCCTGTTTTGGTTTGAAGTCAATGCCTCTTCCTGTCTTCTTCATGAACTTCCTGATCCTTGCAGTGATCATAGCAACTTGCCACCTGATATCAATTTCTTCAAGAGCATCTTCTTCAATTTGTGACAAATCTTCTTCATAAGTCACAGGTAGAGTAGCTTGCTGTGCAAAGAATGAGCATACGACTTCATCTGAGTGGATGGTATTTGTTGGTGAGGCTTGTTGAGCAAAGGTGGGGCTAGAGTAGGCAACAATACTTTGAGAAACAGTACTTTGAGTAGGAGAAGCAGTACTTTTATTAGAAGTACTGCCTCTCTTTTCAGATGACAAAAAGGCAATACTGTGAGATTTTGAACTAGTTTGGCCATTCATCTCATGCTCATACACCTTCAGATGATTGTAAAGATCATCAAAGTCCATAACATCCAAACCAGGTTGTCCTCTGATCATTATAGCAATCACAAGCCATGTCGATGGCAAACTCCTTAAGAACTTTATATTAGCATCTTCAACTGAAACCTCTGCTTTGTACAGCTCCAGCATGCTGAGAAGATTTTGGAATCTATCATAGGCAGCATCAAGGCCTTCTCTTTCTCCAACAGTGAATGTTTGAAACTGCTGCTTCAACAGATTTCTGTGCATCTTCTTGGAAGCATCATTACCTCCAAACCTTGTCTTAAGAGCATCCCAGAGTTGCTTTGCATCTTTAGCATCATGGAACTTGAGTAGATGACCATCTGGAATAGCAGACAACAGTATATTGAGAGCCTTCTCTTGATTTCTAATTGTTGCTGCTGGTAAGACTGCTTTGGGTGGTTTAGGTTGTTCAGGAATCTCTACAGGTTCTGGAACTACTTCATTACCATTGACAATTACATTCCATAGTGCATGGTCTGTAATAGCAATGTACTGCCTCATCTTCATGCTCCATAGGTCGTATTCTCCCTTCTTAATGATTGGTATTCTGAGTGAGGTGATGGATGGTGGTGGAACAGCTTCAGTCGACATCTTTAGGTTTTGTTGCTAACTAGGTTTTAAGGTTTCTTCTTAGTCAGAGTTTCCACACAAGCTCTGATACCACTTGTTGTTAACCTGGCTCTGATACCACTTGTTGGATCGATGTATTCTAACCAAACTAACATATATAACTTGTTAAGGGTTTAATAACCTTGGATAAATCCTAAGTTATTAACAATGAAACACTGAGCAAACTCTATTAAGTATGCGGAATTTACTTAACAAAGCTAAGAAGAATTAACTTTAACTTTCAACGATTTTATTAATAACTCTGAATCTGCTTGTTATACAGATTCTTAAACAACTCTAAAACACTAATATCGAACTCTCTAAAACTCTAATAATGCACGTACTTCTCTAAAAAACCGTATTCTCTAATACCAACCTAGGGGTCCTTTTATAGGCTTAAGGATAACCCTAGTCGGTTTACAATTTGTAACCTTGTACGACAAGTAATCTAAACAAAGAATATTCTAGAATAACAAAGCTTTCCATAAACGAATATAGCAGTTCTTTAGCTTTGCAGTACTTTGACTTCGACAGCAGTACTTTGACTTTCACTTAGCAGTACTTTGAATCTCCAGCACTTTGACTTCTTCAGTACTTTGACTTTCATATCCCAACAATAATCCATTGTAATGACATGTTTAAAGGGTTACATGTGGTTGTATAAATTATTTGAATATGGAGTCTTTAAATGTGTACACACAATGTCTACTTCTAAAGGTTTACTTATTATTCTAATGTTTTAATGAGAAAGGTAAGCCAAGCTTGCCATATCGCGGGGCCCACTACGTTCGGTTTAAACATTCGTAATCGCTTTGCAAGATGTTGAAGTCAAGCAACCTTTAGGGTGTTAAGGGTGTTCCGTTTCTTTATCACGTGACCCTCACTTCTAAATTGGATCAAAGTATCTTTGAGATCGTTATGGTTGAAATCGGTGCACGAAAACGGACGAGACGGTTGTCAACGTGATCAGAATGAGACGGTGGTGAAAAAGGGGTAAACTTCGAGAAGAATGAAAGTGGGCCAATTATGTGACGTTAGGAGTGTAATAGACTATCAAACAAAATGATAAATATATGAGAAATATATGTGTAGTTGGTACAAAAATGTAAGCACAACAAAACGTGATATGATATCCTACTTTTATCAATATGACATAAAATTGAGCCAATTTAGAAACAAGTGACATTTAAGTTACATGTTAGCTAATTTTCCAATAGTTGTCGTTGTGACTTGTGTGACAAATTAGTTAGCGCCTAACCGACACATAGTAATTTCCATAAAGGTTTAGTAGCATTATAAATTACTAGCAGGGTATTGCGCGACTCAGCGGCGGGTATCGTATGACTAAAGTTTTTGACGAACAAATGTTATTTTATTTTGGGTTGCTGGATTTTAGATTTATGTTTTGGAAACTTAATTAGATTGTAAATTGTGATTAAATAGTTGTATATTTTGGTGAAAGAGTGAATTAAATTCTATGTGTTGAATAATGTTTTTTTTAGTTTTATTTGTGCTTTAACTACTTGTAAATTACCTGTTTTTTTTACTTGTATTTGTTTAAAAATTTATTTTAGAAAATCTTAAATAATTGGTAAGAAAGAATGTATTCAATGCTTCATAAGTAGTTTAGATATGAAGAAATAACAATATCGCAAACAAGCTTATCCTTTCGCTTATATTAACTAGCTCTAGTATTTTTTTGACTTTTTCGACTTATCCTTTTAGTACATGAATAGCTTATTGTGTATCATGATAATTTATTTAACAAGATCAACCTAATGAAATGAATAAAGAAATCATATTAATATGTGCGTGGCCAACTAACATTCGAGGCCATGTTTGTTGACTCAATATTTCAATTTAAAAGGGGAACAATATCAAAATTCGACTATTTTTCTACATTATACGTTTTTTTTCAAAAAACAGAAGAGGGTTTTGTTAATTTGTACTCCTTTATTGATTACGATATTTAAGCTAGCGGCAATAGTGACCAGCATCATCATTATTAACTTATTATCAAATTAACTTCTTTTGCCACAACTAACATCATCACCAATATTGTGTAATAATACAACTAACATCACTATCAAAATATACCATACTTAAACATAAATATACATCATAAAAACAAAAATAAAACACACAAACACATACAACCACACATTTCACAAGTCAATCTTCACCACGACCTACGTCTCCCCTCAAAATACATGAGACGCGTTGTGTTTAAGTGTTGCTAATAAGCTAGGGCGCGTGATATAAGACGGACAACGCATCTTACCCCCTTGTTACCACTAGTCTTACAACACAAAAAACAAACTAACTACTAAAGAGCTTAGGGGCATTTACATACATCCCCACATATACACCGCTATTTACATATTTCCTCAAACCTTGCTTTAATAGGCTTGTACATCATGCATTAAAAACTTGTATTTGGAGAAATATGTAAATATTAGTGTGTATGTGAGGATGTATGTAATTCCCCCAAGAGCTTAAACTAACTAACATACTAAGAATGATTCATAATTTTCTACCAAACAATTATTGAAGTTTAAGCAAGATTCTATGTTCATTGATTTATGCTTTGTGACATTTATTCTTTTTATAGATTTAAATCTGAACTACGATAAAGGGCATTTTGATTGATCGTGATTAGTTAGTACAAGTCAACTTAACAGGGACGTGAAGTCAATGGTATTTAAAAGTATAATATCAAAATTACAAGAGTAAATATACATGGTCATTTTCATACAAAGTAGTCTTTTAAAATCACATTAAAAAGTAATTTCTTTTTCAAACTGTTAAGACAAATATTATGTGTAGACACGTAATAAGAAAAAAAATATATATGAAATCACATCATATTAATTAATAACTGTAAAAATCGCTACTAACTATGCTAGTTGACAAGGACATCTCAACCTTCTATTCAATTTACGTAGTAGATAAAGTCGTTCTCGAATTGATGAGTATTGCTGTTAACTAGGAACATATTTATGAATCTTTATATACTAACAGTTACAATTATTGCACTGAATCCGTTATTTGCATTTAACCAAGGAGTGTTTTTTTCACGCGTTTGGATGAGAATATACTAATGTAAACATGTAAAGTAAAAATCAGACAAGTCATATATGTAAAAATCAGACAAGTCTTATATGTAAAAATGTAAAGCAATTATAGTGTGACATAATTAAGTATCAAAGCAAAATCTAAACAAAGATGAGAGTTAAAAATTGCGAAATGGATACTAATGAATAGTAAACTCATGCAAATTAATATCAAAGGGCATAAAAAAGGTTAACTACGTCTAAAATTAAAAAAGAAGATAAACAAATATGTTAGTGCATGTAATTTACTTTATCATCTATGACATTGCACCTAAAAAAGTTTTTAAAGACTACTGTTTCGATAAATATTGACATTGCACCTAAAAGGTTTACTTATTATTCTAATGTTTTAATGAGAAAGGTAAGCCAGGCTTGCCATATCGCGGGGCCCACTGCGTTCGGTTTAAACATTCGTAATCGCTTCGCAAGATGTTGAAGTCAAGCAACCTTTAGGGTGTGAAGGGTGTTCCGTTTCTTTATCACGTGACCCTCACTTCTAAATTGGATCGAAGTATCTTTGAGATTGTTATGGTTGAAATCGGTGCACGAAAACGGACGAGACGGTTGTCAACGTGATCAGAATGAGACGGTGGTGAAAAAGGGGTAAACTTCGAGAAGAATGAAAGTGGGCCGATTATGTGACGTTGGGAGTGTAGTAGGCTATCAAACAAAATGATAAATATATGAGAAATACATGTGTAGTTGGTACAAAAATGTAAGCACAACAAAACGTGATATGATAATCCTACTTTTATCAATATGACATAAAATTGAGCCAATTTAGAAACAAGTGACATTTAAGTTACATGTTAGCTAATTTTCCAATAGTTGTCGTTGTGACTTGTGCCACACCCCCAAAATACCTGTTTTGCAGCGGAATGGAATTCCTGAGGGATGACTGCCATAGCATCACAGTTACAGTTATATTGAACAACCTAAAGTGTCGTTTGGAAAACACATCGTTTGATATAATAAAACATTCAGAGTTTACAAAATATATGTCCCAAAAAGATAGTCATCATTTGCGGAAATAAGTTTGTTACAATCCAAACGATGTTTTAAAGTGCATAAAATCCATGTGAGACGCGTCGTCATCGCGACTCTATGATAAGTCCTTATGTATGCCATGAAGTATATGCCCTAGATACCTGAAAATATATTGCTAAAAGTGTCAACACAAAGGTTGAGTGAGTTCATAGAGTTTATGAAAATGTTTTATACGACTACCGCAAGTATAGGCCATGTATGACAAATGTGTCACATAAAAATGTTGCAATTGCTTTAAGCACATGACACCGAAGCTAGACTGATCATGATGTTCGCCCCAACAGAGTGTTTTCCAAACAACTCAAATAATGATATTAAATGAAATGCATTCGTTTGACCAGTTGGAATCCACCAACCCGGATGGAGGAGTCACCCTCAATAGATCTATTCACTCACCCTCGCTTACTCCGTAATTAACGGTTCATGATTATGATATGGGGACATTCAATTGGCAATGAGGTAACTTAAGCAATGTAATGAATTTGATATACTTGGTATCGTAATAAAAATTATGTGCAATGTATTCTCCCCCGTAGGTTTGAAATAAAGTATAAACTTGAAAGACGGGGCTATGAAAACTCACTTGATACAATGATTATGATAGCAAAAGTGGATACACTGAAATGAGGCGCAACTCTCTAACCGCGACCTATTATGAATGATATGATCTAATATAAGTCATGATGTAATGTTATGCATGCAACTCATATGATATCCATACCACTTGTGCATTTTTGAAAATAAAGTTTATCGTCAAAAAAATAAGTTTATAACGTCTTGTCAAGTTATAAATTACTTTACAAGTACTTACGTTGAAATGATATCCTACGATAGTCATTTAGTGATTTATTATGAAATTATAGTTTTTTTGTCGCAAAATAATACACTTCAACATTTCATGAAAATGACCAATTTTGAGTGCTCGTATATTATTCGTTATAGCTTCGCTTGACAAACGGTTAAACATTTTGGAAAATAGAATAGGCGAACTCACTTTTTCTTGAAGACATCGTTTTCTCAAAAGCTTTCTATCGGTATGAAAAATGGCTCCAAACATGGTCACTTGCGATAACCATTTTGGTCTAGTAAAAATAGGTAAGTGTTATACTTGTGTAAAATAGTTACGATATCCATATTTAAAATGTGTATAACTTAGTCGTTATAAGTCCATTTTCTACGTTTTATATATCCTTGGTTTCGTGTTAATGTATACTAGTATATTTTTGACAAATCAACTCATTTAGACAATGTTTAAAACTCATTTTTGCCCTTTAAATAACCCTTGACAGCTTATCATTTTTCAGAAAATTAGTTTTTGCCGCTAAACTTGAAAATAGCGTATCTCCTTCGTTATAAATCCGTTTTACCCCGTTCAAGCGACCACGGTTTCGTTTTAAAGTATATTTTATGAATATCTAGCCCAAAATAATCCATGACCTGTCGAAATTTCCAGATTTTACAAAAACGATCAGACCACAATCTAAAGTTGTCGAAAATGATTTTTCTTGCGTAATACTTGTTTCAATCACTTCAAATCAACACCAAATCTATTCTAAACCTACCATACACCTTCTTAAGGTGTCATGGGCTCCTAAACATCATCAACAATGATATGTTTCAAGGGATTAATTATAGGATGATTATAACTCATAATAAGTACTAAAAATAATTAAAAGTGGTATAGATACACATGATACTTGCATGTTATCTTACTAAAATGATAAAATAACTCAAGTATGAATATGAAAGAGTAATGAAAATTATAAAATCCTTACAAGTATTATGATGAGGTTTAAGTAACTAGGTTTCCTAAATACTCCTAGGTTTTTATTGCAAAACCTTAAAACAAGTATACTAGTGTTATGATTATTACTTGTTCTTGAAAAACTTGTGATTCTTCCTTGTGTTTCTTGCTTGGCCGAATATGGAGATGGAAATGGAGAGGTTTTCTTAACTTTTCACCTTTTGTAAATGTGTTGTATGTGTTATTAGTTTAGGATAATAATTGTATTAAGTAAAATATCTAATCTATAATGGTGTATGTGTACAAGCTAGTAAAAGATATTTAATTTTTTCACATGGTGACTAAGGGTGGCCGGCCAAGGGGTAAAAATGGGGAGGGTTTGGTATTTTTGATGTATAAATGTATTAAAAGGTTAAGTATAATGTGTAGTTTGTAAGTATAAATAGGTATTTAGTGTAGCGTTAGCTAGAAATAGATTTTAACAAAACAAAATAAAATATATCGAAGTCATAAAAAATATAAAAATACATTTCTCGCAAGAATTGAGTGAATAAATAATTATCGAGTTGAATTTACGAAAACCGTCGTAAATATATATACATAACAATTTATATACAAAATAAATGCAAAACATCGGGTAAACTAATAATATAATTTTTATAGTCCTAAAATGAGTATAAAAATATATCAGGATAATTTTTGGAAGTGTCGGATCAAATATTCAAAATAAATGATTATGCGATAACGTTTATTTAATAGAAAAATATACGTAAATGAAATATGCAAATCCATGCATGAACTAATATGATGATGATGTTACTGATGATATGTAGACTAAATCTAGTCTATATGAAATGTCCTCAATGATTTTTAATGAATACGCAGCTAAACCATTACGGTTACACGAATTTGATAATCGTAAACCTAGTTTACGAAAAATGATGAATAGTGAATCATGAATAGTGATCTTTCTCAGGAAATGAATAGTGTTTCATGAATAGTAAAATTTTGAAATAACCTCTCAACGTCTCAAACCGACTTCAAAAACGATAAATAGTAAAATTATGAATAGTAACCAATGAATAGTAAATTCCCGGGATGAATAGTGAAATTTTCAAAGTTTGTAAAATGACTTGATATTACGAGTTGTCAGATTCGCCCACCCAAAAAGGAATTCAGTCCCTGAATTCAGTCCATGTTGGTTTCTACGGTGTTATTGGTGAAAAGGGTTTAACTTCCTGCGTTTCTGAATCGTACCACGCCTTCCAAGGCGAGACTTTCAGCATAACTCTGTTGCCAACTTAAAATTCTAATGTTTTGTGACTTATGGAACACATTTCCAATATTTTGCGTCGTATATCGACATAGCTTTTCTATCTATTTGTTGTTGCTTGTAATTGATTCTTGATCTGTACGATTTCTTTGTTGTTTCATGAATAAGTTATGGACTAGTGTGTTGGACTTTCCTGATTTTGGCCCGTAAATAAGTGATTGACATTTCAACCATGAAGTGCCTCAAATGGTGTAGTCAGCATGTTCATGTGATAACTATTGTTGTAAGGGAACTTGTTCGATGAAGAATGATTTGCCTAATCATTTCCAAAAAAGCACACATGCTTTGAGTATATCTTCTAATGTTTGAATTGTTCTCTCACTATGACCATTGAGTTGAGGATAATAGGCGGTACTCATGTCCTAGTAGGTTCCATAGGAATCTTGGAATGATTGTCAGAAGTCTAAGGTGAATCGGCTACCTTATATTAGGTATAATTGAAATTGATACCACGTGTCTCATATCAAATTCCAAAATATCAAGTCTGTCAATAAGGACATTATTGAAAAGAATAGATTATGGGTCACAATTGTGATTCATCACGTTTCTAGCTCTAGCGAATGTCATGACTTGAGTCTTCCTTGCCTAAGGTGCTTAGTTTCCATTACTAAGACGTTTATTGCTTGATGGTGTCTCTCTTAATTTACCTTATCGAAGTTTTTCCATGCTCTATGTTGCAAAGTCGCAAAACCCTAAATATTTAAGTGACGTGGTGGTTGATTTTCAAGATTTGTTCCGATATTGAGTGCTTCTAAAATAGTTCATCACTGAGATTGTTATCATGCTAGCAAAAACTTAAATATCAGCTCATACTATGTCGAAGAATGTTTGTTCTAATTTCACTTGTAGATGGAGGTTCATTGATTGTCCGATATGTTCAGACCTGTTGCATTTCTTGATATGGAAGTGAGGTTATCTGGAATTCCTAGAGAACACAATGCCTTAGGGGAAGTTTATATCGATAACCTTAATTTAACTAAATTTTCCTTTAAGGGAAACTCATTGTAAGGAAGTTCACATATTGTTGAGGCCATGTTTAATGGAATGTTCTGTAGTCTCAGTTAGGAGGCTTGGTTTATTTCTACAGTGTTGCTTAGTGTGTATTCGCTTTGTACTAAATCTTGTAACTCGGTCAAGCTGGTACTTTTGAAATGATAGTATTTGGCTTCTAGTCCAAAGATAGTGGTTTAGATTGTTTCGTGATGTCTTAAAATTTCTATTGAGTTTTGAAACATCTTACTACCTACTTCTAGTCCTTGTTGGTCATTGTTTTCTTGTATCAAGGAATCCTCCTCGTAGATGGTATAGAAAGTCTTTCCTAAAAAGGTCACTGGTAAAATTTCAACTTATCGGTTGAGTGAGTAATGAATGGCGTAGGTATCTATAGAGTGTTAACAAAAGAGATGTTTTTGAACAATTTATCTGATTACAAAGCTTTGTTTTTGAGTGAAGATTGTTTTTAGAAAGTTTGAAAAGATGCTAGTTTCTTTCATGACATAATCCTTCCTGAATTATACATAGGTGATCAGGCTATGTATAATCGATGACAAATGATGTGATGCTTGGTTTTGTTGAAATTGTATTATGTTTCTCCGAAGTTTCAGATGGTATTCAACGTTTTGTTTTGTAAGATAATGGCTCAAACAATTTCTCACAATAACATGAAAATTGTTTCGCGTAATGGTAGTAAATAGTTGATAGAATGGCTGAAAATCAATTTATAGGGTGGTAACAAAACAGCTTGTTTTAGAATTTTGTGAAACAATTTTTCTAGGATGGTAATAAAATAGCTCGAAATAAAATTATGTGAAATAATTTTATAAAGTGGTAGCAAAATAACTTGAAATAAGATTTGTTGAATTGTTTGTAGGATACATGGAAGAACCTTATAGAATGGTAATAGACTCCTAATTGGTCAAGAATAAAGTTGGCCTAATCCTTAGTAACATAGCGGTATATTGTTGCGAAATGATTGGAAATTGGGCAATTTGAATAGGGAATGAAATAAACAAAGTTTGTGATCATCGTGGAGATAATAAAGGATAAAGATTAAATTAGATAGAAAGGCACTTATTATCTGTTCCTGTTGATGGTCTAATCATGTCTCAAGTGTAGAAGCAGTAGCCTGTCTTGCAGCAGCATCCCTAGAACTCTTACAGTCCTCTAAGCTATAAGATGGTGTAGTGTCTATAGTCTTAGTGATAGATGGTAATGGTGTGTCAAATCTTGCACGCTTCCCAAGCTGCAAGTCAGATGTATGAGTATCGTCTATGAGATGTGATGGTACGGATGGTGCTCTAGAAGATAATGATGATGATGATGATGGAAATCCTAGTGGTAAGTTAGGAAATGATGGTGATGATGGTGAATGAAATACTACTCTCTTTCGTGTTGTCTCACGACGTTTCAGAGGTAAAGTTAGAGTATGCACTATTGGACGACTAATAGTGGTATGAGTAGCTGATGGTGGTTGTATTACATGAGTAGCAGTGATCTAAGAGTAGGGGATAAGAGAATAAACTCTCGTCCTTGCAGTAAACATCCTAATACGTCCATTAGGACTAAGCCTATAAGTCCTACCAAATGGTATGATCTATCCCGGCAGAATGATAGAAACTGTCCTGATCCTACGGTGAATCAATGGTGATCGTGGTGGTGTAGGTGTAACTTCGCCCTCCTCAAAGGGTTCAGTCTCATCATCTGATGATATCGGTGTTGAGTCAACTGATGTTAAAATTGTGATAGGGAATGACAAGGTATCCTCCATGTCAGAGTCTGATGTGGGTATGATGGGATGGGTATCTGAAGACATCAATGTGGCAATCGATTTGAAATGAAAGTAAATAACCCGCATAATGTGCGTATAAAACCGCATGTATAGTGAATATGCACTTATGATGAAATGATGAGATGCTATGATGATGTAGTTATAGTCTAGGGTCAATGATACAACCTAGTTCTCTATAACTCTTGCTCTGATGCCAATCTGTCACACCCCCAAAATACCTGTTTTGCAGCGGAATGGAATTCTTGGGGGATGACTGCCATAGCATCACAGTTACAGTTATATTGAACGACCTAAAGTGCCGTTTGGAAAACACATCGTTTGATATAATAAAACATTCAGAGTTTACAAAATATAGGTCCCAAAAAGATAGTCATCATTTGCGGAAATAAGTTTGTTACAATCCAAACGATGTTTTAAAGTGCATAAAATCCATGTGAGACGCGTCGTCACCGCGACTCTATGATAAGTCCTTATGTATGCCATGAAGTATATGCCTTAGATACCTGAAAATACATTGCTAAAAGTGTCAACACAAAGGTTGAGTGAGTTCATAGAGTTTATGAAAATGTTTTATACGACTACCACAAGTATAGGCCATGTATGACAAATGTGTCACATAAAAATGTTACAATTGCTTTAAGCACATGACACCGAAGCTAGACTGATCATGATGTTCGCCCCAACAGAGTGTTTTTCCAAACAACTCAAATAATGATATTAAATGAAATGCATTCGTTTGACCAGTTGGAATCCACCAACCCGGATGGAGGAGTCACCCTCAATAGATCTATTCACTCACCCTCGATTACTCCGTAATTAACGGTTCATGATTATGATATGGGAACATTCAATTGGCAATGAGGTAACTTAAGCAATGTAATGAATTTGATATACTTGGTATCGTAATAAAAATGATGTGCAATGTATTCTCCCACGTAGGTTTGAAATAAAGTATAAACTTGAAAGACGGGGCTATGAAAACTCACTTGATACAATGATTATGATGGCAAAAGTGGATACACTGAAATGAGGCGCAACTCTCTAACCGCGACCTATTATGAATGATATAATCTAATATAAGTAATGATGTAATATTATGCATGCAACTCATATGATATCCATACCACTTGTGCATTTTTAAAAATAAAGTTTATCGTCAAAAAATAAGTTTATAACGTCTTGTCAAGTTATAAATTACTTTACAAGTACTTACGTTGAAATGATATCCTACGATAGTCATTTAGTGATTTATTATGAAATTATAGTTTTTTTGTCGCAAAATAATACACTTCAACATTTCATGAAAATGACCAATTTTGAGTGCTCGTATATTATTCGTTATAGCTTCGCTTGACAAACGGTTAAACATTTTGGAAAATATAATAGGCGAACTCACTTTTACTTGAAGACATCGTTTTCTCAAAAGCTTTCTATCGATATGAAAAATGGCTCCAAACATGGTCACTTGCGATAACCATTTTGGTCTAGTAAAAATAGGTAAGTGTTATACTTGTGTAAAATAGTTACGATATCCATATTTAAAATGTGTATAACTTAGTCGTTATAAGTCCATTTTCTACGTTTTATATATCCTTGGTTTCGTGTTAATGTATACTAGTATATTTTTAACAAATCGACTCATTTAGACAATGTTTAAAACTCATTTTTGCCCTTTAAATAACCCTTGACAGCTTACCATTTTTCAGAAAAATAGTTTTTGCCGCTAAACTTGAAAATAGCGTATCTCCTTCGTTATAAATCCGTTTTAACCCGTTCAAGCGACCACGGTTTCGTTTTAAAGTATATTTTCTGAATATCTAGCCCAAAATAATCCATGACCTGTCGAAATTTCCAGATTTTACAAAAACGATCAGACCACAATCTAAAGTTGTCGAAAATGATTTTTCTTGCGTAATACTTGTTTCAATCACTTCAAATCAACACAAAATCTATTCTAAACCTACCATACACCTTCTTAAGGTGTCATGGGTTCCTAAACATCATCAAAAATAATATGTTTCATGGGATTAATTATAGGATGATTATAACTCATAATAAGTACTAAAAACAATTAAAAGTGGTATAGATACACATGATACTTGCATGTTTTC
This sequence comes from Chrysanthemum makinoi, assembly GCA_910596185.1. Taxonomy (NCBI): domain Eukaryota; kingdom Viridiplantae; phylum Streptophyta; class Magnoliopsida; order Asterales; family Asteraceae; genus Chrysanthemum; species Chrysanthemum makinoi. The sequence goes on from OU343225.1 coordinate 149,963,499, forward strand.
TTACTAAAATGATAAAATAACTCAAGTATGAATATGAAAGAGTAATGAAAATTATAAAATCCTTACAAGTATTATGATGAGGTTTAAGTAACTAGGTTTCCTAAATACTCCTAGGTTTTTATTGCAAAACCTTAAAAGAAGTATACTAGTGTTATGATTATTACTTGTTCTTGAAAAACTTGTGATTCTTCCTTGTGTTTCTTACTTGGCCGAATATGGAGATGAAAATGGAGAGGTTTTCTTAACTTTTCACCTTTTGTAAATGTGTTGTATGTGTTATTAGTTTAGGATAATAATTGTATTAAGTAAAATATCTAATCTATAATGGTGTATGTGTACAAGCTAGTAAAAGATATTTTTTTTTTTCACATGGTGACTAAGGGTGGCCGGCCAAGGGGTAAAAATGGGGAGGGTTTGGTATTTTTGATGTATAAATGTATTAAAAGGTTAAGTATAATGTGTAGTTTGTAAGTATAAATAGGTATTTATTGTAGCGTTAGCTAGAAATAGATTTTAACAAAACAAAATAAAATATATCGAAGTTATAAAAAATATAAAAATACATTTCTCGCAAGAATTGAGTGAATAAATAATTATCGAGTTGAATTTACGAAAACCGTCGTAAATATATATACATAACAATTTATATACAAAATAAATTCAAAACATCGAGTAAACTAATAATATAATTTTTATAGTCCTAAAATGAGTATAAAAATATATCAGGGTAATTTTTGGAAGTGTCGGATCAAATATTCAAAATAAATGATTATGCGATAGCGTTTATTTAATAGAAAAATATACGTAAATGAAATATGCAAATTCATGCATGAACTAATATGATGATGATGTTACTGATGATATGTAGACTAAATCTAGTCTATATGAAATGTCCTCAATGATTTTTAATGAATACGTAGTTAAACCATTACGGTTACGCGAATTTGATACTCGTAAACCTAGTTTACGAAAAATGATGAATAGTGAATCATGAATAGTGATCTTTCTCCAGAAATGAATAGTGTTTCGTGAATAGTAAAATTTTGAAATAACCTCTCAACGTCTCAAACCGACTTCAAAAACAATGAATAGTAAAATGATGAATAGTAACCAATGAATAGTAAATTCCCGGGATGAATAGTGAAATTTTCAAAGTTTGTAAAATGACCTGAAATTACGAGTTGTCACATTCGCCCACCCAAAAAGGAATTCAGTCCCTGAATTCAGTCCATGTTGGTTTCTACGGTGTTATTGGTGAAAAGGGTTTAACTTCCTGCGTTTCTGAATCGTACCACGCCTTTCCAAGGCGAGACTTTCAACATAACTCTGTTGCCAACTTGAAATTCTAATGTTTTGTGACTTATGGAACACATTTCCAATATTTTGCGTCGTATATCGACGTAGCTTTTCTATCTATTTGTTGTTGCTTGTAATTGATTCTTGATCTATACGATTTCTTTGTTGTTTCATGAATATGTTATGGACTAGTGTGTTGGACTTTCCTGATTTTGGCCCGTAAATAAGTGATTGACATTTCAACCATGAAGTGCCTCAAATGGTGTAGTCAGCATGTTCATGTGATAACTATTGTTGTAAGGGAACTTGTTCGATGAAGAATGATTTGCCTAATCATTTCCAGAAAAGCACACATGCTTTGAGTATATCTCTAATGTTTGAATTGTTCTCTCACTCTGACCATTGAGCTGAGGATAATAGGCCGTACTCATGTCCTACTAGGTTCCATAGGAATCTTGGAATGATTGTCAGAAGTCTAAGGTGAATCGGCTACCTTATATTAGGTATAATCGAAATTGATACCACGTGTCTCATGTCAAATTCCAAAATATCAAGTCTGTCAATAAGGACATTATTGAAAAGAATAGATTATGGGTCACAATTGTGATTCATCACGTTTCTAGTTCTAGCGAATGTCATGACTTGAGTCTTCCTTGCCTAAGGTGCTTAGTTTCCATTACTAAGACGTTTATTGCTTGATGGTGTCTCTCTTAATTTACCTTATCGAAGTTTTTCCATGCTCTATGTTGCAAAGTCTCAAAACCCTAAATATTTAAGTGATGTGGTGGTTGATTTTCAAGATTTGTTCCGATATTGAGTGCTTCTAAAATAGTTCATCACTGAGATTGTTATCATGCTAGCAAAAACTTAGATATCAGCTCATACTATGTCGAAGAATGTTTGTTCTAATTTCACTTGTAGATGGAGGTTCATTGATTGTCCGATATGTTCAGACCTGTTGCATTTCATGATATGGAAGTGAGGTTATCTGGAATTCCTAGAGAACACAATGCCTTAGGGGAAGTTTATATCGATAACCTTAATTTAACTAAATTTTCCTTTAAGGGAAACTCATTGTAAGGAAGTTCACATATTGTTGAGGCCATGTTTAATGGAATGTTCTGTAGTCTCAGTTAGGAGGCTTGGTTTATTTCTACAGTGTTGCTTAGTGTGTATTCGCTTTGTACTAAATCTTGTAACTCGGTCAAGCTGGTACTTTTGAAATGATAGTATTTGGCTTCTAGTCCAAGGATAGTGGTTTAGATTGTTTCATGATGTCTTAAAATTTCTATTGAGTTTTGAAACATCTTACTACCTACTTCTAGTCCTTGTTGGTCATTTTTTTCTTGTATCGAGGAATCCTCCTTGTAGATGGTATAGAAAGTCTTTCCTAAAAAGGTCACTGGTAAAATTTCAACTTATCGGTTGAGTGAGTAATGAATGGCGTAGGTATCTATAGAGTGTTAACAAAAGAGATGTTTTTGAACAATTTATCTGATTACAAAGCTTTGTTTTTGAGTGAAGATTGTTTTAGAAAGTTTGAAAAGATGCTAGTTTCTTTCATGACATAATCCTTCCTGAATTATACATAGGTGATCAGGCTATGTATAATCGATGACAAATGATGTGATGCTTGGTTTTGTTGAAATTGTATTATGTTTCTCCGAAGTTTCAGATGGTATTCAACGTTTTGTTTTGTAAGATAATGGCTCAAACAATTTCTCACAATAACATGAAAATTGTTTCGCGTAATGGTAGTAAATAGTTGATAGAATGGCTGAAAATCAATTTATAGGGTGGTAACAAAACAACTTGTTTTAGAATTTTGTGAAACAATTTTCCTAGGATGGTAGTAAAATAGCTCGAAATAAAATTATGTGAAATAATTTTATAAAGTGGTAGCAAAATAACTTGAAATAAGATTTGTTGAATTGTTTGTAGGATACATGGAAGAACCTCATAGAATGGTAATAGTCTCCTAATTGGTCAAGAATAAAGTTGGCCTAATCCTTAGTAACATAGCGGTATATTGTTGCGAAATGATTGGAAATTGGGCAATTTGAATAGGGAAATAAATAAACAAAGTTTGTAATCATCGTGGAGATAATAAAGGATAAAGATTAAATTAGATAGAAAGGTACTTATTATCTGTTCCGGTTGATGGTCTAATCATGTCTCAAGTGTAGAAGCAATAGCCTGTCTAGCAGCAGCAGCCCTAGAACTCTCACAGTCCTCTAAGCTATAAGATGATGTAGTGTCTATAGTCTTAGTGATAGATGGTAATGGTGTGTCAAATCTTGCACGCTTCCCAAGCTGCAAGTCAGATGTATGAGTATCGTCTATGAGATGTGATGGTACGGATGGTGCTCTAGATGATAATGATGATGATGATGATGGAAATCCTAGTGGTAAGTTAGGAAATGATGGTGATGATGGTGAATGAAATACTACTCTCTTTCGTGTTGTCTCACGACGTTTCAGAGGTAAAGTTAGAGTATGCACTATTGGACGACTAATAGTGGTATGAGTAGCTGGTGGTGGTTGTATTACATGAGTAGCAGTGATCTAAGAGTGGGGGATAAGAGAATAAACTCTCTTCCTTGCAGTAAACATCCTAATAGGTCAATTAGGACTAAGCCTATAAGTCCTACCAAATTGTATGATCTGTCCCGGCAGAATGATAGAAATTGTCCTGATCCTACGGTGAATCAATGGTGATCGTGGTGGTGTAGGTGTAACTTCGCCCTCCTCAAAGGGTTCAGTCTCATCATCTGATGATATCGGTGTTGAGTCAACTGATGTTAAAATTGTGATAGGGAATGACAAGGTATCCTCCATGTCAGAGTCTGATGTGAGTATGATGGGATGGGTATCTGAAGACATCAATGTGGCAATCGATTTGAAATGGAAGTAAATAACCCGCATAATGTGCGTATAAAACCACATGTATAGTGAATATGCACTTATGATGAAATGATGAGATGTTATGATGATGTAGTTATAGTCTAGGGTCAATGATACAACCTAGTTCTCTATAACTCTTGCTTTGATGCCAATCTGTCACACCACCAAAATACCCGTTTTGCAGCGGAATGGAATTCCTGGGGGATGACTGCCATAGCATCACAATTACAGTTATATTGAACGACCTAAAGTGCCGTTTGGAAAACACATCGTTTGATATAATAAAACATTCAGAGTTTACAAAATATAGGTCCCAAAAAGATAGTCATCATTTGCGGAATAAGTTTGTTACAATCCAAACGATGTTTTAAAGTGCATAAAATCCATGTGAGACGCGTCGTCACCGCGACTCTATGATAAGTCCTTATGTATGCCATGAAGTATATGCCTTAGATACCTGAAAATACATTGCTAAAAGTGTCAACACAAAGGTTGAGTGAGTTCATAGAGTTTATGAAAATGTTTTATACGACTACCACAAGTATAGGCCATGTATGACTAATGTGTCACATAAAAATGTTACAATTGCTTTAAGCACATGACACCGAAGCTAGACTGATCATGATGTTCGCCCCAATAGAGTGTTTTTCCAAACAACTCAAATAATGATATTAAATGAAATGCATTCGTTTGACCAGTTGGAATCCACCAACCCGGATGGAGGAGTCACCCTCAATAGATCTATTCACTCACCCTCGCTTACTCCGTAATTAACGGTTCATGATTATGATATGGGAACATTCAATTGGCAATGAGGTAACTTAAGCAATGTAATGAATTTGATATACTTGGTATCGTAATAAAAATTATGTTCAATGTATTCTCCCCCGTAGGTTTGAAATAAAGTATAAACTTGAAAGACGGGACTATGAAAACTCACTTGATACAATGATTATGATGGCAAAAGTGGATACACTGAAATGAGGCGCAAATCTCTAACCGCGACCTATTATGAATGATATGATCTAATATAAGTAATGATGTAATATTATGCATGCAACTCATATGATATCCATACCACTTGTGCATTTTTAAAAATAAAGTTTATCGTCAAAAAATAAGTTTATAACGTCTTGTCAAGTTATAAATTACTTTACAAGTACTAACGTTGAAATGATATCCTACGATAGTCATTTAGTGATTTATTACGAAATTATAGTTTTTTTGTCGCAAAATAATACACTTCAACATTTCATGAAAATGACCAATTTTGAGTGCTCGTATATTATTCGTTATAGCTTCGCTTGACAAATGGTTAAACATTTTGGAAAATAGAATAGGCGAACTCACTTTTACTGGAAGACATCGTTTTCTCAAAAGCTTTCTATCGATATGAAAAATGGCTCCAAACATGGTCACTTGCGATAACCATTTTGGTCTAGTAAAAATAGGTAAGTGTTATACTTGTGTAAAATAGTTACGATATCCATATTTAAAATGTGTATAACTTAGTCGTTATAAGTCCATTTTCTACGTTTTATATATCCTTGGTTTCGTGTTAATGTATACTAGTATATTTTTGACAAATAGACTCATTTAGACAATGTTTAAAACTCATTTTTGCCCTTTAAATAACCCTTGACAGCTTACCATTTTTCAGAAAATTAGTTTTTGCCGCTAAACTTGAAAATAGCGTATCTCCTTCGTTATAAATCCGTTTTACCCCGTTCAAGCGACCACGGTTTCGTTTTAAAGTATATTTTATGAATATCTAGCCCAAAATAATCCATGACCTGTCGAAATTTTTAGATTTTACAAAAACGATCAGACCACAATCTAAAGTTGTCGAAAATGATTTTTCTTGCGTAATACTTGTTTCAATCACTTCAAATCAACACAAAATCTATTCTAAACATACCATATACCTTCTTAGGGTGTCATGGTTCTTAACCATCATCAACAATGATATGTTTCAAGGGATTAATTATAGGATGATTTTTACTAATACTAAGTACTAAAAACAATTAAAAGTGGTATAGATACACATGATACTTGCATGTTTTCTTACTAAAATGATAAAAATAACTCAAGTAAGAATATGAAAGAGTAATTAAAATTATAAAAAGCTTACAAGTATTATGATGAGGTTTAAGTAACTAGGTTTCCTAAATACTCCTAGGTTTTTATTGCAAAACCTTAAAAGAAGTATACTAGTGTTATGATTATTACTTGTTCTTGAAAAACTTGTGATTATTCCTTGTGTTTCTTGCTTGGCCGAATATGGAGATGGAAATGGAGAGGTTTTCTTAACTTTTCACCCTTTGTAAATGTGTTGTATGTGTTATTAGTTAAGGATAATAATTGTATTAACTAAAATATCTAATCTATAATGGTGTATGTGTACAAGCTAGTAAAAGATATTTATTTTTTTCACATGGTGACTAAGGGTGGCCTGCCAAAGGGTAAAAATGGGAGGGTTTGGTATTTTTGATGTATAAATGTATTAAAAGGTTAAGTATAATGTATAGTTTGTAAGTATAAATAGGTATTTAGTGTAGCGTTAGCTAGAAATAGATTTTAACGGAACAAAATAAAATATATCGAAGTCGTAAAAATTATAAAAATACATTTCTCGCAAGAATTGAGTGAATAAATAATTATCGAGTTGAATTTACGAAAACCGTCGTAAATATATATATATACATAACAATTTATATACAAAATAAATGCAAAACATCGGGTAAACTAATACTACGTAATATAATTTTTATAGTCTTAAAATGAGTATAAAAATATATCAGGATAATTTTTGGAAGTGTCAGATCAAATATTCAAAATAAATGATTATGCGATAGCGTTTATTTAATAGAAAAATATACGTAAATGAAATATGCAAATCCATGCATGAACTAATATGATGATGATGTTACTGATGATATGTAGACTAAATCTAGTCTATATGAAATGTCCTCAATGATTTTTAATGAATACGCAGCTAAACCATTACGGTTACGCGAATTTGATACTCGTAAACCTAGTTTACGAAAAATGATGAATAGTGAATCATGAATAGTGATCTTTCTCCGGAAATGAATAGTGTTTCGTGAATAGTAAAATTTTGAAATAACCTCTAAACGTCTCAAACCGACTTAAAAAACGATGAATAATAAAATGATTAATAGTAACCAGTGAATTGTAAATTGCCGGGATGAATAGTGAAATTTTCAAAGTTTGTAAAATAACCTGAAATTACGAGTTGTCACAACTTGTGTGACAAATTAGTTAGCGCCTAACCGACTCATAGTAATTTCCATAAAGGTTTAGTAGCATTATAAATTACTAGCAGGGTATTGCGCGACGCAGCGGCGGGTATCCTATGACTAAAGTTTTTGACGAACAAATGTTATTTTGTTTTGGGCTGCTGGATTTTAGATTTATGTTTTGGAAACTTAATTAGATTGTGCATTGTGATTAAATTTATATATTTTTGTGAAATAGTGAATTAAATTCTAAGTGTTGAATAATGTTTTTTTTTTAGTTTTATTTGTGCTTTAACTACTTGTAAATTACGTTTTTTTTACTTGTATTTGTTTAAAAATTTATTTTAAAAAATCTTAAAAAATTGGTAAGAAAGAATGTGTTCAATGCTTTATAAGTAGTTTAGATATGAGGAAATAACAATATCGCAAACAAGCTTATCCTTTCGCTTATATTAACTAGCTCTAGTATTTTTTTGACGTTTTCGACTTATCCTTTTAGTACATGAATAGCTTATTGTGTATCATGATAATTTATTTAACAGGATCAACCTAAGGCTAACCCCAATGACACGATTTGGAGTCGATCGGCCTCCATTTCGATCGATCGACAAGTCGATCGGCTTGTTGTGCATTTAGTCGATCGCCAAGGTGTTGGTCATGCATACGATCGACAAGTCCATCTCACAAAACAATTCCAACCGTTGCAATTCAAACTAAAAAAAAAATACAATTAAAACCACCCTATAAATACACAACATACTTACACACTAAACTCACAAATCTCATTTCACACATTCTCTATATTCTTTACACAATATGAGTTTTAATTCTTACGAGCTATTCATTGCCGATTCATCATCAGATGATGAAAACGAAGTTAGTACCGAGTTTATGATGTTTGCGGAAGAGTGTTGGGAGGCTATTCAAGCCTCAGAAAAAGTCTCACGAACCCAAGTTAGTAGGGATCGTGTGGGTGCTCATAACCGTTTAGTTGATGCTTACTTCAGTGAGACCCCAAGATACGGCGATACAAAGATTCCATGATCGTTTCCGAATGAGCCGACGACTATTCAAACGAATTGTCCGAGATATAACCGATCATTCACCTTATTTCCAACAAACTCCGATTGTGCAGGTACTTGGTATTTCTCCATTGATAAAGTGTACTTCTTCAATCCGTCAATTGGCATACGGGGTCAATGCTGATGCTCTAGACGAATACGTGCAAATGGGTACGTCAACAATTCGTGAGTGTCTCGAAAAATTTTGTGCGGTGATAATGGAGTTATATGGTCCAGAGTATTTGCGAAAGCCGACGGTTAGTGACATTGACAAACTCTATGCTCATCACTACGAAAGTCATGGGTTCCCTGGGATGATAGGAAGCATCGATTGCACAGATTGGCCGTGGGAGAATTGCCCACATGCTTTAAAAGCTCAATTTTGTAGGGGTGATCACGGGCAAAGTCCTTTCATTTTATTGGAAGCGATCAAGGTCCCAAGATTTATGGATTTGGCATGCGTTCTTTGGTGTCGCCGGGATGAATAACGATGTAAATGTTTTACGTGCATCGCCTCTTTTCAATGATCTCAAAACGGGGAGAGCACCGGATGTGGAATTCGTTTAATGTGTGCCTTATAAACGGATATTATCTTGCGATGGGATATATCCTAATGGTCGGTTATTATGAAGTCCATTAAAATTCCAGGGACGAATGATCACAAACGAATATTGTATAAGACGATGCACGCAAGCAGCAGAAAAGATGTGGAACGTGTTTTTGGTGTACTAAAGAAGAAGTGGCTAATGATTAAATATCCGGCTAGAGGGTTAGACAAAGAGCGTCTATCGCATATAATGTACACATGTATCATATTACATAATATGATAATTCAGGACGAACAGACGGCGATATCTCCCGTATTCTTTCCAAATGAGAAGACCGTTCTTATGATCCCATAAGAACGCATGTGAATCGTTGGAATTACCAAGGAGATATGCGACAGAACAACTCATCTTAGCCTCAAAGCCGATTTGGTGGAAGACATTTGGCATCGTCAGAATCAAAACTAGTTTAGTCGTTGTATTGTCGTAATGTTTTAATTTTATTTGAATTATTATGTAACGTTTTAATTATTAATGAAATTTTATTTTGTGTTAAAAATGTTTTTTTTTTTTAAAAAAAAATTGAACTTGGTCGCCCTTACTGGGGCACCTAATCGCCTGAAGGTCGCCGGAGAGAGAAAGCTGACGTGGCAGGGAAAAAGAGGGGGATTGAATCCCCTCATTGGGGCTAGCCTAATGAAATGAATAAAGAAATCATATTAATATGTGCGTGGCCAACTAACATTCGAGGCCATGTTTGTTGACTCAATATTTCAATTTAAAAGGGGAACAATATCAAAATTCGAGTATTTTTCTACATTATACCATTTTTTTTAAAAAAAGAAGAGGTTTTGTTAATATGTACTCCTTTACTAATTACGATATTTAATCTATTGGCAATAGTGACTAGTATCATCATTGCTAACTTAGTATCAAATTAACTTCTTTTGCCATAACTAACATCATCACCAACATTATGTAATAATACAACTAACATCACTATCAAAATATACCACACCTAAACATAAATATAAGTCATAAAAACCAAAATAAAACATACAAACACACAAAACCACACCTTACACAAGTCAATCTTCACCACGACCTACGTCGCCTCTCAAAATACCTGAAACGCCTTGTTTTTAGGTGTTGCTAATAAGCTTGCTAATAAGCTAAGGCACGTGATATAAGACGGAAGACACATCTTACCCGTTTGTTACCACTAGTCTTACTACACAACAAAACAAAACTAACTACTAAAGAGCTTAAACTAACTAACATACTTAAGACTTAAGGCTTTATTAAAGTAACTAGCAAGTTTACATATTAAGAATGAGTCATAATTTTCTACCAAACAAATATTGAAGTTTAAGCAATATTCTATGCTCATTGATTTATACTTTGTGACGTTTATTCTTTTTATAGATTTAAATCTGAACCACGATAAAAGGCATTTTGATTGATCGTGATTTGTTAGTACAAGTCAACTTAACAGGGACGTGAAGTCAATGGTATTTAAAAGTATAATATCAAAATTACAAGAGTAAATATACATGGTCATTTTCATACAAAATAGTCTTTTAAAATCACATTAAAAAGTAATTTCTTTTTCAAACTGTTAAGACAATTTTCAATCTGACACTTTTGATGATACACACCTAAACACAAAGGTTCTTAATTCTTTTGCCAGTATTTTCTTTGTTCTTATATATTTGTGGAAGGAGGGTTTGGTGTGATCAAAATATAATCCCATATATTAAACATATGAGCAGAAAAAAATACGGAGTAATATGAAATCACATCATATTAATTATTAATTATAAAAATTGCTACTAAACTATGCTAATTGACAAGGACATCTCAACCTTCTATTCAATCAGATAAGTCGTTCCCAAATTGATGAGTATTGCTGTTAACTAGAAAAATATTTATGAATCTTATTATAAGATTCATATATACTAATAACGAGTGTGGAAACCCGCGCGATGCAGCGGGATTGCTTTTGTAGCCGTGAATTTGGATAGGGACTATTTTTGCCAAATTGCTATAAAGGACTTACTTTGCAGCGACACTTAAACCGTAGGGACTATTTTTGCCAACTTGGACTTACTTTACAACGACACTTAAACCTCAGGGACTATTTTTGCCAACTTGTGAAAATTGGCAATTAATGTTTGCATTTCAAACACTCACTGTTGCTCGCTCTATAGTTATATATAGTAATAGTTACAATTATTGCACTGAATCCATTATTTGCATTTAACCAAGGAGTTTTTTTTAAACACAGTAAGGTCGTGTACAACGGGGCCTATTTTATTGCTATCGCATAGGGCCACCGACATTCATTTGACGGCCCCGATCTTATATGCTAATAATAGTTACAATTATTGCACTGAATCCATTATTTGCATTTAACCAAGTTTAGGAGTAAAATGTCAGTTGTATAAGTATAAATGAATAGTGGTGTTCATTGGTTTGGTTTTCGGTTTTGTGGGTTGTATGGTTCGGGTTAATCGGTTTGAAAATTTTAAAAGTTAAAACCAAAACCAAACCAAACCAATTATAGAACGGATAAAACCAAACCATACACCAAATTAGAATTCGGTTTGGTTTCAGTTAAAACCAAGAAAACCAAATTCAAGTAAACTTCAAAATATAATCTAAAAGTCACGAATAAAAACCTAAAAGTTCAAATAAATTTACCAAATCAAAATGTCTCACAAAGTGCTTAAGTAAATCAACAAAACAAAAGTTTAAGAAACCAAAAGGTTTCAGAACTTAACGAAAATAAATGAAAGCGAAATAGAAATTAGTGCAACATTTAAACATCAACGATATAGAAATTCAAAGTGAAATATTACTAATACATAAAAGTTGCAGATGATGTTAAAAAAGCAATTGAAACTAACTAACCTTTTCTGTGATTTGCTTCCAGAAGGGTGTGTTGATTCATTTTTTGGATGACAGATGATGTGTGAAATTATGGTAGGAGAGGATACGGTATATGTGAATTTATAGGAATCAAGTAGGCTAAACTCTTGCTCCTAGAGTCTTGGATATGCATCAATCCTTGATTTGAGGGTGGTTATTTTATAAGATTTTTTAAATTATTAGGATTTTTTGTTAGGAAGATAAACATATAAAATCTGTATATATATAATTTAAACTTTTTTGTGTGGATAGATATATATTCGGTTTTTTCGGTTTGGTTTAGTTATGTATTTGTCAAACCCAAAACCAAACCAAACACCAATTAAATACTTCGGTTTGGTTTTAAACCAAACCATACACCAATTAAAATTTTCGGTCCGGTTTTATTCGGTTTCTGTCCGGTTTATATTTCGGTTTGTTCGGTGTCAAACCAAAAACTGAACACCCCTATAAATGAATAGTAAAAATCAGCCAAAGTCTTATATGTAAAAATGTAAAGTAATTATAGTGTGGCATAATTTAAGTATCAATGCAAAATCTAAACAAAGATGAAGGGTTAAAAATTGCAATATGAAATGGATAGTAATGAATAGTAAATTTATGCAAAATTGCAAATTAATATTAAGGGGCATAAGAAAAGTTAACTACGTGTCTACTTCTAAAATTAAACGAAGATAAACAAAATATTTTACTTTATCATCTATGATTACGTACTTAAACAATGAAAAGATACTTTATTATCAACATACAAATGTTAGTGCATTTTAGGATTTCGTCCATTATATTGACATTGCACCTAGAAAAGTTGAATGATAGGACGTCATTTTATAAGTAGATTTTTAAAGACTACTGTTTCGATGAATAGACACTTTTATTTTTAACGAGCGGGTGATTCCGCGCGTTGCTGCGGAAGTGTTGTGGTCCCGTTATATTTTTACGTAACGGTCCTTTAAAGTTTGATTATGTTACATCGTTAGTCTTCGAAGGACCTAGTTTGCAAAGACGATTAAACCTTAGGGACTATTTTCGTTAAATGGCTATACATACTAATTAATGCTACAAAGGACTTAGTTTGCAAGGGACACTTAAACCTTAAGGACTATTTTTGTCAAATTGCTATAGATAGTAATTAATGCTAGAAACTTACAAAGGATTTAATTTGCAACGATAACTAAACCTCAGGGACTATTCTTGCCATTTGAAAATAGATAGCAATTAATGCTATGTTTTGGAAAACTTGATGTCCTGCCTTTTAGTATATATACGAGCGGGTGATCCCGCGCGTTGCTGCGGAAGTGTTGTGACCCCGTTATTTTTTTATGTAGCGGTCCTTTAAAGTTTAATTATGGTACATCGTTAGTCCTTGAAGGACCTAGTTTGCAAAGACAATTAAACCTTAGGGAGTATTTTCGTTAAATGGCTATACATACTAATTAATGCTACAAAAGACTTAGTTTGCAAATGACACTTAAACCTTAAGGACTATTTTTGTCAAATTGCTATAAATAGTAATTAATGCTAGAAACTTACAAAGGACTTAGCTTGCAACGATAACTAAACCTTAGGGACTATTTTTGCCATTTGGATATAGATTGCAATTAATGCTAGGCACTTTGGATGAAATATACTCCCCATCTTTAGTATATACGAGTGGGATTGCCCGCGCGTTGCCGCGGGATGTTTGCATTTGATGTTTGCAGAGTCTGAACAGGAACAAAAGATAATGCAACTAATGTATCGAAACAAACAATGATTTCATCAAATATTTTAAAACTGAATTAGTTATGAACTATATATTCACTACATGGCAACCTTTGCGAAATTGAAACCTTTGCAAAATATGACAGAAGTTTGCATATATGTTTTCAAAACTGAAATATTCAGAGGGAAAAAGAAGATGACGATCTCCTATTATACGCGGCCAAGTGACAAAAAATTGCAGCTTAAGTTCAGCTCTTTGTTGTGCTGGAGGATAAGAACCATTAGAAATGATGAAAAACAAAAATAGTGTCCAATTAGAGAACCACAGCAAAGTACAACCCAAAGGTAAAACAAAAATAGAAGTTAAAATATAGCTGAGAAAATAAAAGTTATACATATAATGATTTTGAAATAACTTACCTTCTTGCATCCCAAAATTTGCTCATCGAAACCAACAACGTTACAAAGTATGTTTAACCAATCCAAACACCATCTTGCTAACCGATAGGTTCTGCGAACGGCTAGATTACTAACTGATAGGTTCTGCCAAGCATGGAAGTTTCGTGTGAACCTGGATAATCCTATTTAAGGGATCTATATACTTTGTTTCATATAGCACAGAAACACATATTATCAACTTTGCACTTTCTTTTTTGCCTCATTTTTGGCATATTAATGCTACGTATTCTACATAATTTATTTGGTTTCAATTTGTAATAGATCATCCCACATATAAAGTCATTATAAAAGCCATCCCAAACAACGGTCATTATATTTTAAAACAACAGTCATTATATCCCATTAGTTCTTTTTATTTAGAGTAACAAATAGTTTATTACTTTCTTAAAATAATAGCATAACTATATTTGCATTTAACAAATTTTAGTGGGATGATAAGTTCAAAAGTTTACCTATCCATAACCATTTTCTTTGTCGTACACTTTCAAAGCAATTCAAAACATGTCAAAGCGGCTCACCTCCTTTATGTTGATGTGCGTTGCTGCAGCTTCCTCAGCTCAATATGATTACTGTCGATCATTGTCCAGTTTTCGTATTATACCACATTCGGCATCAACTGCATAAAATGAGACAAATGGGTTAAAAAGGGTTCTATTGATTTTATATAACTTGCAAAACAAAATTTACGAAGTCAGTTAGTTAACAACTTATGAACTCGAATCATTGAAACCTCAAAAGGTATATATTTCTGATCAAAGCAAGGATCTATAACCAAAAAAAATTTAACTTCCTATGGCATTATCTAGTAACAAATATATGTCTTCCGGATTGTATTATTGAATTATTAAACAAAATGTATCTGTTTTTAACCGTCAGCCAGGCTTACTGTAATTGTGCTTCGACTTTGACGCATAGATCTACTTAGTCAATTAGCCTCTGCAAGTTTTCCAAGCCGCTGCCATTCTTGTTATTTTAAAACAACACATAGCATTCAGCCTCTACATATTTTGAATCGCTACCCAAACAACTCACTCAACTCAATATTCTCTGTCAACTGAGTAAGACGCCACCCAAACAACTTACTCCCAGAATAGATAAACAAACAAATGGTGGAGATCAGTATTCAACCACGAAAAAAAATCACAGGCACAGTATTATCATCTATACCGGGTACATATATTTGTTTTCTTAAAAAAATCTTTTATGTTGCGTTGCCGCGATGTGTTTTCTTAAAGATGGATATAGCAATCTAAATGTGCTTAGGAACTTTCGCTTGAGCTTGTCACTAAATAATAGTGGCTTTACTATTTGAGTAAGCATTTGGGCATCATTACAATAACACATTTCATTAACATTTTTATATAAAAAAAATACTACCACGCCAAATGCTTGAGAATTATATCATACTACAAATCTAAACTAATGATCTTATATTCTAATTTTTTTTTAACAATGAAACTGCTAACAATGGATATACTGCAACTTTCGACCTGTGGAACCTTGTTCCTTGTAAAGCATGTGTCTAATATTTTGATGCAGAAATTAAAAGTGAATACTTACCTGTTTATAGCCTTGAATGGCAAAGAGTGAGGAAGGTTAGAATAGCTGATGTTATAGTGCTATATCATTTTCAGTAGCCACATTGGAAGCAGACTGCTCAATGGTGATTGGAATGCTGTAGCAGGACCTCAGTTGCCAAAGAAATGACTGGCCCGAATGTACCTGGAACGATCCGAAACTCAGTCAAGTCCAATGTGAAATATAAATATCAATATTTTTTAATTTCGATCTTTTAGAATTACCTACCTTTGTTACATATGTATTTTAATTCTTAAGTGTAAACATTTTCATTGCAGTTTTCCACACGCTCACTCTTACCCATATTAAACCGCCACCCTCAGAACCCACCCCGTGAACACAACCCCCTCTGAACACGTCCCCTGAACACACCTTAAATAACCAAGAAAAATAATAGGAAACATATAACGGTGGCTTCTATTTCTAATGAACAGTGAATTAAGCCGTTGTATTAACTGATGCGAGCTATGAATCTGTTATTAGTAGCTAAAACCATCAAATCTATAACTCAACTTTTGCGGCTCAAAAATTGCATTATCCAAAACTTATTAACCATACACGCAAAGCATGTGATGAGAAAGAACAACACACTTCATAATCTATAGAACAGGAGATGGGTCGAAAGGCGAGTATTATGTTGCAGACACTAATATAGATCATGTAAAATAAAAAAATCAAGTAGGAACACTATATTATTCGTTCTCAGCGTGTAACGTAAGTCATCATTATCAACTATTAAACAGAAGCTATATATAGATTAGCAAGAAAACTCACCTTAGCAGCAATAAGAGCACTATTCTGAGCCACGTCACACATCAAAATCACACTACATTTATCTGCAACTTGTTTAAAGCTCCCATAATCCCAATCATTAATATGCTAGCGCCCGCCACAAATAACTGCCTTCAAATCAAGAGACGGTATGAGTTACGTAAGCCAACTGTACCTGAATCCGAACAATTCCAAAAAAAACCTTACAATAACATGTATATGCCACAAAAACTATTAACAAAAAGTGGAGCACATGCATACCTCTTGCTAACCTTGCTCCTTCACATCTGCTTCGTCTCTGAATGCTTCTAACTATCAGAAGTCGCATTCCCATCTACATCGATTTCAAAAAAGAAATCCAAATTATAGATGCACACATACATATATAATACGTAGTAATTAATAAAAAAAATGGTAATAATAAAAAGGAAAAAAAACAAAAAAAAACAAAACAAAAACAAAATCAAAATTTATGTCAAGTGGAGGTATCATTACTTGTAGAAATACAAACCCCATCAACATCATCATCTACTTCATGATCTCGTTATCGATATCTCTTCACATTTTGAGCCCTCACATGTGGTCAATATCACCAATTTCATCATTTGCTTATGACAACGTATATTTCAATGGTAGTTTCTTTATTATTGCATTTTACACCACATTGGTCAAATTTATTTTCTTTGGGGTAAAAATTAATCCTGAAACATACATGCGAAGCCTTTACAATTATGTTTCTGAGCCCATAGAAGCTTCGCATCATGACCATCTTTTTCCTCATTAACATGGCCACTCCCATAATCAAAAGGTGTAGCAGGGACCAACGTCATTGTTTTTTTGGTCTTCGAAGGTGCTACTCCTGCAAGTTATCACAAAGTATCATCATAAGTTAAACACCACAATAAGAATTATCCAAACATACTATATAACACAAATTTCCACCTTCGTGATACTTTGTGATACTTTGTGATAACTTGCAGAAAGTATCTTTGTGATAACTTGCAGGAGTAGCACCATTAGTAACTTGCAGAAAGTATCTTTGTGATAACTTTGCAGAAAGTTATCACAAAGTATCAGCTATCTTGAGGCTGTGTAACGTTCTCCATTAGTAACCTAGCAAAAAGATGGCGGGACTATAAATATTTTCAGCTTATACCACCTAAATAAAGGTTAAACACCACCTTTAACCCTGTTTATTTAACTGTCAATGTCGCCGTAAAGTTGGATTTTAGTCCTTTTCGGCCATCTTTGGAATCATAACATACCACCTTAAAATTGTTAAATATTCAAACTTAATAGACGACTGAACAGCATTTCGAACACAAAACCTCATTTTTGCCATTATAAGCCAAAAAATCTAATTCTTCCTTTTAGTTCTTTGTATCAAGACAAATACCAATTTAGCAAAGAAAAAAAAGTTACCTGCTGACCACTTTTTTCAAGTGTATCAAATGTAGATTGTCATCTCGCATCATCAGTTTACAGCTCAACATCTCCCCTGTAACCATAAAAATCAAATATTACTCAAAACTGATATAATTAAATGATAACCCTAAAAATCGATAGCGATAAAAAAAACCCCAAATTAACGGAACCCTAATTTGTAAAAAAAATTAACATACCCCAAATTAACGTTCAGGTTTAAGTCATGAGAATGAACATGGTATTTTTTTTTCAGATATAAATTGACACAAAGTCTTAAAAAACTCAAATCAAGGAAAAAAAGGATTGGATGGATTGAAGAACATACTGAATTCGATGGAGGAAATAACGATGACCGGATGTGGGTTCTAGAAGAGCTTGGTGGAAAGCGGTATTCGATTCTAGAAAGTGTTAGCATGATTCGTCTTGTCCATCTTCATTTGTGGATGATTGTTTAGAAAATTTCTGGAGTATGGGAGATAGAGATAGTGAAGAAGGATCTGGAGAAGCCAGAGATAATGAAGATACAATGAGGCGGTGAAGATACAATGAGGCGGTGAAGTAGCATTTAATGCTCATTTAATGGTCAGCCACTTATTTCGAGCCACGTGTCCAAAAACACCGGTTGTGAGAAACTTGCTTTGCACACAAAAGTGTACGCTTTTTAGTATATAGATACAATTTTAAAACAACACATAGCATTCAGCCTCTACATATTTTGAATCGCTACCCAAACAACTCACTCAACTCAATATTCTCTGTCAACTAAGTAAGACGCCACCCAAACAACTTACTCCCAGAATAGATAAACAAACAAATGGTGGAGATCAGTATTCAACCACGAAAAAAAAATCACATGCACAGTATTATCATCTATACCGGGTACATATATTTGTTTTCTTAAAAAAATCTTTTATGTTGCGTTGCCGCGATGTGTTTTCTTAAAGATGGATATAGCAATCTAAATGTGCTTAGGAACTTTCGCTTGAGCTTGTCACTAAATAATAGTGGCTTTACTATTTGAGTAAGCATTTGGGCATCATTACAATAACACATTTCATTAACATTTTTATATAAAAAAAATACTACCACGACAAATGCTTGAGAATTATATCATACTACAAATCTAAACTAATGATCTTATATTCTAATCTTTTTTTTAACAATGAAACTGCTAACAATGGATATTCTGCAACTTTCGACCTGTGGAACCTTGTTCCTTGTAAAGCATGTGTCTAATATTTTGATGCAGAAATTAAAAGTGAATACTTACGTTTTATAGCCTTGTATAGCAAAGAGTGAGGAAGGTTAGAATAGCTGATGTTATAGTGCTATATCATTTTCAGTAGCCACATTGGAAGCAGACTGCTCAATGGTGATTGGAATCTGTAGCGCAGGACCTCGATTGCCAAAGAAATGACTGGCCCGAATGTACCTGGAACGATCCGAAACTCAGTCAAGTCCAATGTGAAATATAAATATCAATATTTTTTAATTTCGATCTTTTAGAATTACCTACCTTTGTTACATATGTATTTTAATTCTTCAGTGTAAACATTTTCATTGCAATTTTCCACACGCTCACTCTTACCCATATTAAACCGCCACCCTCAGAACCCACCCCGTGAACACAACCCCCTCTGAACACGTCCCCTGAACACACCTTAAATAACCAAGAAAAATAATAGGAAACATATAACGGTGGCTTCTATTTCTAATGAACAGTGAATTAAGCCGTTGTATTAACTGATGCGAGCTATGAATCTGTTATTAGTAGCTAAAACCATCAAATCTATAACTCAACTTTTGCGGCTCAAAAATTGCATTATCCAAAACTTATTAACCATACACGCAAAGCATGTGATGAGAAAGAACAACACACTTCATAATCTATAGAACAGGAGATGGGTCGAAAGGCGAGTATTATGTTGCAGACACTAATATAGATCATGTAAAATAAAAAAATCAAGTAGGAACACTATATTATTCGTTCTCAGCGTGTAACGTAAGTCATCATTATCAACTATTAAACAGAAGCTATATATAGATTAGCAAGAAAACTCACCTTAGCAGCAATAAGAGCACTATTTTGAGCCACGTCACACATCAAAATCACACTACATTTATCTGCAACTTGTTTAAAGCTCCCATAATCCCAATCATTAATATGCTAGCGCCCGCCACAAATAACTGCCTTCAAATCAAGAGACGGTATGAGTTACGTAAGCCAACTGTACCTGAATCCGAACAATTCCAAAAAAAACCTTACAATAACATGTATATGCCACAAAAACTATTAACAAAAAGTGGAGCACATGCATACCTCTTGCTAACCTTGCTCCTTCACATCTGCTTCGTCTCTGAATGCTTCTAACTATCAGAAGTCGCATTCCCATCTACATCGATTTCAAAAAAGAAATCCAAATTATAGATGCACACATACATATATAATACGTAGTAATTAATAAAAAAAATGGTAATAATAAAAAGGAAAAAAAAAAACAAAAAAAACAAAACAAAAACAAAATCAAAATTTATGTCAAGTGGAGGTATCATTACTTGTAGAAATACAAACCCCATCAACATCATCATCCACTTCATGATCTCGTTATCGATATCTCTTCACATTTTGAGCCCTCACATGTGGTCAATATCACCAATTTCATCATTTGCTTATGACAACGTATATTTCAATGGTAGTTTCTTTATTATTGCATTTTACACCACATTGGTCAAATTTATTTTCTTTGGGGTAAAAATTAATCCTGAAACATACCTGCGAAGCCTTTACAATTATGTTTCTGAGCCCATAGAAGCTTCGCATCATGACCATCTTTTTCCTCATTAACATGGCCACTCCCATAATCAAAAGGTGTAGCAGGGACCAACGTCATTGTTTTTTGGTCTTCGAAGGTGCTACTCCTGCAAGTTATCACAAAGTATCATCATAAGTTAAACACCACAATAATAATTATCCAAACATACTATATAACACAAATTTCCACCTTCGTGATACTTTGTGATACTTTGTGATAACTTGCAGAAAGTATCTTTGTGATAACTTGCAGGAGTAGCACCATTAGTAACTTGCAGAAAGTATCTTTGTGATAACTTTGCAGAAAGTTATCACAAAGTATCAGCTATCTTGAGGCTATGTAACGTTCTCCATTAGTAACCTAGCAAAAAGATGGCGCGACTATAAATATTTTCAGCTTATACCACCTAAATAAAGGTTAAACACCACCTTTAACCCCTGTTTATTTGCTGTCAATGTCGTAGTAAAGTTGGATTTTAGTCCTTTTCGGCCATCTTTGGAATCATAACATACCACCTTAAAATTGTTAAATATTCAAACTTAATAGACGCACGAACAGCATTTCGAACACAAAACCTCATTTTTGCCATTATAAGCCAAAAAATCTAATTCTTCCTTTTAGTTCTTTGTATCAAGACAAATACCAATTTAGCAAAGAAAAAAAAGTTACCTGCTGACCACTTTTTTCAAGTGTATCAAATGTAGATTGTCATCTCGCATCATCAGTTTACAGCTCAACATCTCCCCTGTAACCATAAAAATCAAATATTACTCAAAACTGATATAATTAAACGATAACCCTAAAAATCAATAGCGATAAAAAAAACCCCAAATTAACGGAACCCTAATTTGTTAAAAAAATTAACATACCCCAAATTAACGTTCAGGTTTAAGTCATGAGAATGAACATGGTATTTTTTTTCGTATATAAATTGACACAAAGTCTTAAAAAACTCAAATCAAGGAAAAAAAGGATTGGATGGATTGAAGAACATACTCAGATTCGATGGTGGAAATAACGATGACCGGATGTGGGTTCTAGAAGAGCTTGGTGGAAAGCGGTATTCGATTCTAGAAAGTGTTAGCATGATTCGTCTTGTCCATCTTCATTTGTGGATGATTGTTTAGAAAATTTCTGGAGTATGGGAGATAGAGATAGTGAAGAAGGATCTGGAGAAGCCAGAGATAATGAAGATACAATGAGGCGGTGAAGATACAATGAGGCGGTGAAGTAGCATTTAATGCTCATTTATTGGTCAGCCACTTATTTCGAGCCACGTGTCCAAAAACACCGGTTGTGAGAAACTTGCTTTGCACACAAAAGTGTACGCTTTTTAGTATATAGATACAATTTTAAAACAACACATAGCATTCAGCCTCTACATATTTTGAATCGCTACCCAAACAACTCACTCAACTCAATATTCTCTGTCAACTGAGTAAGACGCCACCCAAACAACTTACTCCCAGAATAGATAAACAAACAAATGGTGGAGATCAGTATTCAACCACGAAAAAAAAATCACATGCACAATATTATCATCTATACCGGGTACATATATTTGTTTTCTTAAAAAAATCTTTTATGTTGCGTTGCCGCGATGTGTTTTCTTAAAGATGGATATAGCAATCTAAATGTGCTTAGGAACTTTCGCTTGAGCTTGTCACTAAATAATAGTGGCTTTACTATTTGAGTAAGCATTTGGGCATCATTACAATAACACATTTCATTAACATTTTTATATAAAAAAATACTACCACGCCAAATGCTTGAGAATTATATCATACTACAAATCTAAACTAATGATCTTATATTCTAATCTTTTTTTTAACAATGAAACTGCTAACAATGGATATTCTGCAACTTTCGACCTGTGGAACCTTGTTCCTTGTAAAGCATGTGTCTAATATTTTGATGCAGAAATTAAAAGTGAATACTTACCTGTTTATAGCCTTGAATGGCAAAGAGTGAGGAAGGTTAGAATAGCTGATGTTATAGTGCTATATCATTTTCAGTAGCCACATTGGAAGCAGACTGCTCAATGGTGATTGGAATGCTGTAGCAGGACCTCAGTTGCCAAAGAAACGACTGGCCCGAATGTACCTGGAACGATCCGAAACTCAGTCAAGTCCAATGTGAAATATAAATATCAATATTTTTTAATTTCGATCTTTTAGAATTACCTACCTTTGTTACATATGTATTTTAATTCTTAAGTGTAAACATTTTCATTGCAATTTTCCACACGCTCACTCTTACCCATATTAAACCGCCACCCTCAGAACCCACCCCGTGAACACAACCCCCTCTGAACACGTCTCCTGAACACACCTTAAATAACCAAGAAAAATAATAGGAAACATATAACGGTGGCTTCTATTTCTAATGAACAGTGAATTAAGCCGTTGTATTAACTGATGCGAGCTATGAATCTGTTATTAGTAGCTAAAACCATCAAATCTATAACTCAACTTTTGCGGCTCAAAATTGCATTATCAAAACTTATTAACCATACACGCAAAGCATGTGATGAGAAAGAACAACACACTTCATAATCTATAGAACAGAAGATGGGTCGAAAGGCGAGTATTATGTTGCAGACACTAATATAGATCATGTAAAATAAAAAAATCAAGTAGGAACACTATATTATTTGTTCCTGCGTGTAACGTAAGTCATAATTATCAACTATTAAACAGAAGCTATATATAGATTAGCAAGAAAACTCACCTTAGCGAATAAGAGCACTATTTTGAGCCCGCGTCACACATCAAAATCACACTACATTTATCTGCAACTTGTTTAAAGCTCCCATAATCCCAATCATTAATATGCTAGCGCCCGCCACAAATAACTGCCTTCAAATCAAGAGACGGTATGAGTTACGTAAGCCAACGTGACCGAATCCGAACAATTCCAAAAAAAACCTTACAATAACATGTATATGCCACAAAAACTATTAACAAAAAGTGGAGCACATGCATACCTCTTGCTAACCTTGCTCCTTCACATCTGCTTCGTCTCTGAATGCTTCTAACTATCAGAAGTCGCATTCCCATCTACATCGATTTCAAAAAAGAAATCCAAATTATAGATGCACACATACATATATAATACGTAGTAATTAATAAAAAAAATGGTAATAATAAAAAGGAAAAAAAACAAAAAAAAACAAAACAAAAACAAAATCAAAATTTATGTCAAGTGGAGGTATCATTACTTGTAGAAATACAAACCCCATCAACATCATCATCTACTTCATGATCTCGTTATCGATATCTCTTCACATTTTGAGCCCTCACATGTGGTCAATATCACCAATTTCATCATTTGCTTATGACAACGTATATTTCAATGGTAGTTTCTTTATTATTGCATTTTACACCACATTGGTCAAATTTATTTTCTTTGGGGTAAAAATTAATCCTGAAACATACACCGCGAGCCTTTACAATTATGTTTCTGAGCCCATAGAAGCTTTGCATCAGGACCATCTTTTTCCTCATTAACATGGCCACTCCCATAATCAAAAGGTGTAGCAGGGACAAACGTCATTGTTTTTTGGTCTTCGAAGGTGCTACTCCTGCAAGTTATCACAAAGTATCATCATAAGTTAAACACTACAATAAGAATTATCCAAACATACTATATAACACAAATTTCCACCTTCGTGATACTTTGTGATACTTTGTGATAACTTGCAGAAAGTATCTTTGTGATAACTTTGAGTAGCACCATTAGTAACTTGCAGAGTATCTTTGTGATAACTGGAAAGTTATGACAAAGTATCAGCTATCTTGAGTATTATTAGCGTTCTCCATTAGTAACCTAGCAAAAAGATGGCGGGACTATAAATATTTTCAGCTTATACCACCTAAATAAAGGTTAAACACCACCTTTAACCCTGTTTATTTAATTGTCAATGTCGTAGTAAAGTTGGATTTTAGTCCTTTTCGTCATCTTTGGAATCATAACATACCACCTTAAAATTGTTAAATATTCAAACTTAATAGACAGTGAATAGCATTTCGAACACAAAACCTCATTTTTGCCATTATAAGCCAAAAAATATAATTCTTCCTTTTAGTTCTTTTTATCAAGACAAATACCAATTTAGCAAAGAAAAAAGTTACTGTGACCACTTTTTCAAGTGTATCAAATGTAGATTGTCATCGCATCATCAGTTTGACTCAACATCTCCCCTGTAACCATAAAAATCGAAAATTACTCAAAACTGATATAATTACTTGATAACCCTAAAATCAATAGCGATAAAAAAACCCCCAAATTGGAACCCTAATTTGTAAAAAAAATTAACATACCCCAAATTAACGTTCAGGTTTAAGTCATGAGAATGAACATGGTATTTTTTTTTCGTATATAAATTGACACAAAGTCTTAAAAAACTCAAATCAAGGAAAAAAGGATTGGATGGATTGAAGAACATACTGGTTCGATGGAGGAAATAACGATGACCGGATGTGGGTTCTAGAAGAGCTTGGTGGAAAGCGGTATTCGATTCTAGAAAGTGTTAGCATGATTCGTCTTGTCCATCTTCATTTGTGGATGATTGTTTAGAAAATTTCTGGAGTATGGGAGATAGAGATAGTGAAGAAGGATCTAGAGAAGCCAGAGATAATGAAGATACAATGAGGCGGTGAAGTAGCATTTAATGCTCATTTAATGGTCAGCCACTTATTTTAACCACGTGTCCAAAAACACGGTTGTGAAAACTTGCTTTGCACACAAAAGTGTACGCTTTTTAGTATATAGATACAATTTTAAAACAACACATAGCATTCAGCCTCTACATATTTTGAATCGCTTACCCAAACAACTCCATGAACTCAATATTCTCTTAACTGAGTAAGACGCCACCCAAACAACTTACTCCCAGAATAGATAAACAAACAAATGGTGGAGATCAGTATTCAACCACGAAAAAAAAATCACATGCACAGATATTATCATCTATCCGGTACATATATTTGTTTTCTTAAAATCTTTATGTTGCGTTGCGGCGATGTGTTTTCTTAAAGATGGATATAGCAATCTAAATGTGCTTAGGAACTTTCGCTTGAGCTTGTCACTAAATAATAGTGGCTTTACTATTTGAGTAAGCATTTGGGCATCATTACAATAACACATTTCATTAACATTTTTATATAAAAAATACTACCCGCCAAATGCTTGAGAATTATATCATACTACAAATCTAAACTAATGATCTTATATTCTAATTTTTTTTTAACAATGAAACTGCTAACAATGGATATACTGCAACTTTTAAGACCTGTGGAACCTTGTTCCTTGTAAAGCATGTGTCTAATATTTTGATGCTTGAAATTAAAGTGAATACTTACCGTTTATAGCCTTGTAGCAAAGAGTGAGGAAGGTTAGAATAGTGATGTTATAGTGCTATATCATTTTGGTAGCCACATTGAGCAGGTGCTCAATGGTGATTGGAATGCTTTAGTGGACCTCAGTTAACGGCCCGAATGTACCGGAACGATCCGAAACTCATCCAAGTCAATGTGAAATATAAATATCAATATTTTTTAATTTCGATCTTTTAGAATTACCTACCTTTGTTACATATGTATTTTAATTCTTAAGTGTAAACATTTTCATTGCAATTTTCCCTACGCTCACTCTTACCCATATTAAACCGCCACCCTCGAACCCACCCCGTGAACACAACCCCTCTGAACACGTCCCCGAACACACCTTAAATAACCGAGAAAAATAATAGGAACATATAACGGTGGCTCTATTACTAATGAGCAATGAATTAAACCGTTGTATTAACTGATGCGAGCTATGAATCTGTTATTAGTAGCTAAAACCATCAAATCTTATAACTTTGGCACTTTTCAAAAATTGCATTATCCAAAACTTATTAACCATACACGCAAAGCATGTGATGAGAAAGAACAACACACTTCATAATCTATAGAACAGGAGATGGGTCGAAAGGCGAGTATTATGTTGCAGACACTAATATAGATCATGTAAAATAAAAAAATCAAGTAGGAACACTATATTATTCGTTCTCAGCGTGTAACGTAAGTCATCATTATCAACTATAAACGAAGCTATATATAGATTAGCAAGAAAACTCACCTTAGCAGCAATAAAGAGCACTATTTTGAGACGCGTCACATCAAATCACACTACATTTATCTGCAACTTGTTTAAAGCTCCCATAATCCCAATCATTAATATGCTAGCCATACAAAATAACGCCTTCAAATCAAGAGACGGTATGAGTTCGTAAAGCCACTGTACACGAATCGAACAATTCCAAAAACCTTACAATAACATGTATATGCCACAAAACTATTAACAAAAGTGGAACATGCATACCTCTTGCTAACCTTGCTCCTTCACATCTGCTTCGTCTCTGAATGCTTCTAACTATCAGAAGTCGCATTCCCATCTACATCGATTTCAAAAAAGAAATCCAAATTATAGATACATACCATATATATAATGCGTAGTAATTAATAAAAAAAATGGTAATAATAAAGGAAAAAACAAAAAACAAAAAAACAAAATCAAAATTTATGTCAAGTGGAGGTATCATTACTTGTAGAAATACAAACCCCATCAACATCATCATCTAACGTGATCTCGTTATCGATATCTCTTCACATTTGAGCCCCACATGTGGTCAATATCACCAATTCAATCATTTGCTTATGACAATATATTTTGATGGTAGTTTCTTTATTATTGCATTTTACACCACATTGGTCAAATTTATTTTCTTTGGGGTAAAAATTAATCTGAAACATACCTGAAGCCTTTACAATTATGTTTTGAGCCCATAGAAGCTTCGCATCGTGACCATCTTTCCTCATTAACATGCCACTCCCATAATCAAAAGTGTAGCAGGGACCAACGTCATTGTTTTTGGTCTTCGGTGCTGCTCACTGTGAAGTTATCACAAAGTATCATCATAAGTTAAACACCACAATAAGAATTATCCAAACATACTATATAACACAAATTTCCACCTTCGTGATACTTTGTGATAACTTGCAGAAAGTATCTTTGTGATAACTTGCCGAGTAGCACCATTAATTGCTATGATATCTTTGTGATAACTTTGCGGTTATCACAAAGTATCCTATCTTGAGGCGTAATAGCTTCTCCATTAGTAACCTAGCAAAAAGATGGCGCGACTATAAATATTTTCAGCTTATACCACCTAAATAAAGGTTAAACACCACATTTAACCCTGTTTATTTAACTGTCAATGTCGCCGTAAAGTTGGATTTTAGTCCTTTTCGGCCATCTTTGGAATCATAACATACCACCTTAAAATTGTTAAATATTCAAACTTAACAGACGACTGAACAACATTTCGAACACAAAACCTCATTTTTGCCATTATAAGCCAAAAAATCTAATTCTTCCTTTTAGTTCTTTGTATCAAGACAAATACCAATTTAGCAAAGAAAAAAAAGTTACCTGCTGACCAATTTTTTCAAGTGTATTAAATGTAGATTGTCATCTCGCATCATCAGTTTACAGCTCAACATCTCCCCTGTAACCATAAAAATCAAATATTACTCAAAACTGATATAATTAAATGATAACCCTAAAAATCGATAGCGATAAAAAAACCCCAAATTAACGGAACCCTAATTTGTAAAAAAAATTAATATACCCCAAATTAACGTTGGGTTTTAAGTCATGAGAATGAAAATGGTATTTTTAGGTATATAAATGACACAAAGTCTTAAAAAACTCAAATCAAGGAAAAAAAGGATTGGATGGATTGAAGAACATACTCAGATTCGATGGAGGAAATAACTGATGACGGATGTGGGTTCTAGAAGAGCTTGGTGGAAGCGGTATTCGATTCTAGAAAGTGTTAGCATATTAAGTCTTGTCCATCTTCATTTGTGGATGATTGTTTAGAAAATTTACGGGTATGGGAGATAGAGAATAGTGAAGAAGGATCGGAAAGTAGAGATAATGAAGATCTGATAGGCGATTGATAGCGTTTAATCTCATTTAATGGTCACCCTTATTTGAGCCCGTGTCCAAAAACACCGGTTGTGAGAAACACAACTTTGAAATAATGTATTTTTAGTATATAGATACAAATATAGAATGCTACAAAAATCAGAACACAAGTCTGTTCGAACATTTAAAATATCAAATTATAAGTACAGTTGCTCACATTATAATATTTTTAAAACAATAGAATTGACTAGAAAATTATAATTTACTAGGCATAAATATTTTAAAACATTTTTCATGTGAATTGTGAAGATCTAATTTCTATTTCGTGTGTGTTGTTTCATTGTAACTGTAGGACATAAAAAAAAGTCTAAGTGGAAA
This sequence comes from Chrysanthemum makinoi, assembly GCA_910596185.1. Classification (NCBI taxonomy): domain Eukaryota; kingdom Viridiplantae; phylum Streptophyta; class Magnoliopsida; order Asterales; family Asteraceae; genus Chrysanthemum; species Chrysanthemum makinoi. The sequence goes on from OU343225.1 coordinate 149,992,598, forward strand.
TTAAGTGGAAACGTTAGGTGACAATGATGTTTCGCTATTTTATTATCGACATCATTTTCATGTTGTTAATCTTTGTTTGTTTTGAAGCATATGGACTATTGCACCAAAATTGCCTGTTCTTCAGAAAAAAACGATTGATTTTTTTTTTTCCAAATCTTTTTATGCCACAAATTTAAAATTTCTATTTTTCCAACATAATCCTGTTCAAATTGATTTTTTTTCCAAATCTTTTTATGCCACAAATTTAAAATTTCTATTTTTCCAACGTATCAAATAATATTAACCTTCGGCCTTTTTTGGTTTTGGCCTATTTAACCAAGGTGCAGTTAAACCGGTTTAAAAAAGCACCCAAAACCGAACCGGTTTTAACTTTAGCCAAAAGAGTTTAAACTGAACGTTTCCGGGTTCGGTTTTTTCGTTTGACGGTTTTCTGGGTTAAGCCGGGTTAAACCGTTTTTAAAACCGTTAAAGCCGTTTTTGTCGAAAAACCCGGTTAAAACCGATCCAGCGAAGGTCGGCCCACAAGTCAACAGTTACCGTTGGTTTGAAAACCGTTTTAACCGGTTTAAGATTTCAATCGGCCCGCAAGTCAACGAGTTACCGTTGGAATTGAAAAACCGGTTTGACCGGTTTAAACGGAATTATTACAAATGATGATGTTCGGTTGTTAAACCAACTTTCACGAAAGGCGTCATTTGGTCTAACATGGATTTGGTATTATTATGAAGGATGGAGACGGAAAAGGCGCGTTGCAAAAAATGTGGGGGCTTTATGCTTCGCGACTAACAACTGTGGGGTCGTATAACCCAAATGTACCCCGGTACCTCAAATGTCGGATGGTACTTATTGGTGAGGATGGTTCAAATTTGTATATATGATGATGCGCTTCAAAGAGGTTTTAAGTTGAATTATTCAACATCTTATCGAATTCAACCTCTTCGACAATAGCCAAGCTTACGCCATCATAAAAAGAGGCTACACTCGCTGTATAAACAAGTAAGTCGTACTAAACTTAGAAGTGATGCTTTTAAATTATGGGAAACGACCCAAAAGATATTATTGATGGTTTTCGTGATGCTAATGTAACATATTGGATTTCACACACATCAAACCATAAACAAATAAATATAAGATGAGTTTTAGAGAGAAAGTTAGAGGTTTAGGGAACTTAGTGAGAGAAAGTAAAAGTATTATTATGAGCTCCAAATCTCTACCTTGGGAGGTAGAGAGTATTTATAGTCTTACAAAAAGCCACCTACGGTGTGGATCGGCATACATGGGTAAAGACCGTCCGTCCTTCACGGTGTTACTTAACTAAATACTACTTAACATTAAATAATCTACAACTACGAGCTTTCTAACGATTACATATACTTGAGGTTTGGTAATGACTGTTTGGATTCTAAATCCTAACAATCTCCCAAGGGAGGTCACCTCAAATACATTGAATACAAAATGAATATTACAATAAGATTATTCTTGGATTCTTGTTAAAGTTCTTTGCTCTGCAGCTCGTAGTCATTGATTCTTCATTTTGCATGTTTGGTTAATCCAAGTGGAGGTCTTTAACTGATCCACGTGATAATGAGTTTTGAGCCGACTTTGAGATCATCAGCTACCATAAATCTCTGACTCATCCATTGTGGTGTTGGTATTATGTGATGTTGTGACATTTGGACCGACATGCTCACATGGATCATGATATATTCTTATCAGAGTAGCGGAAGCTTTCGTTGATTCATGATATTGGCAGCGGCGTAGCAGAAGCATAGGTGAGAATATCGAGTCATTGATGCACTAATCATGATTTCTTTTGAAATGAATGTGATGTGTGAGCATACGGCTATGGATTGACCGCTTCATTCGATCAGTGCCAAGCGTCGGTGCACGCATACAACGTTAGCAATAAAGCGCAAGAAAGTGTCTTTGATCACTTTCGTTGAATTGAGGTACATGGCCCACGGTTCCCCGTTGATCGTACAAATGCGCGTGATCGGTATAATTCGAAGAATTTCCTTGACAGGGGTTTTGCAGCGGCTCATTTGTTCTCAAACCGAACGTCTCAAAGAAGACATCACGAAGTGAGTGAACCAGCGAAATGAGATTCACTGATTGATGAAAAGATATTTGAAAAACAATCGTATATCGCTCAATAGAAATTGTTTTTGCAATACAACGAAGTTTTAATGAAAATCAATTATCAATCATAAACACCTTTTATTTTGAAATATGAGTACCACGGTCGATGTGCTAAAAGAAAAGAGTTTTTAAGCACAACGACCGGTTTTTCAAAGGTATCCGTCAATCCATAACTGAACCAGGATTGATTCTAAAGATTGAATCGCCCCATTGTTTACGTTCGGTTGTCACATGGTTGATCTATTGGATAGATCTCACATGACCACCCCGAGAGCTTGTTTGATGATGGCTCTAGAAGGCTTTCCATCTTCATTGTGAATATGTTTGCATATCATTTCGAGATGTTCTGGCAATACCACAAGGATAATGCGTAGGACTCATAAGATATAATCTCTCTTTTCACATTGTGTGAAACATAGAGTCTTCATTGAAAGTGTCCAAAGAGATTTATTTGATCTCGTGGCTCTAGACTCAATAGTGCACATTTGGTTCCTATGCGGAGACTAGGGAGAGGGTCTCCTTCTTCAATATCAACAATCTCTAAGAAAAGTCGATAGATTATGTAGGTTCCCGTGAGAATGAAACAAGTCCTTTTAAGAGGAACTTGAGTAGCTTGGAAAGTTGTAGTGTAGTCGTCCACTGGTCCATGACGTTTTGTCTTCAATACCGATGTTACCTTGGTAACCACCAGTAGCATATGAATTGAACCGGTTTACGCCCTAAGGTTGAATAATGGAGGCTATTTCTTTTCACCCTTTTCACATTTAATTCTTTTTCATTCTTCAACCCTTTAGTGCTTACCGAGACTTCATAACTAGAACCTTGTTGGGTTTATTCCATTACTAGCCCGATCTCAGTCCGCACTCTACCCATATCTCACTTTTCTCCTTTTTTCATCAAACCTAAGGACTTCTACACTATCTAGTGGATTGTCCTGGTAGATCCCTCGGTTACGGCGATCATGGGAACAAATACCTAACCTTATCATCCTTATATCACCATACATAAAGTAAGTTGAATTGGTCTATTTGGTATTGTTCATCAGCCATTGGAACCAATTGAAAACCATTTGAAAATCAATCCGGATACTTGTGATATATTATCAAAGCATTTTGTACCTGAATTGTTTTTGATATTTTTAGAAGAGCTCCCCCCAACATGTGCATCAAATATTTGAAATCGTTTTGACACACGGAGGCAAGAGGAAGGATTAACTTCTTTGATTACCATTTTCTAAAAGATATCAACATCCTTCCCTGATCATCAGTAGATAAGCATATTGGGGAAGGATGAGGTTTTCAAAAGTTTGCTACCCCTCAATATGTGCCTCGAGGTTTGAAAGAGTTTTGCACATACTAGAGGAAAACTGCACTTAGATACAAATCAATCACGTTTCAATTCTTTGTGGTTTAAAATAGATGCTCCCCTCAACATGTGCATGGAAAATTTGAAATCGTTTGGCACATGTGGGAGGAAAGCTTGCTAAACACTTATGAAACCATTTATCAAATTATCAGTTTAAATCCAATTTAAATCACAAATTCTCCCGCGATCACAATTTTCAAATCATTTGAGATTTGTGATCTCTGTAGATTTAAATTGATTTTGAAAGCTTTAGAGGAGAATTGTGACTTGATTATGAGAACATTTAGCGGGATGGATTTGATAAGGATGGTTTTTGAGACTTTACATTCCATTGATTAAACATGCATGATTATCTTTTGAAAACAATTGTATGTCGAACAACCTTTTGATTTAATTGAAATTATTCTCCCCTTCAATCAATGACATAAGTTGTTGATTGAGAGATAGATATTTTGACAAAAGTTAAGTCGGATGATTTTCAAAATAGAGTTCGAGTTATTTAACAAACCAATTAGTTTTCATTAGATGGTAAGTAATTGCTTTAAGAAGAATCAGCATGAGATTTGAAAAACAAGATAAAGCATGGCTTTGTTCTTTCTTTGAAAAAGCGGTTCTTGCTGAAATGACAATAAACCATAGTTTCACTTTCTCCCAAAATTATTATTATTATATTTTTTTAATTTTTTTTAAAGAACATTCGAACAATATCTAAAGTCCCGTGTCATTCTTTGAATGACATCACAAAGACCGTAGATATTTTCGAATCGAGAAAAAACATGACAAAAACAATTTTTTTGAAAATTTTCAAGATTTTCAAATTTTTATGGATTTTTGAAAGTTTTATATTTTTCTATTTGCTTTTTGAAGGTTTTGAAATTTTGTATTTTGCTTTTTGAATAAATATTTACAAGATATGGATGAAGAAAGACCTTTACTCCTCATCTTCCTCTTGAAGACGTTTGAGTGTTTCCGGTTGAAGACTCTTTAGACCAAGTCGTGGGAGGATAAACTCAAAACGTTCTCTAGGAAGAGCTTTGGTGAAGATGTGTGCTAACTGGTATTCAGGTCCTCACAATAAAGTTCCACCACACCGTTTTTTACTTGCTCCCTGATGAAATGATGTCGAAAGTCGATGTGTTTTGCTCTTGAGTGTTGAACGTTGTTGCATGAGAGAGCAATAGCACTATTATCACGATGGAAGGGATTTTGTTGAATTCAAAGCCATAGTCAGATAATGGGATCTCATCCATAGGATTTGAGCACAACAAGATGACATGGCTATGTATTCAACCTATATGAAATAGAAGTACTCATTTGCTTCTTTGAACCGACTCACAAGCTTATCCCCAGCCGAGCACCTCGGGCGTGCTTCGGCGTGTATCTTGACATCTGCATGATCGGCATCTGCATAGGCTTTAGTGACATACCGGTGTCCCGGTACAAAGTCCCATATTGTTGGTTCCTTGGAGATACCAAAAGACCCGTTTAACCGCTTCAAGGTGCTTTTGGTAGGCTTAGCGATATCTAACACACATGCAACAGCGAACAAGAATGCGGTCTCTGCGGTAGGTGATTTACATCGGATCGATCATACTAAGATATTTCGTTTGGTCTACCATGATCCACAGTGGTCCTCATCCGTTTAGTACGCTCATCATGGGAGTGTCAGCGGTCACTAAATCAAATCCAAATTTCTTTTAAAATCTCATTTGCATATTTAGATTGATTTATAAAAATGCCTCAGGGACTTTGTGAAATTTGTAATCCCAAGAAAAATGACATTTGTCCCATCATTGACATTTGAAATTTGGAACCCATTTCATTTGAAAGTGCATTCATTGGGTCGGTCGAGGCAAAAATAATATCATCAACATAAATTTGAACATGAATTAAATGTTTGCTTGACTTCACGGTGAACAATTTCGGATCAAGCTGCTCCTTTGAATCCGGTAGATATAAGAAACTTTGATAGCGTATCATACCATGCCCTTGGAGCTTGCTTCAAACCGTAAAGAGCCTTCTTCAAATGATAGACGTGAGTAGGATGCTCTGGATTCAAAAGCCTCCGGGTTGGTGACATATCGACTTCTTTAAGATATCCGTTAAGAAAAGCCGTCTTTACATCCATCTGATAGACTACCATGTTCTTACTTGCGGCATTAGCCAAGAAGATTCGATTGCCTCGTCTGAGCCAGCGAGGAGCAAATGATTCTTCAAAGTCATATACTCCTCTTGGCGGTATCCTTTTGCAACCAATCGAGCCTTGTTCTTTAAAACATCACCATGCTCATCAAGTTTCACTTTGAAGATCCACTTTAGAGCAATGATCATAGCACAATCTAAGCGGTACTAATTCCCATAAATCTAGTCGATCAAACTCATGAATTTCTTCTTGCATGGCATTGAACCAACTATCTTCATTCATAGCGGTTTTACGTCTTTTGGTTCGATCTTTGAGAGTACTGAGTTGAAGAAGCACCATAAGGCATCGGTTGCAAGTTGTTTCAGTGGATACTGAGCGAAGGGGTTTCCAATGATGTTGTCCAATGGTGATCATGAGTCCATTTCTAAGGTGTTCATGTGGTTGTTGTTGAGGCAGTAGCGAGTCAATTTCTCACGATGAAAATGGTTACGATGATGATTCGAGGAGCAAATATATTTTCAAAGGTTTATCTTGGGGATGAGCAAAGGATTTTCATCATCATGATGCGGCAACATTTCCATGATGTACACTTGATGATTGAGGCATTTGTTGATGATGCAGGTATTGATGTGAAACTTGACTTAATGACATGGGCGAAGGTTAACTTCATTGGCAGGGATAACAGCGACCTCGTTGATGGAATAACAGATCTTTAGCCCTTGGCTCATAGTGTTCATCAAACATAGGATCAAATAATTTCTTCAAATCATCTTCGGAAGGTACATAATGAGTTCTTTGGTGAGGATTAGAAACAAGAGTAGAACTGATAGGACTACTTGATGAAGAGATCTTGGTCGAGCTTGATTGTCCGGAGCCATTTGACCGGTCGCTCATCGAGCGTAGCGTGAATTGTTTCCATGATGTTTCGGGTTCTCTTGTTGTAGATTCGGTAACCCTTCTTGTTTGGTGCATAACCAACAAAAACTCAAATATCTGCCTTTGCTCTTAATTTGCCTAAATCTTGACCGTCATTAGTTGGATAGCACAAAGCACCAAACACACGAAGGAGAATCAGGTTTTCGTTTATGAACAAGTTCATATGGAATTTTTCATGAGAGGTATGAATAAGTGAGCGATTTTGGGTGTTGCAAGCGTGGCAATGGCTTCAGCCCATAGAAACATTGGAACCTTTGAATAAATTAGCATTGTTCTTGGGGCTTCCACAAGAGTTCGATTTAGATCTTTCAACTACACCGTTCTGTTGAGGAGTTCATGGAACACTTCTTTGATGGCTGATTCCAACACTTTCATAAAACTGAATTAAGTCTTTGTTAACAAACTTCGTGCCATTGTCTGTTGAACAATTCTAACGGTATTGTTGAGTCGAACTTGAAGCCGTTTGATAAGTTTGATGATGACATCTGGAGTTTCATCCTTTGTCCTCAAAAACTTTACCCAAATAAATCGAGAGTAGTCATCAACAACGACTAAAATGTATTTCTTCCCATTTATCGTTTGTACTCTCATTGGTCCACACAAATCCATATGAAGGGTATGAAGAACTTCCATTCTGAGTTTGTAGGGTTTTGGGTTTATGGGCATATTTCATGCTTTTTCCCAATTGGCACTTGAACAAAGATGATCTTTTTCATACTTTAATCGGGTAATCCTCTTACTAAGTCCTTTGGAAAGATTTTTATGGTACCAAAGTTCAAGTGATTGAAGACGGCGTTGCCATAACCATGATTTAGTTTTGAAGCCTTTGCAGCAAGCGAGATGGGTGAAGATTTCATCATATCTTCGATAGAGATGGTGTATAGGTTTGAACCACGGTTCCTTTGAAAGTTCCACACCATCAAGTTCTCTAACAAAACAAGTATGTTTTCGAAGGCCACTTCTAAATCGAGTCACAAAATTGTCCGGTGAAATAGATTATGTCCAAGGCCTTCAACATAATATACCTTGGAAATCACACTATTTCCAACCACATAATCTCCATAACCCATAATAGCACCAAAATGATCTTTTCGAATCTCCCGGTTCGATGAATTTACTCACGAAGTTCATGAGCATGGCGGTCTCTAGTCATATGCTTGGAACGACACAGTCCAGTACCAGAACGATTTGAGCGATGCTTGAACAGACAAGAATGGATAACTGGATAATTGGGATCCCCATGCAAGAATGGGTTCCATTTGGTTAAATAATGATTGGAACACCCACATGAAATAGAAACAATGGACTCATTAGAAATAGATGCATTAACTAGTGTCCGTTGACCTATTCAAAGTATGTTCACTTCTTAAGGGAATAGTTCTACAGTAGGCATCCATTTTCTAGTGGGCATTGATTTAGTAACTTTAGAGCAAAGCTCATTAATCTTACGGCCCGTAGGTATCCATTGATAACCTATATTACTAAATTTCCTTCTGTGGGTTTCCACTGTTTTCTAACTTTCTTTAGCCTTTGCCTTTTAGCCTTAGCTTGAATTTTGATACCAGTTTTATCTGGGCATTTAACAACATTAGTGTTAGATATTGGATTTCATAAACACACTAAAACAATGATCAAAGAGGCATATAAGATGATGTTTTAGAGAGAGAAAGAGTTAGAGGTTTGGGAACTTAATTGGAAAACTAAAAGTATTATTATGAGCTCCAACTCTCTACGGGGTAGAGAGTATTGTTCTTACATAAATGGCCACCCTCTGAGCGTGGATCATGCATCTGAGTGGGTAAAGACCCATCCGGTCCTGCGGTTGTTACTTAACTAAATACTACTTAACATTAAATAATCTACGACTACGAGCTTTCTAGATTACATATACTTGAGGTGATAGACTCTTTAATACTTGGATTTTTCTAAATCTAACAATCTCCCACAAGAGGGAACATAAAAACATTTAATAGCTGAATATTACATTAAAGTTGTTCTTGGATTCTTGTTAAATTTCTTTGCTCTGAAGCTCGTAGTCATCGATTCTTCATTCTTGCATGTTTGGTGAATCCAAATGGAGGTTTTAACGATCCACGTGATAATGAGTTTTGAGCCGACTTTGAGATCATCGAATATCATAAATCTCGACTCATCCTTTGTGGTGTTAGTATTATGTGATGTTGTGACATTTGGACCGACATGCTCACATTTTGGATCATGATTTCTTCTCATTAGAGTAGCGGAAGATTTCGTTGATTCATGATATTGGCGGCTGATATTAGCGAAGCATGGAGGTGAATATCGAGTCATTGATGCACTTAATAATGATTTCTTTTGAAATGAATGTGTTGTGTGAGCATGCGGCTATGGATTGATTGCTTCATTCGATCAGTACAAACGTCGGCGTGCCACGCAATGAGTTAATAAAGCGCACGAAAGTCTCTTTGATCACTTTCATTGAATTGAGGTACCGCGACTACGGTTCGTTGATCAGTTAAATGCTCACGTGATCGAGTATAATTAGAATTTCCTTAACAGGTTTCGCCCATTTGCTCTATTTGTTCTCAAACCGAACGTCTCAAAGAAGACAACGAGTGAGTGAACCGGCGAATTGAGATTCACGATTGATGAAAAGAGATTTGAAAAACAACAGTGTCGCCTGATAGAAATTGTTTTGGCAATATAATGAAGGTTTTAATGAAAATCAATTATCAATCATAAACACCTTTTATTTTGAAATATTAGTACCGATCGATGTGTTAAAAGAAAATATTTTTTGCATTTCTTGACCGGTTTTCAAGGTATCCGTCAATCCATAACTTTGAACGAGTTGAATCATAATTATGACTCGCCCCGATTGTTTTTTCTGTTCAGTTGTCACATGGTTGATCTATTGAATAGATCTCACATGCCACCCACCGAGAACTTGTTTGATGTTGGCTCCGAAGGCTTTCCATCTTCATTGTAGAATATGATTGCATATCACTTCGGATGTTACGGCAATACCACAAGGATAATGCGTAGGACTCATAAGATATAATCTCTTTTTCCACATTGTGTGAAACAGAGAGTCTTCATTGATAGTGTCCTAAGGAGATTTATTTGATAGATCTGTGGCTCTAGACTCAATAGTGCACATTTGGTTCCTATCTGGGAGACTTGAGAGAGAGGTCTCCTTCTTTATCAACAAACTCTAAGAGAAAGTCGATAGATAATGTCGATTCCCCGTGAGAATGAAACAAGTCCTTTTAAGAGGAACTTGAGTAGCTTGGAGATTGTAGTGCGGTCGTCCAGTCCATGGCGTCTTGTCTTCAATACCGATGTTACCTTGGTAACCACCAGTAGCATATAATTGAATTCCGGTTTACGCCCTAAGGTTGAATAATGGAAATTCTCATTTCTCATTTCTTTTTTTTCTTCAACCTTGATTGCTGAACTTCATAAACTTTAGAACCTTGTTGGGTTTATTCCGTTCTAGCTCTATCTCGGTCCGCTCTTCCCATATCTCACTTTTATCCTTTTTTCATCATACCTAAGGACTCTACACTATCTAGTGGATTGTCCAGGGTAGATCCCTCCGATTACGGCGGATCATGGGAACACCTAACCTTATCATCCTTATATCACCATACATAAACAAATTTGTTGGGTCTATTTGGTATTGTTCACGCCATTGGAACCAATTGAAAACCATTTGAAAATCAATCTAAGTACTTGTGATATATTATCAAAGCATTTTGTACCTGAATTGTTTTTGATAATTTTAGAAAAAGAGCTCCCTCACATATTGCTCATGTATTTGAAATCATTTTGGCACACCCGGTGAAGGAAGAATTAACTTCTTTGATTACCATTTTCTAAAATATCAACATCACTTCCCTAATCGAATCAAGTAGATAAAGCATATTAAGGAAGGATGAGGTTTTCATAAATTTGCTACCCCTCAATATGTGCCTCGAGGTTTGAAAGAGTTTTGCACATATTAGAAGGAACATGCACTTAGATACAAATCAATCACGTTTCAATTCTTTGTGGTTTAAAATAGATGCTCCCCTCAACATGTGCATGGAAAAATTGAAATCGTTTGACACATGTGGGGAGGAAAGCTTGCTAAACACTTATGAAGCCATTTATCAAATATCGGTTTAAATCAATTTAAATCACAAATTCTCCCCCGATCACAATTGTTAAATCATTTGAGATTTGTGATCTCTGTAGATTTAAATTGATTTTGAAAGCTTTTGAGGAGAATTGTGACTTGATTATGAGAACATTTTTAGCGATAAGGATCGGATTTTGAGACTTTAAACTCCATTGATTAAACATGCATGAATATCTTTTGAAAACAATTGTATGAACAACACTTTTAATTAGAAATGGAACCTCCCCCTCAATCAATAACATAAGTTGTTGATTGAGAGATAGATATTTTGACAAAAGTTAAGTCCAGATGAATTTCAAAAATAGAGTTCAAGTTATTTCTAAAAGCTAGTTTTCATTAGGTAAGTAATTGTTTTAACGAATCAGAGCATAAGATTTGAAAAAACAAGATAAAGCATGACTCTGTTCTTTCTTTGAAAAACGGGTTATTGCCTGAAATGACAATAAACCATACTTTTACTTTATCTCATTTTTTTTATTTATTATTTTTTTAAGAACATTAGAACAATATCTAAAGACCCGTGTCATTCTTTGAATGACAACACAAACCGTAGATATTTACCGAATAGAAAAATCATGACAAAATGAAAATATTTTTTGAAAATTTTCAAGATTTTTCAGATTTTTATGGATTTTTGAAGGTTTTATATTTTCTATTTGCTTTTTTGAAGGTTTTGAAATTTTGTATTTTCTTTTGAATAAATATTTACAAGATATGGATGAAGAAAGACCTTTTACTCCTCTTCTTCCTCTTGAAGGCGTTTAGAATGTTTAGGTTGAAGACTCTTTAGACCAAGTCATGGAAGGATAAACTCAAAACGTTCTCTAGGAAAAGCTTTGGTGAATGCGATTGGATTTATTGAAGTGAGTGGTGAAAAACACAATATCAACGATATTCAAAATAGCAAATTCGACAAATTAACAGGAAAAGGTCAGCGTGCCAAACCTCACGGATGTGATAAAGTGATACGGAAAGTGATTTCCACAGGGTCGAATTGATCCCCAACGAGGTGTGGAATGGAAGGATTCGTTGAGTTTCGTGATTTGAACTTGAATTGGATTTTAATGATTTTGGATTTGATTATTCTACAAATTGAGTGGAAAGTAATTAAAGACAGGGAACCTAATAAACTAAAAATAAACTATTACTAAGCCTAAGGAATGATAAAACGAAGCTACACTAAGTCCTAAGGTGCTAAAGCATTAAAACGTACTTAAGGCAACAAACAATACAGCCATAAACATAAAAATTTTGAAATTTAAAAAAAGGACTCACAGTTGTGAATTTTACGTTCTAAATATTACGTAATTTTTGAAAAGAATATTTTTGACTTTTAAATTATTTTTCTACAATTAAAAACTAATAAATACTAATTAAATTATTAAAAATACTAAACTAATATGAAAAATCGGAAAATTCACTAAAAGTACTTGAGATGTTCTGATTCTAAAAATTGGAAAACAGTGTTTCACTTTGGAAATAAGCTGTCAAATAAGCTAAAAGAGACTTAAGAATAAAACGCAAAAGACTACTTAAATATTAAATTGGCATAACTAAACATGACAAGTCGAAAGAGGCGCTTGGTTGTGTTGTGTTGTGGTGAGTGGCGTGGGTTAAGTCCCCTGCGCCAGTTTATAAAACATTTTTTATTTCTCTCTTTCTCAGCTTCCTTACTAGATCAAATTAAAAACTTTATTGAAGCTTTTCAAACAAACTTATCAATAATTTGGTTAATGTTGACTTATTCTCAATGATTGATAAAACAAATTCACAAGCACTTTGGAAATCAAGAACCAAAACACCTAAGCAGTTTAAACAACTAAGCATGGCAGTTTATTTAAGCTACACAAGCTATTTCTACTCTTGAGATAAAGCTATAAACAATAAAAACTAAAAAATAGGAGGATAAGCGGTTAACTTGAATTCTAAGCGGGGATGTTCTAAAATGGAGACAGTGGGAAGATTAAGCACTAAAGGGTAGGAAATAGGCTGTACTTACACTAAACACGTCCTATCCAGACCTAAGCTAAAATTAACCTAACTAAAATGAAGTTAACTTCTTGATAAGCTACTAAGTAGAATTGGTGACCTTGTTGGGCTAAATACGGTGCAAAACGGTCGCAAAGGCCTAATTTGGGCTTATTTTAAGTTAGGCCGAGCTTCCCAGATAATCAAAAGCTACAACAAATAAAATTGACTATGGTTGAAATTTAAGATAAACCAAATGGAAGCTAGCACAAGCGAAAGCACTTGGAACTAAATAGTTTAAAGATCAGTTGGACCTTTTTGGTGCTGATAGAAAATGAGTGAAAAACATTAAAGGGACAGATTTTCAAGTGCTATTTTGCTAAGATAAGTGGTTTTGGCGAGCAAAAGTGGACCAAGTTGAGGTTTGTCACACAAGGGCTCAAAGATAGACAAATATACAGGTTTAGAAATCAAACAATGCTTTACAAAATAGCTAATGAACAGCTGACTTGGTGGCTGATTACGACCGATTCAACGAATAACTTTTTATTTCACACAAACTTATACTAAACTTATGCAATTACTTTCAAAACCTTGTGATTGAATCTATCGACTACTAGAATGAGTTTATTTCAAATGGTTCCGGTGGGTCGAAATGGATTTTTGACCAGTTGGTATCATAGCTTCCCAACTATACCAGAACTTCAAGCCACCACATTTTTCTAAGATTGGTTTAAAATCTTTAAGTACCTTTAGTAAGCTAAAACAAACACATAAAACTAAAAAATAACTTTCATTAACTAAAAAGAAGTTACAAAAATCTGAGATACAAAAGCAATTTTTTTAAAAACTAACAGGGGTGCCTCTACTTGGCTTACAACATGCTCTATTTATACTAAACTACTTAGTCTTCAACTCTTCAAGGTCTTCACATGTGTTTCTTTAATTGAGCAGTCAAAGCAAAAACCATCCTTGTTAACTATCTTCCTTCAATCTTGACCATCAGTAAAAGTAGGTATAGAATAGGCTGAGCCATTCATTGAATCTTATGCCATGAATTCTTTTTTGGACATTGGGAGGAGGGGAAAATAGTGTGGGTTAGGGATTTGGGTGAAACCGGTTAAAAGAGATTAAGGGAGGACTTGGGTTTTGATGTAGGTGGGTAAAAGAGTGATGGGAGGTGGAGTGTTCTTGGGGAGGTGGGATGTTTTGAGAAGAGAGAAAGAGAGATTAGGGTGTCTAGGGTTTCTTGGTTTCTCTGCTTGGGCGGGAAAAGAAATGGGGAAGACAGGGTTAAGGGTTGGGTTATTATCACTTGACCGGGTTGGGTATTAAGGTTGGCCAGGGTGTAGTTGGGCCCAGATTGGGTGTAATTTGGGCCTAGAAGTATATTGACTAATGGATTAAACATGGATCAAATAATACTTTAAGGACCAAGAGTGCCAAAACTGAAAATCCAGGGGCCATTCCTCAATTCTGAAATGTAATCTAAGGACCAATCTTGTGAATTTGGGCCAAATAAACCAAGGGACCAAATCTGCCATTTTTGAAATTCCAAGGATTAAACTTGACAATTTTAAAAATCCGTGGATCAAAGCTGTAATTTCTCAAACTTTTGAAATTTTTCACCAAAGGACTAATTATGACAACTTATGATTTCAAAAAGGACCTTTGGTGACTTTTCTTTTTTAAAATACGTGTTAACGGGACAATTTCTGCCAATTTTTGAAAGTCGGGGACTGAACCGCCAATTATGCAAACTTTGTTCGTTTTTCATTTGTTTTGCATCTGAAACATATAAAACACAATCTTGAGATATTTTCGATTATTTTGATGCAATTCGGAGTGTTTTTAAATGTTTTGCAGCTCAGATTTGACCTAAAATGATAAGTGAATACGCACTCATCAATGCGCTAAGCGGTATTCAGTCCTCACAAAATAAAGTTCCATCACACCGCTTTTCCACTTGCTCCCAGATGAAATGATGTCGAATGTCGATGTGCTTTGCTCTTGAGTGTTGAACGTTGTTGCATGAGAGAGCAATATCACTTTTATTATCACAGTACAAAGGGATTTTTTTGAATTCAAAGCCATAGTCAGATAATTGAGATCTCATCCATAGGATTTGAGCATAACAAGATGACATGGCTATGTATTCAGCCTCTGTAGAAGAAATAAAAGTACTCATTTGCTTCTTTGAAGACCAGATCACAAGCTTATCACCCAAAAACTGAGCACCTCCAGGGCGTATTTCTCGGCGTGTATCTTGACATCTGCATGATCAAAGGCATCTGCATAGGCTGTTAGTGACATACCGGTGTCCTTCGGGTACCAAAGTCCCATATTGATGGTTACCTGGAGATACCGAAAGACCCGTTTAACCGCTTCAAGGTGCTTTTTGGTAGCATTAGCCTGATATCTAGCACACATGCAAAGCAGCGAACAAATGTCTGGTTCTGGCTGTGAGGTACATTAGGGATCCGATCATACTAAGATATTTTGTTTGGTCTACCATGATCCCTGAGTGGTCCTCATCTAGTTTAGTACGCTCAATCATGAGAGTGTCAACATGGTCACTAGAATCAAATCCAAATTTCTTTAAAATCTCATTTGCATATTTAGATTGATTTATAAAAATGCCTCCGGGACTTTGTGAAATTTGTAATCCCAAGAAAAATGACATTTGTCCCATCATTGACATTTGAAATTTGGAACCCATTTCATTTGAAAAACGATCACATTCATTGGTTTCAGAAGAGGCAAAAATAATATCATCAACATATATTTGAACGTGAATTAAATGTTTGCCTGACTTTCTGGTGAACAATGTCGGATCAACTACTCCTTTGATGAATCCAATAGATAGAAGAAACTTTGATAGCGTATCATACCATGCCCTTGGAGCTTGCTTCAAAACCGTAAAAGCTTTCTTCACACGAAGCCTTCGGGTTGGGTGGCGTATCGACTTCTTTCGATCTCCGTTAAGAAAAGCCGTCTTTACATCCATCGATAGACTACCATGTTCTTACTTGCGATTAGCCAAAAGATTCTGATTGCCTAGATACGAGCAATTGGAGCAAATGATTCTTCAAAGTCAATACCCTCCTCTTGGCGGTATCCTTTTGCAACTAATCGAGCCTTGTTCTTTAAAACATCACCATGCTCATCAAGTTTCACTTTGAAGATCCACTTTAGAGCAATGATCATAGCACAATCTGGAGCGGGTACTAATTCCCATACATCTAGTCGATCAAACTCATGAATTTCTTCTTGCATGGCATTGAACCAGCTTTTTTCATTCATGGCGGTTTTAACATCTTTTGGTTCGACCTTAGAGAGTACGGAGTTGAAGAAGCACCATAAGGCATCGGTTGCAAGTTGTTTCCATGTAGATATTGGACGAGAAGGGTTTCCAATGATGTTGTCCAATGGATGATCATGTGTCCACTTTCTAATGTGTTCATGTGGTTGTTGTTGAGGAAGACGTAGCAGTCGATGTCTCTGATGAAGATGGTTCTGATGATGATCAGGAGAAAATATGTTTTCAATAGAGCATCTTCTGGAGTAGCAAAGGGATTAACTTCATCATGGGTGCCAGAAACAATTCCATTATGTACATTCGATGATTAATGATTTGTTGATGAGACAGAGTGATGCGCAGGCGCTAACAGCTTAATGATATTGAAACATAAGGGTTGACTTCATTGTGAGGATAGGAGCAACCTCGATGATGGAATTGACATATCATTAGCATTTGGCTCACAGTGTTCATCAAACATTGGATCAAACAATTTCTTTAAATCATCTTCTGATGGAGGTACATAAGGATTCGGTGAGGATTTGAAATGAGGAGTAGAACTGATAGGACTACTTGATGAAGGTTGAGATGCGGTCCGAACTTGTTTTTCCTGGAGCCATTGGACCGATTGCTCATCAAAGCGTAACGTGAATTGTTTCCATTATACTCTGGGTTCTTTTGTTGTAGATTCGGTATCCTTTTCTGTTTGGTGCATATCCTACAAAAACTCCAATGTCTGCTTTAGCTTTAAGTTTTCCTAAATCTTGGACCTCATTAGTTGGATAACACAATGCACCAAACACACGAAGGAATGAGAGATTAGGTTTTCTATTGTGGACAAGTTCATATGGAGTTTTTCCATAAGCAGTGTGAATTAGGGATCGATTTTGAGTGTAGCATGCAGTGCATGGGCTTTGCCCGAGAAACATTGGAACCTTTAAGTAAATCAGCATTGTTCTTGCGGCTTTCACAAGAGTTCGATTTCGTCTTTCAACTACACCGATTCGTTGAGGAGTTCGGGGAACACTTCTTTGATGACTGATTCCAACACTTTCATAAAACTCACTAAGTTGTTTATTAACAAAATCAGTTCCATTGTCTCTGTTATGATCTGACGTTTTGTTAAGTCGAACCTGGCTGTTTGATAAGTTTGATGATGATATCCGAATTTCATCCTTGTCCTTAAGAACTTAGTCCAGGTGAATCGAGAGTAATCATCAACCACAACTAACACATATTTCTTCCCAAAGATATTCTGCACTCTCATGGGTCCACATAAATCCATATGAATTGTATGAAGAACTTCTGTAACTGAGTTTCTATATATATAAAAGATAAAAATACAAAAACATTTTCCCTTTTCTGTTTATATTATAAAATCCAAAACCAAAAATATTCTCCTTACCTTACTATTCATAATTCTGTGAGTGGTGACCCCACTCCAATTTCTCATCCAGTCATTTCCCCATGAACCATTTAATTCGGGGCCGAGTCAAGCTAGCGACTCGGTTATCAAAACAAAAGAGCTTCCTCATGAACCAATTAATTCGGGGTCGAGTCAAGCTAGCGACTCGGTAATCAAAAACAAGTAGTGCAACATGGGTTTTCACCCCTGTTTTCTGTCTTTTTACCCCTTTCTACCACCTTAGTGTGGGGGAGATGCCCCACATGTTGTATAGAGATCTAAAAAATGAATGAAAATTGTAAATATTAAAAAGAGAATAATTGTTGTGTTTCTACACTTAGCTAGTAATGTTATCTTTTTACGTTCAAGGATTCGGCATAATAGCTGGGACTTTGAATATTGAGGACAATATTCATTTCTAAGTGTGGGGGGGGAAATTATGGCGAATTTGATCATAAATGTACCCTTTTAGTCCCTTTTTCCCCCAAAATGGCCAAATTTTTAAATTTTTTTAGTGGAAGTACTATGTACTAAACACAACAAATGGTAATCAGTCCACAATGTCTAACACACATAAGGATTGGCTAATCCAGGAGCAAACGGCTCTTGGTAAAGATATCTCAAATCCGTTGGATCTTTGCAATTTACCCAAAATTGTATGGTGTTCAGCTCACCATATCTTTAATTAGTGAAGAGTTGGCTAGCCCGCAAGTTTATGGCTTGTGGTAAAGGCATTTGGAAAACCATAATTGGTAATCAACTCACCAAATATAATATTGATAATTTATCTAAGAGTTGGCTAGTCCAGAAGCAAACGGCTTCGGTAAAGACTAATCAAATCCGTTGAAAGCTGGTGATTTGCTCAAAATCACTTGGTTATCATTGTACCAAGGTTCTTACTTGAACTGAAACATTTTGGCTACTCTTAAGTGATGGCTTTTGGTAAATAGTTCTTTAAAATCCATTAAAACTTCATAAATATTGCTAGGGACTAGCAATAGTTTAGTGTGGGGATTTGATATGTGTCTAAATACACATATATTTTACATTGTTTAAACCCACAAAATGCCAAAAACACACAAATGACTTTATAAATGTTACAAATATCATGAAAATGTGTTTTATGTGAATCAGGTACAAAAAGAGTTGAAACAGTTTGATTCTGCTGATAATGATGGTTTCTGCTGAAGCCTATTGTGATTCTGTTGAATCAATGGTTTCTACCGAAGATATAATGCTGATGGTTTTCTGAAGGCATACGTTCAGCAGATACTTCCACTAAAATATCGGTCCCTAAATAATATCTGGTCAAAACCACTCTCCACCTTGCCTGGTTTTGCCACTGCTACCACCTTTTTATCCACCATCCTTTCACCTATACCAGCCCACAATCAATAAATGCATTCTCACCACAAACACTTCACCTCACCTCACATACCCCTGTTTTGCTATCAACTCTACCACTTGACCTCTAAACCCACCAAACATGTCCCTCCACCTCTACAAGTGAACAAGAAGCATTAATTGTTGCAGAACTGCCTCAATCTACTAGTATTACTTTTGGCGCAAAAAGTGAATTCAAAGGCTAGGATCATCTCTGCTCAATCAATGGTCAAAAATTAAAGTGGGATTTTACGAGGAAGATGGTGGGAACTCAAATGACTATAAATATCAGAGGAGAGGCAAGAGAAGAAGTTACTTTTGGGCTAGCCATTGGTCGTGTAGTATAGAATTTAAATGCTTTCTTTAGATTAAATACCTTTGGATTAGCCTAGGTCACGTAGTTAATTTAGTTTACTGCTTTCTTTAATTTCAAGTCATTTTATTGCTTTCAATGTTGTATTTTCATCAAATTAGTGTAATGGAACATCCTTATCAGTTTAATTTCAAGTATCATTTCAGTTTTAAGTTCTTGCTTAAATTACCTTTAAAATTCATGTTCTTTAAATTCTTGTTAAGTAGTTGTTTAAAGGACTCAATAAGCTCACATAAGCTCCTGACAAAGCTTTAAATCTTTTAGAGACTTTAAAACAAGTTTAGTCTTTAAAATTCAGAAAGTACTAAAAAAAATCAAGAAAAACAATGAAAAACCAAAAATAATGAAGTGATCTTGGTGAAACTGCATGGAGCAAGGTTAATTGTGGATTGCCTTGGGTTTAGAAGCTTTTTGGAAAGCCTTAGGATGTGTTCTGTGACCATGGTTCTCATTTTCAGCTTGGATTCACTTGTAAGCTCATTTTTACCATTTTTGCATTTTACTGTTTCCATATTTTAGATGCTATAATTTTCATATTTCTATGTTTCTTTGTTGTTTGTTAGTCATAATATGTCTTAATATTAGGTTGTTATGTTTTGGATTTGATTATGGTTTGATTTGGCATTTGGACTGTCAATATGCTAGTTTTTGACAATCCTAGGTTTGAACATTTGTGACTACTTGTTTATGCTCAAAAGGGTCTGATTTGACACATTGTGACTCCTGGATTTGATGAAATTGGTTTACATAGTCTTATGCTTTGAAAAACCTCAAAACAGTCCATTTAAAGGTTGTTTGGATTTGATAATGAAACTGTGTTTAGGGATGTGTTTGTGATTGCTCTTGTTTGATGTACTCTCTATATGGCCTAAGTAGCTCAGTGAAATACTAACCAAATGGTGTAGCATGGTAGAAAGTCAATTTGACACTTGACAATCTCATTATGAGCAACTGTGAGGTTGTTAGATCCTAGAATCTTGCATACCTGTTTAAATTTTGTTTATCTTTGTTTCTTTCATGTTCTTATAGCTTATTATAACTTAATTAATCAGTAGTTTAAGTTCTTAATTCATATTAGTCAACTTATGTGTTTTAAGTAAAAGTCAAATTTCTAGTTTTCATGTTTTTGATTTAATTGTTTATTTTCCTGTGTCTTTGTTACTTAATTTCATAACCTGTGCTTTTAGGATGTTTTAGTTTTGTTGCTAATCTTGCTTATTCTATTTTTGTTAATTTTTATATGTCATGTTTAACTGCTTATTTTATAGCTTTTTATAGTTTGTTTTTGCCCTGTGCACAAGTTTAGCTGTTAAGTTCATAAGCTTGTAGAAGCTTTATGACTTAGCCCTAGCTTGTGCCAAATTGATCTTTGTGTTTGCCCTTATGGCCTTTTTATTATGTGTATGCTTGTTTTTCAGTTTGTAGCTTATTAGATAGCTTAATCACTTTCAACCTTTTTTGTCCTCCCACTACCGCCAAGAAGCAAACTGTGTAGTGAAGTTGTTTTCCTAAGCTCATGAAAAGTTCCTCATTGAGCTTGAGCTTGTGATTTTTGGCCTTATGTGAGGCTAATCTATCATACTTAGTGTTTCAGTGCTTGTTGAGCTCTCATGAGCTAATTTGATAAGTTTAATTTGAGCTTGTTGTTTGCCCATTCTCAACAATTTCTGAAGTACTCGAACTTACACCATTACCTACAGCTCTAAAAAGCTCATTAGTGATCTAGAGCTTGTGTGTTTTAGCTTTATGTGAAGCTTATCCACCCAACTTTTTGATCCAGCTCTTAATTTTCCCATTGTAGCCTATTTACTAGGGCTGCAAGTAGCTATATTATCGCCAGCATCTGCAATGATTCAGCAGTATTCTGGATTCTGCTGAATTGCTTATTAGCTTATTACAAGCTTATTTGATGAAATCCATTATACCAGTTTGTGCATACTTGTTTATATTACTTGTAAATATATTATTTTTCCTTTTATTTTCCTGTGTGAGCTTATACAGGCTTATTCAAGCCTTCACTCCATCCAAGTTAAGCCCAAAAAGCTTAACTGTCTAAACCTTAAGCTCACACTCACCATGTCCATTTTCTTGTTTATATTGATCCATTGGACTTGTGTATATCTTATTTTACCTTTTGTTTCCTGTATAAAGCTTTTTCCAAGCTTATTTCAAGCTTAACTCCACTATGAATCCAAAAGCTTAACTGTTGATTCATAAGCTCACAATGCTTATTTTAGGTTTGTAAGTATTTGTTTTCATTAAACATGTATAATATCAATACATTTTCAAATAATTATTTTATAATATTTTAGATTTTTCAGATTCTTTATTTCATTTATTTAAGTTAAAATTAGATTTTCTTATTATTTAATTCATTATTAAATACATTTAATTCTTTTTTAATTTATATTAATTAATTTAATAGTGTAAAAATTTATCTTTTACGTTTTTAGGTTTCTGATTGCACGTTTTTAACGACATAGCTGTGACAGAGCTATCACTATTCACATTCCTAGTGTTAGTCAATCAGATTCATGTTTTTGTATATTCAATATCATTTCAGCACATCATAAGTCGTTGTACTACAGTTTACACACCTCTGGGACTTAACGACCCGAGGATATAATTCTATACTCCCATGGATTTTAATTGTCTTTGGTCCTAGATTAGTTTGACTATTATGGTTGACCATTCACAAGTGGTTGACTAATATAAAGATGACTGGTTCGGGACCAATCAAATTTTGGCGCCAATGGGGCCGGGAGGTGTGTGCTGTAACGTACTTGTGTTTTGTTGAAATATCTATCCCTTGTATATATATTATATATCATATCATATTTCATTTCCAAAAACAATATAAAACACAAAAATATTTTTCTTTTCTTTCTATATATATAAAAGATAAAAATACAAAAACATTTTCCCTTTTCTGTTTATATTATAAAATCCAAAACCAAAAATATTCTCCTTACCTTACTATTCATAATTCTGTGAGTGATGACCCCACTCCAATTTCTCATCCAGTCATTTCCCATGAACCAACGACCCGAGTAAGCTAGCGACTCGGTTATCAAAAACAGTAGCTTCCTCATGAACAATTTAATTCGGGGTCGAGTCAAGCTAGCGACTCGGTAATCAAAAACAAGTAGTGCAACATGGGTTTTCACCCCTGTTTTCTATCTTCTTACCCCTTTCTACCACCTTAGTGTGGGGGAGATGCCCCACATGTTGTATATAGATCTAAAAATGAAATGTGAAAATTGTAAATAGTTAAAATAATAAGTTGTGTTTCTACACTTAGCTAGTAATGTTATCTTTTTACGTTCAGGATTCGGCATAATAGCCGGGACTTTGAATATTGAGGACGATATTCATTTCTAAGTGTGGGGGGAAATTCTGGCGAATTTGATCATAAATGTACCCTTTTAGTCCCTTTTTCCCCCAAAATGGCCAAATTAAAAATTTTTTTTTAGTGGAAGTACTATGTACTAAACACAACAAATGGTAATCAGTCCACCATGTCTAACACACATAAGGATTGGCTAATCCAGGAGCAAACGGCTCTTGGTAAAGATATCTCAAATCCGTTGACGGCTTGCAATTTGCCCAAAATTGTATGGTGTTCAGCTCACCATATCTTTAATTAGTGAAGAGTTGGCTAGCCCCGAAGTTTATGCTTGTGTAAAGGCAATGAAAACCATAATTGGTAATCAACTCACCAAAGATAATATTAATAATTTATCTAAGAGTTGGCTACCCAGAAGCAAACGGCTTCTAGTAAAGACTAATCAAATCCGTTGAAAGCTGGTGATTTGCTCAAAATCACTTGGTTATCATTGTACCAAGGTTCTTACTTGAACTGAAACATTTTGGCTACTCCGAAGTGATGGCTTTGGTAAAGAGTTCTTTAAAATCCATTAAAACTTCATAAATATTGCTAGGGACTAGCAATAGTTTAGTGTGGGGATTTGATATGTGTCTAAATACATATTTTACATTGTTTAACCCACAAAAACGACCAAAAACACACAAATGACTTTATAAATGTTACAAATATCATGAAAATGTGTTTTATGTGAATCAGGTACAAAAAGAGTTGAAACAGTTTGATTCTGCTGATAATGATGGTTTCTGCTGAAGCTATTGTGATTCTCAATAATCAATGGTTCTCCGAAGATATAATGTGCTGATGGTTTCTGCTGAAGGCATACGTTTCAGCAGATACTTCCACTAAAATATCTGGTCCCTAAATAATATCTGGTCAAAACCACTCCTCCACTTGCCGTTTTTGCCACTGCTACCACCTTTTTATCCACCATCCTTTCACCTATACCAGCCCACAATCAATAAATGCATTCTCACCACAAACACTTCACCTCACCTCACATACCCCTGTTGCTATCAACTCTACCACTTGACCTCTAAACCCACCAAACATGTCCCCTCCACCTCTACAAGTGAACAAGAAGCATTAATTGTTGCAGAACTGCCTCAATCTACTAGTATTACTTTTGGCGCCAAAAGTGAATTCAAAGGCTAGGATCATCTCTGCTCAATCAATGGTAAAAATTAAAGGATTTTACGAGGAAGATGGTGGGAACTCAAATGACTATAAATATCAGAGGAGAGGTAAGAGAAGTTAGTTACTAAGCCATTGGTCGTGTAGTATAGAATTTAAATGCTTTCTTTAGATTAAATACCTTTGGATTAGCCTAGGTCACGTAGTTAATTTAGTTTACTGCTTTCTTTAATTTCAAGTCATTTTATTGCTTTCAATGTTGTATTTTCATCAAATTAGTGTAATGGAACATCCTTATCAGTTTAATTTCAAGTATCATTTCAGTTTTAAGTTCTTGCTTAAATTACCTTTAAAATTCATGTTCTTTAAATTCTTGTTAAGTAGTTGTTTAAAGGACTCAATAAGCTCACATAAGCTCCTGACAAAGCTTTAAAGCTTTTAGAGACCTTAAAACAAGTTTAGTCTTTAAAATTTAGAAAAGTACTAAAAATCAAGAAAAACAATGAAAAACCAAAAATAATGAAGTGATCTTGGTGAAACTGCATGGAGCAAGGTTAATTGTGGATTGCCTTGGGTTTAGAAGCTTTGTGAAAAGCCTTAGGATGTGTTCTGTGACCATGGTTCTCATTTTCAGCTTGGATTCACTTGTAAGCTCATTTTACCATTTTGCATTTATCTGTTTCCATATTTTAGATGCTATAATTTTCATATTTCTATGTTTCTTTGTTGTTTGTTAGTCATAATATGTCTTAATATTAGGTTGTTATGTTTTGGATTTGATTATGGTTTGATTTGGCATTTGGACTGTCAATATGCTAGTTTTTGACAATCCTAGGTTTGAACATTTGTGACTACTTTTTTATGCTCAAAAGGGTCTGATTTGACACATTGTGACCCCTGGATTTGATGAAATTGGTTTACATAGTCTTATGCTTTGAAAAACCTCAAAACAGTCCATTTAAAGGTTGTTTGGATTTGATAATGAAACTGTGTTTGGGGATGTGTTTGGATTGCTCTGTTTGATGTACTCTCTATATGGCCTAAGTAGCTCAGTGAAATACTAACCAAATGGTGTAGCATGGTAGAAAGTCAATTTGACACTTGACAATCTCATTATGAGCACTGTGAGGTTGTTAGATCCTAGAATCTTGCATACTTGTTTAAATTTTGTTTATCTTTGTTTCTTTCAATTTCATAGCTTATTATAACTTAATTAATCATAGTTTAAGTTCTTAATTCATATTAGTCAATTATGTGTTTTTAAGTAAAAGTCAAATTCTAGTTTTCCCTTTTTGATTTAATTGTTTATTTTCCTGTGTCTTTGTTACTTAATTTTCATATAACCGTGCTTTTAGGATGTTTTAGTTTTGTTGCTAATCTTGCTTATTCTATTTTTGTTAATTTTTATATGTCATGTTTAATAGCTTATTTTATAGCTTTTTATAGTTTGTTTTTGCCCTGGTACAAGTTTAGTGTTAAGTTCATAAGCTTGCAGAAGCTTTATGACTTAGCC
Source organism: Chrysanthemum makinoi (assembly GCA_910596185.1). Classification (NCBI taxonomy): domain Eukaryota; kingdom Viridiplantae; phylum Streptophyta; class Magnoliopsida; order Asterales; family Asteraceae; genus Chrysanthemum; species Chrysanthemum makinoi. Next base: position 150,017,802 of record OU343225.1, read on the forward strand.
CTAGCTGTGCACTTGACTGCTTTGGTTGCCCTTATGGCCTTTTTATTATGTGTATGCTTGTTTTTCAATTTGTAGCTTATTAGATAGCTTAATCACTTTCAACCTTTTTTGTCCCATCTTTTACTCACTACAAGAAGCAAACTGTGTAGTGAAGTTGTTTTCCTAAGCTCATGAAAAGTTCCTCATTGAGCTTGAGCTTGTGATTTTGGCCTTATGTGAGGCTAATCTATCATACTTAGTGTTTCAGTGCTTGTTGAGCTCTCATGAGCTAATTTGATAAGTTAATTTAGAGCTTGTTGTTTGCCCATTCTCAACAGTTATCGAGTACTGAACTTACACCATTACCAACAATCTAAAAGCTCATTAGTGATTAGAGCTTGTGTGTTTTAGCTTTATGTGAAGCTTATCCACCCAACTTTTTGATCCAGCTCTTAATTTTCCCATTGTAGCCTATTTACTAGGGCTGCAAGTAGCTTATACTTATCAGCAGTATTTGCAATGATTCAGCAGATTCGATTCTCTGAATTGCTTATTAGCTTATTACAAGCTTATTTGATGAAATCCATTATACCAGTTTGTGCATACTTGTTTATATTACTTGTAAATATATTATTTTTCCTTTATTTTCCTGTGGTGAGCTTATACCGGCTTATTCAAGCCTTTAATCCATCCAAGTTAAGCCCAAAAAGCTTAACTGTCTAAACCTTAAGCTCACACTACCACAGTCCATTTTCTTGTTTATATTTATCCATTGGACTTGTGTTTATCTTATTTTACCTTTTGTTTCCTGTTTAAAGCTTTTTCCTAGCTTATTTCAAGCTTAAACTCCACTATGAAGCCAAAAGCTTAACTGTTGGATTCATAAGCTCACAATTTGCTTATTTTTAGGTTTGTAAGTATTTGTTTTCATTAAACATGTATAATATCAATACATTTTCAGTTTCAAATAATTATTTTATAATATTTTTATTTTTCAGATTCTTTATTTTATTTATTTAAGTTAATTTTAGATTTTCTTATTATTTAAATCATTATTAAATACATTTAATTCATTTTTAATTTATATTAATTAATTTAATAGTGTAAAAATTTATCTTTTACGTTTTTAGGTTTCTGATTGCAACGTTTAACGACATACCATGTATTGAGCTATCACTATTCACATTCTTGTTAGTCAATCAGACATGTTTTTTGTATATTCAATATCATTTCAGACACACAGTGTTGTACTACAATTACACACCTCGTGGGACTTAGAATCTAACGGATATATTCTATACTCCCATGGATTTTAATTGTCTTTGGTCCTAGATTATTTGACTATTATGGTGAACCATTCACAAGTGGTTGACTAATATAAAGATGATCGTTCTTTTCCCAATCGCATGTCAACAAAGATGATCCTTTTCATACTTTAGTCTAGGTAAACCTACAACTAAGTCCTTCTAGAAAGATCATTTACGGTGCCGAAGTTCAAGTGATTGAGACGACGATGCCATAACCATGACTTTGTTTTGAAGCCTTTGACAACAAGCAAATTGGAGAAGACTTCATCATATCTTCGATAGAGATGGTGTATAGATTTGAACCACGTTTTCCTCTTAAAAGTTCTTACCATCAAGTTCTAACAAACAAGTATGTTTTCTGAAGGCTACTTCTAGATCGTCACAGCAATTGATCGACAGAGAATAAGTTATGACCAAGACCTTCTACATAATATACCCTGGAGATAACACTATCACCGACAACATAATATCCATAACCCATAATTGCACCAAAATGATCGTTCCCGAATCTAACAGTCCCGATGAATTTACTCACGAAGTTCATGAGCCGCGACCGGTCTCCATCATATGCTTGGAAATGACTGAGTCCGTGTACCACGTAACATTTGAACGACCTGAGTTGAACACGCATAAGAATGGATAATTGGAAAATTGGGATCCCCATGCAAGAATGGGTTCCACTTGGTTAGTAATAGTGATTGGAACACCCACATCGGAGGTAGAAACAATGGACTCATTAGAAATAGATGCTAGTGTCCGTATTTGCCCTATTCAAAGTATGTTCACTTCTTAAGGGAATAGTTCTACCAAGAGGCATCCATTTTCTAGTGGGCATTGTTTTAGCAACTTAGGGCAAAAGTCATTAATCTTACGCCAAAAGGTATCCATTGATAACCTATATTACTAAATTTCCTTCCTGTGGGTTTCCAATGTTTTCTAACTTTCTTTCGCTTTTGCCTTTTAGCCTTCTTAGCTTGAATTTTAACATTAATTTTATCGTGGCATTTGACAGCATTAGACAAAACATTCACACCACATTCATGATTAGTAATGAAATCAAGTCATCATTACATGGGTTTGCGAATAGTAGCGAATTTGAATTAATTACAAGACGCTTATAGCTAATACTAGAATCAACACGATTCGCTTTATTCAACTCAAACTTAATATTCCTAGGGTGATCTTCTACTCTCTTCCAATGCACATTCTTAGCTTTCGAGGTCCTATCTTGCTTGGTATTGCCTGGAGGCTTTGACCCGCTTGCTTTAATGTCACGATTACTCCTGTAGAGGGAATTATGGGAACATTAGTTGGTTGATCTACTTTTGCATTCCTGAACTAGATGCAGGGATCTGAACTACTTGAAGGCACATTAGTGTTCACTTTCTTAAAACTGGGCATAGAATGGTTTGTATGCTTGGCACTAGGCATAGAACAGGCATCACAGCTTTTTCTTTCGCACCTAAGGATTTAGGACATGTTGCAATTAAACATTCTAGCAGCTCTTGAGATCGTTTGGCCAGAATGCAAGCAAACCTAATTTCTCTATCAAGAGGTTTATTAATGAAATCCTCTTCACCAATCTCACGGAGACATTCTAGACTATCCTTAAGGTGAGCACAATAGTTATGAAACACAAGTTCATTATTCCTAAGATGAGGAGGAATGTATTTAATAGTCACAAGATATTTGGGTCTGAGGATGACTTAGAAGCAATATTCTCATTAAAAACAAGTGGCAGTTTCCCTTTTTCCTGACTCCTCGAATTCTCAATTTCTTTTTGTAAAGACGTTATTTTTTCGTTGTTTTTGTCACGAGTGACTTTCATTGAATCATATAACTCTTTAAAGTGTCGTTTAACTTTTTCATTTTCTAGAAAACTCTCTTTTTCCTTTTGTAAAGCATTAACTAAGTTTTGAAGATGAAAAGTTTGAGAATACTGAGAATCTAAAGGAGGAGGCATTTGGGAGCCGACACATTGTTCTTTTCACCCTTTAATTGAGAGATTTGGGCTTTCAACTTTCTCGATCGTGTTACAATGAGCTTGAATTGTTCATCACGTTTGTTTATCCAAAAGCTGCATCAAACTCGAACATCCGAGGATGTCTTGATATTTGAGGTTTTAACATTTTCTTTAAGATGTTGATATTTTAGTTGTAAATTAAAATGTTCAACTTCTAGTTTAGAAAGATGTTTACCAAATTATCGTGATCATCCTGATCAATTTTCTCATTTAGTTATGAGTTTTGGTTTTCAAGCTCAATGACACGATCATGGGAAACTTTCAATGCAATAGATAATTCATGAAATTGAAGCAGTATTAGAGTGCAGTACAAGATAAAACACATCTTGAGCAACACATTCAAATCAAATTCTCATTTAAGATGTGCAAGTTCTTCCTCTCAACTTCATTATATTTGAGTTCCCGTTCATAATCATTTACCTCAACTATCATTGCATCAAATTCCTTTTCCATTTCTTTAATATATGAATTTATCCCTTTTTGAAGACTCTCAAATTGACCTTTTAATTGTTTAAAGAAAGGCATGACCTCAGTTAAATAACATTCTTTAGTTTGCTCAAAACCCTTCCCCCTCGTTATCCCGGTGTGTGCCTTTTCTTACAAGTTTTCTCAAAACAAACAAATATAAACAACATACATGTTGATTAAGGTCTTGCTATTAGTGGCAATAGTTCTAGGAACTAAGTGCATTGGTGTATTTGGAGGATACACAGTTGCTTGAGGCAATTTCCTACAAGGGGGGACTTTTCAACACAGTTTTGCATATCCATATCCTTTTTCCGAACACTTGTTCGGGTTAATAGAGTTTGAGGCTTAAACTTGTTTAAGGATATCCAATTTTCCTTAGTGTAATCATGGGGTTTGATCGTTATCTTGTTCTTTTTACACTCAGGATCTTCTAGCTTCTTATTCATTTTCTCCCTAGTGACTTCATCTAATTTCTTATCTTCCTCGTGCACTCACGAACTAGGTTTCTGCTAGGTTTAGGATTTCATTACCATCATAAAGTACCTTATTAGCGTTCTAGCCCTTTTAATTACCTCTGGATTTGGTTCCTCAACAAGGGGAATGCTATGCTTATCGCTTAAGACTCTATGCTTAGTGATCAAGTGAGTAGTCTGAATGGTATTTCCTTGTACGCATAAACTTTTCAAGCTTGTTCTGCAAAGTTTTTAGATTGGAAAAATCATTCAAAAGTTTTGATTCCTTAGCATTGAATTCTTGCTTAAGCATTTTAACATTTTCTTGAAGTTCTTGTTTTTGCTTAGCTGTTTTAGAAAGCTTTTCTTGTAAGGAGTTTAACTCTTGTTTTAATACTTCTTCTCTAAAATTACTTTTCTAATAATTGTACGCATTTGGTCATCCATTTCGCCACGGTGGTTAACTCAAACTTAGCACTGTTCATAAATAGCAACTTGTTCTTTATAGGCATTCACCGTAGATAACAGAATCATCAGGGGGCAAAGGTGTATTCATCAAAACCATAGTCATCATTGACTGCAGAAGATGCATCACTTGGTACAATCTCACTTTCACTTTGCTTCACATATTGATCATATGGGACAATATTATATTATGCATCTTCAATATCTGATTCATAAGTTTCAAGAGTATGTACTTTATTATGCATCTTTTGCTCATCAACATCATCATATAGTTTTAATACCTCAGAAATGATTTTGTCTTTGGATGGACCAACTTGTTGTGGTGGAGAGACCATAGGTGAGATGCTAGCCATGAAGATTGTTTGGGCAAGAGGTTCATCATCCACATCGAGTCAAATGCATCACAGCCTACTTGAAATGCATTTTGATGATTATGACCTATCTCCCTAATTGGTTGTTCATCAACATCAGATCATAGGTTCGGCATTTCCTCAGAAGAAACAACAACTCTTCTTCATCCAAAGCTGCTCCATTATCCTGAGCTTGCACAAGCAACATCTTATCTTTGAAGTACTCTCGATTTTGTGGGCTGGAGATGTGCGTTCCTAGCAATATGTCCCTCACCACCACAGCTTGTAGCATTTGATGGCTTTGCTTGTCCTTGATTCCCATTCCTTCCCCTCTTCTGATTTGCCACATATCCTCTATCAACTCCACATTCCTAACCTCTCCAACCATCCTTGTTCATATCGCCTTTCTTGAAGTGGTTGCACCATAACCTTTCCATCTCTCGACAACAGATGATTGTGTAGATTGGATGCGTTCGATCTCATTGTTAGTGTGAAGACTGTTGGTGTGTGGAGTAAGGGTCAAGTTTTGTTTAACCATAAGAGCCAGTTGATTGATGAAGTGTCCCATAACAAAGATCGATCATCTTGCTTGAACCTTGGATCAGGAATGAGTTTGTGATTACCATTACCCATGGGAATGACTTGATAGGCTTTGGTAGTAATACCAACATTGTTAGAGTAGGCGTTGAGTCATTTGACGAACTTGTTTCTCCTCGTTAGATTTGAACTGCTCAAGAATCCTTTTTTCAAACATAACATGTCTCTCATTCTGAAGAAGGAAGGCATATAGTTGCTCATAGTTTGTGTTCTTCAATCCTTTGGTTAGCTTCACAGAGGTGACAAACTTGTGCCATTCGATTCATGTTGTTCACAAACTTTGAGTTCAACTGAATGTTTGGCATAGTCATTATGATATTCCTCATGTCATTAACAAGCTTGTGGAATCTCACGTAGTACTCATAGATGCTCATCCGGTTTCATCTTAAAGTGCTCAAACTCATCATACAGTTGTGATTCTCTGTCTTCCTTGGTTAATTCGAACCCGAGAGAAGCATCTTGACATTATCCCAAACGCCTTGGCTTGTGTTGTTATTGATACTTGTAGATGTCTTTTGGAAGACCCCTGAGTATGATGTTTGAGGCCCGATATCAAGATCGAATCTCTTTTTCTCCTTATCATCGAGCTCATCATACGCTTTGGTCCTGTCCAATCCAAAGATCATGGTTCCATCTACGCAGTATCAATTATGTCTCTTGTAGTCCTAAGGTCCTTCATCAATGGATTTGAGAATGTTGACCCCATTTTCCTTTCCAAGACAAGTACATAACTGATTCGTTGAGCCCAAGAGTCGTGTCAGTCAGTCAAGCATGGGTGGACGAGTATCTGAACCAAATGCTTGAACATCCTCAAAGAATGGAGATGATTGATACGTTGGTAGACATGTTAACAGATTACACGGATTTTATAACTCTATGATTAAACCGAAAAGATTCTTTCACGGATTTTACTAAATCAAGAGAAACCGTATTACAAAAATGAATTCAACCAAGTCGCTAGGAGTTATTGAACCAAGTCGCTAAGCCCAAGTCGTTAGATACAAGTCGCTAAAGCACCAAGTCGCTACACAGTCAAGTCGCTAAAGAGCAACTTGCTAAGGTCCAAATCGCTAACACCAAGTCGCTAAGAATTATGAAAGCAAGTCGCTAAGCACAAAGTTGCTAGACACATTTAACTCGCTAAGATCCAAGTCACCAGTATCAAGTCGCTAACAATTTGCACTACAACTCGCTAACAATTCCTGAAGCAAGTCGCTAACCTCACCAAGTCGCTAGCCGTAGTGGAGAATCCATTAACTTGTACTATTTGTCGGCTTATCTCAATAGACAAGTCGCTAACAACTAACACTGTAACTCACTAACTTTTACTGAAGCAAGTCGCTACGATGAAAATCACAACGAGAACCAAGTCGCTAGCAAGAAAAACTTCAAAAACACACTTTTCAATCCAAAACAAGCTCAACCACAATGATTCAAGCTTACCAAATCAAAACCCAAGCACTTACAATGATTCTAAACACAAAAGTACACCCAAAATTCAAACTTTAACACTAGAAATGATCCAAATGATGCAAAACCACTAAACTTTTTCAAACTCAAAAACCATCTAAAACCACTAGAAATCCAAGAATATGTAAGAGAGATGATCAAAACATGGCTCTTGATACCAATTGTTAGATATTGGATTTCATAAACACACTAAACCAATGATCAAAGAGGCGTATAAGATGATGTTTTTAGAGAAAGAAAGAGTTAGAGGTTTGGGAACTTAGTGAGAGAAAGTAAAAGTATTATTATGAGCTCCAACTCTCTACCTTGGGAGGTAGAGAGTATTTATAGTTCTTACATAAATCGCCACCTACGGGCGTGGATCGCATACAAGGTAAAGACCCGTCCGTCCTCCACGTTGTTACTTAACTAAATACTACTTAACATTAAATAATCTACGACTACGAGCTTTCTAACGATTACATATACTTGAGGTGACCGACTTTTAATGACTGGATTTTCTAAATCCTAACAATTAGACATTCACACCACATTCAAGATTAGTACAGTAAAACCACGAATCATCATTACATGTTTGGCCAAAATTAGCGTAATTCGTGATTAATTACAAGACGCTTTAGAGCTAACACTAGAATCAACACGATTCGTTTTATTCAAATTCTCCTTAAGGTGATCTTCTACTCTCTTCCATCAACATTCCTAGCACGCGACGTCCTATCATTCTTGAAGTTGCTGAGGCTTTGACTCTCTTGCTTTGGTGTCACTTCTTACCTCAGAGAGGAATTGGAACATTAGTTGGTTTTGCTACTTTTTGCATTTCTCAAATAGAAGTGCAAGGGATCTGAACTACATGAAGGCACATTGAAATTCACTTTCTTAATGCTGGGCATCGAATGGTTTGTATACTAAGCACTAGGCATGGAACAAGGCATCACAAATTTTATTCTTCGCACCTAAGGATTTAGGACATGTTGCTATTAAACATTCTAACATCTCTGAGATCGTTGGTGAATGCAAGCAAACCTAATATCACTATCAAGTGGCTTGTTTATGAAGTCTTCTTCAACAATCTCACGAAGACATTCAAGACTATCCTAAGAGCGCAAGATAATTATGAAATGCAAGTTCATATTCTAAGATGAAGAGGAATATATTTGATAACACAAAGATATTTGCAAATACAGATGACTTTGATGCAACATTCTCATTAAAGACAAGTGGCATTTCCCTTTTTCCTGACTCTTCAGATTCTCAATTTCCTTTTGTAAAGATGTTATTTTTTCGTTGTTCTTGTCACAAGTGACTTTCATTGAATCATATAACTCTTTAAAGTGTTGTTTGACCTTTTTCATTTTCTTCTAGAAACTCTCATTTTCCTTTTGTAAAACATTAATCAAGTTTTGAAGATGAAACGACTGAGAACTCTGAGAATCTAAAGGAGGAGGCATTTGGAGCTTGTCATTGTTTTCACCCTTTAATTGGAAATTTGGGTTCTCAATTTCTGATCGTGTTACAATGAGCTCAATCTGTTCATCACGCTTGCTAATTTCAAAATCTGATCAAATTCAGAGCATCCAAGGATGTCAAGATTTTTGAGGTTTTAACATTTTCTTTTAGATGTTGATATTTTAATTGCAAAGCAAGGTGCTCAACTTCCAATTTAGAAAACTGTTTCACCATATTATCATGATCATCCTGTTCAACTTATCATGCAGTTTAGAGTTAGTTTTTTCAAGCTCAATGACACGATCATGGGAGACTTTCAGAGCAAAGATAATTCATAAAATTGAAAAGCATTAATGGAACAATTCGTAGCAGTGTAAAACACATCTTGAGTAATACATTCGAAAATAAGATTCTCATTCAAGGTATGCAAGTTCTTCCTCTCAATCTCATTATATTTTAATTCTCGCTCATAGTCACTAACCTCAACTATCATTGCATCAAATTCCTTTTCTATTTCTTTAATATCTAAATCCATCCCCTTTTTAAGACTCTCAAATTGACTTTTTAATTGTTTAAAAAAGGCATGACCTCAGTTAAATAGCATTCTTTAGTTTGCTCAAAACCCTTTCCCTTCAGTTATCCCAAGTGGTGTGATTCTTTTCTTGAAGTTTTCTCAAAATCAACAAATAATTGAAAATTACATATTGGCTGATTAAGGTCTTGCTTTAGTGGAATTGATCTAGGAACTAAATGCATTGGGGTATTGGGGGATACACAAAGGGCAGAAGCATTCTCCTACATGGGGATTCTTTTCAACAAACTCATGCTTTTTTTTCATGTCCATATCCTTTTTCCAAAACACTTGTTCAGGGGTCATAGATTTGAGGTCTAAACTTGTTTAAGGATATCCAATTTTCCTAGTAATCATGGGGTTTTATCGTTATCTTATTCATTTTACACTCAGGATCTTCTAGCTTTTTATTCATTTTCTCCCTAGTGACTTCATCTGATTTCTTATCTTCCTCGGTGCACTCAACGCAACTAGGTTTCTGCCTAGGCTTAAGGATTTCATTACCATCATAAATTACCTTATTAGCAGCTCTAGCCTTTTTAATGACCTCTGGATTTGGTTCCTCAACAAGGGAATGCTATGCTTATCGCTTAAGACTCTATGCTTAGTGATCATGAGCGTCTGAATGGTATTCCTTGTACGCACAACTTATTTTCAAGCTTGTTTTCAAAGTTTTAGATTGGAAAAATCATTCAAAAGTTTTGATTTAGCATTGAATTCTTGCTTAAGCATTTTAACATTTTCTTGAAGTTCTTGTTTTTGCTTAGCGCTTTAGAAAGCTTTTCTTGTAAGGAGTTTAACTCTTGTTTTATTTCTTCTAAAATTACTTTTTCTAATAATTTGCAATATTTGGTCATCCATTTCCTCGCCACGTGGTTAACTCAAACTTAGCACGTTGTTCATAAATAGAAACTTGTTCTTTATAGGCATTTAGTTCAGAGGTAATGGAATCATCAGGCACATGCAGTGTATTCATCAAATACATAATCATCATTGACTACAGAAGATACATTACTTGGTACAATCTCACTTTCACTTTGCTTCACATATTGATCATATGGGACAATATTATATTAGCCTCATCATCAATATCTGATTCATAAGTTTCAAGAGATTGTACTTTATTATGCATCTTTTGCTCATCAACATCATCATATAGTTTTAATACCTACAAATGATTGAATCTTTGGATGGGTCACCTGTTGTGGTGAAGAGACCGTTTGAGAGACCATAGGTGAGATGCTAGCCATGAAGATTGTTTGGGCAGGAGGTTCATCATCGACATCAGAGTCAAATGCATCACAATCAGCTACTTGAAAGGCATTTTGATGATTATGACCTATCTCCTGAATTGGCTGTTCATCAACATCGAGATCATAGGTTTGGCATTTTCCTCAAGTAGAAACAACAACTCATCTTCATCCAAAGTCGCCCATTATCCGAAGCTTGCACAAGCAACATCTTGTCTCTCAAGTATTCTGCATTCTGTGGACGTTGGAGATGTAGCCTTCTAGCAATATGTCCTCACCACCACAGCTTGTATCACTTAATTGGCTTGCTTGACCTTGATTCCTATTCCTTCCCCTATTCTGATTTACCACATATCCTCTACCAACTCCTCCTCTTCCCTCGTTCATACCGCCTTTCTTGAACTGGTTGCACCATAACCTTCCCATCTCTGACAGTTGCTTGATTGTGTGGATTGGATGATGTTCTTCGGTTATTGTTGGTGTGTGGAAGAGAGTTCATGTTTTGACTGACCATGCAGTTGATTGATGAAGTTTTCATGAATGTGTTTGGGTCCGAGGCTTATATGTTGGATCGGGATGAGTTGTAATTACCATTATCCATGGGTATGACTTGAGAAGCTTTGGTAGTAATACCAACATTTGTGTAAAAGGGCTTTTAGTCATTTGAGGAACTTTTTGTCTCCTGGTTGGTTTTGAACTGTTCTAGAATGTTTCTCAAACATAGCATGTCTCTCATTACGGAGAAGGAAGGCATACAGTTGCTCATAGTTGGTGTTCTTCAATCCTTTGGTTAGCTTCACGAAGGTGACAAACTTGTGCCATTCGGGATTCATGTTGTTCACAAACTTTGAGTTCAATGAATGTTTGGCATAGTCATTCTGATGTTCCTCATGTCATTAACAAGCTTGTGGAATCTCACGTATATTCATAGATACTCTCTCGTTTCATCTTGAAGTGCTCAAATTCATCATACAAATGCATCTTCCTTAGTTAATCAGAACTGAGAAGCATCTTGACATTATCCCAAACAGCCTTGGCTTCAGTGTTGTGATCGATTAGCTTGTAGATGTCTTTGGAAGACCCGAAGTATGATGTTGAAGCCCCGATATCGAGATCGAATCTTTTTTCTCCTTATCACTGAGCTCATCATACATCTTTGGTCTGTCCATTCCAAAGATCATTGTTCCATCTGCTGCAGTGTTAATTATGTCTCTTGTAGTCTCAATCTGATACGGTCCTTCATAAATAGATTTGAGAATGTTGACCCCATTTTCCTTTCCAAGATAGTACAATCTGATTCGTTGAGCCCAAGAGTCGTAGTCAGTTCTGTCAAGCATGGGTGGACGAGTATCTGAACCGGCTGCTTGAACATCCTCAACAACAGTGGAGATGATTGTAGGTACGTTGGTAGACATGTTTACAGATACCCGGATTTTATAACTCAATGATTAAACCGAAATAGATTCTTTCACGTGATTTTACTAAATCAAGAGAAAACCGTATTACAAACAAAAGATCAACCAAGTCGCTAAGAATTCTTGAACCAAGTCGCTAAGTAGCAACTCGCTAAGATCTCAATTTCCTGTGAACCAAGTCGCTAAGACCCAAGTCGCTGGATACAAGTCGCTAAAGCACCAAATCGCTACATAGTCAAGTCGCTAAAGAGCAACTCGCTAAGGTCCAAGTCGCTAACACCAAGTCGCTAAGAATACTAAGTACAAGTCGCTAACAAAATTGAAAGCAAGTCGCTAACTTCACCAAGTCTCTAGCCGTAGTGGAGAATCCACTAATTTGTACTGTTTGTCGGCTTGTCTCAACAGACAAGTCGCTAGGACCAAATCGCTAACAATTAACACTACAACTCGCTACCTTTACCAAGCAAGTCGCTATGATGAAAAACACAGCGAGAACTAAGTCGCTAGCAAGAAAAAACTTCAAAAACACACTTTTCAATCCAAAACAAGCTCAACCACAGTGATTCAAGCTTACCAAATCAAAACCCAAGCACTTACAATGGTTCTAAACACAAAAGTACACCCAAAATTCAAACTTTAACACTAGAAATGATCCAAATGATGCAAAAAACCACTAAACCTTTTCAAACTCAAAAACCATCAAAACATGGCTCTTGATACCATTTGTAACATATTAGATTTCACAAACACATCAAACCATAAACACAAATAGGCGTATAAGATGAGGTTTTAAAGAGAGAAAGAGTTAGAGGTTTGGGAACTTAGTGAGAGAAAGTAAAAGTATTATTATGAGCTCCAACTCTCTACCTTGGGAGGTAGAGAGTATTTATAGTCTTACACAAATCGCCACGTACGGGCTGTGGATCAGGGATACAGTGGGTAAAGACCCGTCGTCCTCCACGGTTACTTAACTAAATACTATTTAACATTAATTAATCTACGACTACGAGCTTTCTAACGATTACATATACTTGAGGTGATCGACTCTTTAATGATTGGATTTACTAAATCCTAACAATAAATATGGTGTTTCTATAACTACGATGTTTGGACCACACCACATGTTCTTGCTAAATTCTTATATCGCTGCTACGCTCATTGGTTTAATCCCGAATCTTGTTATTAATGAAACTGACAATTGCTTTTAAACTATTTGGTTATCCTCATACGGGATCTAATTTAAGAAAATTTTTACATGACACTTTAATTGAATATAACTTAGATGATAAAGTTTTTACGATTTCACTAGATAATTCATCTAATAATACTAGAGCTATGGAATTGTTAAAATTACATATAAAACCCATTTTAGATGGTGCTCTTTTTCATTCCCGTGTGTGTTGCTCATGTTATAAATTTATCCGTGCAAGAGGCATTAAAAATATGTGAGAGTTTACGTTTGAGATAACAACTATATATAGTGCGAGCAATGAATGACAAATGAACTATAAACGTTTTCGTAAACAATGTGGTGAAGCACCCCTAGGACCGGCCTTTGATAATAATACTAGGTGGAATTTTACTTGCATTATGTTTGAAAATATATTACGACAACATAATACTTTACATGCTTTTAATGAATTACTTGTTGAAAACAACCGTTCCACTTCGATAGATGACCAAGATTGGGATCGACTAAATGCTTTAAATATTTTTTTACAAGTTTTTAAAGAGGCAACAACTATAGTATCGGGTGTTTATTACCCAACTAGCCCATTAGTTTTAAATCAAATTTATGCTATGACGGAAAAATTAGACGAATTAAAAGACTCACCTACTCAAATGTTTAGAAAAATGGTTAAAGTTATAAAAAAGAAATTTATAAAATATTTTGCTAGTTTACCTTTGGTTTTTACTTGTTTCGCCGCACTTAATCCATGTTTAAATGTTGGAGGCATAGAAATTTTAATAAGAAGAATAATGGAAAATTTAGACTTATCCTTTGGGTTAGACGTTGAAGATCCCAACTATATAGAATCTCAAAATTTTAAATTTAATGATTGTTTTAAAAAAATTATTTGAATTTTATGCAACAAAATATGGTCAACAACCAAACCCAATTCTCGACCCAATGCGCCGGTCTCTCGAATGACAAGGACATAACATAAACCTTTATAATCCTTTACGTGAAGACGCTACAAAGCGTCAACGATCATCGGCCCCAACAAGCGAGTTGGGACAATATATGACTACAAACTTTTTAACAACTTTAAGTCCCGAAGAGTTTGCAAACTTTGACATTTTGGCCATGGAAAGAAAGGGAATCCAATTTCCAATTTTATCCGCTATGGCTCAGGACTTATTAGCGTCCAAGCCTTCAGAAATTTTCCGAATCGGCTTTTCTCATAGTGTAATTATATCGAAAACGGACAAAACTAATCTAATCCGTGGAAGTATGTGTATGTTTGAAAGATTATATGGACGGAGTAGATAGGGTACAACATGTAAGATCGTTGGAAGGTTCGATTGAAGAAGTTGAAGAAACTGTAGCAATTGAAGAAGATGAAATAAGGATATCACCTCCGACTACCGAATTAGATGAAGGTGAATTTGAAGCATTTGATGTTGAAGAGTTAGTGTAAAAGTTGGGAGGATTTTAATTTCTTGAGTATACACGTGATAATTCGCTCGATATACTTGAGTACACTAATATGTTTTGGTATGGCCATGCCGAAGCTCAAAATGTATTAGTATTTATATATTTTTAGTTGTATAATTGTATTGTTTAAATAAAACTTATGATTGTATTCGAAATGTATTAGTATTTTATAGTTTTAGTTGTATAATTGTATTGTTTAAATAAAAGTTATGATTGTATTCGAAATGTATTAGTATATTAAATGTTTTAAATTCCGAAAAAAACCGAACCGGTAAAATACCGATAAAAAAACGGATCCAAACATTTAAAACCGAACCTGTAAAAAACCGATAAAAAACCGATTCCGAACATTTAAAACCGAAAAAAACCGATTTCGAACTTTTAAAACCGAAAGAAACCGATTCCGGAAAAACCGAAAAACGGAATCTGCTGGAAAAACCAAATTTTTAAAAACCGATTTTCCAAAAACCGAGATCCGGTAAAAACCGGTTTTTGTGCACCTCTAGTTTAACCTATTTGTTGTTCTTCCTAAGTTTACTGTCTCTGGGCTTATTACCATTTGGGCTTACTTAAGCCCGAGTACGTTACCGTCACAGGCCTTGTATTTATCGCCATGCAAACTTGCAAAGTGTTGATACAATCATACAACGACTGAACCACTAGATATAAAAAAAAAGTTTAAAACTGCTCTATGCCTCTATATAATGAAATCTAAATGGAATATGTAAAAACTATTAGAAAAGGATTGTAAGTATTTGAACATAGTCAATGCGTCGGCCTGTTTTATAGATATAGAGATAATTATCTAAAAAAGTAAATAACTTGTCAATTTTACGATTTGTTTGTCATCAACTTTCTTTTTGCTATTATAGAAAAATGATTCTTAGGCCTAATTAGCAAGCCTATTAGTATGCCTAATGATTTGATTGGTGGATTTGAATAAGTGATTGGTGGAAATTTTGAGAGAGAAAATGTACAATACAATTGTACAAGTAATTTATGCATTAGACATGTATTTAGGCATTGATTGTAGGCCTAAATAACATTACTCTGCTATTATATACCCAACCTTTTATTGTGTGTATATTGTGACTAAGTTACATTGTTACCTCTATGTTTTTATATCACGCTATTAACATCGAAGAGTAAAATGTTCATTTTATATTAAAAAATACGCACAAGAGTCAAAATTCAAACTTTTAGTATATAATATGGTTAAGTCTATATAATAATATAAGATGCTTTTCAAAATGTACAAATGTACAATTATCATACGTGAACTTTAAATGCTAATATCGTATACGTACTTTAAAAATTCGTCTCGATATCATACCTTAGTACTTTCAGAAATACTAGTATAGTATAATGAATAACTTAAGTGAATGCCACCAAGTACTGACGCTTCTTGCCGTTAAAAAAAAAGTGCTACTGCTTCTTCATTCTACTATATATGTTTCACTGTATGTGAATTAATATATTAAAAGCAGACGAACATTACACACAACCATTATAATATCCAAGAGAATTTGGCTAATCCACCACCAACATAAACATATTTTCCTATATATATAGAATCCCTTTTTAGTTACGTATATAGAATCCCTTATTTATTTTTCATTTTACCAAGACAACTAATCTTTATCTTTACTACAAGTCAATATTAGAAAAATGAAAAAGTGAAATAGTGGAAAGTGCATAACATGGGCGAAATTCTTTTTTTTTTTTGCAACTATTCTTGCATGTTAATTTTGCATGGAAAGTATTTATTTTGATTTCAATGTGTTTGTTGCATGGTATCTTTGCATGATAGCTATTCAATTTTGACTTCAATGTATTTCTATTTTCCACAGCCTTTCATTGTTTCATGGGCGGGAAAATTGTTTTTTCAACAAGTTTGTATTTCACAACAGGAAGGAAACAGAAATAATGGATATGCAAAATCAAAAGAATATTGATGATGTCTTGAGGTTAGTAATCGATTTCTTTTTTATGATCTCGAAGTTACGAAACATTTACCATGTAATCGTATATCGATTGTCGCACTGTGAAATCACTAGCCGCTGTACCTGCATTTAGTCAATAAAAATGAACAAAAATGAGTCTTTTTCAAGTAATCAATATAGAAAATTACCAAATAAAGAGTTCATAAATGTCTAGCTAGCTTGACCATGTGTAGAGCATTTTCTTTTTGATCATTAGGTTGTCGAATTAACAATTTTATAACATTAAGTGTTAACACAGTTTCCACATATAATGGCCTACACTTAAACAACAAAGGAATATGGCAGTAATATATGGTTGTTTGCTTCCACAAGCTCAATGGCCAAAAGTAAGTCAGAATTTCTTCATCGATTTTGGTACAACGTTTCACCTACAAAAAGGGGACATAGATGGAGTAAGAGCACATACAAAGCTAACGCTATAACGGCGTTTTGGCTCAAATTAACGGCGTTATGCCGTTATTACCCTTGGACCTCCGGCGTTATTTCGGCGTATCCTTCCCAAGTAACCCCTTAACCATGCTATTATTTTTTTTTTTTTTTTTCTTCATTTATGCCCCTAAAAGGGGTTGTTTTTGAAATTGTGGGAATGTTATTGACAAGTGTTGTTATGTTTTGGGGATGTAATGTTAAATGTTAAAGTTGATGCTACTGGCGTAACGACAAGTGTTATTTGGTGTTATTGTAGAATGCTCAAGATTCTAAGATTTTATGTTGTGTTTTTTTAGTTCAAGTGGAAATATAAAAATTCGAGAGTAAATACTAAACCTTTGACTTTTTCTCATATCAAGATTTAATTATTGTGCATAAAATGTTAACCAAATGTTCTATTATTGGTTACATATTTTAGATTAAAGCTTTGCTTTTTGTTTTAGGTATAACGGAGTGGGCATCGGGGTTCTCGCGAACACGGCAACAATGCCCGCCAGTTCGCCTCGCGGTTGTTTTTATGAGCTCGAAGCCGCGCGGAGACCGTTGGAATTGGACCGTTTGTTAGCAAGAGCCGTTTACAACGCTATAAACCCAAAAAAAAAAAAAAAAAAAAATCACTCCTATTTAAACTAATATTTCACCTCTATTTTCAAAATAAAAACCCACAACACACAATAATCTTTCAAAAACACTAAACTATGGATCCAAGAGAGCTAAAAACTTTCACTCGCGTCAAGGCTTGCCTCAACCAGTCCCCAACAAACTCCAGATTTTACCAATTTATTCTCAACCATCCCAATCATTTTATGTTCCACCCAATCTCCACAATTTTTCCAATATAATATGAGTCCTCCTCAATTGAATCCACAACACTACAACATCATCGCTACAAGCGAGTTTTCCCTGTTCGAAAACCTTAGTGAAGACGTAGAGTACGTACCCGAAACACAACCACTACCAAATGAAGAAGACGAAGATGAGGAAGTTCAAGAAGTCGATCCTAGAGGGAAGAAAAGCTTTCACGGAGGAGGCCCCGTGAAGTTTGGAACGCCGGACAAGAGAGGCGCTAAAGCATGGGTTCAAATCTCCACTGTGGTGTTGCGGTAATGAACAAAAGTCCCACGTTTTTGAAACGGATTCTCGAAAGCATACGAGGCAACTGTGGGTTCGAGTTCACGAACATTTCATGATTTGAATACCAAGTGGAGAACAATGAACACGGCCATGGGTATTTTCAACGGCTACTACCTCCAAGCGGTACATAATCTATACTTTATTTTTTACAATTACATTATTTTGTTTTAGCTATACTTTTTATTTTGCGTAATCCGCTAGCTTTTTATTACAATTAAATTATTTTGTATATAATGTAGAAACGCTAAGCAGGCTAAGGTGCAACGACTTGGACGTGATGAGGCAAGTGAAATGGATTTCTACAGCAGAAGAAAAAACAATTTTCCATACTGTATGGGAGGTTGTCGAAAGTACATGAGAATGACCGAGTAAAAGAATGTTTTCAAGATATTACGGCTGGCTGCAAGCAATTCTTCAAAAAGGAGATTCGGGAGTATGACGGGCAAAGCAACACCATTCCCGACATTAACGAAGACCCCACCCTCCAATTGAATCAGAAAATGAAGAAGGAACAAGCCGCATCCTCCTCGTCTATCTCGTAAGGCGGATGAAATCAACGCTACACACAAAAGACACACAAATTTGGAAGAAAAACGCGAGATGGCGAAACAATTGTTGGCTACACAACTCGAGGGGCGAAGTTCAAGAATGCACAAGGGAGTTAAGTTTTTTTGAGTAAGCATGATCACATTCGCGATCCCGCTATGTTGGAATTTGTTCTACCTGAAACGTGAACTCATACCAAACACGTACTGGCACTTTTTAAATTGTAGTTTCAAGTTATTTTTTTCAACTTATGTAATGTTTTTTTTTTTTTTTTGTTGTTTTTTTTAAGTATTATTTAATAATATATATTTTTTTTAATGAAATGGTATGTTTTTATTTTAAATATTGTATGTGATTTTATGTAAAAAAAAAAAATGGAATTCGGTATAGGGTACCACTCCCACTTGTTTGAGGTTAGGGTAGTATTGGTAGTAGTTAGTTGGAAGGTTTTATTAGATAGATTGACGCTGACACACCTTGGATATTAGGGTTCAAAACTTCCACTCCCTCCCCCCTAACCTGACTGATGTTATTTTATCTTGCAAGAGGTTTTTGGTTTCATTATGCTATATGTATTGAATGAACAAACGTCCCTACATATGAAAATTATTGCTTGTGTACTTGGATTTAGTCGAAGTTATGTAGTTAATACACTTTTTAATTCATAATTTATTATGTAAACAACGATATGATTCACAATTTATAAATTACTAGTAGAGTCTTTACGCGATGCGGCTGCGAGTATTATATTTTTTAATTTTTTCGGCTAATAATTTATTTTATTTGTACGTTTTTTGACAATAGCTTTACTGGTTAGTTTTTTCTTTTAGAGACTATAAACAATGACAAAAGTTTGGTAAAACTTTGCATTTATTTGTAATTGTTTGTCTGTTTTTTTGTGTTTAGTACATTGCTTCGTTTGTAAATTGTGTTATTTTAAATGTGTTTTTTTTTTTATTGAAAAGGGGTTTTTAAGATATTATTAATTAGAAGTTTGTTTGACCAGTACTATGTATTTTAATACTTGTAGTTATTACTAAATGAGTGTTTTATATGCATGAGAAAAACATGTTGTACTTTTAGCTTTCTTACTTGTATTATTCAATTTTCAGTTCTAAATATGTTTTGACATTTAATTTTCAGTTTTAAATATGTTATGACATCTTGTACTTGTAGCTGTCTTACTTGTATTGCTGAATTTTATGGAAAATTAATGAAGGAAGAGGTCTTCTTCCTTTATAAGAGAGTAAGATGACTAGTGACCAACTACAAAAATTGTCCTACATCATGTGTTACAAGCATAAGATGTCATAATATTTCTACTAGTTTTAGATCCTTATGCACGCACATGATTTTTGAATAAACTTTTGTTAGATTCGTTTTCGCATATTATACATGAACATGACTAAACAAAAACATAAAGTAAAGATATTAAATCATCAAATAATACATAAATTAATTATGTATAATTTTACATCTTTAACCAATAGATGAATATCCATATGATATATATTCCAACTAAACAAATAAAACTTATATTTATGTAGAATTCTACTTACTTTGATTAGTTTGATGTGTGTATGGATGCAAAACACCAAAGTTTTACAATCCTCTTAGACAGTGTACTTAAATCGTTGCAGTGTAGTATAGGAAGGATACATGAGATTGATCGTTCTTTAGGGGAATAGCTTGTGAAGTTTCGAAGTGTACATCAATCTAAGTCTAAAGGTTGAAGGAAGATTATTTTTGTATTTTTGTATTTTTTCTAGAAACCAAAGTAAAAATCTCGGGTTTGAAGAGTGGAGTTTTTAAACTAATAATTAAAATAAAACTAATTCAAACTAATTAAACTAATATGCAAAAAAGTAAATTGGTGAAATCGTATGATATGTAAAACATATTCACTTAGATTGTCAATACTCCATAGGTATCTCTTATTGATTAGTCGAGTTGTCACGTCCTTCTTTAGTTAGAGCGTTGTATTCCTTAATACCAATCGCGGTTGGTTACTTCCTACTCTATGAGTTATGTTCTAACTGAGCGGCACCTAAGACTGCCCTTTTAACTCTCAATTTTCACAATGCGAACACAACTCACACATTAAATACAACGAACATCAAGTTAATTAAAACTAAGCGTTTAGTCGGACGTTCAAGCTAGTACTATATTTAAACCTATCCATTGACAACTAACTAAACAAGAATCGACACACAATAATCAATAACTAGGTTCATGCAATCCTAAGTAAACACTTAATTAAATTAGCCTAGCATCTTAAAGAGAAAAGAAGATAATAAAACAATCATGCAACACATAGATATATTGTAATGATTATGGAGTGAATAACTTATCTTCAATAAAACATGGGAGTTATGAGGGGCTAAAACCCTTATAAAAGCAGTAAAATTCGGCACACAAAGTATCCACAAAGGGTCTATCCAAGTTCACTCCTTTTAATGAAAAATATGTGAATACATATAGGAATACAATTATGACGGCGTCACTTTATAGTTGTGAAGCCTTCAACTCGCCGTCATTAGGGTTTTGGATTAGGGCACCGACTTGATGTAACGGCATCGGGCTGTGAAGTATGACGTCGTCGCTCTTCATAATCTTCTAAGTGACATGGTCAGAATGAAGTGGTCGTCAGAGGCTGAGTGGTCGCTTGTAAAATCTGAAACTTCATAGAATCGTACTTTGGTCGCGACGTGGTCAGAGTAGGCGGTCTCTAGGGCCTGAGTGGTCACTTGTAAATCTGGAACTTCATGATATTCATTCTTCAAGTGACGGCGTCACCTTGTGTTTGTGACGCCGTCCTGATGACTTTTTGGGAAGCTTTCCTTGACTTTGTTGTTTTCTTCGTTTTATCGTCTAATCGAGCCCAAAACATGTCTTTTTGCAGCATTTGCTTTCCAAGTACCTAATATGCAAATAGAAACGATTTAGGGCAATATATGATCAAATATATACGAATTTAGAGGCTAAATGGCCCCTCAAAATGCATAAAACTACACCTTATCATACATCTTCTTCATTGATGACAACGACATGAATTCATACTTTTTGAATTGGTTTCAACATCGAAGTAAGGTGTAATTGAATGAATACATCTAATCATTTTAAATACCTACATTTATATGTGTAAATACCATATCTACTGTGATAATCGTTTTATTATAAACATAATTACCATACTATTTTTGTAGAATTTGGACTTCATTATTGTCATGAATAATTATTTTCTTAAACAGAAACTAATGTTTAACATCAGTTGCAATATTACATTAGCAACATTTTTGTCATTATTTGTTAAACATTATCAAATTCTTACATTTTCTATAAGAATCATTCTAATATAAACTTAGCTCAACATAACTATATTAATAAAAAATAAACCTTTCAACAGAAACAATCTCATTTTTATTTGGAGTCATTGGACCACGTTTAGAAAAGTAAAAAAAATGTTTTATGAACAAGATTGTTAATATTAACATCATTATTACCACAAAGTTCAATATCAGAAACCATAAATACATTTGTAATGTACAATTATGTTACGCCCCATGCGCAATTTAACTGAAATTTAAAAACTTTTACGCGAAAGCATTTGACTATTACAGACACTCTTTAACACTTATATAAATGACATAAAGCCATAACACTTTAGCCCCTTTTAAAATACTTACAAGAACATATAGTCGAAAACCTTTTCAAAATGTTTCATACAAAACTTCACAATTGACAACACTTCTAACCTGATAGGCCAATACGCCGTATTGCCCAGAGGGAATAAGACGTATTGCCACATGGACTTTATACGCCGTATTCCCAAAAGGAATACACCATATTACCTTCTGAAATTCAATAAGCCGTATCCAAATAATGGATACGCCGTATTGACCATATGTTACAAACAGTGAAGTAATCCTGCACATACCCATACACTTAAACATAACCATTTCAACTCCAAAACCATACCATAACCTATACAAAAACCTTTCATTTACCATTTCAAACTTTAACGACCATGCCATAACTTGCTACGCAACAAGTAGCCCGTTTGACTGGGTACAATTGGACTCTAATCTAAACACCCCGTTAATCATTTACATGTACAATTTATCTCTTTACCATGACATTCCACATTGACACATACTTTATCTTGACAAACACATACAAAAGACATTGACATTCGACAAACGACATACTAACCATTTAAAAGACTCTCGGGGGTACAACCTTCAATCGAGCTCGATATCTAACCTAAGCTCTACATACTCCAATGCTCTTCAAGGGTGCACTTTCAATCCTTAAGCCTTAATCCAAGCATACATCCATTAAGGACCTACAAAACATTAACATTTATAACGGTAAACGATTACGCTTAATAAGTAACTAGATTAAAACCTGATAATATGTTAATCCACATATTAGCATTATGAACACTTAAAACCCTTCAATCATATAATACTATAAAAACCTTAAACACATAGCAATCATAATTCGTACCTTAATCATTCTATAATCATAAGCTAACACTAGTGTAATCTCACTAGGAAAGCCTCCTATTAAACCCTACATACTAATCTAAGACTTTAATCCTTTAATCTCATTCATAAACACATAATATGAGCACTTTCATATTAATCACGTGTTAACCATAGTTACTTACTTTAGCATCTAAGCTAAGCTATCATTATACCAGCATCATCATCAATCAATCTTCTTCCTTGCAATCTAGGTCAAAATAGTATCAACATAATATATAATCATACTACTATAAAAATAGTATCAACATAATATATAATCATACTACTATAATATATATTTCCTTGTTCTTTATATTTTCATGAATTTAAAAACTTTTAGTCATGACACTGTAGTGATCATCATGGTTTACGGTAGCTCCAATCGAACTCGCAGGGAGGCGGAGGACCAGTTAAGCGCGCAAAAAACCAAAATCCTTTAGGTGTGACTGCGCACCTCCTAAACTCCCTTTATAGTTTGTTCTAGTGGGTGAGCTGTACATCCCATTGTCCATAGCCGCCTAGTTTTTAAATTCTTGAAAAACTTGTTTCAATAGTTTATGTCACTTTATTTAACAAAAACAAATTTTCACGAATCAAATAGCAGGTCACAATGAGCATTGTATTTAGGAGTGTAAATAAAGACCATTATTAATGTTATGATTACGATATGTATTATTCCATATTGCATACAGTTAGGTGTCAAATACAAGTAACAATAATGCACATAGGGAATCACAAACATATAAACATAAAACATTAATAAACACATATTTTTCTGAGTTCTCTAGCGAGTCTTCCCCAAAAGGAGAACCATAAGACCGTCACTAGGTACGAAACCTAGATCGCCCCATACATCACAAAAAACAATTGAGTGGGTCTTATAATGAAAACACATAAAAACATGGCAAACTTAATTTACAATTAATTATGCTATTTTATGTATTTAATAACAATATGTAATTTTAATTAACAATCATCTAATTAACAAATTAATTCTAATTAACACTTTAGTTCTAATTAACAAATTAATTCTAATTAATAATTTAATATAATTGGTTTGTGTCTAGGTATTTTTTATTAATAATTGACAAGTATTGCATTATAATTGTCAAAACAAAAATAAAATGAATAACTAATTAGATTTCATTAAGCCTTTTAACATGTTTATTAAAACGTGTAACCCATAATCACAAAAAAGAGATGACTCGTGATGCCACTGTTGAGATTTTAGATCTAGTTAACCAAGTAATGCAACGAGTACATAGCGGAAATTGGATCTAGTTTATGCAATTAGGTTAACACATAATTAATAAACAATAAGTAATAAAAGGGATAAAAAAAACTAACCGTCGTAGTCACCCGCAAGTAGGGGTGTCAGTAGGGTCGGCTTAACCCGACCCGAACCCGAAAAGGCTTATCGGGTCGGGTTAAATCGGGTCGGAAAAACTAGTCGGGTTATTTTGACCCGATAACCCGATATTGTTATCGGGTCGGGTTAGGGTTGAAATTTTTTATCTCGTTATCGGTCAACCCGATAAGACCCAAAAAATGCTATTTATTTCTATTTTCCAATAAAACTTTGTAAGCAATTAGTCTCGATTCAGTAGATAGGTGGTAAATTGCATGTTTATAAACTTTAAATATATTTTATACTAGAAAGAATACAATATATTTGCAAATTATTCCTTACGTGGATCTCTTGTACTGTTCTTATACATACATATTTGTAAGGTATGATGGATTTATCTTCCAAAATTTAGTCGCTGGAAAATTTAGTACATTTCTAAAATTTAGTCATCTTGTGTAATTTTTGCATGTTGTTATACGAAGTATATATTATGTCAATGGAAATAGTTCTTTATATGAATCTCTTGTACTGAGCTAATATATATACCTAGTAGTGTTGAATTTATCTCATAACCCGACAACCCGAATCACCCGACCCGATAAGCACCCGAACCCGATAACCCGATTATCGGCTCGGGTTCGTGTCACTTTTTAAAACACAAACCCGACAAACAGATAAACCGACCAAAACACCCCTTTACCGCAAGTAATTAAAAGAACAAGAAACCAAGTATTCTAAAACGAATAACTCTACGAGTCCACACACAAAGACTTAACCCCGAATACCCTCGATATAAGCTTGTCGTGAACAATTACCCAATCAACCCTTGAAAACCTTGAACTAAACGAACCAAAGAAACCCTAGGAACCTTTTCCTTCCTTGTCCGATAAACACAGCAAACTCGAGAAACAAAGATGGTTCTATCCGATATCGGACAATATTACCTGATAACTTTTGTCTCCTTTTCAGTCTGAGAAACACAGCAGATTATACCCTTTGCTTGGCAACTTCAATTCACCAGGAACATACTGATAAACACAGTCCTAAAACCCTACAAACACCTTGAATACAAACGATGCAAGTTTAGGGTTTTGTGATGATCAAATCAATTGTAAACCCTAATCGTGTCAACACCGATTGATAATTATTTGTGGAATGATTTGA
>OU343225.1:150043506-150186602 GCA_910596185.1 Chrysanthemum makinoi
CTCATACGGGATCTAATTTAAGAAAATTTTTACATGACACTTTAATTGAATATAATTTAGATGATAAAGTTTTTATTTCACTAGATAATGCATCTAATAATACTAGAGCTATGGAATTGTTAAAATTACATATAAAACCCATTTTAGATGGTGCTCTTTTTCATTCCCGTGTGTGTTGCTCATGTTATAAATTTATCCCGCAGAGGCATTAAAAATATGTGAGAGTTTACGTTTGAGATAACAACTATATATAGTGCGAGCAATGAACGACAAATGAACTAATATAAACGCTGTAACAATGTGGTGAAGCACCCTAGGACCGCCTTTGATAATAATACTAGGTGGAATTTTACTTGCATTATGTTTGAAAATATATTACGACAACATAATACTTTACATGCTTTTAATGAATTACTTGTTGAAAACAACCGTTCCACTTCGATAGATGACCAAGATTGGGATCGACTAAATGCTTTAAATATTTTTTTTACAAGTTTTTAAAGAGGCAACAACTATAGTATCGGGTGTTTATTACCTAACTAGCCCATTAGTTTTAAATCAAATTTATGCTATGACGGAAAAATTAGACTAATTAAAAGACTCACCTACTCAAATGTTTAGAAAATGGTTAAAGTTATAAAAAAGAAATTTATAAAATATTTTGCTAGTTTACCTTGGTTTTACTTGTTTCAAGACTTAATTCATGTTTAAATGTTGGAGGCGTAGAAATTTTAATAAGAAGAATAATGGAAAATTTAGACTTATCCTTTGGGTTAGACGTTGAAGATCCCAACTATATAGAATCTCAAAATTTTAAATTTAATGATTGTTTTAAAAAATTATTTGAATTTTATGCAACAAAATATGGTCAACAACCAAACCCAATTCTAACCCAATGTCGGCTCGTCTCGAATGACAAGGGACATTAACATAAACATTTATAATACTTTACGTGAAGACGCTACAAAGCGTCAACGATCATCGGCCCCAACAAGCGAGTTGGGACAATATATGACTACAAACTTTTTAACAACTTTAAGTCCCGAGTTTAAACTTTGACATTTTGGGTGGAAAGAAAGGGAAATCCATTTCCAATTTTATCCGCTATGGCTCGGACTTATTAGCGTCCCAAGCCACCGGCTTCCGAATCGGCCTTTTCATAGTGGTAGAATTATATCGAAAAACGGACAAAACTAATCCCGAACTCCGGGAAGTATGTGTATGTTTGAAAGATTATATGGACGGAGTAGATATGGTACAACATGTAAGATCGTTGGAAGTTGGATGAAGAAGTTGAAGAAACTATAGCAATTGAATGAAGATAAGGATATCACCGACTCACCGAATTATGAAGGTGAATTTGAAGCATTTGATGTTGAAGAGTTAGATGTAGAAGAAGTTTGGGAGGATTTAATTTCTTATACAGATTGGCAATGCCGATATACTTGAAGTACACTAATATGTTTTTTACTAAGTCAAATGTATTAGTATTTATATATTTTTAGTTGTATAATTGTATTGTTTAAATAAAACTTATGATTGTATTCGAAATGTATTAGTATTTTATAGTTTTAGTTGTATAATTGTATTGTTTAAATAAAAGTTATGATTGTATTCGAAATGTATTAGTATTAAATGTTTTAAATTCCGAAAAAAACCGAACCGGTAAAATACCGATAAAAAACGGATCCAAACATTTAAAACCGAACTCAAAAAACCGATTCCGAACATTTAAAACCGAAAAAAACCGATTTCGAACTTTTAAAACCGAAAGAAACCGATTCCGGAAAAACAGAAAAAACCGAAACTGATTTTTGGAAAAACCAAATTTTTAAAAACCGATTTTCCAAAAACCGAGATCCGGTAAAAACCGGTTTTTGTGCACCTCTAGTTTAACCTATTTGTTGTTCTTCCTAAGTTTACTGTCTCTGGGCTTATTACCATTTGGGCTTACTTAAGCCCGAGTACGTTACAGGCCTTGTATTTATCGCCATGCAAACTTGCAAAGTGTTGATACAATCATACAACGACTGAACCACTAGATATAAAAAAAAAGTTTAAAACTGCTCTATGCCTCTATATAATGAAATCTAAAGGGAATATGTAAAAACTATTACGTAGTAGAAAAGGATTGTAAGTATTTGAACATAGTCAATGCGTCGGCCTGTTTTATAGTTATAGAGATAATTATCTAAAAAAGTAAATAACTTGTCAATTTTACGATTTGTTTGTCATCAACTTTCTTTTTGCTATTATATACCCAACCTTTTATTGTGTGTATATTGTGACTAAGTTACATTGTTACCTCTATGTTTTTATATCACGCTATTAACATCGAAGAGTAAAATGTTCATTTTATATTAAAAAATACGCACAAGAGTCGAAATTCAAACTTTTAGTATATAATATGGTTAAGTCCATATAATAATATAAGATACTTTTCAAAATGTACAAATGTACAATTATCATAATGAACTTTAAATGCTAATATCGTATACCACTTTAAAAATTGCCCCATATCATACCTTAGTACTTTCAGAAATACTAGTATAGTATAATGAATAACTTAAGTGAATGCCACCAAGTACTGACGCTTCTTGCCGTTAAAAAAAAAGAGCTACTGCTTCTTCATTCTACTATATATGTTTCACTGTATGTGAATTAATATATTAAAAGCAGACGAACATTACACACAACCATTATAATATCCAAGAGAATTTGGCTAATCCACCACCAACATAATTCTAAATATAAAATAATTAAACAAACTAATTAATATTATTTTTAAAACACCTTAAAATGAAAAGTACATGTTATTATACACATTATACAAATTAATAAAACACACAAAGCTTGATACAAGCTAACAAACATTTACATATAGTTTTAAAAATCGACCGACCAACGGTTTAACCTGCATCGGTTCGGACTAACCAATAACAACCATCCCGAACGAATAGAGAACCCGCTAAACCGATACAACCTGGTATCAGTCTCATCGGAGATCATTTCTCGTTAATAGTCACAGACTGGCCACAGAACGCGGGCGGTACCCGCTATATTATATATAAAGGAAAACCAAGTAAAAGTAAAAATTTGAAACTATTAACACATATTGAAAACCGGTTGACAAAGACGCTTCAAATCCAAGTGTATTGACCTCAAGCGACTCAATCTGCTGACCCAACATGTCATATTGACTCGGTTTAAATCGACCCGTTTTTACGGAACGGTTCAACGGTTGAACCACCTTCGGTCAACGGGCTTCAAAACGTTATGTTTAATCCCCAAATCTTCAAACTTTTTTTATTTTTCGTTTAGAACCGATAAACTTTTTTTAACACAAAACGATCTATCGCTATATAAATATATTATCTATAAGTTTTTCTTCAAAAACAATTATAATATTTTACAATTATAAGAAAATATGCCCGCAATGCACATTTAACTTTTCAATACGCTAAATACGCCATTTCAAAAAGATGGGGCTAAATGTGTCCAAATCTTTACAAAAATAGCCAAATTACCAATTTTTTATTTTATTTTTGGCTAATCATATTCACGCTAATTTTAGTCACCATTAATCTCATCCTTGTAAGTTTTACGCAACAAGAAGCGTGGTTGTTAGTTTTTATCCTATAACCTGATGTAATGTTTACTTTCATTTTCATTAAATGATTTTTATATGTTGTTTGATGTGATAAGAATTTTGTCTAGACTTTAATTATCGATAAGTACAACCGTTGCAATTGCATTTTCATCGGTTCACGTTCTATTTTAAACGCTACACAAAACACTCACCACAATATCACAAATCATTAATTATCTGACGCTAGAAACAGCTGCCGCTAGGCGCGGGTACTCGTCTAGTATATTAAAAGCAAACGAACATTACACACAACCATTATAATATCCAAGAGAATTTGGCTAATCCACCACCAACATAAACATATTTTCCTATATATATAGAATCCCTTTTTAGTTACATATATAGAATCCCTTATTTATTTTTCATTTTACCAAGACAACTAATCTTTATCTTTACTACATAAAATAAGAAAATGGTCAACAAGTCAATATTGGAAAAATGAAAAAGTGAAATAGTGGAAAGTGCACAAATAAAGGAATTTTTTGGCAACTATTCGTGTTAATTTTGCATGGAAAGTATTTATTTTGATTTCAATGTGTTTGTTGCATGGTATCTTTGCATGGTAGCTATTCAATTTTGACTTCAATGTATTTCTATTTTCCACACTGCGCCAGCCTTTCATTGTTTCATGGGCGGGAAAATTGTTTTTTCAACAAGTTTGTATTTCACAACAGGAAGGAAACAGAAATAATGGATATGCAAAATCAAAAGAATATTGATGATGTCTTGAGGTTAGTAATCGATTTCTTTTTTATGATCTCGAAGTTACGAAACACTTACCACAATATCGATATTGTGACCGTCAAGCAATGTAAACCGATACGCTAGACACCCCAGTCAATAAAAATGAACAAAAATGAGTCTTTTTCAAGTAATCAATATAGAAAATTACCAAATAAAGAGTTCATAAATGTCTAGCTAGCTTGACCATGTGTAGAGCATTTTCTTTTTGATCATTAGGTTGCCGAATTAACAATTTTATAACATTAAGTGTTAACACAGTTTCCACATATAATGGCCTACACTTAAACAACAAAGGAATATGGCAGTAATATATGGTTGTTTGCTTCCACAAGCTCAATGGCCAAAAGTAAGTCAGAATTTCTTCATCGATTTTGGTACAACGTTTCACCTACAAAAAGGGGACATAGATGGAGTAAGAGCACATACAAAGCTAACGCTATAACGGAGTTTTGGCTCAAATTAATCCGGCGCATGCCGTATTCTCGACTCAAGAGCCAAGGCCTTCTTCCGCTACCCTCTTTTTTTTTTATGCCCCTAAATGAGGGGTTGTTTTTGTAAATTGTTGGGAATGTTATTGATGTTATTGTTGTGGGTGTTTTTTGGGATGTTAATGTTAAACGCCAGGCGATGCGCTACCACGTGAACGCAAGACGTTATTGGTGTTATGGGTTTTTTGAACTGCTCTAAGATTCTAAGATTTTATGTTGTGTTTTTTTAGTTCAAGTGGAAATATAAAAATTCGAGAGTAAATACTAAACCTTTGACTTTTTCTCATATCAAGATTTAATTATTGTGCATAAAATGTTAACCAAATGTTCTATTATTGGTTACATATTTTAGATTAAAGCTTTGCTTTTTGTTTTAACCTGACTGATGTTATTTTATCTTGCAAGAGGTTTTTGGTTTCATTATGCTATATGTATTGAATGAACAAACGTCCCTACATATGAAAATTATTGCTTTTGTACTTGGATTTAGTCGAAGTTATGTAGTTAATACACTTTTTAATTCATAATTTATTATGTAAACAACGATATGATTCACAATTTATAAATTACTAGTAGAGTCTTTACGCGATGCTGCTGCGAGTATTATATTTTTTAATTTTTTTGGCTAATAATTTATTTCATTTGTACGTTTTTTGACAATAGCTTTACTGGTTAGTTTTTTCTTTTAGAGAGTATAAACAATGACAAAAGTTTGGTAAAACTTTGCATTTATTTGTAATTGTCTCCTGCTTTTTGTGTTTAGTACATTGCTTCGTTTGTAAATTGTGTTATTTTAAATGTTTTTTTTTTTTTTTTTTTTTATTGAAAAGGCGTTTTTAAGATATTATTAATTAGAAGTTTGTTTGACCAGTACTATGTATTTTAATACTTGTAGTTATTACTAAATGAGTGTTTTATATGCATGAGAAAAACATGTTGTACTTTTAGCTTTCTTACTTGTATTATTCAATTTTCAGTTCTAAATATGTTTTGACATTTAATTTTCAGTTTTAAATATGTTATGACATCTTGTACTTGTAGCTTTCTTACTTGTATTCCTGAATTTTATGGAAAATTAATGAAGGAAGAGGTCTTCTTCCTTTATAAGAGAGTAAGATGACTAGTGACCAACTACAAAAATTGTCCTACATCATGTGTTACAAGCATAAGATGTCATAATATTTCTACTAGTTTTAGATCCTTATGCACGCATTACGATTTTTAATAAACTTGTTAGATTCGTTTTGATATTATACATGAACATGACTAAACAAAAACATAAAGTAAAGATATTAAATCATCAAATAATACATAAATTAATTATGTATAATTTTACATCTTTAACCAATAGATGAATATCCATATGATATATATTCCAACTAAACAAATAAAACTTATATTTATGTAGAATTATACTTACTTTGATTAGTTTGATGTGTGTATGGATGCAAAACACCAAAGTTTTACAATCCTCTTGAAACAGTATTAAATCTTGACCAGAGTATAGGAAGGATACATGAGATTGATCGTTCTTTAGGGGAATAGCTTGTGAAGTTTCGAAGTGTACATCAATCTAAGTCTAAAGGTTGAAGGAAGATTATTTTTGTATTTTTTCTAGAAACCAAAGTAAAAATCTCGGGTTTGAAGAGTGGAGTTTTTAAACTAATAATTAAAATAAAACTAATTCAAACTAATTAAACTAATATGCAAAAAATTAAATTGGTGAAATCGTATGATATGTAAAACATATTCACTTAGTGTAAAACCCTAAAAATCTCAAACGCGTGAAATGACAATTTTGCCCTCAAACTTAAAATTTATACAAACTCGGAAAACACGTCAACATCATTTAACAAGTGATCTTATAAATATTATACACACATTATGAAAGTAATTAACTTATGATATGAATTAATAGAACATAAATGATTAAACTCTAAGTAACAAATAAACATATCAATATGTACACAATTAACTTGGACTACAAAGGAGACTATATACATAATAAAGAGATAAGGTTGGAAAGTTAAAATTTGGTCTCCCCTCCCCCTTGGTGGCCGGCCTCAATCCCTCTCCTCATTATTATCCATATCAATTTCACTTATTTCATTTACACATTTCCATTTCATTTCAAAAACACACCAAGTAAACCCTAGATCTCTTTCTTCCAACATAGCGCGGCATACTCTTATTTTCTTCATTTCCATCCGAAAATCAAACAAAGAAAGGTGTTCCTAGGAGGCTTGTGATCGGTGTGATCGATTGGGCGCTTGTGATCGTGTTTGGTTCGAATTAAAGCTTGGACGTGGGTTTGGTATTTAGGTCGTGGAGTTTAGAAAGCCAAGGAGGCTTGGTTTTGATCGTGGTGGTTTAATTCTTGTTTCCTTGTCACGTACACGCTACTAGGGTAACGTATCATCATCTCACGTCTTCTCTCTTGTGTTTTCTTATTCAATTCGTGGCCATGGGTGTCATATTAAGACTTGTTATACGAAAATGAAACACATGAAATGATGAATATGTTTGTCACATGAAATGATAAAATGGATTACATAAAATCATGATTCTAAACCTATGTGATTCGTATGATATGTGGCATGTTAATCTTAATACAAATCTGATTTTGGGTCTCTCATTAAGTCGATTTATATGAATTACATTAAAGGGTTAAATGAGCTTGTGAAACTATACGTATACGTATGTGATAAACGGAATCGATAACGAATGATTTACGAGTGTGTTTTGATTTGTATATGGGGCGTACATAAAATGTTTTTGGTGAGGATGTCACGTACCAATATGGGTATTGGTTAATGTGTTGTGTAATCTATGATAATCGAGTTTACATGTGTTAAAACCTATATGTTAATCATAAAAAAACTGGGTTTTGTAATTAATGATTTAATAAAGATAAGGGATTAATTTGTAAATTATGAAACTTGATGGATTAACTTGTTAATATGTTAACTAAATGGATTAAATGAGTAAAATGAGTAAACTTGCTATATTTACACTTTTAACCCTAAACTTTGCAATATTGACATTTTAAACCCTAAACTTTTATAACTTGTCATAAATGATCCTTAAATCATAATAACACTCATTTTCACTATTTAACTTAAGATAAGTAACTAAACCTACTAATTATGGAAACCTGCTATTTCTGGAAAGTTACTAAAAATAGAAATTTGCCTAAAATAGAAAGTACTTAAAAGTGGAAACCATAAAATAGAAAGCCGTCTTAAACTAGTGATCTGATACTTATAGAACGTTATTTAATTCATATAGGTTCCAAACGGGTTTGATCTCGCTTTGATTTTTTTCGTAGATTTGCTCGAATAAGTACGATATTCTATCACTTTTCAAGTAGGGGTTTCTCATGATTCGTATTTCATCTTCGATATTCGCTTTGAACCTATGTTTTTACTCTAAGCCTCATTATTAGGGCTTCCCTATGACTTTGCTATGCTCCATTTGATATGAACCTTTGATATGAACTATGATATGAACTTTGATATGAACCCTTATGATATGATTATGCTTTGACCTCGTTTGATACCCGAGCCAAATATGTGTTCCTAGTCATGAAGGTAAAATGACCATGTCATTGATGCACCAATGGCATGACTCCAGTGTAACGAAAGTGATGTACAACACCGCCCCATTATGATATGATATGATATGTATATGATTTATCCATTATGTTCCAGGGGGCGTATGGATGCATCCTAGATAATATGTTTCGAGGATTTGATTTGTTGGAGATATATATGGTGAATGATGTCGGTGCAATCCGCGCTCTTTCATTTCCTGAGTTGATCACTCCATTGTTACTTGAGGTCTCCTCTCCATTATATTTGGTCAACACCCCCTCCGAATACACTGATATGATATGATATGATATGATATGTGTTTGATATGATATGGGCTCAGGTGATGACCGACCTTCCATTTCCTTCTCTTATCCTTTGATATGCCTTATGATATTTCCCATTGCACCTTATGATTACGATATCCTCATTACTTACCCTTCAATATTCGTTTGTTATATATATATATATATATATCACCGGGTTTTTAAGCTCAGCCGATTTTCTTTCCATGGGTGTAATTAAGCTAGAAGCCGATCTTAGCTATGGGTTTGAGTGATGAGCTGTTAGGATCTATGGCTCTAGTCATCATCTTAGTTCTCTTGATTATGTTGTCATTATTTTAGACTCGTATTATGCTTATTTAAGTCATGGATTTATTCCTTCTCCTTTTGATGAACTTATGTAACGTTTAAGCCGTGTTGGCTGGATTTTCCTTTGGTTATTTATTTAAGACTTCCGCTGCTTTATTATGTTCATTATGTATGCTTTAATATGACACCCACACCTTTGTTAGCCCGAATCTCTATTTCCACCCCTATGAAAACCCAGGTGCTTATTGACCGTGAATACTTGGATTGTCCCCTACTTTTCGATGATGGTATTCGTCTCGCTAATCTTCTTCCTTTGGATATGTTTGATTTTGATATTATTTTGGGTATGGATTGGTTGGCTTTGCATAGGGCTACCATTGACTGTTATGCTCGAAATGTCATCTTTGGTAATATTCACCAACCGATTTCGTTATCATGGTGCTCAACCGCCAAGTCGACTAAGATTATCTCGCTATGAAAGCTCGCACTCTCATTTCGCATGGTTGCCTTGGCTTTCTGGCATCCATTAAGGATACTCTTGAAGTTCTACCATCGAAAGTCTTTCCGCCGTATGAATTTCTCGATGTTTTTCCCGATGAACTTCCCGCATTCCTCCGGCTAGAAGTTGAATTTGCATCGATTTGATTCCTGGTGCTGAACCTATATCTAAAGCTCCTTACCGTATGGCACCGATCGAGTTGAAGGAATTGAAGGAACAGCTGCAAGAACTGTTGGAGAACGGCTTTGTTAGGCCTAGTGTTTCACCTTGGGGCACTGTGTTATTTGTTTAAGAAAGATGGGAGTATGAGGTTGTGTATTGATTACCGCGAACTGAACCGTATCACTATCCGTAACCGTTATCCTCTTCCGCGCATCGACGATTTGTTTGATCGTTGCAAGGTGCAAAATTTTCTCTAAGATTGACCTGAGGTCTGGTTATCATCAATACCGTGAAGGGCAAGATGTTTCTAAGACCGCGTTCCGTACTCGTATGGCCATTATGAGTTCCCTATGCCTTTGTTTGACTAACGCTGCAGTTTTCATGGATCTTATGAATCGTGTTTTCCACGAGTATCTCGATAAATTTGTAATCGCCTTCATCGATGACATCCTCGTGTATTCTAAGAGTGAGGCGAGCACGCAGCAGCACCTTCGATTGTATGGAGATTCTTCGACAGCCAGAAGTTGTATGCAAAATTCTCTAAGTGTGAATTCGGCCGAGCCAAGTTGCTTTCCTTGGTCACGCTAGTCGCTGGTATCAAGATGGACACATCTAGGTTGAGGCTATCACAAAATGGCCGACCTACTACTGCGGACGGAGATTAGAAGTTTTCTGGGGCTTGCTGGTTATTACCGTCGTTTTCTTGAGGGTTTCTCTCGATCTGGCACCTTTGACGCAATTGATGAGGAAAGGAGAAAAGTTTGAATGGACGGATGAGCGTGAATGAGTTTCGAGGAGTTGAACGGAGATTGGTCTCGCGCCTATTTGACACTTCCATCGGGTTCCGAGGTTTTGATTTACAAATGACGCATCGAAGAGAAGGTTTGGGTTGTGTATTGATGCAAAGATGGTAAGGTGATTGCCTATGCTTCGAGGCAATTAAAATCATATGAAGAAAATTATCCCACGCATGATTTGGAGTTAGTCTGCGGGTTTTTGCCTTGAAGATTTGGAGGCATTATTTGTATGGTGAATCGTGTGATATCTTTACTGACCACAAAAGTTTAAAGTATATATTCACACAAAAGGAGCTCAATATGAGGCAACGAAGGTGGTTAGAACTTCTTAAGGATTATGACACGAACATCCAGATCATCCGGTAAGGCTAATGTAGTTGCCGATACGAAAGTCGGGTATGATTGCTAGTTTGGAGATTGAAACCAAGGTTCTTCACGATCTTGAGCTTATGGAGGTGGAATTTTGTTTCCGGGGTTATGATGGTTATTGGGCTAGCTTGAAGGTAGAGTCCAACCTTATGTTAAAGATTAAGGAAGCTCGGGATGATGGTGAGCTTTGGTATGTGGTTCAATATCGAGGCGTAAGCGATGAGTTCAGTGTTGATGGTTTCAAGCGTCGTATGGTACGGTGTTCGATCCTCCGCTTTGAGGCTGTTCATTCGAGGCTCATAGTTCCCTTTCACTATCCATCCTGGTTCTACCAAGATGTATCGATTTAAGCAGCATTTCGTGGAATGGTATGAAACAAGATGTGGCTTCGTTTGTGGCTAAGTGTATGACCTGTCAGCAGGTTAAGATTGAGCATCAGAGGGCTAGTGGTTTGTTGCGTACTAGATATTCCTACATGGAAGTGGGAAGAAATCTCCATGGATTTTGTCACGGGTTTGCCTCCTACTCGAAAAAGACATGATGCGATTTGGATGGTTGTTGATCGACTAACCAAATCCGCCATTTCTTACCTATCCGAAAGATTATCGTTAGTAGATTGGTGGAGATTTTTCAGCAAGAGATTGTTAGATTGCATGGTACTCCTATTATTTATCTCGATAGAGATCCGCTGCCACGCCACGTTTTGGAAGAGTCGCAGAAAGCTTGGGGTACGCGTCTTAAGTTCAAGATCGCCATCCTCAAACGAGTCAGACGAGAGGACCATTCCGAGGACATGTTGAGGGCTTGTGCATTGGAATGACCGGAACTGGATGAGTATCTGCGCTTGGTGAGTTTGCCTACAACAATAGTTGGCACGCTAGCATCAAGGAGCACCGTGATGAGATATGGGAGGAAATGTAGAGCACCTATTTGCTAGGATGAGGTAGGTGAACGCTTGATTGAAGGTCCGAACTCATCGAGATTACTAATGAGCAGGTGGCGATTGCTAGGGAAAGATTGAAGGAGGCTCGTTCACGGCAAAAGAGTTATGCTGATAAGCATAGGCGCGACTTGGAGTTTCGTGTTAGTGATCGTGTTTTTCCGAAAAGTTTCACCGTTCCGTGGTGTTAAGCGTTTGGAATCAGGGCAAGCTCAGTCCTCGATTCATCGGACCTTTCGAGATTCTGGACCGTATTGGGGAGGTTTCCTACCTTTTAGCTCTACCTCCTCATTTATCTCATGTTCATGATGTGTTCCATGTATCTCTACTGCGGGGATACAACTATCATCCGTTACACGTTGTTTCCTATCCTTTGATCAGATTCACCGATATGTCCTTACCGAAGAACCCGAAACTATTTTAGATCGACGAGATCGAGTCATGAGAAACAAAGTAATTCCGTTTGTTAAGATTCTTTGAAGAATCCCAGAGCGTGAAGCTACCGGAGACCGAGGAATCTATGCAAGCTAGTTATCCACATTTTCGCATCCGGTATGTCTACTTTTATTGCTTCGTTTCCTTTCAATTTTCGAGGACGAAAATTTTCTTTTTAGAGGGGAAGAGTTGTAAAACCCTAAAAATCTCAAACGCGTGAAATGACAATTTTGCCCTCAAACTTAAAATTTATACAAACTCGGAAAACACGTCAACATCATTTAACAAGTGATCTTATAATATATACACACATTATGAAAGTAATTAACTTATGATATGAATTAATAGAACATAAATGATTAAACTCTAAGTAACAAATAAACATATCAATATGTACACAATTAACTTGGACTACAAAGGAGACTATATACATAATAAAGAGATAAGGTTGGAAAGTTAAAATTTGGTCTCCCTCCCCTTGGTGGCCGCCTCATCCCTCTCCTCATTATTATCCATATCAATTTCACTTATTTCATTTACACATTTCCATTTCATTTCAAAAACACACCAAGTAAACCCTAGATCTCTTTCTTCCAACATAGTGGCGGCATACTCTTATTTTCTTCATTTCCATCCGAAAATCAAACAAAGAAAGGTGTTCCTAGGAGGCTTGTGATCGTGTGTGATCGATTGGTGGGCGTTGTGATCGTGTTTGGTTCGAATTAAAGCTTGGACGTGGGTTTGGTATTTAGGTCGTGGAGTTTAGAAAGCCAAGGAGGCTTGGTTTTGATCGTGGTGGTTTAATTCTTGTTTCCTTGTCACGTACACGCTACTAGGGTAACGTATCATCATCTCACGTCTTCTCTCTTGTGTTTTCTTATTCAATTCGTGGCCATGGGTGTCATATTAAGACTTGTTATACGAAAATGAAACACATGAAATGATGAATATGTTTGTCACATGAAATGATAAAATGGATTACATAAAATCATGATTCTAAACCTATGTGATTCGTATGATATGTGGCATGTTAATCTTAATACAAATCTGATTTTGGGTATCTCATTAAGTCGATTTATATGAATTACATTAAAGGGTTAAATGAGCTTGTGAAACTATACGTATACGTAAGTGATAAACGGAATCGATAACGAATGATTTACGAGTGTGTTTTGATTTGTATATGGGGCGTACATAATATGTTTTGGTGAGGATGTCACGTACCAATATGGGTATTGGTTAATGTGTTGTGTAATCTATGATAATCGAGTTTACATGTGTTAAAACCTATACGTTAATCATAATCAAAAACTAGGGTTTTGTAATTAATGATTTAATAAAGATAAGGGATTAATTTGTAAATTATGAAACTTGATGGATTAACTTGTTAATATGTTAACTAAATGGATTAAATGAGTAAAATGAGTAAACTTGTTATATTTACACTTTTAACCCTAAACTTTGCAATATTGACATTTTAAACCCTAAACTTTTATAACTTGTCATAAATGATCCTTAAATCATAATAACACTCATTTTCACTATTTAACTTAAGATAAGTAACTAAATCTGCTAATTATGGAAACCCTATTTCGAAAGTTACTAAAAATAGAAAGTTGCCTAAAATAGAAAGTACTTAAAAGTGGAAACTCGTTAAAAATAGAAAGCCACTTAAACTAGTGATCGATTATAGAACGTTATCTAATTCATATAGGTTCCGGCACGGTTTGATCTTTCTTGATTTTACTTTCGTGTGATTTGCTCAGAATAAGGTACGATATTCTATCCCTTTCAGTAGGGGTTTCTCATGATTGTATTTCATCTTCGATATTCGTTTGAACTGTTATGCTTTACTCTAAGCCTCATTATTTGGGCTTCCCTATGACTTTGCTATGCTCCATTTGATATGAACCTTTGATATGAACTATGATATGAACTTTGATATGAACCCTTATGATATGATATGATATGATTATGCTTTGACCCGTCAGTTTGATACCCGCGCCAAATATGTGTTCCTAGTCATGAAGGTAACATGACCATGTCATTGATGCACCAATGGCATGACTCCAGTGTGCACGAGTGATGTTGTACACCGTCCCCATTATGATATGATATGATATGTATATGATTTGGCCATTATGTTCCGGGGGGCGTATGGATGCATCCTAGATATGATATGTTTCGAGGGATTTGATCTGTTTGGAGAGATATATGGTGAATGATGCTGTGCAATCCGCCTTCACATTTCCTGGAGTTGATCACTCCATTGTTACTTGAGGTCTCCTCCATTATATTTGGTATCACCAATCACAATCGATATGATATGATATGTGTTTGATATGATATGGGCTCGTGGTAGATGACTGACCTTCCATTTCCTTTATCTTATTATCCTTTGATATGCCTTATGATATTTCCCATTGCACCTTATGATTATGATATCCTCATTACTTACCCTTCAATTATTCGTTTTGTTATATATATATATCTGCTCACCTGGCGGCTCACCGTTTTCTTTCCATGCGGCAGGTAATTAAGCTAGAAGCTGGGATCTTAGCTATGGGTTTGAGTGATGAGCGGTTATGTGGATCTATGGCTATAGTCATCTTAGTTTCGCTTGATTATGTTGTCATTATTTTAGACTGTGATATGCTTATTTAAGTCTTGGATTTATTCCTTCTCCTTTTGATGAACTTATGTAACGTTTAAGCCGTGTTGGCTGGATTTTCCTTTGGTTATTTATTTAAGACTTCCGCTGCTTTATTATGTTCATTATGTATGCTTTGATATGACACCATTTTATAATACTTCTACCCTTATCGGGTTGGGGTGTTACACTTAGATTGTCAATACTCCATAGGTATCTCTTATTGATTAGTCGAGTTGTCACGTCCTTCTTTAGTTAGAGCGTTGTATTCCTTAATACCAATCGCGGTTGGTTACTTCCTACTCTATGAGTTATGTTCTAACTGAGCGGCACCTAAGACTGCCCTTTTAACTCTCAATTTTCACAATGCGAACACAACTCACACATTAAATACAACGAACATCAAGTTAATTAAAACTAGCGCTTAGTTGGACGCTCTAGTACTATATTTAAACCTATCCATTGACAACTAACTAAACAAGAATCGACACACAATAATCAATAACTAGGTTTCATGCAATCCTAAGTAAACACTTAATTAAATTAGCCTAGCATCTTAAAGAGAAAAGAAGATAATAAAACAATCATGCAACACATAGATATATTGTAATGGAGAATAACTTATCTTCAATAAAACATGGGAGTTATGAGGGGCTAAAACCCTTATAAAAGCAGTAAAATCGGGCACACAAAGTATCCACAAAGGGTCTATCCAAGTTCACTCCTTTTAATGAAAAATATGTGAATACATATAGGAATACAATTATGACGGCGTCACTTTATAGTTGTGAAGCCTTCAACTCGCCGTCATTAGGTTTTGGATTAGGGCACCGAACTTGATAACGGCATCGGCTGTGAAGTATGACGCCGCCGCTTCATAATCTTCTAAGTGACATGGTCGAATGAAGTGGTCGTCGAGGTCGAAAGTGGTCGCTTGTAAAATCGAAACTTCATAGAATCGCATTCTTTGGTCGCGACGTGGTCAGAGTAGGCGGTCTCTAGGGCCTGAGTGGTCACTTGTAAATCTGGAGCTTCATGATATTCATTCTTCAAGTGACGGCGTCACCTTGTGTTTGTGACGCATTCCTGATGACTTTTTGGGAAGCTTTCCTTGACTTTGTTGTTTTCTTCGTTTTATCGTCTAATCGAGCCCAAAACATGTCTTTTTGCAGCATTTGCTTTCCAAGTACCTAATATGCAAATAGAAACGATTTAGGGCAATATATGATCAAATATATACGAATTTAGAGGCTAAACGGCCCCTCAAAATGCATAAAACTACACCTTATCATACATCTTCTTCATTGATGACAACGACATGAATTCATACTTTTTGAATTGGTTTCAACATCGAAGTAAGGTGTAATTGAATGAATACATCTAATCATTTTAAATACCTACATTTATATGTGTAAATACCATATCTACTGTGATAATCGTTTTATTATAAACATAATTACCATACTATTTTTGTAGAATTTGGACTTCATTATTGTCATGAATAATTATTTTCTTAAACAGAAACTAATGTTTAACATCAGTTGCAATATTACATTAGCAACATTTTTGTCATTATTTGTTAAACATTATCAAATTCTTACATTTTCTATAAGAATCATTCTAATATAAACTTAGCTCAACATAACTATATTAATAAAAAATAAACCTTTCAACAGAAACAATCTCATTTTTATTTGGAGTCATTGGACCACGTTTAGAAAAGTAAAAAAAAAATGTTTTATGAACAAGATTGTTAATATTAACATCATTATTACCACAAAGTTCAATATCAGAAACCATAAATACATTTGTAATGTACAATTATGTTACGCCCCATGCGCAATTTAACTGAAATTTAAAAACTTTTACGCGAAAGCATTTGACTATTACAGACACTCTTTAACACTTATATAAATGACATAAAGCCATAACACTTTAACTTTTAAATACTTACATATATCGAAAACCTTTTCAAAATGTTTCATACAAAACTTCACAATTGACAACACTTCTAACCTGATAGGCCAATACGCCGTATTGCCCAGAGGGAATACGACGTATTGCCACATGGACTTTATACGCCGTATTCCCAAAGGGAATACACCATATTACCTTCTGAAATTCAATAAGCCGTATCCAAATAATGGATACGCCGTATTGACCATCTGTTACAAACAAAGGAAGTAATCCTGCACATACCCACACACTTAAACATAACCATTTCAACTCCAAAACCATACCATAACCTATACAAAAACCTTTCATTTACCATTTCAAACTTTAACGACCATGCCATAACTTGCTACGCAACAAGTAGCCCGCTTGGACTGGTACAATTGGACTCTAATCTAAACACCCCGTTAATCATTTACATGTACAATTTATCTCTTTACCATGACATTCCACATTGACACATACTTTATCTTGACAAACACATACAAAAGACATTGACATTCGACAAACGACATACTAACCATTTAAAAGACTCTCGGGGGTACAACCTTCAATCGAGCTCGATATCTAACCTAAGCTCTACATACTCCAATGCTCTTCAAGGGTGCACTTTCAATCCTTAAGCCTTAATCCAAGCATACATCCATTAAGGACCTACAAAACATTAACATTTATAACGGTAAACGATTACGCTTAATAAGTAACTAGATTAAAACATGATAATATGTTACTCCACATATTAGCATTATGAACACTTAAAACCATTCAATCATATAATACTATAAAAACCTTAAACACATAGCAATCATAATTCGTACCTTAATCATTCTATAATCATAAGCTAACACTAGTGTAATCTCACTAGGAAAGCCTCCTATTAAACCCTACATACTAATCTAAGACTTTAATCCTTTAATCTCATTCATAAACACATAATATGAGCACTTTCATATTAATCAATGTTAACTATATACTTACTTTAGCATCTAAGCTAAGCTATCATTATACCAAAGATCATCATAAATCAATCTTCTTCCTTGCAATCTAGGTCAAAATAGTATCAACATAATATATAATCATACTACTATAAAAATAGTATCAACATAATATATAATCATACTACTATAATATATATTTCCTTGTTCTTTATATTTTCATGAATTTAAAAACTTTTAGTCATGACACTGTAGTGATCATCATGGTTTACGGTAGCTCCAATCGAACTCGCAGGGAGGCGGAGGACCAGTTAAGCGCGAGGCAAAAACCGAAAATCCTTTAGGTGTGACTGTGCGCACCTCCTTAAACTCCCTTTATAGTTTGTTCTAGTGGGTGAGCTGTACATCCCAAGTGTCCATAGCGTCTAGTTTTTAAATTCTTGAAAAACTTGTTTCAATAGTTTATGTCACTTTATTTAACAAAAACAAATTTTCACGAATCAAATAGCAGGTCACAATGAGCATTGTATTTAGGAGTGTAAATAAAGACCATTATTAATGTTATGATTACGATATGTATTATTCCATATTGCATACAGTTAGGTGTCAAATACAAGTAACAATAATGCACATAGGGAATCACAAACATATAAACATAAAACATTAATAAACACATATTTTTCTGAGTTCTCTAGCGAGTCTTCCCCAAAAGGAGAACCATAAGACCGTCACTAGGTACGAAACCTAGATCGCCCCATACATCACAAAAAACAATTGAGTGGGTCTTATAGCCGGAAAAACACATAAAAACATGGCAAACTTAATTTACAATTAATTATGCTATTTTATGTATTTAATAACAATATGTAATTTTAATTAACAATCATCTAATTAACAAATTAATTCTAATTAACACTTTAGTTCTAATTAACAAATTAATTCTAATTAATAATTTAATATAATTGGTTTGTGTCTAGGTATTTTTTATTAATAATTGACAAGTATTGCATTATAATTGTCAAAACAAAAATAAAATGAATAACTAATTAGATTTCATTAAGCCTTTTAACATGTTTATTAAAACGTGTAACCCATAATCACAAAAAAGAGATGACTCGTGATGCCACTGTTGAGATTTTAGATCTAGTTAACCAAGTAATGCAACGAGTACATAGCGGAAATTGGATCTAGTTTATGCAATTAGGTTAACACATAATTAATAAACAATAAGTAATAAAAGGGATAAAAAAAACTAACCGTCGTAGTCACCCGCAAGTAGGGGTGTCAGTAGGGTCGGCTTAACCCGACCCGAACCCGAAAAGGCTTATCGGGTCGAGTTAAATCGGGTCGGAAAAACTAGTCGGGTTATTTTGACCCGATAACCCGATATTGTTATCGGGTCGGGTTAGGGTTGAATTATTTTTCTTATCTGGTTATCGGGTCAACC
This sequence comes from Chrysanthemum makinoi, assembly GCA_910596185.1. Lineage (NCBI taxonomy): Eukaryota > Viridiplantae > Streptophyta > Magnoliopsida > Asterales > Asteraceae > Chrysanthemum > Chrysanthemum makinoi. The sequence continues at coordinate 150,062,758 of OU343225.1, forward strand.
CGATAAGACCCAAAAAAATGCTATTTATTTCTATTTTCCAATAAAACTTTGTAAGCAATTAGTCTCGATTCAGTAGATAGGTGGTAAATTGCATGTTTATAAACTTTAAATATATTTTATACTAGAAAGAATACAATATATTTGCAAATTATTCCTTACGTGGATCTCTTGTACTGTTCTTATACATACATATTTGTAAGGTATGATGGATTTATCTTCCAAAATTTAGTCGCTGGAAAATTTAGTACAGTTCTAAAATTTAGTCATCTTGTGTAATTTATGCATGCTGTTATAACAGTATATATTATGTCAATGGAAATAGTTCTTTATATGAATCTCTTGTTCTGAGCTAATATATATACCTAGTAGTGTTGAATTTAGCTCATAACCCGACAACCCGAATCACCCGACCCGATAAGCACCCGAACCCGATAACCCGATTTCTTATCGGGTCGGGTTGCGAGTCACTTTTTTAAAACTCAAAACCCGACAACCAGATAAACCCGACCTGAAAACACCCCTACTCGCAAGTAATTAAAAGAACAAGGAAACCAAGTATTCAAAACGAATAACTCTACGAGTCCACACACAAAGACTTAACCCCGAATACCCTCGATATAAGCTTGTCGTGAACAATTACCCAATCAACCCTTGAAAACCTTGAACTAAACGAACCAAAGAAACCCTAGGAACCTTTTCCTTCCTTGTCCGATAAACACAGCAAACTCGAGAAACAAAGATGGTTCTATCCGATATCGGACAATATTACCTGATAACTTTTGTCTCCTTTTCAGTCTGAGAAACACAGCAGATTATACCCTTTTCTTGGCAGCTTCAATTCACCAGGAACATAATGATAAACACAGTCCTAAAACCCTACAAACACCTTGAATACAAACGATGCAAGTTTAGGGTTTTGTGATGATCAAATCAATTGTAAACCCTAATCGGGTGTCGAACACCGATTGGATAATTAGTTGTGGAATGATTTGATCGATTGTATAGCTTAGGGTAAGGGATATGTAAGTCGTATATTTAACACGTGGGGTGTGGGTGTATTTATAGCCATGTAAAACAAGTTCACATGGGCCTCAACTTGAGCTACAAGTTACCACACATTCCTAATTCAAACACAAGTCTCTTAGACCAAATCCAATCCAAACGACCCATGGAAAAACCGACCATGGTTTGGATCAAATGACTTCATCCTAGCTTAAAGTTAATCGGGTCAAATATATGGGTCAAAATAGTTTAAGTAGTAATCATATATAACGTACTCTCGTGTTTAACGTGTGCCCCCCCATAGGCTCACACACTTCTAGTATTCTTCGTACTTAACCAACTCCCATAATCCAACAAACTCTAACTCATAATAGGAGATATGAACATTCACATATAAATATCCATAACACTCCCTCTTGGATGTCCATTTTATTAATACGCTATAGGGATGCTGCCTCATTAAAAACCTTGCCAGGAAAATCCAGTGGGACAAAACCATGACTAAGGACAAAAAGAGTGCAGCGCGTATTATCTCCCTCTGATGACTACATCACTTGATATCTTAGTAAATAGATCCACGAAATTATCACTTGAACGAGAAGTGTCTTGTCGCCTTTGATGTAACATTTCTTGAATATAGCAAGGCATGCTACATTATCTACATGCAATAGTTGGTGTCTCCTTTCCAAAATTTATGTATGGTTTGATGAAGTCACCGCGATTGTTTGGTCTATCGAACGCCAGGAAATATTGCCGCCACTTGTAAAAGTATATCCAATTTGAGATCGATCATGTTAAGTAAAACATATATCCTGCATCTGCAAAATAAACTAAACTTGTTTTGACGGGTTAGTAAAATATAAACCATTCTCTTGTACTTTGAATATATCAAAATATTTGCTCTATTCCATTCTAGTGAATTGATCTATTAGTATTATCGAGAATTTTTGAATCATGACACGTGTTTCATGCATTCAATATTCCTTAAGGAATCTCAACATAAAATGAGCTCTATTCACTTTTCTTTTAGACACATGTCAATTATTTCTCACATTGCTAGACTTATACAATAGTAAAATACATTATTGGATCCACCAAATATGAACATGCATCTGCATGATCATTTACAAGTTTTTGAGAAAATATACGTGTGCTATTCCTTGTACCTTTATTTCATTTTCTCATAAAGATTGATGCATATCCAATAAGTTTACATATTCATATGTACGGACTTCAAGTCCCAGTAACCATGTCTCATCACAAGAGACTTCAATCATTCATTAGTTACTTGCGTCATTAAATTTTGGCCATTCATTATTACATATGCACTTCTTGCAGATATCCAATATCCTCACCTTTTATTTTAGCGCTATATTATTACTTAAGAATCATTATCATATATAATAGTACTATCGACGTCGATTCATTTCCTTTCGATTCCACACTTTACTAGACATTATACATCATTTATTGAGATCTCATAGTTTTTTTTTTCATGAACCCAGGGTTTTTCAATAACCTTCATGTCTAGTGTCTCTTGACTATTATGGGGTCTTATTACCTCGATTGACCATCTTCATTTTATAACAACCCGTAAAATTTTGGATTATTATAATAATATTTATCACGTCAGAAAATTCAAATCAATTATTTTCTGACAGATGCCGATATCTAAAATTTAAAAACGAGAGGTCATCTCGTTTCTTTAAAAATAAGACACCGCACACACGATACTTGTCCACTGAGTATCTATATAGTAAATGTGAAATTTATTGTTGTCTAAGTTAAATTTAAGTATACATAAGCTTAACCCGTTGTTTTGGGAAGTGATCATGCACACTGCAGCACGCAGTAAAACACAGAACTAAAAGTAAATATTGAGATAAGGGAAAAATACACTTTTTATCATTCAATAATAATTTACGAATGAAAACGAGAAGTTATCTCGTTGTCTCAGAAAAACACGGCACCGCACGCATACTGACACCAAATTAATAACGGCAAACAGTTATAATCAAATTTCTACGTAATAATAATGTTATATTATTAGTTTTAAGAAATTGTTTCCAAAAACATAATTTCTATATTTTTCGGGTACCGGGAAGGTACGTTTACTCAAGGATTCGACAAAACACGGGGTACAGAAAATACACTCTATGATAATAAAAACAAAATAAAACACATATTAATCCTACCTCTAAAACTGAACCATCGTGTTCACCCTTCTCTTTTCTGTTCCCCACGCTACTCCTACACAAACATCAAACCTACTACTAATCTTCTTCTGAACATCAAAAGATGATCCATCTTGTCAATCTCCTACAAAATAGAAACCTACACTTTAGACATTACATGATAGTGTAGCTGTGGAAGGGAGGAGGTCAAGAAAGTTAGGAGGCTTCCTTTCCCTCTTTCATCTATACAAGGGTCAAGATTCATAGAATGTTCATTCATTTTCAACCCAATTCAAAAATTAGGGTTCATAACAATTCAAAGGGGTTTTCCAAATTAAGTTGGGGGTTTTGTTAATTGGGATATAGAGAGTCTAAATCAAGCTTCAATTCGTTCAAGTTCATATAATTCGTGCTCAATTGGAGTCTTCTTGTGTTCGGTTCATCCCACCCACAACCCAACTGTTTTCATTGTAAGATTTATAGTTATTGTGAATTTTTATTTGTTATTTTGATTATCAATTTGTGTTACTCCTTTTGTTCAAACATGTGATCGAATGATTTTTTTTCATGTTATAATTAATTGTTGTTGTTGTTGTTGTTGGCAATCAATAAGTTACAAACTAAAACAAGATATATAAAAGAAAGTTTATTTTGGCTCGTGAATTAGTAAGTATATTCGATTAGTTTTGGATTTGTTGTGGGTTCGAGTTTTGATTTGGTTATCTCGATCCTTCATTGTTGTAGATATCGGTCTTGGCGGCATATATCAGTGATATATCGCTTATCGGCGGTCGACCGATACGGTATTTCGCTTATTGGTCAATTTATCAGTTTGGTCAAAATCGGTGATAAATCGGTCAAAATTGGTCAAATATCGGTCAAACTAGGTCAAAAATCAGTCAAACTCGTATTTTTTTTTACTTTTTTATTTTATTTTTTATATAAATTGATAAATACTTATGGACTTGCGGCTTTTATTTTTCAAGGATGTTAAACTTTTTAGTTTTTTTGTGGTTATTGACTTAGTTTGTTATGATATTGCTAATATTTATTTTTTTGAAATAAATTTCTTTATAATTTATGGTCTCTGATATATCGTTGATATATCACCGCCAAGACCGATATGGCGCTTGGCGGTGGTCGACCGCCGAGCAATATTTACAACCATGCGATCCTTGCAACCGGTCATAGTGTTGGTTCGGTGTTCATGTGCGAGAGGGTGCTCGTACTGGTGTTTGGTTTTCAATCTCGAAGTGTCCTTGTTTTAGCTGAGGTATATCCTTACTGCAAATTAATACATAATCACAAGTATTTATGTTAATGGACCTTTGTACATGCTAAGATTATACCATATAACGTCTCAATTAGAAGCCAAATTAATACGTTAGTTATAATTCCTCACACTCATGTTTTCAGTCAAGAATAAAATAGGCGTGAAATGTTAGCCTTATGTTTTTCTTTTTTTTTGAACTCAACTTACATAATTTTAAGAGACTTTGAAATATAGTTTGTTCTTTATTTTTTGGTGTTGACCCTACTAACAAACAAAGTCTATTATTATAACACTATATTTTTATAAGCACCCTTTTACCTTGAAGCAACGTCTCATTATAATATTGGTAAATTTTTAGAAGTACATAAAAAATGAGTTTTAGCCAAGTATTATATTTTATAAAAAGTTCCTTAAAAGGTTCCCTTGTTTATTTCCTTAATGAGTCACCCTGTTTACTCTTTGTGTCTAAAAATTTTAGTAAGTAAGAAGAAAGATGAGAGACAAGGAAATTAAGGCGTAATTATTCTAGTCCTATAATAGTATTTTAATGTTAATGGAGCTTGTTTCTTATGTGAAAACTCGGTGAACACTTAAGTTGGTTCAATCATGCCACTTAGGCTTGTTATAAAATTACTCTTATAAACATGTCGAATAGACGAGACATAAACACATAAATATATATATTCGCTTGATAAAAACCGGATATAAAACTCAATTGACATCAACTATACAATTTTTGACAAAACCAATTAAATAGAAGGATTACACACGAGTCATATCTATTTTTTAATAAACTATTTTACAATTCATAAACGAAATATATTACTTGAAAACTTATATTGTGATATATTTATTAGTTGGGGATATATACAACTTTTTGAAACATATTGATATTTGAACTATAATTATTAAAAACCTACATTGTATTTTGCTAATGTAATTTACACATGTATTAAATTAAGACTCAAATTCCTTTATAATAAATTTATACTAAATGTTCTAAATATATATATATATATACACTTAATATATATATATCTTTTTTCATTTACATCGACAACGTCTTATTATAAGCATACTGTTCTTCCGTCTATTATCATTTGGTCATCATTGAACCAAAGTCGCAATTCCTTCTTCGAGATTCCTTCCATGTCATACCCTCATAAGCCGAAATCCACTCAAATCTTTGTAAATTGTTCTAAGATAAATGATGCCACATAAGCAACAACAACAACAACACAAACATTTAAAAATTTATAAAGTTAGTTAAACTTTATCGAGTCTTAAACATGAGTAAAGACTAAATTGCCGTACTAAATTAGGTTGCGTGTCGGAGCCGTGCACTATCACTAATTGAATTATTCACTTCATACTACTAATGGTCAAGGTGAGTTTCATAGCCCCTACTTTTAAACTGTTTTATACTTGTTTTGGGGGAAGATACATGCTCATTTTACTTAAAATAATTTATTTATTGAAATTATACATTTCCATGCATACCATACTTTATGATTGGTATGATATGTTTACCTACTATACTAATTAATGACTTCTTGATAAAGTTACATCACACATATATGTTTTATGGACCATACCAAAATGCTTTATTTAGAATATTACGCAGCTTAGCCTAAGTCCTTAGATCCCAAATTACCCTCTTCATGAACCGTCAATTCCTGCTGGGAAGCGCGAATGTTATAAATAGATCTATTGGGGGTGACTCCCCTGTTCGGTTGGCCCTGCATGGGATGGGTCAAGGCGAAACATATATCATGTCGGAATCGAGTGTATTGGGATAAACACTCGCCATGGGCTCCTTATTTGTATGACCACATTTTGCATACGGAAACTGTCGTAGCTTCGGTTGCATGAACTTAGTGCTAGCGTAATAGATAAAATATATGACATTATATTCGTTGTAATGTACATATACCCTACTTATGGTCCACTAATAAAATTCTTTTATCTAAAATAAACACAATTTTTTATGACATTATGCAAGACGTAATGATCATTAAAACTAAATGCTAAATGGTACACTGAAGTGCAATTTAAATAAACCTATGAACTCACCAACCTCGTGTTGACACTTTTTAGCATGTATTTTCAGGTTTGAGGTGATAGTTTATCTTCGGAGGCGCAAGGCAAAGGCATGGCATGGTCATAGACGACTCTGGTTTATGTATTGGGACCACATTTTAATAATGGGCCGTTTTCGGCACTAATCAATGATGTAAACATTGTTTTCAAGAATGAATAAAAGTTTCTTTATGAAAATCAGTTGTTCTAAGCTTGTTAGGTCACCATAAGTTAACACAAGGATCAATATGTAAGAAATAAGATGAAAGAGAGATTGGTTGAACACACACACAATATACACGTATGGATAGTGAAAGTTTAGGCGTATGATATTAAGTGAAATGAACAACCAACCTTCAAAGGAAGGTTTACATGTAGTATTTATAGGGAAGGGAAATAGGGCAAAATGTCTAGTCCCTTCCTTCATTATTGGGCTTGGGCCAAGGCTTATGGGCTTTCTACATAAGCCTTGCCATTAATAACTAACATAAAAGCCTAGTTTAAGCAACCTATTACATACTAATTACTAACACTTGAAATACAAGTTAGGAGTGATTCCAACAATCTCCCACTAAGTGTTAGTAGTTAAGTGATGACTCCAGCAATCTTGGAAAAGTTGTTGGTGTTGATGTAATAGTTGCCTTGACGTCTTTTGACATTCCTCTTTCTTGTGAGAAGAAGTGCCTTGATTCCTACAATCTCCCCAAGTGAGGATCTTGTATCTTTAGAAGTTTTCAGCTTTGACGTCTTCGTCATCTTTGTTCTTTGTTCTGGTGTGGAAATGGTGATATTATGTTGTTGTAGTCTGCATCAAGTCCGCTTCGTTGCTCAGGTGTCTCCACGTCTTTCTCCAACATGCTCAAACACTCTTTGACGTTGGATTTCAGTTTTGATGTAGTTCTCTTAGTCTTCAAACTTTGTAGATTCTTTGGCTTTGAAGAAGAATCATTCTGACTTTTGTGTTGCCTTTCGAGAGAACTTCAATTAGTGTTGTTGTTGGTATGAGCATGTGGAGAATCAAAGACGATCATCTCCCAGGAGCATCCATAAGAAGAAAACATAATAATGGGTTAGTGAAAAACACCAATCGATCACTGTGGTCTTTTCATAAAGAATTGACCACTACGATTGTTCTTCTGATGAATGTCTTGATTCCATTCACCTTGGTCGGGCGAATCAGCCGTTCGAATCCCATAAGGGACAGTTGGCATTACATTGAACAAGTTCAAGTAATGAACCACATCTTCAGGACTCGATTCTTGAAAGGAATCTCCTTAGCAGGATTTCCAGCACTTACAAGTTTGAACTTCGAGCGTGTTAACAGCATAGTGTGAAAACACATCTCCAATTCTCGCAAAGGCTGTTCCTGAACTGGAGTCCCTTAAGTAGGATAACACGATGTACCGAACTACACCTACAGTTCAGGTGAATCGCTGAGGTATACCGAAGCATCACCTCACGACTGTAGACCGTTTGAGACAACACTAAGCGTAACCCACAAGGAATTACCGAAGCGACCTGTTGTTAGGGCTGTTTGATGTTGACCCTGGCAGGAGTTTCCATTCAATCATTGAGGATCACAATTGTGAACCTCTCATAAATGTTCTCGACAGATTGCTAAGATCTGTGTAGGACTCTAGAATTGTATCACTTGCGTCCTTAATGTTGAACGACAAGTAATGAAATGTCAAGTGTTCCTAAGAGATCTTTTGATGAATCTCGTGGCTCTAGACTCAATAGTGCGTTTTGGTTTTCCTGAGCGGAGACTAGGGAGATGGTCTCCTTCTTCAATACCAACAATCTCTAAGAGAAAGCCGATAGTTTACGTTGAGAGAAACTTGAGTGGCTAAGAAGGTTTAGTGCATGCGTCACTGGGTCCATGACGACTTTAATCTTCAATAACGGTGTCATCTAGTGACAACCAGTAGCATATGTATTGAACCCGGTGTCTGCCCTAAGTTGAATAATTTGGAGGGCTATTTCTTTTCACCCTTTTCTTTACTTTTCTTTTTAATTCTTCAACTCCTTCTTTCTCCGATTCTCATTTTCTTCTTTTTATAATCATACCTAAGGACTTCTAAATTCTAACTATTGGTAGTGTCCTTGGGTAGATCCCTCCGGCTCTGGCGGATCATAGGACGGTTATTCCTAACCTTAGTCACCTTATAACTCAATGACTATCCTACGTTGCCATAAAACCATTTTCTCGAAAATCTCTCAAAGTGTTTATGAGTGAAAACATTTTGTAACACTTCGAGAGTTTTATATTTTCAGAAATACTCCCCCTCCACATGTGCTCAAGTGTTTTGACAGAAATCTGCACAGTGAGGGTAGAGCTCGCACTTTTGAATTGATCGACTCAAGATAGACAATTTCCCGTGAGACACGGTTACGTTGCATAGTTAAAGAGATACATTGTCAGCTTTTAGGTGACAACTAGCTCTAATAACTACCTTGAAGATGTGGACAAACCTTGAAAAGGTTGTCAAACCCGTCAAAGTTCATGTCTATCAAGAGTTTCTAGAAGAGGTACAATCTACTCGGATAAGTCTTGGAAGAAAAATATTTTCGATGTATGATAGTTCAGATATCGTCAATTCATGGGTTAAGTCTTCGCACATGAAGATTCCATCATATTTACAACATATTTGTATCACACAATTTTTATCCCCCTCAAAAATGGCATATTTGTGTTATTTTTGATGAAAATTTTGATATCGAATATGACCATTTTGAGTTTTGTGGGAAGATTTCCACGAAGAACGTTTTGTGAACAAAGATTTTTAGCAAATACCCCCCTCAACAAGTAATAATAACTTTTGAGTTTTTGAAAACATAAAGGGAAGTACTTGTTCTTTTGAGCAAAACTTTTAAAATTGATTAAAGTTTTGATTAGTTTTACTCAAAAGTAAGAAGCTTTCGCTCCTTTTATAAGGATTGTGGCACTGATGCGTACCATAGGGTCCTTTCATTACAAGTACGGGTTGTACACTGATATGTGTGCACAAGCCATTGTCAATATACAGATCATATTATCCAAATGTCAATCAATGAAATAATTTAAAGAGTACCAGTCAATCCTTCAATAAGACCGGGAGTTCTCTCTTGATGTTGATAACCCGTAAGAGGGAAACTCTGTCTTCCACCCACAAAGCTCTCTAGCCTCCGCATTTGATCCCGATGAAATAGCCTTTCATCAATCCTCGTGATTATCTTCCTAGCATCCCTCCTTTCCTTAGAATTCCATCGCTTCTTTGACCCAATTCCTTGCTATATGTCCTTCAACCGATATGCTAGCCCATCACGAACCAACTTCAACGTGTGATCACAGAACTTGTGAACCTCGTTGTACGCCATGAAACAGTTGTGGTGAAGTTCACTGCGGTAAACAACTCCAAACTTTGGTTTCTTCAGAATGGTGTACTGAGATAGTTGGTTGATGTCAGGAAAGTGTAGCAATGGTTTTGTGAGGTTGAATTATTTCTGGTAAGATTACACAGCAAGTTGAAGATCTTCAACACGTTCCTGGATCACTCTGCTTCTAATGAATATCAACAATGACGTGATGTACTGGAGTTGAATGTTGGTGGAGAATTGTCTCATCCGACCTTGTACCTTAGCAAGGTACATGTATTCGATGTCGTTGAGCGACAACCTCGGAAAATCAGCTTCAGTAAAGTCATATTCTTGCTCGTCCTGGCATTTGACTTTGATCTCCTTCAGGAATGAATAATCCCACTTTGTAGCTAGACTGATATTCATGATAGCAACGATCCTTTTATCACTGAACACCTCTTTGTTTGACTTCAGAACTTGACAGCTTCTGTAGTATAGTCTTCTCCTTTCAGGCCAATGGTGAATGCCAAATATCATGAATGTCATAATCACCACATGTCATCATTGTCCTAATGTTCAACACTTGTCATGTTGGTTGGCCATTCTTAGGCTTTCTTCTACCGTGTTGAATAAATTCCAAGTCATTGTTGAAGAAGTATTAGTAAGGAATATTAGGTTGCTCTAGTCGGCCAATAGTTGGTAACGGTTTGGTCCATTGAGTGTGACATTTTTGTAAAGTCGATGTTTGATTGTTCGAGAGCATCAATGTTGACATAGCTCGAGCGATGTTGTCGAGATGATATTCGACTTCCAGAGAGCTGTCGGAGCTGTCTTTTAGCAGTTGAAATGCATCATTCTTGATTCGGCGAAGCTCCCCTTTCATCATCTTCTTTACTTTGAACATGTCTTGGATAATCTTTACATGCTCCAAAGTGCGAGCATCTACCGGTTCTTGGTCTTTCGGTAATTGAGGGGTGGCATCAACAAGCTTGCTAAACCATTCGTAATCTTCAGTATCATCTTCATCCAACCATGATACAACTGAGGTTGATCTTTTCTTCTTTAGCTTGGAGGATGATTCTTTTTGCTGCTTGGTTGATGGTGGAGATGAGGGCTTTTGATGGGGCTTAGGAATCTCTTCGTCGTCACCACCGGTTTATTGGAAGTGATCACCAGTTTTCTCCGATGGTGGTGGAGACTCTGAGTCCTGAGGTTTATCAGAGGTAGGAGGTCGTTGAGATGATCTTGTTGTTGTGGTGGTATTTGGTGGAGGTGGAGGCATAGATGAGGACTCACTTGTTTTCTTCTGACGTTTACCTTTTGGATCCTTGTCTGCATCATCATCGTCTCTTGGTCGCTTTTCCTGACCAGCTGCTTCCTTGTAAGTTTTCTTAAGTTGATATGCAAGCAATGCCTCAAAGAGTGTTGACTCATCAGTTGTGAAAGATGAAGATCGAGGAGACATCTGCATAATCAGCTGTGAGATCAAGTCAGCTTTAGTGACGTTAGGAGGCTGAATTGGTCAGGTTTGCATAACCACCGGTGTTGTTGTAATTGTTTGCCTGAGCATTGACTTCAGATATGGGTAAAGTTGTTTTGCAAACATTTCTTTAGTTACACCAGGGACAATGTCGAGAAGGAACTTATGAGTGTATTCCCTAATCGTCTTGTCCATTTCACCTTGAATGTCTCTGTTGAGAAATTGCTGGATTTGTTCTCTTTCCTTCGTGAACTCGTTCATCACATTCCTGAGTAAGTTAACCCTGTCAGCTAGCTGATTTAACTTTTTGTTAACCACATTTCATTTTCTTGCTTGCTTGACAGCCTTAACAATCTTGGTTTTGGCACGAGATGCCCAAGTATCATTGGGTTTCTTGATTGACCTGGATGATGATCTGGTGGTTGTGTCTTTAGATGGTGGTGGTGATGAATGAGATGATAACTCAGTTGTGGATGCGTCTTGAGGTGGTTCAGAAGTTCGTTCAGGAATATGTTCAGGATTGTCTTGGATGAAACTGTCAGCTTCAATTCGAATCCTTTCTTCCTCATCAACTTTAGCCCGAGCTTCTTCTTCAGCCTTTTCCTTAGCCGCTTTCTCCACATCTTCATCAGTTATCTTCTCAGTCTTTTCCTGTTCTTCTTCCTCAAAGTCGAATGAAACTTCATACTCTTGTTGTTGTTGCTCTGTAGATTCCTTAGCGGTGGTACCAGTTCCCTTATCGGGTTGATTAACCGCATCAAGAACTGGTGTGATTTGTGCTCCACCATTGGAACCTCCAGGGCCTCTGGTTTTCTGAAGGTTGAATTCTTTAGCAACATGCTCTAACCTCAGCTGCTTAAGAGTTTTGTGAAATGGTTGTTCATCCTTTGGTTCTGTGTCTTCATCAGAGCTTTCTTCTTCTTCTTCTTCAGCTACTGGTGCCTTCCCTTTGTTTGATTTGGGACTGGGTGGTTTGTCATCTGACCTCGGTGAGGTTGTTTCATCTGTAGCAGTTTTGGAATAGTAAATCACCTCTTCAGACTCAGTATCTTCATAATTGTCGCCCTTTGGAATAGGTTCCGGTTTGACATTAGGACGAGCGCTCTGAGATGGGACTTTTCTTTTGAAGCTTGGATGCCTCTTTGGATACTTTAGAGCACTCCCAGTGCTTCCGACACTACCAGTGCTTCCTGATCTTCTGGTCTTCTTGACAGGAACAACATAAGTCTTTTCATCCATAAAACCTACTTTACCTGCACTCACTGCTTCTTGATATCGTAGATACGATGGAAGACTTTTGATTGCGTCAGTGAGAAGGCAGTCCAGTAACACTGCACCTTGCTTCTTTTTTGATGAGTCCTTAAATCTGACAATGTTTAATGTAGGCTCATACAACACAGAGTGGTTCTTGGGGTCATTAATTCTCAAAGGGATGTCCCGATGTTTCCTGAGAATATTCTGAATCAACAGCTTCGTGTATCTAATAAAGGGAACCTTTGTTCCAGGCTTCTTGAAGTGGGACATCATATCTTCCCATATCAGACTTGCATAGTCAATGTGTAGTTTGTTGACCATCCCCCAAAATGTTTGTAGGTTGGTATGTGCTAAAACACATACCTTTTAATTATCAAAACTGACCCAAAATAACCAAGAAAGAGCCGTTTATTGCTAATATTTGTGGTTTTCTTGAGTTTGTGCTTGTGCAGGTATGGATATGTAAAAACACGCGAAAAGGAGCCAAATCAGACGTAAATCCGAGCACGAGAGATTAAGAGAGCTTTAGCTGAGCCGGAAGATCAAAAATTGAGCATTTATGAAGATTTTATTCTCCGAGGATGACTTTTGGAAGAAATAACCAAGTTTGAAGAAATGTCAAAACTAGCCCCTCAAGTTTCAGCATTTGGCAAAAATGGCCCTTAAAGATTCAGAAACTGCAAATTGGCCCTTGGTTTATTTGAAGATTGACAAAATCAGTCCTTGGAAGATAGGTTCAGATTTACATCTATGGTCCCTCAAAAATCCGAAAATACAAGATTAGTCCCTATGGTTACCTTTGGATCATTTATCTAATCCAACATAATCCAAATCCAATCCTTAACATAAACATTCGGCCCAAGATAAATCAACACTACCCGGCCCAATCTATCCTAACCCATCCAACCCGGTGATAACTCTCAACCCATTAACTCTACCCGTTTACCACTGACCCGCCATTTACCCGGTCAATGCCCCCAATAGCCCGGTCAACCTATTTGAAATAATAATAAATAAACCAAACGCGCCCCAACAGTGTCCAATTTACCCTGTCTTCCTCCCAAACGCGCCCAACAACCATTTTACCACCATTTACCCAATCCCAAACACCTAACCTCGTACTAGAATCTTATCAACCTTCTAGAACCTATGACTTGTCAGATAGAATGCCTACGTGGCTAATCAGAGCATTCTCATTGGACGAAACACCTAAATGGGTGAGTTGGAGCTTTGTGATTGGTTAAGGTGACAAGGATTGAAATGAGTGGCTGCAAATTGCTTCTAGGCTCTTCCAACCAAGAATCCAAGACTGATTTGAAGGCTATAAATAGACCCTCTTAGCTCACAATGTATTTCTAGTAGTGTAGTATATTTCCCTTTAAATTTAGTTTAAGTTTATTGAATTTTAAGCTTTTCAGTAATGTTTTCTTAAAGTTTTTGTAATCTCAGTTCTTTCTTATACTCTCATTTTTCAGTTTCAATAAAAGTTTTTAAGTTTAATCTTTGTCTTGCATTTCACATATTGAAAACTAAAGAAGCTGTTTTTAAGATTGAAATAAGCTCATATAAGCTGTCCATAGCTTTTGTGAGCTTATTTGTTGCTTACTTGTGGTATTTCAGTCATTCACATTCACAAAAAGGTTCAGTCAACGAAAGTCAACTGGTTCACTCATTTGGTTCAAAAATGGATAAGGGTTGATTATGATGCTGGATTTGGTTGTTGGTTGATGTTTTACATTGGGTTTATACTGTTACTCTGCCCAAATTTGGCTAGAATAACCAAGTGAGTAGTCATTTTCTTCTTCTCAAAACTGTTTTTATGAATGATCATATGGCTTGATGATTGATGCTTGATTTATGTTATTTGATGTTCTCTTATCTCAGTCTTTCAGTTGTTATCATGTTTGCATAAGTAGGATTAGAATTAGTGGTGCAATCTGCTCTTTAGAATAGTTATAAGGAGTGTTTGGATTAGGATTAAAACTGTGCTAGAGGTTTATATATTGGATTAGATTAGTTGTTTTAGGCTTGATATAGTTTATTAAGTTCATACCTGTCTTTGTTTTGCAGCAAATTGCATTAAAAGTCAAAATTCACTATATAACTGTTCTTGTTCTCCAATCTGTGAAAAATCAGTTGCTCAAACCTTTCATATAGGTTTAGAATCAGTAGAACTAGCTTGCTATAGTTGCATTACATCATATTTCATCTACATCAGTCCTTTATTTGATCTTAAATTTCATTAAAGTCAAAGTACTAAACTGCTTCAAAAGTCAAAATGATGTCTAAACCTGTGTTTTTTGCAGATCTTGCAGCCATTGCACAGTGTTTATTTTAGATAGTTAGGGTCTTATATTTGGTCCAGTTGTAGCTTGATTGGTGGACTTGAGTTCCACATATCTGTTTTCTCATAAGCTCTCTTGATAAGCCACTAAATAAGCTCAATTTTGTGCTCATAATTGCCCTGTTCACACACTCAGTGAATGCTGAGTGTGTGACAGCTTTTTGCTTAGCTTCTATAGAGTTCATTTGAGCTTGCCTTTGCCTGAAATTTGGTACAACTGTTCTCTAGTTGGTGGTCTTGAGAACCATACTTCTGGATTTCACTTAAGCTTAATGGATAAGCTGATGCAGTAGCTAGAAGTAGGGGGTCAGGAAGCTCTTTTGCTTAAGTGGTCATTTAGCTTAATCAGTTGTAATCCGCTTATTAGATGTTAGGAGTAGCTGTTATTAGTTGATTTAGAGTATTTATGATATAATCTAGCTCTTATAATCAGTTGGTGCTATTTAGAGCTTATTAGCTTAATTTCATTAGCTTATTTCATAGTAGTTTTCACATCAGTTGCATTTTCATCCACATAAGCCCTTGTTTTTATATTTTTCATAGCTTTAGAATAACATTTTAGAATTTCCCTGAATTTTTCATAATTTTTAGCTACTGTTTACTATTTTTCTTAATTAAAAATAGTTTTTAATCCTTTTTAAATAGCTTTAATTGCAATTAATTAAGAAAAAGTTCCAAAAAATAATTTTTCAATTTTCCCAGTTTAAGAAAAATATAAAAAGCATAAAAAAGATTTTTCCATATTTTTTCCCTTTTATTTGGTATTTTTCACAATTTAAATTAGATTAAAATAGTTTTAAATTAGTAGAAAATAGAAAAATAATCAGAAAAATACAAAAATAGTTTTGAAAATTCTCTTATGTTATTTTAGATTTTTAGAAATTAGTTTCATAATTTTCCCTTTAATTTTCATAATTTTTAGTATTTTAATTTAGTTTTAAAGTTAAAAATTAGTTTTTAAATTCTAATAAAATCAAGAAAATTCCTAAAAAATAGTTTTAATTCATAAATAGTTTTCTAATATCATTTTTAGAGTAAAAGTAATTTTAGGTTATTTTTAGGATTTAGAATAGATGTAGTTGCATTTTATTTGCGTTTCATTTTAATCCCGTATTTGCGTTTTAGTGTAGAATTGCGTAGTTTGCCATAATTCTTAGGTTTTCCCCATAGATTTTAGTTCCATATGCTTTCCTTATCCCGTAGTTTAGATAACATCATATTATCCCCTTCTCTTATTCAAATCCCGATAATCGAGACGTGAGTTGGAAATTCCATTCAACCCTCGTTCGGAACGATCTCGGTGCTCAAACCTAACACGTTTGAGTTACCCGCATACTACACACTTCTCATCTATTATTGGTTTTTAAATCAGTGTCTGAACCGTTTTAAGTTTCTTACGGTTAGTCATTCACAAGTGGCTAGCTTGTGTGAGATAACTTGACGGTTTGGACATAATCAATTTTTGGCGCCGCTGCCGGGGAGGGCTTGTAGCGAGTTTTCGTATTCCGTCTCGAATCGCGTGCATTTGAAGATCCTTCCCCGAGTGAAGTTAGCGTCGTTTTTGTAAATATATCTTTTTCAAAAACCCAAAAAGATTTTCCTTTTCAAAATTTGTTTTAAAAACCCAAAAATATTCTTCTTTTATCCTCTCAACCCGATAATTCTTTCTTCTTAACCCTCTATATGATTAATTCTCATGGAGTCTCAAAATTTCTTTCAACCCTATTGCTTTAATTGTAGAGATTTATTAAGAGATGATTCACTTTGTGAACGTTGTTTTTGCAAAGGGTGTGGATTTTATCACGAATCTTGTATGTGTCGCCCTTTTGAAGAACCCACCGGGGTTATCGATGACGTTTCCATCGATTTTGAAGAAAGATTTGAGCGACGTCAAAACCACATTGAAAGCATGCTTCAAACTTTATTAAGTCACATTCAAGCTCGACAATGTGTTAATGAAGAACCCGTTCAAGTTATGGAAGACGATCACACTATTCCGGAGCTACCCGAAGAACCCACCGAGGGTCACGGAGACGATTTCTTTGAACGTCGTGCTTTTCTTAACAACATTGAAAAACTTGAAGCATTATCAAAAATTTTGAAATGTAAGCTTGATGAACCCTCGATTCCTACTCCCTCTCCGGTGAGGGAGATGGAACATATTTCTGAACCCGAGGTGATTCCCGTTTGTACTCTCGACTCTAATCCGAAGAATTCTAAAATCGATCCTTCTCTTTCACGATTCGCTATTACGAGTTTGTCGAGTTACAACAAAACAGAACGAAATTATGAACTTAAAACGATTTCTAAACAGAAAGAACCGGAGACCACAACGGAAGTGGTGGAACTTGCTAGCTCTCAGAGCACACCACTTGTCCCACCTCCTGATTCTTCTCCCTCTCTAATTTCTAAGCCTTTCATTTCCGACTCTTCCCCTTCACTCACGCCGGTTGAGAGAAGTGACGTTCTTATGGAAGAGGTCGATGATCATATTTCTACGGACATTATCAAACCCGTTGATTCTCTCATAATGGGGGATGAGCATCTTGATACTATTCCGGAAACGGAAGTGTCTAATGTTGAGATCCTTATCCCAATCCCAAGAGAGTCTGGGGTTGTTGTTGATATTTGTGATGAGCCTTCTCTTGATACTTCGAATGATCACGATGAGATGTTCTCCGATTCCGATGATGATTCTTATGGAGACATCGATTTCGTCGACGATTTACCGTCTGAGCCCGTTCACATAGAAGAAGAAAACGATTTTGAGCCGGAAGTTGAAGAGATTGAGCCTAATGATATAGAGATCGAGGATGAAGCATTACGTGAAACATTGTCAAATGTTTATCTTCTCATTTCCAAGATTGAAGCCCTTAACAATAATTCGAGTTCGTATCCTATCTCCGTTAAAGATAGTGATTTCTCTCCCGAGCTTGAGATTTTCCGATTTGATGAAGAGATTAGTGGCAGTCCCACTATTGTCAATGTTTATCCTCCGATTCTTGAGCGATTATACTTCGAGGTTGATATGAGCAAGGTTTTGAACGATATTTCCGATAATTCGAAGAATGATCTGATCATTGAGGATGCGATTGATGACCCAATACCACCGGGTATTGAGGATGTTGTGAATGATCCTGATGAGGATATGGTTGTTCTTGATGGTTTTATTGACTCCCCTTTCTCTGACGAGTCCACCATCCTTTATCCCGTTGAGCCCGCATGTGAAGACAAGATCTTTAAACCCGGGATATGCATTAATGAGCCTTGTGTTAAAATCATTTCTGGAGATAAGGATCCTCGGATGGATGCCTTCATTTGTGAGCCTAAACATCTTATCTTTTACCATGAGCTCCCGTCTCTCTCGGAGTTTTCTCATGATTATCCATCATCCTTTCGTCCGCCCGCAAAACCACCGGATGATGGATCCTTCTTACATGATATGCCTTATCCACCCATTTTCTTCTCCACCCAACCCACCCAGTCTCATTCTTTCGGGAATGAGGACACCGTTTTTGACCCTGGTATCTCTACCACTTTCTTCCCCAAGGACAAATGAATTCGGGGACGAGTCAAGCTAGCGACTCGGTGAATAAAAACAGTAGCGCTTCGTGGGAGGCACCCCATGCTTATCCATCTATCTTCTTTCTATTTTCTAATAAGTGACGCGAAGGGGTCTACCTCTTCGATTTCTCGTGGTTGTTTGTGATGTTGTGTTCAGGATTTTCCCGATATGAAGACTCTCGTGCTCGAAGTTTGTCATTTCTCCACTCGAGTTTCATGATCGTTGCTAATGGAAATCCGATATCCTAATCTTATCGACTAACGTTTATCTTTGAGCATACTTAATAAACGGCTTTTAGATTTTCGTGATACCCTTGCTTTAAACATTGAGGACAATGTTTCGTTCTAGTCTGGGGTAGGGTAATCTTCGATTTGATTTGACCGCACTTGCTTATTTTTGTCGTGAACTCTCGCAACCCTGTTTTTCCTTAGAAAATGAAAAATTGTGCTATATATGAGAAAATTTTAAAATTTTTCAAGCTTTTGCTAAGTCTTTTTGATTGAAAAGTTTGCTAGTCTCTTAGATAAGAAGCTATAAAAAGCGAATTCTAGCTCACAAGGCCAAGATGTTGCAAGTTTCCCTGAGAGATTTTAAATATGCATGACTTAATTTCATTTAGACGAAGCATTTGCTAAGTTAATATATGTTTTGACACCTTGTTGACTTTCCGCTGGTGAGAGTAGGAATAGAATTCTGACTTGACCGGGCGTGTTGAGCCCTAGCTTGTTCCCTTAACCATAGGTAATCTATAAATTATCGGCTAAGCATCTGCGGATCTCATTATTTGGGATTTTAAATTTGCAGAGATCGAGAAATGATAGAGTTACTTATGAGTTTAGATGCTAAACGTGGAGTAGTTGGTTCTCTTTAGAGCCCATCGAAGGTACTTATGGCTTTTTGTTCCCACAAAATTGTTTCACCCCATATATGTCTAACAATAATTAGAGATGTCGAGTTTTTGGCGATAGTTAGTTCTTTATCTTCTTAAAAGAATCTTTGTTTTAAAAATTGGGTACACATCAAGGATCCGTAATAAACAAGCAATAAGTGATAAGTGAAAAAGTAATAAGTAAAGTTATGAGTTGCGGTGTCGAGATCGGACCCTTGGATCTTTAGCCGAGATTGAGTGAGGTCTTAGCCTAGCCAGCCGGGATCCTCATTTCATGAAGCCTATAGTCTTGGAATTACCCCGTGAAGCTCTGTAGTTCATAGCTCATACAAGTAAAAGTTTAAGTGTAAAAAAAAAAAAAAAAAAAAAAATGAAAAATGAAAAATGATGAAAAAGTCAAAAGTATAAGTGAATAAAAATTCCTTGATGTGGACCTCATTTTTGCGACAATGGTTCTTGAGAGAAGGCGGATAACTAATTATCGACTTAGCTTTGCATTTTTATCGGAATAAAAGTTATCGAAACGAGAAATTTGAAGAAATTCATTTCTCACAAAAATAAAAAAATCTAGAGGAAAATAGGAAAATGGGAACAAAAGGTATTTACACAAGTAACTTCCATGGGTAGTGTTAGCATCTAGAATCATATTTAACAATGATTTCGGTTTTACGCTTAGTTTGGGACTTGTGAAAAATCAGGGACGATGTATTCTATCCGTATGGTCACTTCACGCTGTGTTGTGTTTTCTACTCCGTGATCCTAATGTGTCGTTTGAAAAATGTTGGAGTTATTGATCGACATGAAAGTTCAACATACCGTCATTCATAATCAGAAGATGCTTAATCGTAATATCTATACATGTGAATTAAAAGGTAAACGGGGCGTTTTTAGGATTAAGGCTTTCTTAATCTCTTTTGAGGAATCTTTGCTACTTCTTCATAGGTTTAGTAGAAAGAGATTGAAATCCTTGGTTTTAGAAGCGTGAGTTGATTGCATTGTGTGAGGACACGGCAATGGTCTCGTCTGGGGTATTTTGGTATGTGCTAAAACACATACCTTTTAATTATCAAAACTGACCCAAAATAACCAAGAAAGAGCCGTTTATTGCTAATATTTGTGGTTTTCTTGAGTTTGTGCTTGTGCAGGTATGGATATGTAAAACACGCAAAAAGGATCCAAATCAGACGTAAATCCGAGCACGAGAGATTAAGAGAGCTTTAAGCTGAGCAGAAGATCAAAATTGAGCATTTATGAAGATTTTATTCTCCGAGGATGACTTTTGGAAGAAATAACCAAGTTTAAAGAAATGTCAAAACTGGCCCCTCAAGTTTCAGATTTGGCAAAATGGCCCTTAAAGATTCAGAAACTGCAAATTGGCCCTTGGTTTATTTGAAGATTGACAAAATCACCTGGAAGATAGGTTCAGATTTACATCTATGGTCCCTCAAAAATCCGAAAATACAAGATTAGTCCCTATGGTTACCTTTGGATCATTTATCTAATCCAACATAATCCAAATCCAATCCTTAACATAAACATTCGGCCCAAGATAAATCAACACTACCCGGCCCAATCTATCCTAACCCATCCAACCCTTGATAACTCTCAACCCATTAACTCTACCCGCTTACCATCGACCCGCCATTTACCCGTCAATGCCCCAATAGCCCGGTCAACCTATTTGAAATAATAATAAACAAACCAAACGCCCTCCACACAAGGTCCAACCCACCGTCTTCCTCCCAAACGCCCAACAACCATTTTACCACCATTTACCCAATCCCAAACACCTAACCTCGTACTAGAATCTTATCAACCTTCTAGAACTTATGACTTGTCAGATAGAATGCCTACGTGGCTAATCAGAGCATTCTCATTGGATGAAACACCTCAATGGGTGAATTGGAGCTTTGTGATTGGTTGAGGTGACAAGGATTGAAATGAGTGGCTGCAAATTGCTTCTAGGCTCTTCCAACCAAGAATCCAAGACTGATTTGAAGGCTATAAATAGACCCTCTTAGCTCACAATGTATTTCGTGTAGTGTAGTATATTTCCCTTTAAATTTAGTTTAAGTTTATTTTATTTTAAGCTTTTCAGTAATGTTTTCTTAAAGTTTTTGTAATCTCAGTTCTTTCTTGTACTCTCATTTTTCAGTTTCAATAATAGTTTTTAAGTTTAATCTTTGTCTTGCATTTCACATATTGAAAACTAAAGAAGCTGTTTTTAAGATTGAAATAAGCTCATATAAGTCAGTCCATAGCTTTTGTGAGCTTATTTGTTGCTTACTTGTGGTATTTCAGTCATTCACATTCACAAAAAGGTTCACCAACTAAAGTGAACTGTTCACTCATTTGGTTCAAAATGGATAAGGTTGATTATGATGCTGGATTTGGTTGTTGGTTGATGTTTTACATTGGTTTATATGTTACTTCTGCCCAAATTTGGCTAGAATAACCAAGTGAGTAGTCATTTTCTTCTTCTCAAAACTGTTTTTATGAATGATCATATGGCTTGATGATTGATGCTTGATTTATGTTATTTGATGTTCTCTTATCTCTTCTTCAGTTGTTATCATGTTTGCATAAGTAGGATTAGAATTAGTGGTGCAATCTGCTCTTTAGAATAGTTATAAGGAGTGTTTGGATTAGGATTAAAACTGTGCTAGAGGTTTATATATTGGATTAGATTAGTTGTTTTAGGCTTGATATAGTTTATTAAGTTCATACCTGTCTTTGTTTTGCAGCAAATTGCATTAAAAGTCAAAATTCACTATATAACTGTTCTTGTTCTCCAATCTGTGAAAAATCAGTTGCTCAAACCTTTCATATAGGTTTAGAATCAGTAGAACTAGCTTGCTATAGTTGCATTACATCATATTTCATCTACATCAGTCCTTTATTTGATCTTAAATTTCATTAAAGTCAAAGTACTAAACTGCTTCAAAAGTCAAAATGATGTCTAAACCTGTTTTTTTTGCAGATCTTGCAGCCATTGCACAGTGTTTATTTTAGATAGTTAGGGTCTTATATTTGGTCCAGTTGTAGCTTGATTGGTGGACTTGAGTTCCACATATCTGTTTTCTCATAAGCTCTCTTGATAAGCCACTAAATAAGCTCAATTTTGTGCTCATAATTGTTTGTTCACACACTCGGAATGCGAGTGTGTGACAGCTTTTTGCTTAGCTTCTATAGAGTTCATTTGAGCTTGCCTTTGCCTGAAATTTGGTACAACTGTTCTCTAGTTGGTGGTCTTGAGAACCATACTTCTGGATTTCACTTAAGCTTAATGGATAAGCCGATGCAAGAGCTGTAAGTAGGGGGTCAGAAGCTCTTTTGCTTAAGTGGTCATTTAGCTTAATCAGTTGTAATCCGCTTATTAGATGTTAGGAGTAGCTGTTATTAGTTGATTTAGAGTATTTATGATATAATCTAGCTCTTATAATCAGTTGGTGCTATTTAGAGCTTATTAGCTTAATTTCATTAGCTTAATTCATAGCAGTTTTCACATCAGTTGCATTTTCATCCACATAAGCCCTTGTTTTTATATTTTTCATAGCTTTAGAATAATATTTTAGAATTTTCCTGAATTTTTCATAATTTTTAGCTACTGTTTACTATTTTTCTTAATTAAAAATAGTTTTTAATCCTTTTTAAATAGCTTTAATTGCAATTAATTGAGAAAAGTTCCAAAAAATAATTTTTCAATTTTCCCAGTTTAAGAAAAATATAAAAAGCATAAAAAATATTTTTCCATATTTTTTTCCCTTTTATTTGGTATTTTTCACAATTTAAATTAGATTAAAATAGTTTTAAATTAGTAGAAAATAGAAAAATAATCAGAAAAATACAAAAATAGTTTTGAAAATTCTCTTATGTTATTTTAGATTTTTAGAATTTAGTTTCATAATTTTCCCTTTAATTTTCATAATTTTTAGTATTTTAATTTAGTTTTAAAGTTAAAAATTAGTTTTTAAATTCTAATAAAATCAAGAAAATTCCTAAAAAACAGTTTTAATTCAGAAATAGTTTTCTAATATCATTTTTAGAGTAAAAGTAATTTTAGGTTATTTTTAGGATTTAGAATAGATGTAGTTGCATTTTATTTGCGTTTCATTTTAATCCCGTATTTGCGTTTTTTAGTGTAGAATTGCGTAGTTTGCCATAATTCTTAGGTTTTCCCCATAGATTTTAGTTCCATATGCTTTCCTTATCCCGTAGTTTAGATAACATCATATTATCCCCTTCTCTTATTCAAATCCCGATAATCGAGACGTGAGTTGGAAATTCCATTCAACCCTCGTTCGGAACGATCTCGGTGCTCAAACCTAACACGTTTGAGTTACCCGCATACTACACACTTCTCATCTATTATTGGTTTTTAAATCAGTGTCTGAACCGTTTTAAGTTTCTTACGGTTAGTCATTCACAAGTGGCTAGCTTGTGTGAGATAACTTGACGGTTTGGACATAATCATAGGTGCATGAGTTTAGGATGCTCATGACCGCTGTATCTTCCAGATACATACTTGGCGATCATAATGTACAATGTTCTCCACGGTTGAGGAATGTTCTTCAGATCGACAGTGGAATGTTTGGTGATGACTCCGGCAGCTTCATCATAGCCAATGTCGACCATGAATTGCATTGTAGCCTCTTCATTTGGAATTGCCACATAGTCAGTAGGCTGTATAGCATGTAGAAGAAGAATTGTACGAAGATCTGCTACCGTGATGGTGAATTCCTTATTATTGAGGGTCACAGTGACAGCATCTTGACCATCAACCTTTTTCATCGTATGCCAGAATTGATGAATGTAGATTTCTGGTACAGTTGCTGAGTTGGTAAGCATGTTATTGCAGGGATGAGTTTTGAGGATATCCACAGCAATCTTGCATGATGATTCTGAGCAGGTGAAGTTCTCAAAATCGACCCTGAGATTGTTCTTTCCAATCATCTTGCTGTAACCAGTTGGGAAGATATCTTCCATTGTGAGTTCGTTTGGTGCGTTGACATTTTCCATGATGACGTCCATTTCGTGATCTGAAAGGTATTGAGACAAAAGAACCAACATATCGAAAGACATTACATTAGTCAAAAGTTGATTTTATTGTCCAATTATCTAAGTTGTTATGTTTATGAATGTTACGAGTCCAAAGTCACATATTGTCCAATAGTCCAAAGTTGACGTGATAAGTTACGTGAATATGTTAATTTTGAATGTTAAAGTCCAAAGTTTACTTAATCACACAACGTTTTAACTTTTGTAGCTTATTAGTAACATTTTGGTTTTGTGACATTATGAGTAACTTATTAAAATTTTGTACGTGTAACATTTCAAAAGTTAAGTTACAATTTTGGCTTAAGCATAAGTTAGTAAGCTTATGCGTAAACAGGGTAACCATAAGCGTAGGAATAAGCTTATGTGTAGGAATCACCCTTAGGTGTAAAGAGGGCTTACGCGTAGGAGTGGACTCTTAGCATAAGGCTTACGGGTAAGCTTAGGTTAAGGACTTACGCGTAAGGTTTACTCGTAAGAGTATCCCTTAGGCTTAGAAGTCCAAGTTTACGCATATCCTTCACAGGATACGCGTAGTCCATTGTAGACCCTTATGCGTAAGAGTTACGCGTAAGATTTCTCTTATGCGTAACATCTACGCATAAGGTGTTCCATAAGCATAGAGTCCAATTAACCTTGATTCTGAAACTGGTACGCGTAGAAGCCTGTAATAGATTAACCCTAAAACCCATGTTAACATGTTATTCAATCACTATCAGCGCCACATGGTATCACAAGTTAAATCCAGTTACGCGTAGGTCAGTTTTATGCGTAGACATAAACCCTAATATTCAAATCCTACGTGTAAGCAATTTAACCATGGGAAATCAACCAAACGTTTTCTGTGTTATCTTAGATGCTAAATGAGTAGTTTCCAACAGGTTTTAACATCAAATACACCAAGAATCAAGAATACCCAATTATACGCATACATAAACCCTAAAGCTTATTTTTTCAAATTTGATGTTTCTGGGCATGAATCAGAGGTGCATTTAGTCAATTAAGCATGTAACAAACATCTCATAAGCATCCAATTAACCTCAAACACTCACAAATGAAAATACCCAAATCCACGCATAAACCCTAGTTTTGAAAAATGATTAAAAACAATTTCTGGGTTGGATTTGTTGTCTGAAACAGGTTTAGGATTGATATAAGAAACTTTTTAACACTTCCCATTTCACAAAAACATCATTATCCAATATCATGTTTATACTCGTATGCGTATGAACACAAAATCACTCATATCACAAAATCTAATGATTGGTTTTGAAAGATGTTAAAGACCATTGTTTGAAATCACAAAACAAAGCAACAAGAACTTACAAATACAAGTTTTGTAGCACGGATTTATGAATTGAAAGTTAGGCGTGGATTAGGTTGATTGAAGAAGTAAATGTTTGTAATAAATGTGTTAAATTTGTTAGGTGAAGGGTTTTATTAAATGCAACTTTTCAATTTTGACAAGAATGACCCCTCCACCATAACAATTTTCAACCAAGACCCATAACATCCACTTTGGTTTAGCAAAACGTGATTATTTGAAAAGAAACTTGACGACACTCCCCCTCGACTTTAGAAATGATGAAATTTTACAACTTTGAGTCCGAGGAGAGTGTAAAACAAGAAACGTATCCACCATTTTCAAAGAAACAACATCTTTTGGTAACATGCAAGTACAAGTTTTTATGAGACTGAAAAATATTTACATTCTCCCCCTCAACACTTGTTCGGTAAAAATAATGAAATATTTGATAGAACAAAGTGTTGACTGAAGATTTGTACTTGCCATGTTTGAAAGAATTTAGATAGAAGAATATTTTTGAATTTTATCAGATTTTATATTTTTCTATTTTGTTTTTGAAAAAGGTATTTATAAAAGAGGTTTTGGTGTTTGACTGGTTTTGTTAGGATCGTATATTTATGTTGTTTAGATGATTCGGGTGGTCTAGGTAGATGATTAAACAAGTAAGTCATGGTTAGAGAGATGAAGAGAGGAGAGGGTGTTTTCTAGAGAGATAAACAATACAAATGTAAGGTTAGATTAATGAAAAGCACCACCCTTCCCTTAGTGGGAAGGGTATGTATAGTTACAAACTAAACGACCTCCTGACGCCGTGGATCGTGTATACAGTGGGTAAAGACCCGTCCTTCCTCCACGGTGTTGCACTAAACTAAACTACGCTAATAACTAACTAATAAACTAACAAATAATGTAACTAACGATATGTCTACGAGCTAACTTATGCTAGATAATATATTGGGGTGACCACTATGGAATTTCCAATTCCTAACAATCTCCCCCTAAGGGAGGTCACCCCATGTTTTACATTTCGAATCCTAGCATTCTATTTAATCTTCAGTCTTGAGCTCGTAGACTTTAATTCTTCAACATCTGCGTCCTTGTGCTTTAGCAGTGATTCTTCAAAGTCCGACTGCTTTGTACTTTTAGTGGAGGTCTTTGAACTGATCCACATGTTTGATGATCTTCGAGCTTTCTTTGAGATCATCAGCCACAGTAAATCTCTGGATCACCCTTTTTGTGTTGCCATCATGTGATGTTGTAACTTTTGGACCGACATGCTCACACTTTCAGGATCATGACATCTTTTCATCAGAGTAGCGGAAGCTTTACTGGCTCATGATATTTGCAGCAGCTTAGCAGAAACATAGTATAAAAATATCGAGCCAGTGTTCGTAGATATGCACAAGTCATGATTTCTTCAATTAAGTGTGGATGCTATGAGCATGCGGCTTTGGATTGAATTCTCAATTCTGATCACCGCAACCATCCAAATGTACCTGCAAACAACAACTAGCAATAAAACACACGAAAGTGTCTTTGATCACTTTCGTTGAATTGAGGTGCACGGCCCACGGTTCCCCGTTGATCAGTATAAGTACTGCCTGTGATCAGGTAGGATTCCTAAGAATCTCCTTGACAGGGTTTCACAGCTATTCTAGCCGTTCTCAAACCGGAGTATCTCAAAGAAGACAACACGGAGTGAGTGAACCAGTGAATTGAGATTCACTGATTGATGAAAAATTGATTTGAAAACAATCGCGTATTGCTTAGAAGAAAGAGTTTTGCAATACGACGAAGGTTTTATGAGAAAGATCAATTTTCAATTTAAAATACTTTTTGTATTTGAAAGAGAATACACATTCGATGTGCTAGAGAAAAGAAGAGATTTGCACATCGAACGGTTTTTCTAAAAGTATTTTTTTTAATCAGAGATACTTTTTGTGTTTGAAAACATGAATACACATTCGATGTGCTAGAGAAAAGAAGAGATTTGCACATCGAACGGTTTTTCCAAAAGTATTCATCAATTCATTTCCTGTACCAAGGTTGATTCAAGAGTGAATCGCCCCATCGTTTCTGTCCAGTTCTCACAAGTTTGATCTTTTGGAAAGATCTCACATGTCACCCACCAAGAGCTTGTTTGATGTTGGCTCTAGAAGGATTTCCATCTTCATCGTGAATATTTTACATATCACTCGGTTGTTCTGGCAATACCACAAGGATAATGCGTAGGACTCTTAATATATTCTTACTTTCCACATTGTGTGAAACAGCATGTCTTCATTAATTTTGTGTCCTAATGAGATATTGTGGATGATCTCTTGGCTCTAGACTCAATTGTGCACATTTGGTTCTTATGCTGGAGACTAGGGAGAGGGTCTCCTTCTTCAATATCAACAATCTCTAAGAGAAAGTCGATAGATTATGTAGGTTCCCCATGAGAATGAAACAAGCCCTTTTAAAAGGAACTTGAGTAGTTTGGGAAGTTTAGTGCAGTGTGTCACTAGGTCCATGATGTCTTGTCTTCAATACCAGTGTTACCTTAGTAACAACCAGTAGCATATGTATTGAACTCGGTTTCTGCCCTAAGGTTGAATTATTGGAGGGCTATTTCTTTTCACCCCTTTTCACATTCATTTCTTTTTCATTCTTCAAACCTTTCAGCGCTTACCGAGACTTCATTACTAGAACCTTGTTGGGTTTATTCTGGTTCTAGCTCTATCTCAGTCCGCACTCTTCTCATATTCTCATTTTTTTCCTTTTTTTTTATCATACCTAAGAACTCTACACTATCTAGTGGATTGTCCCTGGGTAGATCCCTCCGGCTCTGGCGGGATCGTGGGAAACGAATACCTAACCTAACCATCCTTATAACACCATGCATAAAGTAAATTGGTCGGTCTTTTGGTATTGTTCTTTCCTTCATGAAACCAATTGAAAAATCAGTTGGAAAATCAATCAAGGTACGTGTGATATAAAATCAAAACATTTTGTACCTTAATTGTTTTTGATCTTTTAGAAAAGCTTCCCCTCAGCATGTGCATATGATTTTGAAATTGTTAGCACATGGAGGCAAGAGTTCTTTGAAATGATTTCTTGATCACAATTTCCTTAGAACAAGCCATTTGAATTTCTTTGGTATATTCTCCCCCTCAATATGTGCGTAGGATATTTGAAATCATTTTATCACATAGAGGCAAGAGGTTTTTGAAGTACTTTTCACGATTTCCAATAGAAACCATTCTCTCCCCCTCAATATGTGCATCGATATACGAAAGAGTTTGGCACATATTAGAGAGAACTTGCACTTTGAATCAAAACGGTCATCTTTTATCAAATTTCATATTAAATCATAAATTCTCCCCCGATCAAAAATATTAAACCCTTTGAGATTTTGGATCCCAAGTGATTTAATAAGGTTTGGAAAACATGGGAGAATATGTGGCCTTGTTTAAATACTCTTCTGGTTTTTGGTTAAATGCTCCTCCACAATCATGTGCATTATGTATTTCAAAATCGTTTGGCACATGAAGGAATGAGTGCTTTAGAAACAATCACCCTTTTAAAACCGATTTGAGATTTAAATGATGATCTCTCCCCTGATCAAAAATTTCAAACCAGTTGAGATTTGTGATCCCAATTGATTTAAATTATTAAGAAAAATTTGGGGAAAGACGTGGCATGATTTAATTTTGAAGAATGATAGATAAGGAATAGTTTTTCGACATTAAAAATTGTTAGTGTCTGGTATGATAGTTTTTTAAGAGATCTTTAAGTAAAATAAAATAATTTCACAATCAAACAAGAACAGAAAAATTTCATTTTGAAAGATCTTTGAGTTTTAAAGAAAATCATACCATGACATAACATTAAATCTTTAGATCACCACTTTGTTATTGTACAACCGGATCTTTTATGAAGAAATATCGTTTGAAAATATTTTATTTCAAATCATATCTCTCCCCCTCAATCGATGACCGTAGTCTTTGATTGAGTGACTTAAGTTTTAATAAAATGAAGTCCATTGATTTCCAAAATTAAGTCCAATTAATTTTCAAAACAATATATTTCCATTTTCAAAAACAATTTTAACAGATTTTTTGAAAAATGGTATCATCCACTACTATTTCCTGCACAAAGATATGTTAGGTGGTTGAGCTGCTTTTGTTGTTGTTGCTGAAGGTTGGAAGATAACCGTATGCTGATGCAACGAGACCTCTTAAGTTGCATCTATCGTGCCAACTATCCATGGAGAGATCAAGTTAAGCTCCGTTTCTTCTTTTGTCGACCAAAGAAATAGTTGCCCTTTCCTTTCGGCATCCAATCTTCTTCATTTGTGGGATCCGGATCGGGAACATTCTTATGAACCATGATATCTGCATACGTTAGTGGACACACAAACAGATATATGGTGGTCGACATCACCCAAGCAGTAATCGACTAATAAAAGTCAATCCAACATATCAATCAGATCATGTAAAGCATGGGAATAATGTGTTTATCAAACTCTAATCATCTAATCCTAACAATCATATCCTAAATTCCTAGTCCTTCGACATAGGCAAATATCATTTTTAGTTAAGCACGTAGGATAATTAGATAAGCCCGATAGATGATATAAATTTGAAAACATTCTCCCCCTCAATTAATGACTCATTTTCTGAAAAATTTAAAAGCGCTGAAGTCATTGATTGAGTTTTCAATTTTTTTGAAAAAACACTGATCTGTTTGATTTTCAAGCAACACATTTACCACCATTTTTGAAAATAACAATATTTTTCTGAATAATTTTAGAAGGAAAAACATTTGTGTAGGAACATCAGTCTTTTTGACGACATGCTTTCCTTGTATTTGTTTCAGCATAAGTGCACGAAGTTTTTGAAATTTGGTTTAGCGCAGCACTTTCCATCCTTTTAAGAGCGGGTTGCTATCTGAAATAATAGCAACCCATGGTTTAAGCACGGGTTACAGTCTGAAATAACTGCAAGCCATATTTTTGACATGTTTTGAAAAACAATATTTACACCTCCTGCTCGAACTTCATCTATGGTCCCGTGCCATTATTGAATGACATTTCTAAGACCGTAGATGTTATCAATACTAGAAGACGTGTCTTGAGAAAACAATATTTTTGGTATTTTTAAGTTTTCTGATTTTTATAGGTTTTTGATGGTTTTATATTTTTCTATTTTCTTTTTGTTGGTTTTATATTTTTGTATTTGGTTTTTGAAAAATATTTACAGATAGAGTAGATGATATAGTTTAAGAAGATAATGATACGAGTACCGAGATAAGGATATCGAACATCACGTCATAGAAGATAGAATTCGTCATCTCTTAAACTTCCACCACCAAAGCTTCCGAGGCTCCAGAATAGAAGATAGAACATGAGCCTTTGAGAAAGAGAGCCTTTAGCAGCTTCCCCCCGAACCGAAAATCCTTTTGTTGAACAGATTCGAAGCTCTATTTCAAGCTTGTCTTAGCCAGGTGCACAAAGAAGCACACCATTATCATCCCACGCTTGAATGACTCTTCTCAAATTCCTTTTCCACTGAAGTCTGAAGCGATCCATTCCAAAAGGTGTCAAGAGAACAATTCTCTCAAGTAGTTGAATTGATGCCGTCAGTCTCTTTGTATAATGCTCACGAACTCTCCCGAATACACATCATGAGAAAAATGAAAACACCTCCCCAATGTTCACATTTTTCTTCCCTGATGATTGTGTATGAAGCTCAAGAACCCGAAGTACACCAATACCCAAGAGCTCTCCCGAATACACATCATGAGGGGAATGAAAACACCTCCCAATGTTCACATTTTTCTTCCCTGATGATCGTGTATGAAGCTCAAGAACCCGAAGTACACACATTCCCAAAGAGAGAATAACTGATAACACCTCCCTCATGTTACACATTTATCTCCCCTGAATATGTCATACTTGTGTACCTCTTTTATCCCCAGAAACTAACTC
Source organism: Chrysanthemum makinoi (assembly GCA_910596185.1). NCBI lineage: Eukaryota > Viridiplantae > Streptophyta > Magnoliopsida > Asterales > Asteraceae > Chrysanthemum > Chrysanthemum makinoi. The sequence goes on from OU343225.1 coordinate 150,094,486, forward strand.
TTCCATCTCTTCCCCCACATAGTTGGAATTAGAACACTAGAAGCCACGAGTTAAACACTGAGTTTCTCTACGGTCATGAAATTTGTCTTCCCGGGATATCTTCAATTACTTAGAAGAATTAAGTTCGTCAAGTGTACTTGTTGTGCTTTTAGATGTGTGTCTCCTTTCCCTTTGCTGGTTTTGACACTTCAGAATCAGCAACACATTGTAAGCTCATGTACTAGAAATCTTTTGAGAAGATCGCTTGAAGTCTTTGTGAGAATCAACTTGCTGAAGTACAGTGTGAGCAAGTCTAATTGGGGATTAAATCAGACATTTCACCCTCTCCCAATTAGTGCTCTCCCCTAAACTGACAATCTGTTTGATAAATGCCCGGATTAAGAAGAAGTCTTTAGATCGTTAAATGCAACTCGTCTTTAGTCTTCTAACATGCATCAGAAAATGTAAAACAGACTGTAGACTATAGACTCGACCTTCTTCAAGATTGTCCAATTGGGGAATAGATAGTTAACATCTTCATTTCACCAAAAAGCATCCCAATTAACTTACATCTTGCAATTCCCCTGACCTAAATTCTCTCCCAATCAAACAAGAACAGAAAGATGTTCATCAAGGAAATTAACAATCAGCCCGCAATGAACACTTGAAATGGTAACACCAAACAAACAATCACATCAAAAAAGAACAGAAGGTTGCCCGGAATCATCATGACGAAGTGTACGTGAAGCATTAACTGGAAGCACTTTGTCGTTAAACTCATATTAGCTTGGGAAGATGTCAACCAACGACTCTTAGAGGAAACTTCATGTGAAGATGACCTGATAAGAAGAAGCTCGGTTCTTACATGAGTTTGGAGCCATTTGACCATTTATTCTCATATATCAATCAACCATGCAGTAAATTCACACTTCTTCTCCCCCTCAAGAATTGCATACATAGTTGCCATTCTTGATTGAATAAGTGAAAATCATCCACATGTAGTCTATTCACACTTCTCCCCCTCAAAGGTAGCAAATGATGTCGCCATCGTCATTATAACCGAGCAAGTGGAATAAGAGAACAATCATCGGTTGTCCGGTTCACTTGATAACTTAAAGCGCGTGGAATAAGTATGAAGCATGTTGATGAGAATGGTCATAAATAAGAAGATTTCTCTTCTTCCAAAGATAAAGTGCACTGAAGCGTACACTTTTCGTTTCTTTAAGGAACGAGGCTTGAACTGTTGTGTTCAAACGTCATAAGAAGATTTCTCTTCTTCAGAAGATAAAGCGCAATGAAACGTACACTTTTCTTTTCTTTAAAGTACGAGGCTTGAACTGTTGTGTTCAAACGTCATAATCTCTCTCTTTTCAGCATCTCTTGTGTTGGGATATGAAAGTGCTGAAGATATCAAAGTACTGAAGATATCAAAGTACTGTAAGTTGCAAAGTACTGGAAGAATTTAAAGACTCAAAGTAATCAGTAAAGACAAAGTCAAAGTACTGCAATATGAAGTCAAAGTACGGCAAGAACAAAAGAACTGTTATATTCGTTTATGGAAAGAATTGTATTCTATGTTTAGATTACTTGTCATACAAGGTTATCAATTGTAAACCGACTAGGATATCCTTGAGCCTATAAAAGGACTCCTAGATTGGCATTAGAGATATGACTTACGATTTTAGAATTAGAGTTTTAGAGAAAAGTTCGATTATCTTAGAGTTGTATTAGAGTATCTGCATAATAAGCAGATTTAGAGTTTATAATAAAAGGTTATTCTTCTTAGCTTTGTTAAGTAAATTCCGCGTACTTAATAAAGATTACTCAGTGTTTCTTTATTAATAACTTAGGATTTATCTGAGGTTATTAAACCTTAACAAGCTAGTTAAGATAGTTTGATTAAAGTATATCGATCCAACAAGTGGTATCAGAGCTTGTGTGGAAACTCTGACTAGGAAGAAACCCTACTTCAACTATATTCAAGATGTCGACTGAAGCTGTTCCACCACCCTCCATCACCTCACTCATAATTCCAATAATCAAGAAGGGAGAATATGATCTCTGGTGCATGAAGATGAGGCAAGACATTGCCATCACGACCATGCTCTTTGGAATGTTATTGTGAATGGGAATGAAGGTGTAGCAGACCCCATTGATATTCCCCGACAACCAAAAGCACCTAAACCAGATTACCAAAGAAGAACCTTAAGGAATCAAGAGAAGGCACTCAATATTCTCTTATCTGCCATTCCAGATGGTCATCTTCTCAAGTTTCATGATGCTAAAGATGCTAAGCAGCTCTGGGCTGCTCTCAAGACCAGTTTTGGAGGGAATGAAGCCTCTAAAAGATGCACGTAAATTTGCTAAAGCAACAGTTTGAAACTTTCACAGTTGGTGAAAGAGAGAGTCTTGATGCTGCATATGATAGGTTTCAGAATCTACTGAACATGTTGGAGCTATACAAGGCAGTAGTATCAGTTGAAGATGCTAATTTGAAGTTTCTAAGGAGTTTGCCATCTTCATGGCATGTGATTGCTACAATGATCAGAGGACAACAAGGTTTTGATGTCATGGACTTTGATGATCTATATCATCAACTTAAGGTGTATGAGCATGAGATGAGTGGTCAAACAAGTTCTAAGTCTCACAATATTGCTTTTCTATCATCTGAGAAGAAGGCCAGACTTCCAAAAGTACCGCTTCTCCTCAAGTATCTGCTTCTCAAAGTAACTGCCTATACACCCCTCATATGTTCAACAGGTCCCACCAACTACCACTATGGCCTCAGATGAAGTTATGTGCTCCTTCTTTGCACAACAAGCTAGTTTACCTGGCACTTATGAAGAAGATCTAGCACAGATTGAAGAAGATGCACTTGAAGAAATTGATATCCGGTGGCAAGTTGCTATGATCACTGCAAGAATCAAAAAGTACATGAAGAAGACAGACAAAAGCATTGATTTCAAACCAAAATAGGCATAACTTTTGACAAATCTAAAATTGAATGCTTCAATTGTCAAAAGACTGGTCACTTTGCAAGAGAGTGCAGGTTTGCTAAGTATCAAGCAAACATGACATCTGAGAAGTCAAAACTTGAGCTTAAGGAAATTCCCATTACTGAAACAAAGGCTTTGGTTGGTCAAGAGAAGTTATCGAAGTTGACGGAGTGAAGAGTTTGATGATGAACCCGTGACTTATCTGATGGTAGCAGTGGAAGATGCAGTTGAAGACACAGGGAAGCATTGGACGGAGTACGCTTTTGATGAAGTATCCAACATGCTGCTTTGGAATCTGATGATGGCTTTGGAGGATTTGACCGAGAAGGAAAGTGAAGATGATCCTGTTCAACTCGCATTGGTGGCTACTTCACCAAATCAATCTCCTATCTCTGAGGTATGCTCAAATTGCTATGATTTTTATCATAAATTGCTTAGCAGTTATGTGATTGAGAGAGATAATTGTGTTAAGGCTAGGGTTGAGGTAGCAGGTTATCAAATAACCTTAGAATCTATGGAAGCCAAAAATTTAGCACATGAAACTAATGAAGTAGCTTGGGCTGAAAAATATGCACAACAGATTACCGTTAAAGCTTAGTGAATGGAAATTAAACTGTAAAATTGCTGAAATTGAGAAATTAACTAAGGAAAGAGATGATTTGTTAGCTAAGTTTGCTTCTTGGGTGAAGCCGTGTCTGATCACATGTTTCTTATGTTCAAAACAGCAAAGAGCTTATCTTAAAACTGATTAGGTTTTGGTATGGATTTTAGTAAGATAGAAGAAAACCAATCTAGTAGTCAGGATGAAGGTGAGTATGAGGATATAACCACTAGTGATGAAGAACTCATTAATTATGTAGATACATCTAGTAATGATGGTTCATTAAGTGACTCACCTCCTGCATATAAGAAAGCTAATGATTATCATGATGTTCCACATCCTACTGGCATTCATCAACCCCTTAGGCCTGATGTTTCTCGCTTTGGAATAGACAGTCTAGAGTTTAAAAAAAAGCTAGTTGCTAAATCTAGGTCTGAAACACCCAAAGAAACTGTTGAAAACGGTGTTCAAAATCAAGCTGTACTTTAAATCAAAGTATGCTTCACAAGCAAGACCTTTTTCAAAACCTTTTCAAAACAGTATCGCTAAACCTTTTGGGATAATTTTGGTCAAAACAAGTTTAATCACTCACCAAGAAGGCAAAATAATTTTGGGCATAGACATAGAAAATGTACTTTGACAGATGGGTCGAAACTGTGTTTTGTGTGTTTCAGTCCTACTCATCTAATTAAGGATTGTGAACATCACTCGAAATACCTTAGAAAATTTCCAAAGAACAGGAATGCCAACCAGAAACCTAGAGAGTACAAACCAGTTTGGACTAACTCAAATAGGGTTAATCACGAAACTTCACATCGATCATAGATACCCACAAAGAGAAGACCTTCAGATCTCACAAGACTTTCCAAAGTATCGTTAACTCGCCCAAGACTTTCACAAAGTATCGCTCCGACAAAACAAGGTATTGATCACAATACTTGGTATAGAAATTGTAGCCAATCTCACTATCAACCTAGAAGGTATTCCAATTCACATAGGAGATTTAGATCAGAGGAACCAAGTGTTAAAAAGGAATGGGTTAAAAGGAAAGTATCAGCGAGACAACCAAGACGTTCAACAAAAAGTGAATCAGATATTTGTGCGACCCAAGAAAATGCTAAAAATCTGGTGAAAGAGATTTATGTTGAAAAACCAGAAAGTTTTGAAAATCCACATGCTAAAAATCAAAAGATAATTTTGGATCATCATTTGAAAGATAGTGGGAATTACATTCTCAAAGAATTTGAGTTTGTAACTCCAATAGGGGAACACAAGTCAAGAATGGCTTGGGTTCCTAAAAGTTTCTAACTCTTTTCTTTATGTGCGGCAACCCGGAAGAGGAGCTTAAAGATCATCTTATTGTGGATAGTGGTTGCTTTGGAAGTATGACAAGAGACAAAGAGATCCTGTCTGATTTTAGGAAGATTAGTGGAGGAAAAGTTGCATTTGGGAATGATCCCAATGGAGGAAGGATTACTGGGAAAGGAACAATTAAAGCCGGAAGAATCGATTTTGAAAATGTCAGATATGTGAAGGAGCTTAAGTTCAACTTGTTGTCAGTCTCTCAAATTTGTGATAAACAGCATCATGTGTTATTCATCGACACTGAATGTCTCATTCTTTCCACTGATTTTAAACCTGTTGATGATGACTTGGTAGTACTTAGAGTACCAAGGACAAATGATGTGTATAGTTTAGACATGAAGGGTCTACATTCATATGGCACAGCCACATGTTTGGTGGCTAAAGCAACATCTGAAGAGGCACATCAATGGCATAGAAGATTGGGCCATGTTAATTTCAAGAATATCAACAAACTGGTCAAAGGCAATTTAGTTAGAGGTCTACCTTCAAAGACTTACAAGAATGATCAATCATGTTTGGCATGCAAGAAGGGTAAACAACACAAAGCTTCCTGCAAGCAGCTTGAGGAAAGAACTATTAGAGAACCATTTGAGCTGTTACATATGGATTTATTTGGACCTGTCTCTGTGGCAAGTTTAAATAAGAAAAAGTACTGCTTGGTTGTTACTGATGATTGTAGTAGATTCAGTTGGGTTTTCTTTTTGGGTTTTAAAGATGAGACTTTTGATGCTATCCGCATAATCGATTATTGCTCTTGAAAACCAATTGAGACTCAAGGTTAGAAGTATTAGATGTGACAATGGACTCAATTCAAGAACAAACTTATGGATGAATTTTGTGCAAACAAAGGCATAAAAAGGTAGTTTAGTATTGCAAGAACACCACAAATGTAATGGTGTTGCAGAAAGGAAGAATAGGACTTTGATTGAAGCAGAAGAACAATGTTAGCAGTGCTTCTCACCTACCTATTCAGTTCTGGGCAGTTAAGCGTAAGTACTATCTTGTTATGTACTTAACAGAGTCCGATCACTAAACCACAGATGAAGACACCCTATGAATTGCTGATGGGCACTAAACCCAACATTCATTTTATGAAACCTTTTGGATGCCCTCTTACTATTTTAAACACTCTTGATAATCTAGGGAAGTTTGATGGCAAGTCCGAAGAAGGATATTTATTGGGTTATTGCACTAACAGTAAGGGCTTTAGAGTATACAACAAAGTTACTAAGAAGGTTCAAGATTGTCTTCATGTTGAGTTTTTAGAAGATCAAGACAATGAGAAAGGTAAAGGTCCTGATTGGATGTTTGATCTTGAGATTTTATCTCCTTCAATGAATTATGTTCCTGTGAGAGAAGAAAATCAACCTATGCACAATGACGAAGATATCCAATATGTTGTTCATGATGTTCATATTAGACCCGAGTCTGTTTCTTCTAAAGATTCTGTAAGTACAAACCAAAGTATCATTGCTGTTCCTAAGCAAAGTACTGTGTTTCTTCAAACAAAGTACTGTTGCACCACAATCCTCATTATCTGCTGAGGATCAATCTATTCAAGAGGAACTTAATCAGATGCTTCTTCAAGATGTTTTAGCACATTCTTACACTGATAAACAAAGGAGAGCTTATGAAGAGGCAAAGAAGAAGAACAAGACTGCAGAGTACTCTTACAAGATACTTTGGACAGATTTTTGAACAAAGTACTGCTGCACTGCTGACAAGATACTTTAGATGATCTAGATGATCATACCATGCCCGGATTAGAAGATACTGATGATGAATTTGAAGATGAAGGTATTTTCCCAAATTCCAATGAAGGTGCTGATGTTACTAATTTAGATGATAATTATGAAGTTCCACAGTCTCCAAACTTAAGAACTCATAAGGATCATCCTTCTGATCAAATCATTGGTCCTTCTACTTCTTGAGTGCTGACTAGACACAAAGCTAAGGGTTTCACAAAACCTCACAATGCTTTAATTAGCTTTGTGTATAAACAAAACAGGTTGAATCATAAGGACCATCAAACCTGTTTATTTACTTGTTTCATCTCTCAAGAGGAACCCAAGAATATTGCTCAAGCTTTGACTAAAGAAAGCTGGGTTGAAGCTATGTAGGAAGAACTTCTTCAATTTAAACTTCAAGAAGTTTGGATTTTATGTGATCTTCCAGATGGGAAGAGAGTTATTGGAACCAGGTGGGTTTTTAGAGTTAAAAGAGATGAAAGAGGCAATGTTATCAAAAACAAGGCAAGGTTAGTTGCTCAGGGTTATAGACAGGAGGAAGGGGTAGATTATGATGAGGTATTTACTCCTGTAGCAAGAATAGAAGCTATTAGAATATTTCTTGCCTTTGCTTCTTATATGGGCTTTCAAGTTTACCAGATGGATGTTAAAAGTGCCTTTTATATGGCAAGATTACAGAGGAAGTTTATGTCAAACAACCTCCCGGTTTTGAAGATCCTAAACATCCAAACAAAGTCTACAAGGTTGTTAAGGCTCTTTATGGCCTTCATCATGCACCTAGAGCTTGGTATGAGAGACTCTCCACATTCTTATTGCAACATGGATATAGAAGGGGAGCTATTGACAAGACTTTGTTTATCAAGAGAGACAAGACATATATCATGTTAGTTCAAGTTTATGTTGATGATATCATCTTTGGGGCTACCAAACAGTCCATGGTTAAGGAGTTTGAGCAGCTGATGCAGAAAGAATTTCAAATGACTTACGATTTTAGAATTAGAGTTTTAGAGAAAAGTTCGATTATCTTAGAGTTGTATTAGAGTATCTGCATAATAAGCAGATTTAGAGTTTATAATAAAAGGTTATTCTTCTTAGTTTTGTTAAGTAAATTCGCATACTAATAAAGATTACTCAGTGTTTCTTTGTTAATAACTTAGGATTTATCCGAGGTTATTAAACCTTAACAAGCTAGTTAAGATAGTTTGATTAAAGTATATCGATCCAACATCTTGGCAAAACTTGTAATCAACCCCATTATCATTCAGTAGGCTCTTTGTCGTGACAGCTGATGGAGAAAACCCAATATGATGAATTTGACCCTGAAGTAAAGTAACCCGAACTCGTGACTTAAACTTGCACATATGTAACAAAGAGCGGTGCCGAGAATTCATCCTTCATTGAATCTCTAAGTACTCTATACTCTTCATCCAACCAACCATCAAGTATTAGACGTACATCACCTCTTGTAAATCCACAATTCAATGTGATAATGAGCACTACAACGTAACTTCTTAAAGTGATAGTTATTTTGTGGTGGTAAGAGCCCAATTCCCCCAAGTGGTAAAAGAAAAGGAAAAAGTCACCCAATAATAACTAGATTTCCAAGTCTTCGTTTTTGATAATAAGCTCGAACAAGGATCTTGAAAAATCTTCATCTAACCATCCCCGATACCTTCAGATACTAAGTACACTCGCCCGTGATATTACACTTCAACCTCAAATAAATAATAGTGAATTAACCCCGTTGTCACATCTTCTGGTTAAAAGCTCAAATCTAGCCTCCTTTGACATTTTAAGTGAACTATGATAATGGTTTTCATCCCGACCATGGTTAAAAGCACATAACCCCGTAAAACCATGTAATAACCAATCTGCCATGAAGATAATCCAAACACACATCCAATTCATGAAGTACACCCTTTGATCCCTTCTTCGAAGTAGAAACTATAGCACCAGCATCAGATAAGACCTCAAAATACACTTTCCTTTCTCCAAGATGGTTCCATCATCACGGGATTTTACAATTCTATGGTTTAAACCGAGAAATAGTTTCTTTCGCAGGATTTTACAAGACCAAGAATAAACCGTAAGATAGATCCGGAAGTGCACATTACTATTACCAGGATGTTTCCATTGTCACGGGATTTTACAAGTCTATGATTTAAACCGAGAAATAGATTCTTTCGCCGGATTTTACAAAATCAAGACTAAACTGTAAACAATGTCAGTTTGAATGTGTTAAGACAACTTTGGTTTCGATGAAAATCTATTTTAGGGGAACATGCAGCGGTTTATCAGCGGTTCATTCTCCATCTTCAACACTATCATCAACAATTCTTTACCAATATGTAGACAACTCCACAAACCATACTAAGTCAAGTAGTATAAACTACTTCCCTTTGGGGTTGACCGTAAAACATCCAAGTACATGTTTCTCCCCCACAATGGTTTCGAACTTTCGGAAGCATCATTAACATGTACAACTATTAGCACGAAAAGTTCTTGTCATAAGCAAACATCTTGAAAAATCATGACTGACGTTGAAGATTATTGAAATATTTTGCTTAGAATGTGAAGTATCCTTGACATTCTGTGGTGTCGAATATAACATGAGAATTATTGATCACATCTCAAGCATTAAACCCTTTGGTAAACACACCATTCACGTATTCTGTCGGCTAATGCTGTGACCACTTGGTGAAGTAAACCCGATATAACAAACTAGAACAACAAGTAGAATTCCCCAGATTTGCTACTTAAGCTTGTACTAATCCTTGTGAAAAAGAAACGGTGTACCCAATGTACAAAACCTCTTGACGTATCCTCAACTGCATGAGACACCGAAGTGATAGTTACGTTGTAGGTTAAGTGAGAAAGAATCACAAAAGTAACTAAATAGCCAAGTCTTTCTCACATCCAATAAATGTCCAAACAAGTCATCTTCGCGGAAGGATAGAAAGAAAGAAGACGAAATAAGTAAAGGCGTCCGGAAAACCTCACTTCAAATCCAAATAAGAAATATCGATCATAAACACCCTCGCAGTCAACCAAGCCGTGACATATTATTCTCTGTGAGTAAGTAAAAACCAAAGTACCAATCTCATAATCGCACCAAATCTCATATTAGACAAATATTGTTGGGTTTTTGGTTCCTTGAATCATGAATTACTTTAAGTACTGGAACCACGGACAGGTTTGATATAACCACGGACAGAAGTATGTAACCACTGATGAAGATAACCATGGCTAGTAGTAGTGTGTAACCACGGATGATATATTATAACCACTGCTAGTGTTTTGTATAGTCGGTTTAGTTTATTGTATTAGATAAATATGGTAAAGATATTTATCTTGTAGGTTACGTATTGTATTATGTAAAGGACTCCTTAGTCTATAAAAGGAGGTCCTAGGTTAGATTAGATATACGTGAAAGTTATATATCTAAAGTCGATACACTTCAAGTTGCAAAACCCTATATCTGTAAGAGTATTCGATAATTAATAATAATATTGAGGTGTTGAAAGTTAACTGTTCTTCTTCTTAAGGTTAAGTGTTAAATTCCGCGTAATACTTAATAAGCTTTTGTTTTAAGTCAGTTTCTATATTAGATCGTTTGCTCAACTGGGATCAACAAGTGGTATCAGAGCTTGTGATCTAGAAACTGTAATCAAGAAGAGATCTAGTTAAGTTTTGTTCAAGGAAGATAAGATTTCTGACGAAACTCACATGGTGACTGCTTCTAAGGTACCCATGCTCAAGCATGGTGAGTATCAAATCTGGAGAATGCGAATGAGGCAATACATTCGCATGATTGATTATGCTCTCTGGAATGTCGTTGAAAAGGGAGACACTCTTCCTAAGAAAGGTGAGGATGGCAAAGAAATTACCATTGTTAGTGAAATTGATAAGGCTAAGAGAAAGCCGGAGATCAAGGCTCACAGTATTCTCTCCATGGGAATACCCAATGACTATGCTTTGGACTTTGAACAATACGAGTCTGCTAAAGAGTTACTGGATGCTCTTGAGACAAGGTTTGCTGGCAATGAAGCTACTAAGAAGTCCAGGATGAATATGCTCAAGCATCAATTTGAAACCTTCACCGCTCTCAGTGGAGAAAAGATTGATGGCACATACAATAGACTTCAAAAACTTATCAGCCAACTGAAGTCTGTAGATTATAAGGTTCTTCAAGAAGATATTAATTTGAAGTTCATTAGGAGTCTATCATCTGAATGGGCTATTCATACAATTGTGTGGAGGAATAAGGTGGACTTTGATACGATGACTCTGGATAATCTCTTCAATAACTTGAAGGTTTATGAGTCTGAGAGTAACTTTGCTAATGCATCTTCTGCTAATCAAAACATTTCTTTTGTATCCACTGATCACAAGAGCTCACAAGATGTATCCACTGCTGCCTATGGTATAACCACGGCTATTGCAAACAATACCACTGTTAGTGATAATGTCAGTGATGGTGCAATTTGTGCTTTTCTGGCTGATTTAACTACTAGTGTTACTGTGTTGAATCAAGATCTGGATCAAATTGATCCTGATGATCTTGAAGAGATTAATCTTCAATGGCAAATGGCAATCTTGAAGAGATTAATCTTCAATGATGATCTGGATCAAATTGATCCTGACGATCTGAAGGGTTTCATAATAGGTTAGGTAATGAGTTTCAATGTGTCAAGAAAGCTTGTTATAATTGTGGTAGTTTTGAGCACTTACAGAGAAATTGTTATAAAAACAGACCACAAGTGTGGAATCATTGGAGGAGGGTAAATCACCAAAACTTTTCAAAGAAAAAAAACCCTCATCCTAACAAAAACATGATTCCTAAAGCAGTGTTACTGAGGAATGGGAATACAAAATCAATTGTCACTGCTTCTCCCAAATGGGTTCCAACCACTGCTAAGCAAAGTGTAAACACGACTAAGCAAAATCAAACCACTGATAAGCCAAAAATCACCACAGATAATAAAGAAGTTTTAAAAATTCCAAAGGTGATAACTGATACAGTGGTTGGAAATCATTTTTATGTTGTTAAGGCCTCAACTAGTTGGCAATGGAAACCTAAGACCAAGGTTTTACATCATGTCAACTGTGCATCAATGGACCTAACCAAATTTGATTATATTGATGCACAGGGCAGACCCAAGTCAGTTTTGGCTTGGGTCCACAAAAGGAACTAATTTGTTTCATTTCATGTGCAGGGCAATCTACAAAATGAGCTAAAAGACAAAGGAGTTTTTGATAGTGGTTGCTCTGGACACATGACTTTGGATGGGAGCAACCTGGAAGATTTTGAAGCTTTTGATGGAGGATATGTGGCATTTGGTAATGATCCAAAGGGAGGAAAGATACTTGGACGAGGCACAATCAGAACAGGGAATTTGGACTTTGAAAAAGTCTACTTGGTACAGGGACTTAAGTACAATTTATTCAGTGTTTCTCAAATGTGTGAGAAGAAAAACTGGGTACTTTTTGGTGAAAATGAATGTGTGGTGTTGTCTCCTGAGTTTAAGATGCCTGATGAGAAGTTTATACAACTTAGGGTACCTAGGAAGGAACATATATATTGTTTTGATCTTAAAGATGTCATTCATAATAGGTCCTTAACTTGTTTGTTTGCTAAAGCATCTGTGGATGAGTCTAAGTTATGGCATAGAAGATTAGGTCACCTCAATTACAAAACAATCAATAAACTGGTTAAAGGGAACTTAGTGAGAGGGTTACCTTCTAAGGTTTTTGAGTGTAAGAAACTGTGTGTGGCCTCACAAAAAGGAAAACAACATAGAGCTTCTTGTAAGTCCAAAACTGTCAACACCATTACACAACCACTGTTTATGCTTCATATGGACTTATTTGGACCTACTTTTGTCAAGAGTTTGAACCATAAGCAGTATTTCCTAGTTATCACTGATGATTATAGTAGATTTTCTTAGGTTTACTTTTTGGCTGCTAAGAGTGAAACTAGTGAAGTTCTCAAGAGTTTCATTATTAAGATAGAAAATCTAGTGAATCATAAAGTAAAGATAATCAGATGTGATAATGGAACTGAGTTTAAGAATGCTGTGATGAATCAGGTTTGTGTAGATAAAGGTATAGAAAGACAGTTTAGTGTTGCTAGAACACCACAACAAAATGGTGTGGCTGAAAGGAAAAATAGAACACTAATTGAGGCTGCTAGGACTATGTTGTCAGAGTCTAAGCTACCAACTACCTTTTGCTGAAGTCTGAGGCACCGCATGTTATGTGCAGAATAGAAGTAAGGTAGTGAAGCCTCATAACAAGACCCCTATGAGCTGTTACATGATAGGAAGCCAATGATTGCATTCCTAAAACCTTTTGGGTGTCCTGTTACTATCTTAAATACCATAGACTACCTAGGCAAGTTTCAAGAAAAAGCAGATGATGGATACTTTTTAGGCTACTCTTCAAATAGTAAAGCCTTTAGAGTATACAATAGGAGGACTAAAATTGTTGAAGAGAACTTACATGTTCAATTTAGTGAAAAGACTCCTTGTGTTGAGACCAAAGGACCAGACTGGCTGTTTAACATTGATATGCTAACCAAATCTATGAATTATGAGCCTATCATTGCAGGAACTTCCACTAATGTTGATGCAGGTACTCAAAAGAATTTTAGTGCAGAAGCAATTTCTAAGGAAGCTGATTCTCCTCAAGAGTTCTATCTGTTTGAAAAGTAGAAAGCTAGTTCAGTCTCACCCATCATTGATAAGCAAGGTCCCACTGATGATGATGTCTTGTATACTGGAGGTAATAGTGATCATCATCAAGATAAGGATGAGTTATTGAAAGATAATTCAGTGTTGGTAGAAGAAATTGAAAAGAAGAAAAAGCAGTCTGCAAGCACGGATAAGCCAAACATAAGCACGGATAGCTGTTCTGCAACCGCGGATAGCATTTCGTTTGAATTGGATACTACAGGGGCTGCTTGGTAACTTTTGCAAAAGTATATTATTTCCCCCAAATCACGGATGGATCATTTATTTGATCTTCAAACCACTTCTATTGGCGCTCTCACTAACCCTAATCACTTATCTTTGCATAATTCAAAATAACCCACATCATAACCTTCATTTATCACAATGGCTGAAAAGTATTCCACTTCACATAACCTTGTTGCTATTCTCACAAAGAATGATCGATCTGAAGGGTTTCATCAAATGATTGATTTCCTTGTTCACAGTCCTATTCACTATGCCTTAACTGTTACACCAACCATTTTAAAAGCCTACATACATCAGCTTCTCGAGGAATGCTAAGCTTGAAAAGGTTGATGGAGTAGAAGTGTTTAGCACTGTTGTGGATGAAAAGGCTATTTCTGTTCTCGAGGAGATCATTAGGGATGTTTTAAAGTTTGTTGATGCTGATGGTGTTGATAATCTTTCAGATGTTGAGATTGTTGCTGGTTTGGAAAGGTTAGGTTATACCCACAGAGGTGATAAGGTATAATATTTTAAGAGTTTCTTTTCAAAACAATGGAAGTTTCTTATTCACACCTTATTGATGTGTATGAGTAATAAGACCACCGGATTTAATGACTTTCCTTCCAAAATTGCTAATGCTATTATTTGTTTGTCTGATGGAAGAAAGTTCAATTGGTCTAAGATGATATATGAGGGGCTAGTTCAAAACATTAGGAAAACGGGTAAATACTATTTGTATCCTAGGTTTGTTCAGTTGATTGTGGAAAGTCAAATAGAGGAGCCTGTTGAGCATACTCAGGAGTATGAAGTAAATTATATACTTTCTAAGGTTTTTGCACATATGAGGAATCAGCCACAAAATGTAAACATTATAGATGTTCCTTTTTTTCCTCATATGATTCCTTTGTCCACTGATCATGAGTTTGATGAGGATTCTACACCAACTGCAACCACTGCTGATGTAACTCTAATCCCTGATAGAATACATGTAAACGCTGATAGTGTATCTCAACTCATTTCTAGTCAACCTTCAACCACTGATACAACCATTGTTTTCACTAGGCGATTGAAGGGCACTGAGCTACCTCAGGCTAGTGCTAGTGGTTTTGCTAATGAGGCTGTCACAGGTGGTGAAGGTGACGTGATTGGAAAGGCTTCCATTACTGATACATGCTTAGATGCTGGTCAGGATAGTGGTAACATCAATAAGACCCAACCTTTGGCAACTCCTAATGTGGAGAGTTCCTTGGAACTTAACACAGGTGGAGGAATCCCTAGCCACTTGGCTCATATAGGGTGCATAGATGTTCAGCTCTGGCCTGCCGATGCTATGTTTTCTATATCCAAGGATTCACCTCTCGGAGCAGTTCACACAACTCAAAGTGATGAGGATAGGTTGGAACCTGAACATGAATTAACGGATTCGAGTTTGTACATGATGACTTTTCCAATGAACCACCTCTCGGACCAGTTCACACAGGTCGAAGTGGGGAGGATATTCTTGAACGCTTAAATGAATTGACGGCTAAATGTACCAAGATGGAGGAGACGATCTCGAATCTCACGGAATTGGCTGGGTTTCATGAAAAGGATATTCGGCGCTTGAAGCACAGGGTTTTGGTTTTGGAGAAGATGAAAAGGCCTGGGCTTGCTGCTTTAAGGAAGCTACAGAACAAGAAAGTGGCCTCCTCTCCTGCTCTGAATATGAAGGATGTATCCAAACAGGGGAGGAGTGAAGGCATGAATTCAGGAGGTCATAATGTATCTATGGAAGAAGATGTTGATAGTGGAGATCAAACATTTTTGGTATCTGATAAAGATGGGAATGAGGCAGCTCTTGAAAATGTGAAGAAAGTTGTAGAAGATGTAGTACATAACACAAACACCGATGGTATGTCTGAAACCACGGTTAGTACACTTCTAACCACCGATGCTGTCAGAATGCATAGCAACTATAACCACTACAACTATACCTACTACAATCATACCCACTGCTATTATAACCACTTCTTCTATTGTCACAACTCTCTCAGATACCACCTAAGTCTAAAGAGGTAGAAAGAAGAAAGGCTAGTACATTGATAAATCTAAGCCAAACTTCATCTATTTCTACACTGCTTTTATCTGTTCAATCTATGCAACTAAACCTAAACCCGTGAGGAAAAAGTTTAGTTATTGGTGAACCTTTGAAGAAGAAAGTGGTTCAATTTGATATTGGAAAAGGTAAAGGGTTGCAAAGTATCTAATTGAAGTTTAAATCTAAAGCAGAACAAGAAGCTTATGATGTAGAGTTTGTAAAAAATATGGTTGCTGAAGAACAAGAAGTGTTGGATCGATATACTTTAATCAAACTATCTTAACTAGCTTGTTAAGGTTTAATAACCTCGGATAAATCCTAAGTTATTAACAAAGAAACACTGAGTAATCTTTATTAAGTACGCTGAATTTACTTAACAAAGCTAAGAAGAATAACCTTTTATTATAAACTCTAAATCTGCTTATTATGCAGATACTCTAATACAACTCTAAGATAATCGAACTTATCTCTAAAACTCTAATTTCAAATCGTACACTCTAAAACTCATAGACTCATAAGCAATCGTATATCTAATGTCAATCTAGGAGTCCTTTTATAGGCTCAAGGATATCCTAGTCGGTTTACAATTGATAACCTTGTACGACAAGTAATCTAAACATAGAATACAATATTTTCCATAAACTAATAATATAAGTTCTTTTTTGTTCTTGCAGATTTCTTTGACTTCATATTGCAAGATTTTGACTTTGTCTTTAACAAGACTTTGAGTCTTTGACTTCTTCCAAGACTTTGCAGCTTTTACAAAGATTTTAATATCTTCAAGACTTTGATATCTTCAGACTTTCATATCCCAACAATCCTCCCCTAACTTGAATTCTACTTGCTTGACTTCAAGTTCCTTTGTGAATATATCTTTAACAGCTTCATCTTTTTAAAACGGATTGTTTCTAGTCTTCAAACTTTTATCTCTGAACATCTCGTTCTTGTCAAAGTATCTCTTAGAATTGTTTTTTTACAAGCAACATCCAAAGAAGCTCCATCTTTTCAAGAACATATGACAATTTGTACATTTAATTCAGTTTAAGTTGCATACTATTCTCATCACTTTCAAGTGAATCATTGAAAAATTAATGGATTTAGATCTCTTTACCAAAGCCATTATCTCTCGAGTAGCCAAATGTTTTGGTGTGTAAGACCATGGTACATTGATAACCATATGATTTTTAGCAAACCACCAGCTATCAACAAATTTGTTTTGTCTTTTACCAAAAGTCGCACCTTCTCGACTAGTTAGTTCTTCTATCTAATGGTGAACTAATTACCGATAATGGTTTTTCCAAATTCCTTTACCACAAGCCATTTTCTTGTGGGCTAGCCAACTCTTCACATTACCGATATGGTGAGTTGAATACCATCCAACTTATTAGCAAGTTGTCAACTAAAAACGGATTTGATATATCTTTACCGTAGCCGTTTGCTCTTGGATTAGTCAATCCTTTTGTAACCATGGTGGATTGATAACCTATTGATGTTATCATCACAAAAACCATTTATTAAACCTTTATTTCAAAATATTTATTACTTTAGCAACAAGGTTTCTTCTAAAATTTATTTAACTGTTTAGTTCAACAAACAAGACTTTGATGAAAGTACTTGCGATCAGCAGTGACTTTGAATAAAAGTACTGATATATCAAAAGTATTTATTCAAATAAAATTCATACCGCTTATTGATCATTCTCAGAATGGTAGTCCAGTTTTATAAACAAGTTGATAACCATGCAAGCAGTTTCATTATCCTCTTCTACTTCCAATCCATGCTCTAGCATTCTTCTCATGAGCTCAACTGTGAGAGGGTATCTTCTTTCTGCAAACATGTGTATCATTGTTCCATTTTCCAGCTCCAAAACATGAATTCCAGATTCTTCAAAGAATCTCCAGCAAACTATTTCCCAGCTTTCTTGATTCTTCCAAATATCATTAGTGCTCTCTTCTTCAGTTTCCCATAGAGTTATGAGATCACCATGTAAAACCAAACCTATCCCTTCCAATGGATTATTTTCAAAGTAAGCCTTCACAACATGATATAAGTAGAATAGATCTACTCTATCTATAATATGCAGTAAATCCCATAGCCTTTTAAAAACTTTGAAGCTTTCATCTTCTTTATGAAAAATCATGTAATCTCCATTCTTGGATTTCACAACTTTAAAAACACCGATCTTTGATCTGTTCATCTTCATGTCATCATCTTCCTTTGTATAATCAAAATCTACCATTCTGAGATAATTCTTCAATTCATCTCTAGTCTTAGATCTTAATTCAACTTTTCTTTCTTTGAAAATCAACATCAGAATCTCAGCTTTTTCTTTTTCTCTTTAAGCTCTTTTTCCTTTCAGATTCAACTAATGAGCTTCTTCTCTAAAGTCTTTAATATCAAAGAACACTCTTCTTATAAGCTGCGCCGCCTTTCAGCATCATAGAGTCTTTTCATATCAACATAGTTTAACTTCTGAAAACCCTTATATCCTCGAATTTTTAAATAAGCCATCATAGCATTCCTGTCTTTAGATAAATTAGGTCTTCTTGGCATATATCTAACATGTGTAGGGGACTGTAAAGGTTCAGTAGCTTCAGCATCTAATTCATCTTGCACCTTTTGAGTTGCTTCTCTATTCAGAGCTTCTTGAGCTTCTCTGTCTTTTCTATCTTGAGCATCTAACTCTTCTTGAACTTTTCTAGCTGCAGCTTCATTCCTAGCAACTTCAATTGCTCTAAGTTCTGCCAAAGTGAGTTTCTTTTTCTTTGTTTGAACCATAATACCTTTCCCTTTATCTTTTGGATCAATTGCAAGTTGAGATGTTCTTGGTTGTTCTTCTTCTTGTACATCTCTAATAGTAACTCCTCCTCTTGGTTGTGACAAATCTAATATTGTAGCAATTAATTCATCATCACTTGCAGAATGAATAGGTTTGAATGTAGCTTCCTCTTCTTCTTCTATAACAGTTGTAGAAGGACCAAAGATCTTCTTCAAAATTCAATACCCTTGGTATTATCACTTCTTGCCTAGATGTATCATGAGAAACATTACTTTGATGTTCAGACCTTGATCATCAAGATCTTGAACATCAGATTCTTGAACTTGCACTTCTTCCTCTAATCAAATAATCTTTTTCAAAGATTACAAATTCTTTCTTCTTCACAACATCTTCTTTTCAAATTTTCCTTTTCTAAATTCCTCCCCAGTTGACAGAAGATGATTTAGGAACCTTCTTGCGTTTTAATTCCTTACGAAGTTGTTTACGACGTTTGTTTTCCTCTTTAACCCATAAGTTGAAACCTTGAATATATGGTTTAATAAAATTCCTCAACCAGATATACTTACGCTTCAATTTCCTAAGCGCTTTAGCTTGAAACTCAACAGTCTTGTTCATTCTAACGAGCTCTCTTGTCAAAGCATAATTATCCAAAGTCAAACCAATCATACATCAAAGTACTGTTTCAGCAGTACTTTGAAAGTCCTTCAGCAGCCAACTTCGACATAGTATATCTTTTTACTGAAAGCTCCAATTGACGATCCCTTCGGTGGAAAGTTAGATTGGTATATCGAGAACATCCACCCAAAATTTCGTCCCGATCCAACGGTTAACGAAAAAGTTATGATCGTTTCAAAACAGTGCTGTTGTAACCTTACGAAATTTTTTTCAGTTCTGCAGCAGACTTCGACGCCTTATATCTTTTTACTGGAAGTTTAGATCGAAGATCCCTTCAGTGATATTAAAGATAGATATACCAAGAAGCTCCAGTTCGAATTTTAGCCCAATCCAACGGTTCATTAAAAAGTTATAACGTTTTTAAAACAGTGTTGCAGAAGTATTACAAATTTTTGACAGCTTCGAATTTTTCTTCCTTTTTCTTCAAGAAAACCTTGTAGATCCCTAGATATCATGAGCCCCAGGCTCTGATACCACTTGTGAAGATCGTTGTAGCTCTTAGACGAGGTCTAATGTTATATCTAGGAACACATAATAATAAAGGCGGAATATTCAAACATAGAATCAATATTATTATGAACAAGGTTTTTCATTCACCATCTCTAACTAACTAACTATAATAAAGATCAAAGACTTGATCTAACACTAACTAACTAAACCACTAAACCCTAGGCGTTTATACGCTATGCCTAGGTTACACACACACCTTTAAGTCGACTACATCTTGGAAGACATACGTACTAAAACTAATGACCCTATGTCTCTTTATATACTAGAGACATCTAGGGTTTACAAGAGGAATCATAATATAATTAGGAAACAATACAATTAGGAAACTAAATATTCTTTTAAACATATCTTCTAGAATCTTCCAAATCCTCCATCTTTTTGTATTTTCCCTTCTTGTTACTTTAAGTCCTTCATGTTTCATTCATCTTGTTTTGTATCATCAAATCTATAATAGACCCAACAAGAAGCTTTAGAGAAAAGAAAGCAGAAAGAAGAGGAAGCTAGTAAGAGAATGTTAGCTATATGGTATGAATCACAAAACTTTCTTCAAGCTTCTCAACAAATACATGATGAATATACTGCACAAGAATGGAATTTGTTGGATGATAAGGAAAAAGCTAGGCTTTTTGGTGAATGGGCAAGAAAGGTTGGTAAAGAAAGGAAGCAAGTTATAAGAAAGAAACCTCTTTCAATGGCACAGATGAGGAATGTATTAATGAAAATTATTAAGAATTCAGGCATTCACATTTATGAAAATCTTAGTAAATGTTCATTTGAAAGAATTCTTGAGATTTATGAAAGATGTATGAAGATTAATCATGATGATTACTGTCCAATGAATTCTGAGAAGGAAGAAGAGTGGATTAAGAGGCATGATGAATGGATGCAAAGTAAGAGAAAGAGAAAATCTGAGATTCAAGAGACATCTAATTCTAAAAGATTGAAAGAAGTTGCAGATGTTAATCAAATTGTTTCTTATGAGTTTAAGCTTAATGATGGAAGTGAAGGAGTTTGGAAAATTCAAAGACTCAACAATGAAGTTTATGAGTATAATAAATTTTCACAAATGCTTCAGTATTTTGAAAGGGATGATTTGATGAATCTTTGGAGACTTTACAAGAATAAGTTTGGTGAAGTACATCTAACTGATTATCATGAGAGACTAGTCTATTATAATTTGAAGATTTTATTTGAACCAACTCATGATGAACCTGAATGGAAAGGACTCTACAATGGTACTGTAACAAGATGGTTTTTATATCAAACTTGTGGAGTTCATGTTTTAACTATTTCTGGAAAAGTTATTCACATGCTAGTAGAAGGTGACTATCCTCAGTTGAATAAGTATCCATAAATTATTGTTCAGATGTTGAAACCTGGTATTATCAAGATGCTGTTACCCTATGATGGTCAAGCCTATGATTTGTTGAAGAAATATGAGAAAATTCTTAAATCTCATAAGTGTTTGGCTACATCCTCCATTTTAGATGTTTTGAGCTTAAAGGAAACTTGAGAATTCTGATGGAATGTATCAAGTTTAGGGGAGGATTGTTGGGTTTTTGGTTCCTTGAATCATGAATTACTTTAAGTACTGGAACCACGGACAGGTTTGATATAACCACGGACAGAAGTATGTAACCACTGATGAAGATAACCACGGCTAGTAGTAGTGTGTAACCACGGATGATATATTATAACCACTGCTAGTGTTTTGTATAGTCGGTTTAGTTTATTGTATTAGATTAATATGGTAAAGATATTTATCTTGTAGGTTACGTATTGTATTATGTAAAAGACTCCTTAGTCTATAAAAGGAGGTCCTAGGTTAGATTAGATATACGTGAAAGTTATATATCTAAGGTCGATACACTTCAAGGTTGCAAAACCCTAATACTGTAAGAGTATTCGTATTAATAAATAATATTGAGGTGTTGAAAGTTAACTGTTCTTCTTCTTAAGGTTAAGTGTTAAATTCCGCGTAATACTTAATAAGCTTTTGTTTTAAGTCAGTTTCTATATTAGATCGTTTGCTCAACTGGGATCAACAAATATCAATTATGAGAAGCCCAACTTTTCATCATTCAAGTCCAAGTGATATAATATTCGACCCAAAACAAATCAACAATCTTAAAACCAAAATCCACGGTGTCTATCTTACTTGGGCCCAATTTATCAATTATGCTCGACCAATCCATCATTATTGTTGGCCCATTTGAACAAATAACCATAAATGCGTTCAAGCCCATGAAAATCAAATCCAATCCAACATTGATTACAGAATATCCTTATACGTGTTTCCTCGTGAGATTGATATCAAAATATTACTCATAATCTCAAAAATTTGTATCCTTATATTTTTTAAAAATTCGGATACCAACTTGGCAACTTTGATTCGACCAATTGTGTATTAAAGCCCAAGTAGACACTCATTTACAAAGCCCGAAACCAATTATCATGAAGACCCAGTCCAATCAGGTTACCAAAACATGTTCCATAAGTGATTAAGGCCCACGATCCAAAATATTGATCTTGATCCAGTCCACGTTTAAATCCAGACGGCCCACAAGAAAACCCACGATCCAATCTTGGATTAACCCTAATATTTCGGGGGTTATATAACGTTTACATAATACTCACTACCAATCCTAAAACGTTCTTAACCCTAAAAACTCTCTAATATCCGCCCCCATTCTCTCCAAAAAATAACGCTCCAAATTTTCCCAGATCTCATCATCCAAAATCACATAAACCTAAGATTTCTCATATTATCCTTAATCACAGTTTATTCAACAATCTTATCACCTTAATCAACATCCCTAACGGATTTCATCTAATCACATATATTCTAAAATAATTCTCACAACAAAACTCATCAGCCTCCCCCATCATAACCCCTACTGAATCGACCAGGATTGAGACACCATCCTAATCCCCTACTTAACTCACCATAGGGATGGTTTGAGTTCTTGATAAGGCTTCAAGTTATGTTTTATTATGCATTTTGTTTAAGTTTCCTTAATAACAAACAAGTGAACAAGAAATAAAATGTTTTGTTATTATCTTTTCATTTTTGTTTCGGATAGTACATGAAGCGAGTCTTCATAAGAGATCTATGATGATAAGTCTATCTCGTGTATGTGACTCTTAATAGTCATGATGTTCATTTGTATCACACGAAAAATGATAGTCTGAGGTCTCGTGAAAATTTATCTTATACAAGGCTTTTATTTGATTTTTCCTTTACTTTTCGTTTTCAAGATCAATGATGTGTTGGAGGTTCAAAATATTGGTGATATTTTAATAGATTTGGAACCTGTTGAACCCAACTGAGATTTGATTGCAAGAATAAGCGTCGATGAAGATTTTTTTCGTGTGAACCTGTTGTGGTTTTGATTTATCTCTTAACATGCACGAAAATAGATCTGAGATTCTTATGAATTTTCATTCAGTTTAGTGAAGAGCCAGTGATGAGTTAATATATGTGTTTGATGGAGTTGTAATTGGTTTTGATGTTAAGGGATAGGGCACGGTAATAGAGTTTGGTCGAGCTGAGCATAACTTAAGTTTGGCATTTGGTTTTGAGGTCATGTGGTCAGTAAGCAGTCATCATCATCTTCTACTCTTCAGACAAGTCGCTTCTCGTCACAAGTCGCTACTTGACACAAGTTGCTACTTGACACAAGTCGCTACTTGACTCAAGTCGCTACTTGACTCAAGTCGCTACTTGACTCAAGTCGCTACTTTACTCAAGTCGCTACTTTA
Source organism: Chrysanthemum makinoi (assembly GCA_910596185.1). NCBI lineage: Eukaryota > Viridiplantae > Streptophyta > Magnoliopsida > Asterales > Asteraceae > Chrysanthemum > Chrysanthemum makinoi. The sequence goes on from OU343225.1 coordinate 150,117,934, forward strand.
CACAAGTTGCATTAAAAAATGAAACACAAATCGCTCAGATGAGAATGGCCGCAAACCGCTTTTTGTACTAACGTTTGAAAAGCTTCTCTTTCTTCAAATCGCTCAAAAGAATACCAGTAAAAACCCAGAAAAACGACTGTAATGTACATCGTAATAGACCCATTTTGACCACAAAACTATGACAAGATTGACCAATAAGATTCACGGATATGGTAACAACATTCATATGAAGGGAAAACTGTGTAACAAAACTGTTTACCAATTGTAAAGCATGAGACTTTGTTGTTTTAGACCATTTAAGGATACCATAAAAGACAGAAAACTGAATACCACAAAGGATAAAGGAAAAAATATTTTACAGCTTCATAACAACATGGTAGTACAGTTTTGTAATTAGATTCAAATCACAAAAATCATTAAAACACAACCGTCCTATAATAAACCGCATCAAAACAATACAAACCTCATACAAGAAACCACACAAACCTCATTTAAAAAAACCATTCGAATCAACACAAACAACAAAACCTAGGCTCTGATGCCAATTGTTAGGATCGTATATTTATGTTGTTTAGATGATTCGGATGGTCTAGGTAGATGATTAAACAAGTAAGTCATGGTTAGAGAGATGAAGAGAGGAGAGGGTGTTTTCTAGAGAGATAAACAATACAATTGTAAGGTTAGATTAATGAAAAGCACCACCCTTCCCTTAGTGGGAAGGGTATTTATAGTTACAAACTAAATGACCTCCTGATGGCCTGTGGATCAGGTATACAGTAGGTAAAGACCCGTCCTTCCTCCACGGTGTTGTACTAAACTATACTACGCTAATAACTAACTAATAAACTAACAAATAATGTAACTAACGATATGTCTACGAGCTAACTTATGCTAGATAATATATTGGGGTGACCGACACTTCACTATGGAATTTCCAATTCCTAACATGTTTTAAGATTGTGTTAAAAGTTCTGGAGTCAAACACCTCATGCCAATCTGGTGGATCAAATCAGTAAACCTAGCAGGAGCCAAGGCTTTGGTGTGAAGATCCGCCAGTTGGTGTTCAGTACCTACAAATATAATTCAACGGTACCCTTTTCCACATGCTCCTTTATGAAATGATATCGAAGATCGATGTGCTTTCATTTGGAGTGTTGAACGGTGTTGCACGAGATCGCAATAGCACTTCGGTTCTCACAGTACACCGGGATTCTGTCAAATAAGTAACCATAGTCCTTGAGTTGTGTTCTCATCCAAATGACTTGAGCACGACACGCCGACATGGCTACATATTCTGCTTCAGTTGAGGAAAGCGATGTACAATCTTGCTTTTTCGATTGCCATGACACCAATTTATCACCAAAGAATTGCAAACCACCTGAAGTACTTTTCCGAGAATCTAAGCATCCTGCATGATCAGCGTCTGAAAAAGCTATTAGTTCAAAACCAGAATCCTTCGGATACCAGATCCCCAAATTAATGGTTCCCTTTATGTATCGGAGGATTCTTTTAGTCTCAGAGAGGTGTTTCTTAGTTGGCCGCGACTGATAACGGCAGCAAAGATATACAGAAAATACAATGTCAGGTCTACTGGTTGTTAGATACATGAGAGACCCAATAATACTTTGGTATTTGGTAGGGTCAACCAATTTTCCATGTAAATCAGCGTCCAGTTTGTTGGTATGTGCCATTGGTGTGGCATGTGTATCACAGCTTTGCATTCCATGTTTGTTTAAAATTTCAAGAGCATATTTGGACTGACTTAGGAAAATACCATGGGGTGATTGATGAACTTGTAGTCCTAAGAAGAACGTAAGTTCACCCATCATTGACATTTCAAAATGTGTTTTCATAAGCTTTGAAAAAGTGTTTGAGTACTTTTTATGGGTTGACCCAAAAATGATGTCATCCACATAAATTTGAACGATTAAAATGTGTGCCCCGTGATATTGTATAAACAGTGTTGGGTCGACCGATCCTTAGACAAAATTATGGGATAGAAGAAAGGATGATAACTCATCATACCACGCCCGAGGGGCTTGTTTGAGACCGTAGAGAGCCTTGTTCAGTTTGTAGACGTGATTGGGGAACTCTGGATCAACAAATCCTTCTGGATGACTAACATATATCGTTTCCTTCAGTTTTCCATTCAGAAAGGCGGTTTTAACATCCATATGATAGACCGTGATGTTCATGTGAGCTGCGAATGCCAGAAAAATCCGTACAGCCTCAAGTCTAGCAACCAGTGCGAATGTTTCCTCGAAGTCAATCCCCTCTTCTTGTCTATAACCCTTAGCTACCAGACGTGATTTATTTTTGATAACCGTACCCTCTACATCTAACTTGTTTTTCCAAATCCATTTAAGACCAATGACGTAGACCCCTGTTGGTCGTTCAACCCTTGGTTTAAAATTGCGTTTTGCTATCCGATGCGCTCAAGGTCCCAGAGGCCGATGCGTGATCCGTGATGTGAATGCGAGCGCAATTTAGATGCGATGCGTTTAGTCTTAAAAAAATATATATTTATACATAGTATATTTTTACCTAGTACCAAGTAAATGCAATAAACTTATAAATAAATTACCAATTTACAAGTTACAAGTTATATCAGTAACAAAGAATCATAATTTAGTCATAATTAAATCAATAGCAAAAGTCATTATGATAAAGTTTAGTCGAAGTTGAACAAGATATAACTTCTGGCATTGAATCAAAGAAATTAACTCACTTTGTACCTAATGATATAACATATGTTATTATTATGATCAAAGAAGAACATATGAGTTTACAACTTGAATCACGCAACTGGAGGAAGAAAACTATTCGATTATGCATTAAAGTAAAGAGTTTACTCACTTTGTAGAATCAGTCGCAGTACTAGGAGCTTGAATGAAATAAAAATAGGGTAATTTGGATGTAGGGCAAGAACTATGGCCGTCAATGTGTGTTTTTATGGACGTCATTTACTAAGGTCTTTATTAAAATATTTAGGCTTCGTATGAATGCTTTTATTTTTAGAAATCAGCCTAAATTCCAAATTGCGCTAATTGCGACTATTGCTAGCATTACACAAATGCGATAAATTGCGGTCAATTGCCAGTGCAATCTGGGATGGCCTCGTATTAGGTACCATGATGCGAAATTTCAAATGCAAGGCAATGATGCATGCGATTTGCGCAATGATGCGCGCATTTTTAAACCAAGGTTCAACCAATTCCCATACTTCAAGACGTTTAAACTTATTTAGTTCTTCTTGCATGGATTCAATCCAGTTGTCATAAGTCATTGCTTCTTTAATGTTCTTGGGTTCAGATTGACAAACGGTAAGTGCATAAATGCAATGTTCACCTTCAGTCTGAAAGTGTTGTCTAGTTACGACTGGTTGATTCGGGTTTCCAATAATGTTCACAAGAGGATGGTCTTTAGCCCAACGATGTGTGGAGGGTTGATGTTGATATACATTATGCATATTAGGTGGATTCAAATGGCTTGTAGATGATTCCGCAACATCTGAAGTTGTTGTTTCATTAGCGAAAGGGTTAAAGAACGCATTTGGATCATAATCTGCGGGTGTAGCTACATCATGATTCAAAAGATCATCAGCTGGTTCAGCGTTCGTGCAATTGATGTTTGATGCTCAATTCCCACTTTCTTATAGTATTATCGAAGATTTTGATTCACAAATTCAGTTCCTCTGTCTGTTCTGATTTGTCCGATTGTGTTCCGGAGCTGAACTTGAATTTTCGTGAGAAAGATGATGATCATCTGTTGAGCTTGATCTTTACTTCGAAGAAAATAAACCCAAGTCCATCTTGAGTAGTCATCAACATATACTAGAATATAGCGTTTGCCATTAATTGTCTGCGCACGCATCGGGCCACACAAATCCATGTGAAGAAGATGAAGCACATGCAGAGAGATGTGTTCCACCTTTGAAGGAATCTTGGAAGACCATCAACTAGTTTGTATCGTGCAAGATTGGTTATGGTTTGAAAGTTCAAGTGTGAAAGTCGACGGTGCCATAGCCAAGATTTTGTTGATGTTGCCTTAGAAAGTAGACAAATGGGAGATGAAGCAATCATGTCTTGCATTGAGATTGTATAAAGGCTTGATGTGCGGTTTCCAGACATGAGATCGTTTCCTTGTAAATCACGAATGAAACAAGTTTTCTCCCTAAAAGCAACTTCCAGATCACCATCACAAAATTGACCGACAGAAAAGAGATTATGACCGAGACCTTCCACATAATAGTTGCGAAGTGATCATTCCCGAACCTGACAGTACCAATGAACTTTGAAACAAAGTTTGATAACAGTTTAAGATTGCCTGTCATGTGCCGGGAACATCCGCTATCAACAATCCAGAGGATGATCTGTATCACATGCATTACACACAGACGACACAGGTGGAATAGAAGTAGAGGTGGAACCCGAAGAGTTAGAGGGTTCCGTTACAGTTACAGCAGACACACACATGTTAATGATTTTGGGAATCCATTTAAATCCGGGTGTGTTTTGTAACCATCTCTACCAAGTCCAACTTGTTTTAGCTTTGGTCTTAGTGAATGCACTAGGTGATATTTTCTTCCTAGGAGGTGTATTGGGTTCTATGGGTACATCAATGATCGTAGCAGAAATACTAGAGGGCGGTTTACCTAGCACAGACTTAGAAGCATTAGTGGGCCTAGAGGTATTCTGTTTTCTATTGTTCCGCTTACGAGATAAGATAGATTTAGCAACACATTTATCATGACAACCAGAAAACATGCTTTTACGACAACCAACACAAAATGCTTCAAACATAACATTCAAAGTACTTAAGGATTCAACATTCGTTACATCACTTTTTCTATTACATTTGTCTAACGCAATGTCTAAAGTGGGTGCAAATTGAGTGTTATTTAAGGTCCTAAGGTGTTCTTCTACTTCAGAGGTATTTATTGTTCTTCTCTTACATTGCAACTTCCTATTTTTCCTGGTTTTGCTCTTAAGCTGTGAAGTGCTAACGTTGGGAAAAGAGGCAACGATTCTTGTATCAGTGTAAGGAAGCACATTAATATCGTGTGGTTTGTCACTAGGCGTTCTAGTGTCAATTTTAAACATTCCAGTTGCAAGGACATTTGTGTTACTAATCTTATCTTGTTCATACTTTCCTAGCTTTTCTTTCAACTCAGCAATAGTGTGCAGCAATTCTTGATTTTCAGAGCGAACGTTTCCACTAATGTTTAAGACTTCTTTAGTGTATGCAAGATGATTATCAAGATCTTGTGATGCCTTAGCACGAGTCTTTTTGAGCAAATCAAATATGACACCATATTCAGTTTTGACTTTGGCAATTTCTTGTTCATATTTTGAGATTTGACATTTTAAAGACACGTTGTCATCATCAAGTTCAAGTTTTGGATCGAAAGATTTTTCACGCATCTGGTTGATTTTGTTTTGCAAAGCAAGTTCTCGATTTTGACAAGCTTTTTGACACCATTGAAGACGACGTTTTGCATTCGAAAGTTCATTTAACAAATGCTCATTTTCAATTTTCAAAGACTCAATTTGCGGCACGTTATCGATATTCTCAACATTATCAATAGAGTCAACATCAATATAGTCAAATGCATATGCAACCGTATGTAATAACACCACATTGATGGTATCAGCACATATAACATCTTCCAAGAGTCGATCAACATGATTTCTTAACATTTTCTTTTTATGTTTAGTAATTGAAATCGATGTTTCTGTTTTCTCGAAAACTGTTTTCATACGCCCAATCTCCTTCTGAAGATCCCGTTCCCAATATATTGCACACATTTTTAGATTTCGTACATGAGAATAAAAGTCTTTTCTGAAAAATATCTCTTTGATTTCGCGCATGTGGCGATTGAAAATGTCCAGCTTTTATTTCAGAATTAACTTCAATTTCACGTTCCAAAATATGATGTCAGAAATGAATGTGTCAAAATATTTAAGTACTTGACATCGTTCGGGTAATGATTTTATTTCACTGAAGGAAGGTAAAGGACCATTAATTTGTGCAACATTGTGTTGGGGATAATCATTAGAAGAGGACTCAAGAAGTGGTGTGATAACCCAAGGTGTGTTAGTATGATCATGTTGTTTTACAAACGGTATGATTTTTGAGTAATCGAATGGTTTGTTATATTAAACATTTTCCAATTTTAATCGACTCTTAACATCAATATCTGTTTCCTCATCACGATTATACTCAACAACACTCATAATTGAGTTATCAATTCTATGTTTTGCACTGTAAACTTGAGGATTTTGTTTGAATGCTCTATGTGAAAACTTTGGTTTGTAATCAGCAAGAATCGGAGCATATCCATTTGGATTTGGTTTAAAAGTAAACTTTTGAATTGTTGTGATTGACTCACCATGTTTGTAAACAACATTTCGAAAGTCTTTGATTTTGTGTTTTAAATCGACTATTTCATCAAGATATTCATCTATTTGTCTCCTCGAATGCTTTTTGTACTCACAAAACTGTTTTTGACAATTTAACAAGTCAGACTTGGCTTTTTTAGTTTCCGAAGTGAGAGAGTTAAGTTGTTGTTTATGATCAAATTTTAGTTGTTCTATTTGAGAAAGCAATGCATTCTTGGATGCAACTAGATCACATATCTGTTTTTCCAAAGATTTTTCATTTTGGTATGATTTTGCAAAAGCGACTTCAAAACTATGTTCACGTTTTTCTTTGGTTTCAAAAATGTAGAGTTGGAACTTATAGCATTCATTGTCCTTAGTCAACAGTGCAATTTTATCTTGCAGTTTGTTATTGATCTCATTGCACTTTTCCAGTTGAGATTGGGTGGTCTGAAATACGTTGGTCATGAGGTCAAGATCTGGATTAGACAAAGGTTCATCTTGTTCAGCTTGAGTCTCAACATAATCATTATTTAGATCCTCAAATATGACCACGAAGTCAACTTGATTATCAATATTAACCATGAGGTCATCTTGATCGTCAAATATAACTACGGGATCCATTTGATTATCGTCGGAATGAGATGTAGAAGGCTCATGTTAAACACTTTGTGCCTCGTCGGATACAGATGTTGACAGAGATATCAGATCATTAATGAGTATATTTGGATCCGGTATCTAAGACAAGCCATCAGTGTCATACACTGGGCCTGTGTCACTCATGTGGAGCTCTTGCATGTTTGCCATTAACATCACAACTGCATTAGCTTGCAAGTCCTCCATGTCATCATCTGAATCTACATCATCCATGAAGCTCTGTTCCTTATTGGTAAGTGTTCCACCGGCTTCATCCTTGAGAGCCAAGAGTAAAGCCTCTTTGTGATAAGCGCTGTCTCTTGTTCTCGGCTTAGGGCATAGATTAGCCAGATGACCCTTCTCATTGTAGTTGTAGCATTGGAGATCATTAATCCCATCTGAGCATTTCCCTGATCAACTACTTGAACCCGTTGTTGTGGAGCACCAATGTTATTCCTTCCATTAACATTAAACCCTTGACCACTACTCATCTGACGACCATTTCCACGATTCTGAACCTCAACTCTTCCATTGTTAACCACAGCTTGATTTCTTGTGTTTGATGAGGTGCAAATGCGGTATTGGATTTTTTAGCAAATCGACCGAAGGCTCTTGCAATCATTACAAATCCTTGATTCAATGCATCGAAGGCTTCTGCATCCTCATTTGATTCACTGTAGAGTGCTTGATCATTGTTGTTGGTGTATGGAACCAATTGAGTTTCTTGTGATTGTTGCTGTGATGGATCATATGGTGTTATCTGAGCAGTTGGTTGTGGAGGATTTGTGAAGACAGTTGGCAAATTTAGAAATTGAGGATAACATGCTTGAGTGTACAAAGCAAGAGTTTGATTATCCGGGAGTGTTGGAGAATCAGGGACTCCACGGATGATTCTGTCTTTGTTTACTTCCTTTTGATGGTGCTTCAAATAGTCATACAACAATCCGTAAGTAGCTTGATGAAGATTCTTCGCTTGACAGATGAATGTAACATACTTCTCCCCATCAGGACCAAGGTAGCTCAGGAACTTTGTATTGATTGCAATCCTTGGCATAATGATATTATGTTTATCCAAGTCATTGATGATGTCTGAGAACCGATGATAGTATGACTCTAATGACTCCCCTGGTTCAATCATGAAGTTTTCATATGCTAAGTAGATTTTGGATTCCATGTCTTCTTGATTTAGTTCAGTGCCTTCCATTAGAAGATGAATGTGCTCCCACATTGCTTTAGCAGTCTTCTGATCATCAACACTACGAAGTATCAGATTGGGTAAACCCAAAAGGATATATTGCATTGCAAGTTCATCAGCTTCTAAGTGAAGAAGTTGGTCAGTAGTAATTTGATCAAGGCCGACAACGTTGGTTGTTGGAATCACTCCTAAACTTGAATTCAAGTGTTAGTAATTAATATGTAATAGTTAGCTTAATATGGCTTTTATGTTAGTAATCATGCCAAGGCTTATGTAGAAAGCCCATGAGCCTTGACCCAAGCTCAATAAGTAAAGGATGGGAACTTGGTGTGTTGCCCTAGTTCCCTCCTATAAATACTCTTGTAAACCCTCACTTGAGGGTTGGTTGTTCAATTTCACTCATTCACTCTTACGCATAACTCTTCATATATTCATACGCGTGTGTGTGTGTGTGTGTGTTTGTTCATCCGATCTCTTCTTCTCTAGTTCTTATATTGATGCTTGTGTTATGAATATGGGAACCTAACAGTGGTATCAATCGCCAAAGAGTTGGGTGAAAAGGTTTTATTTTTGAAGTTAGTTTTGGTTTTACGCGTAACTCATGGTTCACAAACTTTGTAACGCTTAAAAACTCATTTTTTTTTTTCATTTTTCAATCCAAGATTCTTGTCCTTTCAATGTTTTTAGGTGTTAAAATATCTGTTTTTGTCAAAAAGTTTCGAACTTTACGTGTATTTCATTGATTTTAAACTTGGTTTTATACGTAGGATCATTTCTACGCATAAGGTGTTTCTAAGTTTTGGATCATCAAGTTTCACACTTTTGTGTTATTTTGGTGATATTGAAGCTGTTTCATCTCAAAAATCTGGTTTAGAAAAACTTTGGGCTAAAAATCAATTTTGGTTAAATTTTACGCGTAACTAAACCCTAAAGTTACGCATAACTTTTCCTTGGATCTATCTTCAGTGAAATTGGTTTACTCAGTATTTTCTTGCTTGGATAAGCCTGAAAACACTTCGAATTTGTATATCACTTACACTGTGATAGAGTAAAGGATTTTTTGGGCAAAACCCTAATTTTATGCATAAGCTCAATCTTACGCGTAGAACTCTTTTACGCCTAAGCTTAATCTTACGCCTAAGCCTTGTCTTACGCATAAGTTTTCTACGCCTAACTTTCAGTTTACGCCTAATCTTAGTGTTTATCAATTCTTACGCGTAAGCTAATCCTACGCGTAAATATCACTTTTACGCGTAAGTTTGGTGTTTTTTACGCCTAAGTGTTGCTTTGCCTAAACTTGGTTTTCTACACCTAAGGATACTTCATCAACAATGTTTCATTCGACTACAAAGATCCATTTAACAACACAAGTTTTCAACATGTCTCAACCTCCATACTCTAACTACTTTCCTTACACGTACAATCAACCACAACAACAACAACTTAGTCCACAACATCAACAATTCAATCAACAACAACAAATTTATCAACAACATTATCCACAACATGGAGCAATTCCACCTCAAATGGTTCAGCCACCACCTAGTCTTCAAGTACAACCTTACACAAACGTTTATAATCAACATCCATCAAGGAATACTATGAAGAAACCAACTTGGTTTGCAAAGATGTGTGAAGCTTTAAGTAGCCAACAATCCATTCATGAGGCTGGATCACTTGATAGACCTCCAATGCTCACTCCCGAAAACTATGATCAATGGGTGATTAGGTTCTTTAGGTTTTGTTATCTAAAGAGGCCACATGGAAAGTTCTTAAAGAAGGTTATCCTGGAAGGTCCATTTCAGATGCCTATTGTTGTTACACCCGGAGATCCAAATGCTATTCCACCAAGAGATGATCTGACAAACATTGCAACTGTTGCTGACCTTTTTGGTGATGAACTTCTACATTTCGAAGCTGATGAGCTAGCAATGCAATATATCCTTTTAGGATTACCCAATCCAATCCTTCGAAGTGTTGATGCTCAAAAGACCGCAAAAGCAATGTGGGAACATATTCATCTTCTCATGGAAGGCACTGCACTCAATCAAGAAGACATGGAATCAAAAATCTACTTGGCTTATGAACACTTCATGATTGAACCAGAAGAGACATTAGAGTCATATCATCATCGATTTTCAGACATCATCAATGATTTAGATAAACACAACATCATCATGCCAAGAATTGTAGTCAATAATAAGTTCCTAAGTAGTCTTGGTCCTGATTGGAAGAAGTATGTCGTTTTCATCCGTCAAGCTAAGAATCTTCATCATGCTTCATACGGATTGTGGTACGACTATTTGAAACCTCACCAAAAAGAAGTTGACAAAGAAAGGGCTATCCGTGGACTCCCGGCTCCACCGTCACTTCCGGACAATCAACAACTTGCTTTGTGGGCTCAAACTAGTTATCCTCCTCAACCCGCTCCTAAACCCGCTCCTCAACCAACTGCTACAGTTACACCATATGATCCATCACAGCAACAAAATCAACAAAATCAATTGGTTCCATACAACAACAACAATGATCAAGCACTTTACAGTGAAGCTAATGAGGACTCAGATGCTTTCGATGCATTGCAACAAGGATTTGTTATGATTGCTAAAGCTTTTGGCCGTTATACAAACAAATCCAACAATCGCATTCATTTCTCATCAAACATAATGGACGAGTTGAAGTTAAGAATCGTGGTTATGGTCGTCAGATGGGCAGTGGTCAAGGGTTTAATGCTATGGGTAGGAATAACATGGGTGCTCAACAACAACAGAGAGCTCAAGTGGTTGAACAGGGTAATGTATAGAATGGGATAAATGGTCTTCGTTGCTACAATTGTAATGAGAAGGGACACCTGGCTAATGCATGCCCAAAGCCGAGGACTAGGGGCAATGCTTATCACAAGGAGGCTTTACTTTTGGCTCTTAAGGATGAAGCTAGTGGAACCCCACAACCAAAGAACAGAGCTTTATGGCAGATGCAGACTCAGATGATGATATGGAGGACTTGCAGGCCAATGCAGTAGTGATGTTAATGGCACAAATGCAAGCTCTTCACATGAGTGACACAGGCCCAGTGTATGACACTGATGGCTTGTCTCAGGTACTTGAACAAACCATATTCATCACTGATCTAATATCTCAGTCAACATCTGAATCCGACGAGGCTCAGAATGTTCAACATGAGCCGTCCACATCTCATTCTGACGATTCTCAACTAGACCCCGTAGTTACATTTGATGATCAAGATGACCTTATGGCTACCTTTGATACTCAAATTGACTCCGTAGTTATACTTGAGGATCTGAATAATGATCATGTTGTGACTCACGTTGAACACGCTGAACCTTTTCCTAATCCAGATATTGACCTCTTACTTAACAACTATCAATCCCAAATGGATGAATGTCGTGCAACCAATTAGCAATAACATAGTAAAAATGCACTGTTAACCAGGGATCTTGAATGCTTAAAAAGACAACTCAATTTTTTCAAAACTCAAGAAAAACGTGAACAAGGTTTTGAAGCCGCTTTTGCTAAATCACAACAAAACGAAAAATCTTTAGAACGACAGATTCGTGATCTAGCCGCATCGAAGAATGCTTTGTTGTCTCAAATAGAACAACTGAAAGATGAACATACAAAACAACTTAACACTCTTACTTTGGAAACTCAAAAAGCCAAGGCTGAGTTGTTAAATTGTCAAAAACAGTTCTCTGCATACAAAAAGCATTCAACGAAACGAATAGATGACCATCTTGAAGAAATTTTCGGCTTACTAAACAAACTCAAAGGGTTTCGAAATGTTGTTTATAAACATGGTGAGTCAATCACAACTATTCAAAAGTTTGCTTTAAAACCCAATCCAAATGGATATGGACCGAATCTTGCTGATTACAAACCAATGCTTTCGACCAAAGCATTCAAACCAAATCTTGAAGTTTCCAGTGCAGAATACAAAATTGATAATTCTGTTATGAGTGTTGTTGAATATCATCGTCAAGAGGAATTAGATGCAGAAGACGAGAATCGATCAAAATTAGAAAATGTTGTTTATAACAAACCATTTAACTATTCAAAAACCGTCACTTTCATCACACCAAAGGATTCTTCTAACACCCCTAGTGTTAGGAATTGGAAATTCCATGTTAAAGTGTCGGTCACCCAATTATAGTCTAGCATATGTTAGCTCGTAGACTTGTAGTTATTTACGTTGTTTAGTAGTTAATTAGTTAATTAGTAGCGTAGAATAGTTTAGTGTAACACCATGGAGGAAGGACGGGTCTTTACCCACTGTATGCCTGATCCACAGGCCGATAGGAGGTCGTTGTGTCTGTAACTATAAATACCCCTTCCATCCATGGAAGGGGTGGTGCTTTTAATCTAACCTTTTACAATTTGTGAACCAAGTCTCTAGCTTGAACACCCATCTCTCTACTTTCTCTCTCTAAAATGGCTAACATGTATTTTGATCATCCAAGACCACCCGAATCATCAACACAATAATATTACGATCCTACAAATGGTACCAGAGCCAAGGTTTTTATGTTTTGATGTCTTGATGATTTATGTTGGTCTTTTGTACCTTGTTTTAAACTGGTTTGTGCTTTTTTGTGTGTGGCCAGAATATTTTTCAGCTTATTCTTATGGTAAACTGTTTTAATATGTTTTGATGTATCGTATATCTTGGTCGAACAAAAATGTCATATGGTCCATACATCATGCGTGTCTTGTGTTAATAACTGTGTCCAAACAGTTTGGTCTATCTTTATATGATGTTTTTTTTGGTACCAAATTCGTGAAACCATGTGGTCAAAGTCAGCATTTCTATGGTCTAACTCAGGCATATATGAAGATTTACAGCAGTTTTTTGGGTATCTTATGAATCTGGTCAAATTTAACAGTCAAACTGGGTCAATAATGGGTCAAAAAAGCATATTTTCTGCATTTTCTGGGTTAATATGAAGATGGCCAGAAAAACAACGCCGGAATAAAGTGTAAAAATCTTGCTAGCAACTTGTCACAAAATAGTCTAGATTCAATGTATCAAGTAGCGACTTGTGCCTTTAACTAGCGACTTGTCTTTACAAGTCGTAGCAACTTGTGTTAGCAACTTGGTTATTTGACTATTGAGTCAAATAAAAGACATAGCGACTTGACTCAAAACTCATGTAGCGACTTGCTATGTTTGAAGATATTAGCGACTTGTGTTTGAATGCAAAAAGGTAGCGACTTGATAAAACTACTTAGCGACTTGTTGACTCAAACTTGACCAAGACCACATGACTCTGTACCAGATACCAATCAAGAGTCACTCTGTCGACCTCAGTTATATTATACATCATTGGTCGACGTTCAACAGTAAACGAAATGAAAAAAATTAGGTATCAATTGTCCCGCTTAAACCATCTTCAACAAATCACAAATTAAAAAGAACATGACACAAACCCAGTTCCACAATCCTTATCACTTCGACAATATTACAACTCAATTAACTTGAAAAACTTGAAAACCAAAAGACACGATCTCAGATTTGTTTCAACGTTTCCTTTAATCTTTATAAGATTTTTTCGTTAAACAATTATCCTCACAGATCCAATTGATGCTTTGCTTCTTCATCTATATCCGAAACTGGTATAAATTGATCTTTAACAATAGTGTTAAAATCAGTTTATTGTTTCGTTCCTATACTCAAAACATCAAAAACAAAACGAATGGAATATCAAAAGCATGAAATAAAAACCTACCCGAGACCCCTTTAGGATCTTGAAGACTTCTTCTGTTTTCTTGATTCAATTCGAGCAACAAATGATGATAAAGGTGAAGGTTTGTGATGTAGTTTGGTTAGGATTATTGAGTGATTTGAGATTAACGAAATGGTTAATCAATCTTGATGATGATATAATGAGATTAGATGATTTTGTGGTGATAAAATTTTCCAGATCTGTTCTTTTTCGAGAGAGTGAATGTGGTTGATGTATTTTTAGGTCAAAGGAGTTTAGGGTTTGTGTGACTTAAGTGTGTTTTAGGGTAACCTGTTATACTAAGTCGTGTGCATTTAATCGACTGTTACCTTTTAACGTGGGCTTTGTGATTGGTTTTAGACGGGGCACACATGGACTGGTCTTAGTTTTCGTATATTGGGCTGAATTGGACTATTGGTTGAGTGTTGAATTACAAAAGTATGGACTAAGCCGTCCCCTTGCTCATTTCGTGTAGAATTGAAATAAACTTAAATATTGCTATCTGAATTTTCTCATCAGAATCTTTGGATATAAATTTTTAATGTTTGATTTTAATTGAGTGATATTTTGGTCTTGTAATATTTTCACGGAGGGAATTTTTGATTATGTTGTTGGCGTGAATTTGGATCGGATATTATGTGTTATTTATATGGGCCGTGATATATGAGAGTATATGAGTTGAACAAGAATGTCAAAATTTCTCATATGATTATGTGATTACATGGACCTTATGATGATTTGGTATAAATGGAGTGTAATATATGGGCCTCGAGATTATGATCGGATGGATTATTAGATCGGGTATTATTTGAGAAGCGGTTCCATTGTATCAATGATTGATATGAATTATTTGGAATTGGATTGTATTGAATGTGGGAAATTTGGACTTGGAATATCATGGGTTTTGACCTGGTTGTTTGGATCAATTTTCATTGACCGAGCCTCGATTATTCAAGTAACCAAATTTGGGTCATACACATGATTGGGTCGGATGGGCTTCTCATGAGATTTGGTTGATCATGATATTTGATTTGACGATGAGACTTGATTGGTTATGCTGATTGATACCTTGGTTTATACATATTCACAATGGGGTTTATGACAAGGCTTGAATTGATGATTGAACGAAGTTGACCACGGGGTTGTTGTACGGTATTTCTTATTTGGATTTGAAGTGAGGTTTTCCGGGCACGTTTACTTATTTCGTCTTCTTTCTTTCTACACTTCCGCGAAGATGACTTGTTTGGGCATTTATTGAGTGTGATAAAGACTTGGCTATTTAGTTACGGTTGTGATTCTTTCTCGCTTATCCCACAACGTAACTATCACTTCGGTGTCTCACGCAGTTGAGGATTTGTCAAGAGGTTTTGTACATTGGGTACACCGTTTCTTCTTCACAAGGATTAGTACAAGTTTAAGTAACAAATCTGGGGAATTTTACTTCATGCTCAAGTTTGGTATATCAGCTTTACTTCACCAGGAGGTCACAAAACTAGCCGACAGAATGCGTGAATGATGTGTTTACCAAAGTGTTTATTGGATGGTTGTTGATATTGTTGATGTTGGAGAATGAACCGTTGATGAACCGATGCATATTGCCCTAAAACAGATTTTCACCAAATCCGAAGTTATCATAACACATTTAAGCTGACATTGTTTACGGTTTTGTCTTGATTTTGTAAAATCCCGCGAAAGAATCTATTTCTCGGTTTAGATCATAGACTTGTAAAATCCCGTGACAATGGAAACATCCTAGTAATAGTAAAGTGCATTTCCGGATCTATCTTACGGTTTATTCTTGGTTTTGTAAAATCCTGCGAAAGAAACTATTTTTCGGTTTAAACCATAGAGTTATAAAATCCCGTATTGATGGAACCATCCTGGAGAAAAGGAAAGTGTATTTCGGGATCTTTTCTGATGTTGGTGCTACGGTTTCTACTTCAAAGAAAGGATAAAAGGGTGTACTTCATGAATTGGATGTGTGTTTGGATATTCGTCATGGCAGTATGGTTATTACTTGGTTTTACGGGGTTCTGTGCTTTTAACCATGGTCGGGATGAAACCATTATCAAAGTTCACTTTTAAGTTCAAAGGAGGCTAGATTTGAGCTTTTAACAAGATGTGACAACGGAGTTAATTCACTATTATTTATTTGAGGTTGAAGTGAAATATGACGGGCGAGTGTACTTAGTATCTGAAGGTATCGGGGATGGTTGGATGAAGATTCTTCAAGATCCTTGTTCGAGCTTATTATCAAAAACGAAGACTTGGAAATCTAGTTATTGTTGGGTGTCTTTTACCTTTTCTTTTACCACTTGGGGGAATTGGGCTCATACCACCACAAAATAACTATCACTTTAAGGAGTTACGTTGTAGTGCGCAGTGTTACATTCAATTGTGGATTTTCAAGAGGTAATGTACGTCTTATAGTTGATGGTTGGTTAGTTGAAGAGTATAGAGTACATAGAGAGTACTTAGAGATGCTAATGGAAATCGGCACCGCTCTTTGTTTCATATGTGCAAGTTTAAGTCACGAGTTCAGGGTAGTTTACTTCAGGGTCAAATTCATCATATTGGGTTTTCTCCATCAGCTATCACGACAAAGAGCCTATAGAATGATAATGGGGATGATTACATGTTTTGCCAAGAGAGCTGAATAGAGAGAGATTATGACATTTGAACACAATAGTTCAAGCCTCGTTCTCCAAAGAAAAGAAATGTGTACGCTTCAGTGCGCATTATCTTTGCAAGAAGAGAAATCTTCTTATTTATGACCATTCTCGTCAACATGCTTCATGCTTTTTCCATACGCTTCAATTCTTAAGTGAATCGGGCTACTGTTGACTGTTTTCTTATTCCACTTGCTCAACTATAATGACGATGGCGACATCCTGTGCTAATTTTGCGGGGGAGAAGTGTGAATAGACTACATTTGTTGAAGATATTCACTTATTCAATCAAGAATGGCAACTCCGTATGCAATTCTTGAGGGGGAGAAGAAGTGTGAATTTACTGCATGGTTGATTGTTATCTGAGAATAAATGGTCAAACGGCTCCAAACTCATGTAAGAACCGAGCTTCTTCTTATCGGGTCATCTTCACATGGAGTTTTCTTCTAAGAGTCGTTGGTTGACATCTTCACAAGCTGATATGAGTTTAACGATAAAGTGTTTCCGGTTAATGCTTCACTTACACATCAACATGATGATTCCGAACAATCTCTCTGTTCTTGTTTGATATGATTGGTAGTTTAGTGTTACCATTTAGTGTGTTCGTTGCGGGCTGATTGCTGATTTCCTTGATGAACATCTTTTTGTTCTTGTTTGATTGGGAGGGATTTTAGTTAAGGGGATTTGCAAGATGTAAGTTAATTGGGATGCTTTTTGGTGAGATGAAGATGTTGACTTTCTATTCCCCAACTGGACAATCTTGAAGATGGTCGAGTCTACAGTCGGTTCTACATTTTCTGCTACATGTTAGAAGACTAAAGACGAGTTGCATTTGATTTTCTAAAGACTTCTTCTTAATATGGGCATTTATCAAACAGATTGTCGGTTTAGGGGAGAGCGCTAATTGGGGGAGAGTGGAAAGCCAAATTTAATCCCCAATCAGACTTGCTCACATTCTTCAGCAAGTTGATTCTCACAATGAGTTCAAGTGTTCTTCTCAACAGATTTCTAGTATATGGGCTTACATAGAGTTGCTAATTCTGAAGTATCAAAACCACCAAGGGGGAAGGAGACACGTATCTAAACGCGAGTAAACCTGATGAACTTAATACTTCTAATTAATTGAAGATATCCCGGGAAGACAAATGTTATTACCGCAGAGAAACTCAAGGTTTGACTCATGGCGAGTAAACTTGATGAACTGAATTCTTCTAAGTGATTGAAGATATCCCGGGAAGACAAATGTCATGACCGCAGAGAAACTCAAGGTTTTACTCATCAAGGCGTTTAGTGTTCTTATTCCAACTACGTGGGAGAAGAGATGTAAGAGTTAGTTTCTGATGATGAAAGAGGTACACAAGTGTGTGATGATTTCGATGTTATCGCAATCATCAGGGGAGAGAGAGAATTGTGTACATTGGGGGCGCTCAGTTGTTTCACTTCAGTGCTTAATCAGTGATTCAGAGATATAATCACTTATTCCAGAGTTGACATCCGCAGAGATTGTCATCCGCAGAGATAATCAGTGATTCGGCCTGCTTCTTCAATGTTATTGGTTATTCTCTCTTTGGGCATTTGGGTACTTCGGGTTCTTGAGCTTCATACACTTTCTTCAGGGGGAGAGAAAAGTATACATCGGGGTTATTCTTTGGCTATTAGATTTAATCTGCTACTTCGATGGTATAAGTTTCTTTGTCTTCGGGTATGTGTATTCGGGTTCGTGAGCTCTAGTCTAAGAGGCTGACTGCATCAATTCATCTACTTGGGGGAAAGTGTTCTCTTGACACCTTTTGGAATGGATTGCTTCTGACTTCAGTGGAAAAAGAATTTGAGAAGATTATTCAAGTTTGGGATGACTCTTTGTTGTTCTACTTGATGATATAACCCCGAACGGAGAATTTCGATTATCGTTCTTAAAAGGAGCAGCGGGATTTATGATAATGGTGTGCTTCTCTTTGCACCTGGCTAAGGCAAGCTTGAAATAGAGCTTCGAATCTGCTCATCTAATGGATTTTCGGTTTGGGGGGAAGCTGCCAAAGTCTCTTTTTTTTCTCAAAGGCTCATGTTCTATCTTCTTTTTTGGAGCCTCGGAAGCTTTGGTGGTGGAAGTTTAAGAGATGACGAATTCTATCTTCTACGACGTGCTGTTCGATATCCTTATCTCGGTACTCGTATCATCATCTTCTTAAATTATATCATCTACTCTATCTTTGTAAATATTTTTTTAGAAAGCAAAATACAAAAATAGAAAACCATCAAAAAGAAAATAGAAAAATATAAATTCAACAAAAACCCATAAAAATATGAAAAATTTTAAAAAGTAAAAAAATATGTTTTCTCAAGACATGTCTTCTGGTATCGATAACATCTGCGGTCTTAGAAATGTCATTCAATAATGGCACGAGACCATAGATGAAGTTCGAGCAGGAGGTGTATATATTCTTTTCCAAAACATGTCACAAACTATGGCTTACAGTTATTTCTGACTGTAACCCGCGCTTCAAAAATGGTTTGCTATTATTTCTGATAGCAACCCGCTCTTCATGAAAGGAAAGTGCTGTGCTATACCAATATCTTTAAAAAATATCGTGCACTTATCCTAAAACAAATGAGGAAAGTATGTCGAAGGACTGCTGTTCTTACTCAAATATTTTTCCGTCTAAAATTCTTCAGAAAAATATTTGTTGTTTTTCAAAAATGGTGGTAAAATTGAGTTGCTTGAAAATCTTTCAGAATCAGAGTTTTCGTAAAAATTTGAAAACTCAATCAATGACTTCAGCGCTTTTAAACTTTTCAGAAAATGAGTCATTGATTGAGGGGGAGAATGTTTTCAAATTTACATCATCTAACGGGCTTTCTTAATTATCCTACGTGCTTAATTAAAAATGATGTTAACCTATGTTGAAGGACTAGGTGCCCAGGATATGATTGCTAGGTTTAGATGATTAAAGTTTGATGAACACATAATCCCATGCTTTATATGATCTATTTGATATGTTGAATTGACTGTTATTAGTCGATTGCTGTTTGGGTGATGTCGACCACCATATATTTGTTTGTGTCCACTAACGTATGCAGGTATATTGGTATATAAGAATGTTCCCGATCCGGATCCCACAATTTAAGATGATTGGATGCCGAATGAAAAGGGTAACTATATCTTGGGTTGACAAATGAAGAAACGGAGCTTAATTTGACTTCAATGGAGAGTTGGCATGAAATGCAACGTAAGAGGTCTCACTGCATCAGCAGATGGTTTTCTTCATCAGCAAATGAAGAAACGGAGCTTAATTTGACCTCAGTTGGCATTAAAATGCAACGTAAGAAGTCTCACTGCATCTGCAGACGGTTTTCTTCCTGCCCTACAGCAACAACAAAAGCTTCTCAACCACCTAACGTATCTTTGTGCAGGAAATTTTATACCATTTTTTTAAAAACAATTTTCAAATAATATTGTTTTGAAAAATGAAAAAATATTGGTTTTGAAAATAAATTGGACTTAATTTTGAAAATCACCGGACTTCATTTTTATCAAAACCTAAGTCACTCAATCATCGATTACTGTCATCGATTGAGGGGGAGAGTGATTTAAAATAAAATATTTTCAAACAATATTTCTTCATAAAAGTCCGTTTGTACGAAATAAAGTGGTGATCTAAAGATTTAATGTTATGTCATGTTATGATTTTTCTTTTGATCAAGGTCTTTCAAAATGAAATTTTTTCTGTTCTTGTTTGATTGTGAAATTGTTTTATTTTACTTAAAGATCTCTTAAAACTATCATACCTGACACTAACAATCTTTAATGTCTTAAAATGGCCCTTATCTGTCATTTTTCAAAAATTGAATCTTGCCACGTCTTTCCCTAAAACTTACTAAATGATTTAAATCAATCGGGATCCAAAATCTCAATTGGTTTGAAATTTTTGATCGGGGGAGAGATCGTGATTTAAATCTCAAATCTGTTTTAATGGAATTGGTTTTAGTCCTTCAAAGGCACTCCTGCCTCCATGTGCCAAACGATCTCAATATACTTAATGCACATGTTGAGGGGGAGCATTTATCCAAAAACTAGATGAGTTTTTAAATCAGGCACATATTCTCCCATGTTTACTAAACCGTATTAAATCACTTGGGTTCCAAAATCTCAAAGGGTTTGATATTTTTGATCGGGGGAGAATTTGTGATTTAATAATGAAATAAGATAAATGATGATCGACTTGATTCAAAAGTGCATGCTGCTCTCCCATATGTGCTAAACACTTTCGAATCTCGAAGCATATATTGAGGGGGGCATTTCAAAAGAAAATAAACTATCAAGGTACAACGATTTCTATGTTTCATCATAAAGTACCTTGATTGATTTTCTAATGGTTTTCTGTATGGCAATGCAATCATGGAAGTACTTCAAAAACCTCTTGCCTCTATGTGATAAAATGATTTCAAATATCCAATGCACATATTAAGGGGGAGAATTTACCATGAAAATCAAATGGCTTTTTCCATGGAAATTGTGATCAAAGAAAATATTCCAAAGTCCTCTTGCCTCCATGTGCTAAAACAATTTCTAAATCATATGAACATGTTGAGGGGGAGGTTTTCTAAATGATCAAAACTATTAAGGTACAAAATGCTTTAATCTCGTATCACAAGTACCTTGATTGATTTTCCAAATGATTTTTCAATTGGTTTCATGGAAGAATGAACAATACCAAAAGACCGACCAATTTACTTTATGCATGGTGTTATAAGGATGGTTAGGTTAGGTATTCGTTCCCACGATCCCGCCAGAGCAGGAGGGATCTACCCAGGGACAATCCACTAGATAGTGTAGAAGTCCTTAGGTATGATGAAAAAAGGAGAAAAATGAGAAAATGGGAAGAGTGCGGACTGAGACAGAGCTAGTACTGGAATAAACCTAAAAAGGTTCTAGTAATGAAGTCTCAGTAAGAACTGAAGGGTTTGAAGAATGAAAAAGAAATGAATGTGAAAAAGGGTGAAAAGAAATAGCCCTCCAATAATTCAACCTTAGGGCAGTAACCGGGTTCAATACATATGCTAGTGGTGGTTACCAAGGTAACACTGGTATTGAAGACAAGACGTCATGGACCCAGTGACACACTGCACTAAACTTCCCAAGCTACTCAAGTTCCTCTTAAAAGGGCTTGTTTCATTCTCACGGGGAACCGACATTATCTATCGACTTTCTCTTAGAGATTGTTGATATTGAAGAAGGAGACCCTCTCCCTAGTCTTCGGCATAGGAACCAAATGTGCACAATTGTGTCTAGAGCCACGAGACCATAAAATAAATCTCCTTAGGACACTGTCAATGAAGACTTGCTGTTTCACACAATGTGGAAAGTAAGTATATATTTTAAGAGTCCTACGCATTATCCTTGTGATATTGCCAGAACATCTGAGTGATATGCTAACATATTCACAATGAAGATGGAAATCCTTCTAGAGCCGACATCAAACAAGCTCTTGGTGGGTGACATGTGAGATCTTTTCTAAAGATCAAGCTTGTGACAACTGGATAGAAATGATGGGGCGATTCACTCGTGAATCAACCTTGGTCCAGGAAATGGATTGACGGATGCTTTTGGAAAAACCATTCGATGTGCAAATCTCTTCTTTTCTCTAGCACATCGAATGTGTATTCATTTTCAAACACAAAAAGTATCTCTGATTGAAAAAATACTTTTGGAAAAACTGTTCGATGTGCAAATCTTATTTTCTCTAGCACGTCGAATGTGTACTCTTTTAAATACAAAAAGTATTTTGATTGAAAAGTGATCTTTCTCATAAAACCTTCGTCGTATTGCAAAATTCTTTCTTCTAAGCAATACGCGATTGTTTTTCAAATCATTTTTCATCAACCAGTGAATCCCAATTCGCTGGTTCACTCACTTCGTGTTGTCTTCTTTGAGACGTTCCGGTTTGAGAACGGCTAGAATAGCTGTGAAACCCTGTCAAGCAGATTCTTAGGAATCCTACCTGATCACAGGCAGTACTTGTACTGATTAACGGGGAACCATGGGCCGTGTACCTTAATTCAACAAAAGTGATCAAAGACACTTTCGTGTGTTTTATTGCTAACTGTTGTTTGCAGGTACATTTGGACGGTTGCAGCTGATCAGAATTGAGGAGTCAATCCAAAGCCGCATGCTCACAGCATCCACACTTAATTTGAAGAAATCATGACTAGTGCATATCTACATAACCTGGCTCTGATATTTCATACTATGTTTCTGCTTCGCTGGTGCAAATAAGCTACTATGATGGAAAGATGTCATGATTCAAAAGTGTGAGCATGTCGGTCCACAAGTCACAACATCACATGATGGCAACACAACAAAGGGTGATCCAGAGATTTGCTGTGGCTGATGATCTCAAAGAAAGCTCAAAGATCATCAAGATGTGGATCAGTTCAAAGACCTCCACTGAAAGTACAAAATAATCAGACTTTGAAGAATCGCTACTAATGCACAAAGATTGCGGAAGTGAAGAATTCAAGTCTACGAGCTCAAGAACGAAGTCAAAGATAGAATGCTAGGAAGCAAAATGTATTTCAAGGGGTGACCTCCCTTAGTGGGAGATTGTTAGGAATTGGAAATTCCATGTTAAAGTGTCGGTCACCCAATTATAGTCTAGCATATGTTAGCTCGTAGACTTGTAGTTATTTACGTTGTTTAGTAGCTAATTAGTTAATTAGTAGCGTAGAATAGTTTAGTGTAACACCGTGGAGGAAGGACGGGTCTTTACCCACTATATGCCTGATCCACAGGCCGATAGGAGGTCGTTGTGTCTGTAACTATAAATACCCCTTCCATCCATGAAAGGGGTGGTGCTTTCAATCTAACCTTTTACAATTTGTGAACCAAGTCTCTAGCTTGAACACCCATCTCTCTACTTTCTTTCTCTAAAATGGCTATCATGTATTTTGATCATCCAAGACCACCTGAATCATCAACACAATAATATTATCGATCCTACACCTAGGATTATCACAAAAACGTCTAAGTCCTCTAATGTTGCTCCCCAACCAAATTATGCACAAATTTATGGTCCTTTACCTTCACTCAGTGAAATACAATCAAAACCCGAAAATCGTCAAATTCTTAGATATTTTGATATTTTCACTTCTGACCTCAAACTTTTAGAACGTGAGATTGAATTTCATTCTGAAATAAAAGTTGAACATTTTCAATCGCCTCAGGTGCGAGAACAAAGAGATATTTTTTAGAAAATAATTTTACCCCATGTTAAAAATTTGAAAAATTGTGCATTGTATTGGGAAAGGGAATTTCATAAGGAACTTGGATTGATGAAAATCGTTTTCGAGAAACCAGAAACATCTATTTCGAATACAAAACGTAAAAAGAAAATGTTACGAAAAGATGTTGATCGAATCTTGGAAGATGTTATATGTGCTGATATCCATAATGTTGTGTTATTCCATTCTTTGTCATATGCATCTGATTATATCTCTGCTGATTCTGTTGATTCTGTTGAAATTGTTGAGAATACGGATAATGTGCCTCAGATCGAGTATTTAAAAGTTGAAAATGAATGATTGTTAAACGAGCTTTCAAATGCAAAACGTCGTCTTCAATGGTGTCAAAAATATTGTCAAAATCGTGAACTTACTTTGCAAAACAAAATCAACCAGTTGCAATCCACAACTTTTAATCCAAAGTTTAAGCAACTGGATGATCAAAACGCGTCTTTGAAATATCAAATCTCAAAATATGAACAAGAACTTGCAAAAGTTAAAAAGGAATATGGTGTCATATTTGATTTACTCAAACAGACTCGTGATGAAGCATCAAACGAAGTTGATCGTTATCTTGCACACACTAAAGAAGTAATGAATTTTTCTGGAAATCTTCGTTCTGAAAATCAAGATTTGTTGCACACTATCATTGAGTTAAAGGAGAAGTTAGGAAAGTATGAACTTGTTCAGATTAGCAACATTAAGAAACTTGCACCTGTAACACTTAGAAAAAGTGTCACTAGAATGCCTACTGACAAATCACAAGATACTAATGTGCTTCCCTCTACTGAAACAGGAATAGTTGCCTCTTTTCCCAACGTCCGCACTTCACAGCCTAGGAGCAATACAAGGAAGAATAGGAAGTTGCGACCTAAGAAAAGAACAATAAAGAATGCTGAAGTAAAAGAACACCCTAGGACTTTGAATAAGACCCAAGTTGCACCCACTTTAGATATTGCGTCTGAAAAATGTAATGGAAAAAGTGTTGTAACGAATGTTGAACCTTTAAGTACTTTTGATATTAAGTCTGAAGCTTCTTGTGTTATATGTCGTAAAAGTATGCTTTATGATTGTCATGATAAATGTGTTTCTAAAGCTATCTTGTCTCGTTTACGGAATCCTAAGACCCGGAATACCTCTAGGCCTACTAATGCTTCTAAGTCTGTGCTTGGTAAACCGCCCTCTTTAGATTCTAAGAAACGCATTGATGTCCCTGTAGCTCCAGTATTACCTCCAAAGAAAGTAGTACCACCTAGTGCATTCACTAAGACTAAAGCAAAGACTAGTTGGAGATGGCAGAAATGGATTCATAATACACTAGGATTTAAATGGATGCCTAAAATCATTGATGTGTGTATTTCAACTATAACTGCTTTGGAACCCTCTAACTCTTCGGGTTCCACATCTACTTCTATTCCATCTGTGTCGTCTGTATGTAATGCAGGTGATACAGATCATCCTTTGGATTGTTGATAGTGGATGTTCCCGACACATGACAGGCAATCTTAAACTGTTATCAAACTTTGTTCCAAAGTTCATTGGCACTGTCAGATTCGGGAATGATCACTTCGCAGCTATCATGGGCTACGGAGATTACGTCAATGGCAACATCGAAATTAGCAGGGTTTATTATGTGGAAGGTCTCGGTCACAATCTGTTTTCTGTTGGTCAGTTATGCGATGGAGATTTGGAAGTTGCTTTTCGGGAGAAAACTTGTTTCATTCGTGATTTACAAGGAAACGATCTTATGTCTGGCACTCGCAATTCAAATCTGTTCACAATCTCAATGCAAGACATGATTGCTTCATCTCCCATTTGTCTACTTTCAAAGGCAACATCAATAAAATCTTGGCTATGGCACCGACGTCTCTCACATTTAAACTTTCAAATCATAACCAACCTTGCTCGATACAAACTTGTTGAAGGTCTCCCGAGATTCCGGTATTCTAAAGATCACCTTTGCTCAGCTTGTAAACAAAGGAAAAGCACTCGTGCTCATTTTCCTTCAAAGGTGGAACACAGCTCTCAGCATGTGCTTCATCTTCTTTGTTAGATATTGGATTTCATAAACACATAACACATCAATAATATGGATCAAATTGTATAGAGTTTAGAGAGAGAAAGTGGGAGCCTTTCTAGAGAGAGAAAGTTAAAGAAAACATAGAAGGTTAGATTGAGAATAATGAAAGGTCCAACCCTCTACCTTGGGAGGTAGAGGGTATTTATAGTTACAAACTAAACGTCCTCCTTCGGAATGTGGATCAGGCATACAGTGGGTAAAGACCCGTCCGTCCTCCACGGTGTTGCACTAAACTAAATAACTAACTAAATAACTAGTAAATAACGTAATGTCTACGAGCTAACTTATGCTAGATTATATATGGGGTGACCGACACTTCACTATGGAATTTCTAATTCCTAACAATCTCCCCCTAAGGGAGGTCACCCCATGATTTACATTTTGAATCCTAGCATTCTATTTTGTCTTCTGTTCTGAGCTCGTAGACTTCAATTCTTCAATGTACGCATTCTGTGTGCATTTGTAGTGACTCTTCATAGTCCGATTATTTTGTACTTTCAGTGGAGGTCTTTGAACAAATCCACATCTTGATGATCTTCGAGCTTTAATTGAGATCATCAGCCACATTAAATCTCTGGATCACCCTTTATTGTGTTGCCATCATGTGAATTTGTGACTTTCAGACCGACATGCTCACACTTTCTGGATCATGACATCTTTCCATCAGAGTAGCGGAAGCTTTACTGGTTCATGATATTTGCAGCAGCGTAGCAGAAGCATAGTATAAGAATATCAGAGCCAGGTTATGTAGATATGCACCAGTCATGATTTCTTCAATTAAGTGTGGATACTGTGAGCATGCGGCTTTGGATTGACTCCTTAATTATGATCAGCTGCAACCGTCCAAATGTACCTGCAAACAACAGTTAGCAATGAAACACACGAAAGTGTCTTTGATCACTTTCGTTGAATTGAGGTACACGGCCCACGGTTCCCCGTTGATCAGTACAAGTACTGCATGTGATCAGGTAAGATTCCTAAGAATCTCCTTGACAGGGTTTCGCAGCTGTTCTAGCCGTTCTCAAACCGGAACGTCTCAAAGAAGACAACACGTAGTGAGTGAACCAGCGAATTAAGATTCACTGATTGATGAAAAATGATTTGAAAACAATCGCGTATTGCTTAGAAGAAAGAGTTTTGCAATACGACAAAGGTTTTATGAGAAAGATCAATTTTCAATCAAACACACTTTTTGTATTTGAAAATAGTACACATTCGACGTGCTAGAGAAAATAAGAGATTCGCACATCGAACGGTTTTTCCAAAAGTATTTTTTCAATCTGAGATACATTTTGAATTTGAAATATGAATACACATTCGATGCGCTAGAGAAAAGAAGATTTGCACATCGAACGGTTTTTCCAAAAGTATTCGTCAATTCATTTCCTGGACCAAGGTTGATTCAAGATTGAATCTCCCCATCGTTTCTATCCAGTTGTCACAAGCTTGATCTTACTAGAAGACCTCACATGTCACCCACCAAGAGCTTGTTTGATGTTGGCTCTAGAAGGATTTCCATCTTCATCAAGAAAATTTTCATATCACTCGGATGTTCTGGCAATACCACATGGATAATGCGTAGGACTCTTAATATATATTCTTACTTTCCACATTGTGTGAAACTGCAAGTCTTTATGAATATTGTGTCCTAATGAGATATTGTGGATGATCTCTTGGCTCTAGACTCAATTGTGCATATTTGGTTCCTATGCCGGAGACTAGGGAGAGGGTCTCCTTCTTCAATATCAACAATCTCTAAGATAAAGTCGATAGATTATGTAGGTTCCCCGTGAGAATGAAACAAGCCCTTTTAAGAGGAACTTGAGTAGCTTAGGAAGTTTTAGTGCAGCGCGTCACTGGGTCCACGACGTCTTGTCTTCAATACCAGTATTACCTTAGTAACCACCAGTAGCATATGTATTGAACCCGGTTTCTGCCCTAAGGTTGAATTATTGGAGGGCTATTTCTTTTCACCCTTTTCACATTTAATTATTTTTCATTCTTCAACCCCTTCAGTGCTTACCGAGACTTCATTACTAGAACCTTGTTGGGTTTATTCCAGTACTAGCTCTGTCTCAGTCCGCACTCTTCCCAGGTTCTCATTTTTCTCATTTTTTCATCATACCTAAGGACTTCTACACTATCTAGTGGATTGTCCCTGGGTAGATCCCTCCGGTTCTGGCGGATCTTGGGAATAAATACCTAACCTAACCATCCTTATAACTCCATACATAAAGTAAAATGGTCGGTCTTTTGGTACAGTTCTTTCTTCCTTGAAACCAATAGAAAAATCATTTGAAAAACAATCAAGGTACTTGTGATACGAGATCAAAGCATTTTGTACCTTAATATTTTTGATCATTTAGAAAACCTCCCCCTCAACATGTGCATATGATTTAGAAATTGTTTAGCACATGGAGGCAAGAGGACTTTGAAATATTTTCTTTGATCACAATTTCTATGGAAAAAGCCATTTAATTTTCTTTGGTAAATTCTCCCCCTCAAAATGTGCGTAAGATATTTTAAAACATTTTTATCACATAGAGGCAAGAGTTCTTTTGAAGCACAACCACGAACACAAAAGCCATTTGTAATATTGAACAACTCAATCAAGGTACTTTATGTTAAAACATAAAAGCTTTTGTACCTCGATAGTTTATTTTCCTTAAAATGCTCCCCCTCAATATGTGCTTCAAGATTCGAAAGCGTTTAGCACATATGAGAGAGCAGCCTGCACAATTGAATCAAAACGATCACCTTTTATCAAATTTCATTATTAAATCACAAATTCTCCCCCGATCAAAAATATCAATCCCTTTGAGATTTTGGATCCCAAGTGATTTAATAAGGTTTAGAAAACATAGGAGAAAATGTGGCCAGGTTTAAATACTCATATTGTTTTTGGATAAATGCTCCCCCTCAATATGTGCATTATGTATTAGAAATCGTTTGGCACATGGAGGCAGGAGTGCCTTTAAAGGACTAAAACCAATTCTATTTAAAAAAAATTAAGATTTAAATCACGATCTCTACCCCAATCAAAAAATTTCAAACCTTTTGAGATTTGTGATCCCAGTTGATTTAAATCATTTAAAAGATTTTGGGGAAAGACGTGCCTTGATTTAATTTTGAAAAATGATTGATATGGATCAATTTTAAACATTAAAGATTGTTAGTGTCAGGTATGATAGTTTTTAAGAGATCTTTAATTAAAATAAAACAATTTCACAATCAAACAAG
This sequence comes from Chrysanthemum makinoi, assembly GCA_910596185.1. Taxonomy (NCBI): domain Eukaryota; kingdom Viridiplantae; phylum Streptophyta; class Magnoliopsida; order Asterales; family Asteraceae; genus Chrysanthemum; species Chrysanthemum makinoi. Next base: position 150,147,152 of record OU343225.1, read on the forward strand.
ACCAGAAAAAAAAATTCATTTTGTAAGATCTTTGAGTTTTAAAGAAAATTATACCATGACATAGCATTAAATCTTTAGATCACCACTTATTGTTGTACAAACCGGAACTTTTGTGAAGAAATATCGTTTGAAAATATTTTATTTTAAATCACTCTCCCCCTCAATCGATGACCGAAGTCGATAATTGAGTGACATAGGTTTTGATAAAAAGAAGTCCGGTGATTTTCAAAATTAAGACCAATTTATTTTCAAAACAATATTTTTCCATTTTCAAAATAGTATTTTCAAAAATTGTTTAAAAATGGTATCATTAACTACTTTTCTTGCACAAGATACGTTAGGTGGAGAGAATCATAAGCTGCTTTTGTTGATGTTGTTGTAGGGCTTGGAAGAAAATCGTCTGAAGATGCAGTGAAACTTCTTACGTTGCATTTTAATGCCAACTGAGGTCAAATTAAGCTCTGTTTCTTCAATCACTTAGAAGACAACCATCTGCTGATGCAATGAGACCTCTTACGTTGCATTTTTCCATGCCAACACTCCATAGAAGTCCAATTAAGATCCGTTTCTTCATTTGTCAACCTAAGATATAGTTACCCTTTCCTTTCGGCATCCAATCATCTTCAATTGTGGGATCCGGATCGGGAACATTCTTATATACCAATATACCTACATACGTTAGTGAACACACATACAGATATATGGTGGTCGACATCACCCAAACAGCAATCGACTAATAAAAGTCAATGCAACATCTCAATCAAATCATGTAAGGGTATGGGAATAATGTGTTCATCAAACTCTAATCATCTAAACCTAACAATCATATCCTAGGCACCTAGTCCTTCAACGTAGGTTAACATCATTTTTAATTAAGCATATAGGATAATTAAGAAAGCCCGTTAGATGATGTAGATTTGAAAACATTATCCCCCTCAATTAATGACACAATTTTTTGAAAAGTTTAAAAGCGCTGAAGTCATTGATTGAGTTTGCAAATTTTATAAAAACTCTGAATCTAATTGATTTTCAAGCAACTCATTTACCACCATTGTTGAAAACAACAAATATTTTTCTGAAGAATTTTAGACGGAAAAACATTTGTGTAGGGACAGCAGTCCTTCGACATACTTTCCTCAATTTGTTTTTAGGATAAGTGCACGAAATATTTTAAAATTACTTTAGCGTATCACTTTCCTTTCTTGAAGAACGGGTTGCTATCTGAAATAATAGCAAACCATAGTTTAAGCGCGGGTCACAGTCTGAAGTAACTGCAAGCCATATTCAGAGACCTGTTTTGGAAACGAATATTTACACCTCCTGATCGAACTTCATCTATGGTCCCGTGCCATTATTGAATGACATTTCTAAGACCGTATATGTTATCAATACCAGAAGACATGTCATGAGAAAACATATTTTTGGTATTTTTAAATTTTCTGATTTTTATGGGTTTTTGTTGGTTTTATATTTTTCTATTTTCTTTTTGTTGGTTTTATATTTTTGTATTTTGTTTTTGATAAATATTTACAGAAAGAATAATAGTTTAAGAAGATGATGATACAAGTACCGAGATAGGGAAATCGATCAGCACTTTGTAGAAGAAACAAATCAACATCTCTTAAACTTTCACCACCAAAGCATTCGAGGCTTCTAAGAAAATCGTCTGAACATGAGCCTTCTTAATTTGAATCTTTGGTAACTTCTCCCCAAACCGACAAACATCGAATAAAGACCATTTCCCTATGAAGTAGAGTTGAAGACAAAGCGGTCTCATTGAATGAAGCTCAACACCCCGAAGAAGACGAAAACACCAAAGTAACAAGTTGAAACATGGATCATCGCTGCGGTTATCAAACCAGTAATAAATGATTAAGTTCGAGATCACATGAACTTGTTGTGCATCCCCGATGTACACATTACTCTTCGAGATTGAGCAGTTGTCTTATTCAGGGGAACAATACATCAACATCTTCATTTTACCTAGTGCATTCCAAATATCTTCCATATAACCAATCAGCCCATAATGTACACAAGTACCCAACCAGAGTAGAGACAACAACATCACAGTAACTGGTTAAATCACTGATCTTCTCTGCGGATGTCAACTCCGGACTAACTGATAAAGCACGATCATGTGAATATGTTTTGCGACCCTGATGTACACATATATCTCCCCTGATCGTTGCGATCTCATCAGAATCATCATTACATTGTGTACATGAAGCACTAACCGAAAGCACTTTATCATAAATCATATAGAAGATGTCGACATGCAATATCATCTCACGAACCAAATATTATTTTCACATTTCTTCTAACTGAACGCTGAAGTAACACATACCATAAGTCTCCAGAGACCATTTCCTCCCATTAGTTGGAATAATACACCAAAGGCTACGAGTTAAACACTGAGTTTCTCTACGGTTATGACCATTGTCTTTCCGGGATAACTTTAATCAGGTAGAAGTGTTAAGTTCATCATGTGTACTCATTGTGCTTTTAGATATATGTCTCCTTCCCCCTTTCTGGTTTTGATACCTCAGATTCAGCAAAACATAATATACCCAAAAACTCGAAATCTTGTGAGAAGAACTCAAATAGCCCAAATGAATCCTGTGAGAATCAACTGCAATGGAAACTCTCTCTGACTATTTTTATCAACCCATTTGCAGACAATTTGAAGTGACCATTGATGAAGAATACCCGATATACCAAACTTGAAACTGAAGTCAAATTCCCACCTTTGTATCTTAAGCTTGCACTTAATAATGGAAGAACGGTGTCGAGAATTTATGCTTCAAACAAATTTCTAAGTACTCACTACTCAATCAAAGTATGAGACATTAACACCTCTTGCGATTATCCACACCGACATATGCGTGTGACACTGAGTAAAACAAAGTAACTCCTAATAGTGATAGTTAACTAGGTCTTCAACCATCCACCTCGACTGCTGGTAACTAGATAACCCAAGACTTCAACTCAAATTCTTAAGCCCGAGCAAGTTATCAAATAAGAACACGCCTTTGTGAATGTCAACTTCAACCTCAAATAAGTGATAAAAGAGTAACTTCGAAGTAATCAACTTTTGTCAAATGTCCAACACTTGAATAAACATAAAATCGGATGAACATTGACCGAATGAATGAACCAGAGCAAATGATTCCTCAACATCAGTGCATTCTTCCTCAAGGTATACATGTAGAAGCTGATCTGGAAGATTTACTAAAAATGTCTTCTAGCGGATGAGGAAGTCATTTTTCCTTAATGTTCATGTGGTTGATTTATAGCATGCACAATGAGAGGAACAATAATCCGTGAAGATTTGGCAAAGGAATACCAAAGAGTGGATCATTATTCAGTAGTGCAACTACAATATCATGATAGTCATTATCAATGCCTTGTGAAGTAACTGGAGATAAGGTTTCTTAAGAGTTCTGAGAAGTACTTCTTAGATGGTGAACTAGTTGAGTCAGTAGAAACCGGAGCATGAGCTTCAGAAGCTGGATGATCAACATTTGTTAGAGGTTGGAAGTACTCATCAAACATATCTTTGAAAAACAATGAATCCCAAACAATGAATCCCAGTTATCCTTAGTAATTGAAGCTTTAGGCGTTGGAGGAGTGTCATCAAAAATCAAGCAATAAATCATTGCTAAAGAATATGAGCACGTCTAATTGGGGATTAAATTTTGGCTTTTCAATCTCCCCCAATTAGTGCTCTCCCCTAAACTGACAAAGATTTTCAAGAGTTCTTCTCAGCCCGGATTAAGAAGAAGTCTTTAGATCATCAAATGCAATTCGTCTTTAGTCTTCTAATCATGTAGCAAAAAAATGTAGATTAGACTGTAGACTCGACCTTCTTCAAGAATGTCCGAATGGGGAAATAGACAGTTAACATCTTCTTCACACCAAAGGCATTCCCGTTAACTTGAAAATAGCAAATCCCTTTAATTAAAATCCCTCCCAATCAAAAAAGAACAGAAAGATGAAAGATGTTCATCAAAGAAATCAGCCCAGCAACTAGAAGCACTTTGTCATTTAATCATATCAGCCCATGTGAAGATGTCAACCAACGGCTCTTAGAAGAAACTACATGTGAAGATTATCCGATAAGAAGAATCTCGGTTCTTACATGAGTTAGGAGCCGTTTGACCATATATTCTCAAATATGAATCAATCATGAAAAAAATTCACACTTCTTCTCCCCCTCAAGAATTGCATATGGAGATGCCATTCTTGATTAAACAAGTCATTATCATCTAAATGTATTCTATTCACACTTCTCCCCCGCAAAATTAGCACATGATGTCGCCATCTTAATTATATTGAGCAAGTGGAATAAGAGTAATTATCAGTAGTCTGATTCACTTGATGACTGAAGCACATGGAAAAAGCATGAAGCATGTTGATGAAGAATGTCGATGAGAATGGTCATAAACATGAAGATTTCTCTTCTTATGAAGATAAAGTGCACTGAAGCATACACCTTTCTTTTCTTTGAGGAACGGGGCCTGAAGTGTTATCTGCAGACGCCATTATGATGAAGTACGAGGCCTGAACTGATGTGAACAGACGTCATAGCCGAAAGAATATCAATATTGAGTTACTTGAACCCGTGGGTTATGAGATATCAATCCTTGTGTTATCCATACTTTAAACCAGTCCATGTATTGAAGGATCGAAGTATCTGCAACTGAGTAAGGTCTACCTGCACTAACATTACAAGCTTGATTGCATATATATTGGTTAGTGACATTAGTATCCAAACCCTTTGGGGTTTTACGGTCAACCATGATTTTGTCATCAGAAAACAGCTTTCCGGTAGGAATCCACCTAAGTCAAATCCTTAAACATTCTACCAGACGGTATCCACTTATGGCAAGGTCTAGGATTGTTAGGCTTCTTATGCACAGTGGAAGACTTATCCTTATTCCTAGTTTCCAAAGATTTAGCAGTTGGTATCCATCTAGGCGAAGTTTTTGGTTTGTTTTGCTTCACAACATGTTGAACCTTAGTCACATTAGTAGTCTTAGTGGATTGTACCTTAGCATGTGAATTAGGAAAATGTTTCTTTTGTGGAAAAAACTCAGAATTTCTAGTTTTGTTTTCTACATGCTTAGCATTCATATGCACATAACTATTCTTAGATGCACGCCAATCCCTAGTCTTTTGAGTGTTCCTAGGTAGTGGTTTACAACTACTAGCAGTGCCTTGAAATCTCGTAGAATTCCTCACCATAGGTCTTGCACCTAAAATTCCGTCTTTTCGAATCTTTGCCTTTTTCCTAGCTTTTTCTAGATAATAGTTCTTCCACAAGTCATTCATATCATATGAATTCTGGGTTTTAATGCTTGGTTTTGACACTATTTTCGAACTAATCCTAGAGGTGCTGGGAGTAGAAGTGTCTTCGTGTTGAGGGTTAACGAAGCTAGAAGCCTTATTCTTAGGTAACTCAGGTGAAGTGACTAGTTTTGACAAAACATGTTTCTCATCAACTTGGGAGGCAAACCGTGTTTTTGAAAATTTTGGTCTTTCGGATATAAACGCAGTAGGCTGCCTAACAATGGACCGGTTTCTAATGGGATGAGAAACTGGTTTCCCCAAGGTTGATGGTTTTGTAAACTTAGTGTTTACACTTTTCCCTATAGTTTTCCTAAGCTCATTTTTTAGGACAACAATAGCGAAACTCTTTTCCTGAAGTTGAGCTTTGAGTTCATCAATCTTTGCTATCAAAGGGTTTGTTTGTTCCATTGACTTAGTTCTAGCTTCTTTGACAGAGTCACTTAGTTCTATGTGATGCTTTCTCAAAGACTCATTTTCCTTTAGTAATTTCGCCACATAAATTGACAGTTCATTATTTCTTGTTATAGTAGCATCAATGTCTTGTGTATTCATGACTAAATTACCTTTCACATTCAAGACGAAATATGTTTCTTCAGATTGTAAATGGTTGAGTCTTTGTCTTGAAGCTGAGCTTTCAAAGTGTTAATTTCAAAAAGTTCACGGAATTCAGGAAGTTCCGGATTTTTACATGGTTTGTTAAGTTGAAAACTTTCTTCTTTACTCTGTATCGCAATTTCAAGTGAAATGCAATGTTTTTCAAGATTTGAGAATTTGTTTGAAAGTTCATCAAAAGCCTTTTATCAACCATATCTTTTGTTTTGAAACACTTAATCTCAGACTCAGCCTCGGTTGAAGAAGATTTATTTTCAAAGTCATGTTCAGCATCATGATCAGTTAGTTTAAGTACTTTAGCAGATGCATTGTGTTGAACAGTAAAGGGTACCTCATTACATGACACTGCTCAATTTCTAAGGCGATATCTGCATCCACATCATGTGTAACAAGAGTCACTGGACCGCTGGCTGTGTCAAGCTTATCTATCTCTGAGCCTCTGTATTCAGTGTCAACTGATCCATCATCTGGTGCTTTACCTGACTCATCATTATTTCTTTGTCTCTGACATCTGCATTCAGCAACACCCGATTCTTAAACTGATACATTACCCAACTTATCATAACAATCTCTCAACTGCACAGACACTCATCCACTTTTCATCTGCGAGTAACTTCCTCAATGTAGTTCTCCACATTATCCATGAGATGGATAAGTGTCTCCATGAACACGCTAATTTCCATTCCAGTGTGTTTCTTGAAAGACACTTCAGTCATGTCTTGATCATAATCGATGAATATTCCCCATTGATGAATGGTGAAATTGTTTTGGATCACATGAAGTGCAGCACTGGAACTATCCTTTTGAACCTTTTCTTTATAAAGTTGTTGTTCCAATTGTTCTAAGTTCAACAGCAAGTTTCTAGTCAGTGTAATGGTAAATCCTGACGGAAGATGGCACTACATGTTTGATCCTTAATTGTGGACAAAAATGCGAGGTGAGAGTGAAGTAGGCGATAAGGTTCAATGTTACTTTCCATTAGCATGGCATTTCGTAGCCTAAACTAGTGCAATTCTCTCTCTTTAGATTCTGAACACGGAGATCTCACATCCTCATTGCTTAATTCGATCATCTTTAATCGATCGATTGTAGAATACATTATCATTGTTGTCCACAACATCATACAGTTCAAGCACTTCTGAAATCAGCTCAGTAGAGTAAGACATGATGTGGTAGAATGCGCGGGATTTTACAAGTCTATGATTTAAACCGAGAAATAGAATCTTTCGCGGGATTTTACTAAAATCAAGACCAAACCGTTAACCAATGACCAATGGAACGTGTTAAGATGACTGATGGATTGTCACAATGATAGAAAATTGTGTGTTAGGACTTATGATTATTTGTAGGATTAGCAGAGATGTTGTTTGGTCGAGATTTGGGTAGGTTGATGCGATTTTTACGGAGAAATTTAGGTCCAAAAACTTAAAAAGCTCAATAACTTCCTTCCGAAGGCGATTTGGGCCTCAAAAAATTCATTTCACAGCTTTGCAATGAAACCTCGCCATATTCAGCTGTTCCGCTCGTTTGACTAGTATTTGGATGAAAGCGGAGTTACGGTTCAAAAGTTATGGCGTTTGAAGTTTTGCGTAAAAGTCAACTTTTGGTCAAACCGCTTCAATCAACTCGCATCCAGGACAACTCGCTTCCAAGACAACTCTCTTAAACGACAACTTTCTTAAGGCACAACTCGCATAAGATGACAACTCGCTTAATAGACAAGTCGTATGAAACACAACTCGCATAAACAGACAACTCGCTTAATAGACAAGTCGCATAAAACACAACTCGCATAGGTAACTCGCTTAAGCAACTCGCATAGGCAACTTTCTTTAGTATCAACTCGCTACACAATCAACTCGCTTAAAGAAACAAGTCTCTTAATAACCAAGTCGCATAAATAGTCAACTCGCTAAGTAGCCAAGTCGCTTATACCAACTCGCTTATAATGAAGAAGCAACTTCATCAAGAAACTCAACTACGAGTCTCAACTCGGTTTAGCTGTCAACTCTCTTCCAAGCAACTCGCTTCCAAGAAAATCACTACGAGACTCAACTTGCTTTGTACCAATATTCAAAAAACCACCACTTTTCAATCCAAAAACAACCTAAGCACGATGATTCAAGCCTTCCAAATCAAAACCTAAACACTTATGATGATTCTAAACACAAAAGTACAATCAAAATCAAAACTTTAACACTAGAGATGATCCAAATGATGCAAAATACTCTAAACTCATTCAAACCCAAAAACCTTTTTAAAACCACTAGAAATCCAAGAACATGAAAGATAAGTGATCAAACCATGGCTCTCTGATACCAATTGTTAGATATTGGATTTCATAAACACATAACACATCAATAATATGGATCGAATTGTATAGAGTTTAGAGAGAGAAAGTGGGAGCCTTTCTAGAGAGAGAAAGTAAAAGAAAACATAGAAGGTTAGATTGAGAATAATGAAAGGTCCAACCCTCTACCTTGGGAGGTAGAGGGTATTTATAGTTACAAACTAAACGTCCTCCTTCAGACTGTGGATCAGGCATACAATGGGTAAAGACCCGTCCGTCCTCCACGGTGTTGCACTAAACTAAATAACTAAATAACTAACTAAATAACGTAATGTCTACGAGCTAACTTATGCTAGATTATATATGGGGTGACCGACACTTCACTATGGAATTTCTAATTCCTAACATTCTTCACATGGATTTGTGTGGCCCGATGCGTGTGCAAACGATTAATGGCAAAGGCTACATCCTGGTAATTGTAGATGAATACTCAAGATGGACTTGGGTCTACTTTATTCTAAGCAAAGATCAAGCTCCACATATGATCATCACCTTTCTCACAAAAATTCCAGTTCAGCTCCGGAATACAGTCCGAAAAATCAGAACAGACAAAGGAACTGAATTTGTGAATCAAACTCTTCGGGAATTTTATGAGAAAGTGGAATTGAGCATCAACCATCTATTGCACGCACACCAGAACAAAACGGAGTTTTTGAAAGACGGAACCGTGCGTTAGTGGAAGCTGCAAGAACAATGTTAATCAATGCTAAACTTCCAGATTACTTGTGGGCTGAAGCCGTATCAACTGCATGCTACACTCAAAATCGCTCAATGATTACTAAACGCCACAAAAAAACACCTTTTGAGCTTATCCACAATAGAAAACCAAATCTTAAACACTTTCATGTATTTGGATCCCTTTGCTATCCGAATAATGATCGTGATGACTTTGGAAAGCTCAAAGCCAAAGCTGACATTGGTGTCTTTATTGGATACTGTGATAATTCAAAAGTCTACCGGATCTGGAATCGTCGGACAAAGCAGGTTATGGAAATGATTCATGCAAATTTCAATGAACTTACAGAAATGGCTTCTGAGCATAACAGCTTGGAACCCGGTCACAACCGTTTAAACTTCCCTCAAACCCCATCATCAGCTGAACCAAGCTCCCAGCTTACTCGTCAACAAATGGAAAAGCTATTTGCTCCTCTGTTTAGTAATGATATTGATGAACGTGCTCCAGGTGTATCCAATGTTTCCGCTGCTCAACCTGATCATATTCCGATACACGATACACACTGCTACAACAACTCTTGTTGAAGAAGCACCACCAGTTGACTCTACACAACAATTGAACAAACAGCATCCAATGACGCTGAACCAGCTGATGATGTTCTGAACAATGAAGTACCCCCACTTGCAGATTTTGATCCAATCGTTCTTCAACCGTTTGCTAATGAAACTGCTGCACCAGATGTTGCGGAATCATCTACAAGCCATTTGAATCCTCCCAATCTGCAGAATGTATATCAACATCAACCATCCACTCATCATTGGACAAAAGAACATCCTCTAGAGAATATTATTGGTAACCCGAATCAACTAGTCATAACGCGACAACGTCTTCACACAGACGGTGAACACTGCATTTATGCACTCACTGTCTGCCAATCTGAACCTAAAAATATTAAAGACGCAATGACCAAAGACAAATGGAGTGAATCCATGCAAGAAGAACTCAATCAGTTTAAACGTCTTGAAGTATGGGAATTGGTTGAAAGACCAATAGGGGTCTTCGTCATTGGTCTCAAATGGATTTGGAAAAAAAAATTGGTTGTTGAAGGAACCGTAATAAAAAATAAGTCACGTCTGGTGGCTAAGGGTTATAGACAGGAAGAGGGTATTGACTTTGAAGAATCATTCGCTCCAGTTGCTCGTCTTGAGGCTGTACGGATTTTTCTGGCGTTTCCGGCTCACATGAACATCACAGTCTTTCAAATGGATGTCAAAATTGCCTTTCTCAATGGACAACTGAAAGAAATGGTCTATGTTAGCCAGCCAGAAGGATTCGTTGATCCAGAGTTCCCTAATCACGTCTACAAACTAAATAAGGCTCTCTACGGTCTCAAACAAGCCCCTCGGGCGTGGTATGATAAGTTATCATCCTTTCTTATCGCCAATAATTTCGTAAAAGGTTCGGTCGACCCTACACTGTTCATATAATATCACGGGGCTCACATTTTAATCGTTCAAATTTATCTGGATGACATCGTTTTTGGGTCAACACATTTAAAATACTCTAATGCTTTTTCAAAACTAACGACAAAACATTTTGAAATGTCAATGATGGGTGAACTCACATTCTTTCTTGGAATGCAAGTTCATCAATCACCCCGTGGTATTTTCTTAAGTCAGTCCAAATATGCCCTTGAACTTTTAAACAAATTTGGAATGAAAACCTGTGACACCTATGCCACACCAATGGCACATAACAAGAAACTAGACGCTGATTTACATGGGAAATTGGTGGACCCTACCAAATACTAAAGTATCATTGGGTCTCTCATGTATCTAACAGCTAGCAGACCTGATATTGTCTTTGCTGTATATCTTTGCTCCCATTATCAGTCGAGACCAACTGAAACTCACCTCTCAGAGGCTAAAAGAATCCTCCGATACATCAAGGGAACCATTAACTTAGGGATCTGGTATCCGAAGGATTCTGGTTTTGAACTAATAGCTTTTTCAGACATTGATCACGCAGGATGCTTAGACTCTCGGAAAAGTACTTCAGGAGCATTACAATTTCTTGGTGATAAACTGGTGTCATGGCAATCGAAGAAGCGGGATTGTACATTGTCCTCAACTTGAGAAGCGAGGAATATGTAGCCATGTCGGTGTGTTGTGCTCAAGTCATTTGGATGAGAACACAACTCAAAGACTATGGTTACATATTTGACAAAATCCCAATGTACTGCGACAATCGAAGTGCTATTGCGATCTCGTGCAACTCCGTTCAACACACAAAATCAAAGCACATTTATCTTCGATATCATTTCATCAAGGAGCACGTGGAAAAGGGTACTGTTGAATTATACTTTGTGGGTACTGAATACCAACTGGCAGATCTTCTCACCAAAGCTTTAGCTCCTGCTAGGTTTAATGAGTTGGTCCACCGGATTGGTATGCGGTGTTTGACTCCAGATGAACTGGATGAACTTTTAAAACATTCTTAAAAACCAGTTAAACACCAAAACCTCTTTTGTAAATATTTTTCAAAAACAAAATACAAAAAATATAAAATCTGATAAAACAACAAAAATATTCTTCTATCTATATTTTTTTTAACATTGCAAGTACAAATCTTCCGTCAACACTTTAATCTTTCAAAATTCAGTATTTTCTCGATCAAGTGTTGAGGGGGAGAAGGCAAATATTTTTCTGTTTCATAAAATCTTGTACTTGAATGGTACGTCATCCTGGTTGTTTCTTTAATAACGGTGGTCACATTTCTGGTTTACTGACACTCCTCGTACTCAAATTTATAAAATTTCATTATTTCTTAACTCGAGGGGGAGTGTCGTCAAGTTTCTTTCCAAATATCCTTCGTTTAGTAACCAAAATGGAAGCTATGGGCATTGGGTGTAAATGGTTAAGGTGGAGGGACTAATTGTGTCAAAAGTTCAAAGATATTTTAACAAAACACTCCACCTAACCACATTAACTCTTCACATTTATTTTTACACCTACCAAATCCTACACATAAAATTCATCCGGCTAATCCGTGTATTTTATCATCATTTTGTAAGTGTTTATAGGTTTTTAACATGATTTTAAACAAAGGTTTTGAATTGTTTTGAAAACCAACGGTTAAATTTTAACCTAGAGAGGATTGTGTGTTCTACACATAAGCGTATGAACACATCAATCAATGTGAGTGTTTGTGGTTGAAATAATAGTGTCAAAACGTTTGTATAATCACTTTGAATCCATTTTCATCATTAATGCTCACCCGAAACAACGAATTGAATGAATATTGAAAACTAGGGTTATGCGTGAATTGGGTATTTTCAAATGTGAATGTTTTTGGATAAAAAGATAGTTGAGTGATGTTGTTTACAAGTTGAATTGACCATATCCATGCTTAGAATTTATCCAGATACAATAATTGCATGAAAATTGAAGATTACGGTTTATGTTCATAAGTATTTGGGTATTTTTGATTCGCTTAGATTCTGATGTTAAAACTTGGATAGAACAACTCATTAGGCTTCTTAGACTTACCAGAACAAGTTTTATGCAATTCCTATGGCTAGAACTCTTACTCGTAGAAATTAAGCTTTAGGGTTTTTAAGTTTTATGCGTAACCAGTTTTCTACGCATAACTGCTTGAAAGTGTTTCCATGATTAGAACTGAAAAGGAATGAATATAGATGATAATATTGGTGTTATGATGTGTTTATTTCAGGTTTCTATGCGTGTATAACTCAGAATCAAGGTTACTTGAACATCTACGCATAAGGATCACCTTACGCGTAGCATGTTATGCGTAAGAGTAATCTTACACGTAACTTTTACGCGTAAGGTTCTAAAATGGGGACTACGCGTATCCTGTGAAGGATATGCGTAAACAGTAACCTCTACGCATAAGGTTCACTCTTACGAGTAAGCCTTACGCGTAAGGTTCTATATACGCTTACGCGTAAGCTTTACGCATAAGGTCCTCTTTTCCTACGTGTAATATTTCTTACGCGTAAGTCAAGAACCTACGCATAAGCTTACATTTACGCGTATAATCACTCCTGTTTACACATAAGCTTGCAAAATCTACGCCTAAGCCTAATGTGAACCAAAATTATGAATTGTTACGCGTGCAAACTTGTAAATAAATAAATCATAACGCCACGAAACCAAAATGTCACTAATAAGCTTAAATGTTTAATAAGTTGTGAAAAATAAGTGAAAACTTGGACTTTAAAACTGAAAGTTAACCAACTCACGAAACTTATCACGACGTCTTTGGACTATTGAACTAACAAGTGACATTGGACTCGTAACAATCATCAACATATCACATTCAAATAATAGACAATAAAATCAACTGTTGACTAACGTAATGTCTTTCGATATGTTGGTTCTTTTGGCTAAATATCTTTCAGATCACGACATGGGCGCTCAAATGCAAAATGTGGAAGCACCAAACGTTCTCACTGTTGAAGATATCTTGCCTCATGGTTATCCAATGAAGATCGGAAAGAATAACCTTCGAGTTGATTTTGATAGTATCACCTGCTCAGAGTCTTCTTGTCTGATTGCTGTAGACATTCTGAAGAATCACCCTTATCAGAACATGCTCACCAACTCTGCTACAGTTCCGGAGATCTACATTCACCAATTAGGCATACAATGCAAAAGATCAAGGTCAAAATGCTGTGCGGTGACACTCAACCACAATCAAGTCACCATCACACCAGCAGATTTAAGGGCTATTCTTCTCATTCCCGTCATCGAGCCAACTGAATACAATGCCACACCACAAGAGGCCGTTTGCAATTCATGATCGACATTGGTTATGATGAAGCTACCGGAGTAATCACAAAGCATTCATACGTGGATCTTAAGAATATTCCTCAGCCATGGAGAACCCTCTACATTATCATCACCAAATCCGTTTCTGGACGTGACAGTGGTTATGAGCATCCCAAGCTCATGGAACTACAGATATTTTGGGCTTTGGTCAACATGAAACACATTGAAGTTGAAGCTCTGATATGGGACGACATGATGTATTTCCTCAAAAAGCTTCGCTCCAAGATCTCATATATCAGATATACCAAACTGTTGATCCAAAGAGCTCTAGGGAATAATCCTGATATTCCTTTGAGACTCAATGACCCCAAACAACACTCCGAGTTGTATGAGCCCACACTCACCATCAGATTTAAAGACTCAACAACAAAGAAACAGGGTGCAGTGTTACCAGAATATCTTCTCAATGATGACATCAAACAACTTTATTCATACAAAAGGTATCTGGTAGCGGTTGATGAAGGCAAAGTAGGTTTTCTTGATGAAAAGTCCTCTGGTACTCCTTCTAGGAAAACCAGGAGAGGCAGTGCAGGGAGTGTTTCAAGCACTGAGAGCCAGAGAAAGTTTCCTAAGAGGTCACATACTCTCAAAAGGAAAGTTCCCTCTAAGGAAGCCATCCCTATTCCCAAGCCAGAACCGCAACAAAAGCTAGTCGATGAAGACTCAGAGAACACTGAAATGGACGAAGAAGTTTTCTACTCTGAAACCCCAATCGTTGAAACTGTGAAAGTAGCAAAACCTCCGAGTCCTAAAGGTGACAAGGAAAATACTCTGGTGCTTGAGCAAGAAGAAGAAGAAAGTTCAGAAGAAGAGCAACTGGACAAAGACTACAGGAAAAAGGTGAAGAATTTGAGACTCCAACACGTTGCTGAACAATTCAAACAGCAACAAATTCGTGGCCCTGGAGGGTCAAGTGGTGCTGCACTATCTACACCAGTTCCTGATGCGGTTAATCAACCCGATAAGGGAACTGGTACCACCACCCACGAACAACAACAACGGCAACTGGAGGACACCATCACCTATGAATTTGAGGAACCAGAAAAGGAGAAGTCTGAGAAAGAAAAAGCTGATGAAGATGCTGAAGCTGCAGCTAACTCAAAAGCAGAAATGGAAGCTCAAGCTAAAGCTGATGAAGAAGCCAGGCTTAAAGATGAAAAAATGGCTAAGTCTGGAAAAGATGACGAAGTCAACTATGATGATTTTCTTCTAGATAGTAACTTCTGAACCAGCAAAGGATCCTGAGTCTCCTCATATCTCATCTTCATCAGAATCATCCTCTCATTCATCTCCACCACCATCCAAAGGCACAACCAGATCCACATCCAAGTCAGTAAAGAAACCAACCAACTCTTGGATATCCTAAGCTAAGACAAAGATTGTCAATGCTGTCAAGCAAGTCAGGAAGAAAGACGTGACCAACAAAAAGCTGAATCAACTCGCTGACAGAATCAACTTTCTTCAAAACAGGATAAACGAGTTGTTGAAAGAAAGGATGCATATCCAGAAGTTTATCAAAGGAGATTTCCAAAAGGAAATGGAGAAGACGGCAAGAGAATATACTCACAAGTTTCTTCTCGACACTGTCCCCGGTGTGACAAGGGAGGTATTTTCCAGACAACTTACTCCAAATATCGTCGAATTGGTTAAACATACAATGGCCAAAGAACCTGATCTCTCTGAAGCTGAGTTACTTGCAAAATTGGTGATGCAAATGTCAAAATGACCTGCAACTTTTACTTCGGATGAAGCTAAATTCTTTGAGGGTCTACTAGCTTATCAACTCAGGTCTTCATGCAAAGAGTCAGCAGGTCAACCTAAATGACCAAGAGATGACGATGACAAGGACAAGGATTCTGCACCAAAACGTCCAAAGCAATCTGGTGAATCATCCTCCATGCCACCACCTCCCCAAAGGACTCCAACTGATAGAAGCTCTCCACCAAGTTCTGCTGCTGCTGATAAACCTCAGGACTCTGAGTTACCACCTTATATAGAGAAAACCGGTGATCACTTCGAGTACACTGGTGGTGACGATGAAGAGATACCTGAGCCCCGACAAAAACCACACAGCATAGAAACCAGCATCATCATAGAGCCAAAGAAGAAGAAGAAGAAGACTAAGGCTGATGTCGTCTCATGGCTAGACGAAGATGACACCGAATACGACTGGTTTTATACACTTGTTGATGCTACTCCCTCCCTACCTGAAGGTCAAGATATGGTAGAAGGTCGAACATTGGAGCATGCTAAGTTCCTTCAAGAAACGTTTTGGGTGAAGAAGATGACCAAGTCAGAGTTAAAACGCATCAAGAATGACGCTTTTCAACTGCTCAAAGACAGCTCGGAAAGTGCTATTGAAGTTGAATATCATCTAGAAAACATAGCACGAGCCATGTCTAACAACATCGATTGGCTCAACCCTGAAGCGAACATTGACTTCACCAGAAAGGACAAGGCTCCATACTACACAGACTGGACCAGACCTCTACCAACAATTGGCCAACCAGATCAGCCTAAGATTCCATTCCGCTACTTCTTCAACAAAGACCTGGAATTTCTTCTACATGGTAGCGATGTGTCAAAGAAATATGCTACATCACTTACACTTCCGTTCCCGGCAGCCATATACTCCAACTGCATAGCCATCGAAGAAAATGCTAATCACATGTCTTGAGCGAGTGGAAAGGTATGACCTTGATGCAATGTATGGGATTCACCATTGGCCGGAACGTCGACGAATCTACTACAAAAGCTGCAGGGTTCAAAGTCAAAGCATGAAGTGTATAGTGACAAAGGGATCATTGCTGTTAAGCATGTCACTCTATCGTCTAAATGGGACTACACATTTCTCAAGAAAATAGTAGTCAAATGACAAGACGAAGAGGACTATGTTTTCTGTGAAGCGGACTTTCAGAATTTGTCTCTCAACGACATTGAAGATCTGTATCTTGCCAAGGTACAGGGATGAATGAGACACTTCTTGACAGAAATCCAACGTGAATACATCAAGTCCTTGCTCATCTTCATCAGAAGCATAGTGATCCAGGAACGTGTAGAAGACTTACAACTTGCCATGGAATCATATCAGACACGTGTCAACCTCACCAGACCTCAGCTAGCCCTTCCTGACATCAACCATCTTCCTCAATACACTCTCATCAGCTAAGTTTGGCGTAGTCTACGTAGTGAACTACACCACAACTGCTTGATGGCGTGCTGAAGCTTCATAAGTTTGGGGATCATACCCTGAAGGTGTAAGGGACGGTTTAGCTTATCGGTTAAGAGAGATACATGAAGGCATAGGGTCGAAGAAGAGATGGAATTCTAAGGAAAGACGGGATGTGCAGAGGATCATCACTCGCATCGATGAAAGGTTGTTCAGAAGGGACCAGTTCAGAACATTGGAAAGTTTCGTAGGCGGTGGTCCCAGCATTTCTCTCACAGGCTATCAACGTCCAGAACGCATTCCTGGAGTTATTGCTGGACTACCGGATACTCCTGGTAAACCTTGATTTGGTTTATTATCTTAACATTTGGATGTGTGATTATTTAATTGACAGTGGCTTGTGAACACATAATAGTGTACAACCCGTTCTTGTAATGAAAGGACCATGTGGTACGCTTCAGTGCCACAATCCTTATAAAAGGAGCGAAAGCTTCTTACTTTTGAGTAAAACTTATCAAACCTTTCACTTTTAAAAGGTTTTGCTCAAAAGAACAAGCACTTCCCCTTATGATTTTCAAAACCTCAAAAGTTTATATCACTTGTTGAGGGGGAGTATTTGATTAAAAACTTTGTTCACAAATTGTTCTTCGTGATAATCTTCCCACAAAACTCGAAATGGTCATATTCAATATCAAATTTTCGTCAAAAATAACATTTATATGCCATTTTTGAGGGGGAGAAAAATTATGTGATAAGAAATATGTCGTGAAATTGCAAATAAATCTTTGTGCTACAGACTTAACTAATGAATTGACGATATCTTAAATGTTAGTAACTCGAAAAGACTTGTCCTGGACGGGTAATAATTTCAAGCTAGTTCGCTAGTGATGTAAACTTGTCTCGCAAAGGACTTGTCCGAGTAGAATGTACCATTCTAGAAACTCTTGGTAGACATGAACTTTGACGGGTTTGACAACCTTTCGAGGTTTGTCCATAACTTCAAGATAGTTATTAGAGCTAGTTGTCACCTAAAAGCTGACAATGTAACTCTTTAACTATGCAACGTAACCGTGTCTCGCGGGGGATTGTCTATCTTGAGTTGATCAATTCAAAAGTGTGCGCTCTTCTCTCACCGTGCAGATTTCTGTCAAAACACTTATGCACGTGTGGAGGGGGAGTATTTATGCTAAATATAAAACTCTTGAAGTATTACAAAATGTTTCTTACTTCTAAATATTTTGAGAGATTTTCAATGAAAATGGTTTTGTGGCAACATAGGTTAGTCATGGAGTTATAAGGTGACTAAGGTTAGGAATAACCGTCCTATGATCCTCCTGAGCCGGAGGGATCTACCCAAGGACACCACCAATAGTTAGAATTAGAAGTCCTTAGGTATGATTATGAAAAAAAAGAGGAGAAAATGAGAATCGGAGAAAGAAGGAGTTGAAGAATTAAAAAGAAATGCAAAGAAAAGTGTGAAAAGAAATAGCCTTCCAGATTATTCAACTTAGGGCAGACACCGGTTTCAATTCATATGCTACTGGTGGTCACTTGATGACACCGGTATTGAAGATCAAAGTCGTCATGGACCCAGTGACGCATGCACTAAACCTTCTTAGCCACTCAAGTTTCCCTCAACAGAAGCTTGTTTCATTCTCACAGGGAACCCTACGTAAACTATCGGCTTTCTCTTAGAGATTGCTAGTATTGAAGAAGGAGACCCTCTCCCTAGTCTCCGCTCAGGAAAACCAAAGCGCACTATTGAGTCTAGAGCCACGAGATTCATCAAAAGATCTCTTAGGTACACTTGACAATTCATCGCTTGTCGTTCAACAATAAGGACGCAAGTGATACATTATCGTGTCCTTCACAGATCTTAGCAATCTGTCGAGAACATTTATGAGATTTTTACAATTATGATCCTCAGTGATTGAATGGAAGCTCCTGCCAGGGTCAACATCAAACAACCCTGACAGCAGGTCACTTCGGTAACTCCCCGTGGATTACG
Source organism: Chrysanthemum makinoi (assembly GCA_910596185.1). Classification (NCBI taxonomy): domain Eukaryota; kingdom Viridiplantae; phylum Streptophyta; class Magnoliopsida; order Asterales; family Asteraceae; genus Chrysanthemum; species Chrysanthemum makinoi. The sequence goes on from OU343225.1 coordinate 150,166,169, forward strand.
CTTAGTATGTCTCAAACGGTCTACAGTCGTGAGGTGATGCTTCGGTGTACCTCAGCGACTCATCTGAACTGTAGATGTACTTCGGTACATCGCGTTATCTCACTTGTGGGACTCCAGTTCAGGAACGGCCTTTGTGAGAATTAGATTTGTGTTTTCACACTATGCTGTTAACACTCTCGAAGTCCAAACTTGTAAGTGCTGGAATACGTTTATCACTAACCATTCTTATGTTTTCTTCTTATGGAAGCTCTGGAGCGGACTGATCGTGCAGATTCTTCACAAGCTCATACCAACAACATCACTAATGGAAGTTCTCTCAAAAGGCAACACAAAGTCAGAATGATTCTTCATCAATGTCAAAGAATCTAAAAAGTTTAAAGACTAAGAGAACTACATCAGTACTGAAATCCAACGTTAAAGAGTGTGTGAGCACGTTGAAGAAAGTCATGGAGACACTGGAGCAACGGAGCTGACCTTATGCAGACAACAACAACATACTATCACTACCATCACAAAGAACAAAGATCAAAGAACAAAGAAAATGATGACGTCAAAGCAGAACTTTTCAAAGGAAACAATTTCTCTACACTGGGGAGATTGTTCGAATCAAGGCACTTCTTCTCACAAGAAAGAAGAATGTCAGAAGACTTCAAAGCTACTATTACATCAGCACCTTCAACGTTTATATTATCAATCACTAACACTTAGGGGGAGATTGTTGGAATCACTCCTAAACTTGAATTCAAGTGTTAGTAATTAATATGTAATAGTTAGCTTAATATGGCTTTTATGTTAGTAATCATGCCAAGGCTTATGTAGAAAGCCCATGAGCCTTGGCCCAAGCCCAATAAGTAAAGGATGGGAACTTGGTGTGTTGCCCTAGTTCCCTCCTATAAATACTCTTGTATAACCCTTACTTGAGGGTTGGTTGTTCAATTTCACTCATTCACTCTTACGCATAACTCTTCATATATTCATACGTGTGTGTGTGTGTGTGTTTGTTCATCCGATCTCTTCTTCTCTAGTTCTTATATTGATGCTTGTGTTATGAATATGGGAACCTAACATTGGTAACATCATCTCTTGGTGGAGTAGCATTTGGATCTCCGGTATAGTGATAGTAGGCATGTGAAAAGGACCTTCAAGTATGACCTTCTTCAAAAACTTACCATGTGGTTTTTTGAGATCACAAAACCTAAAAAACCTTATCACCCATTGATCGTAGTTTCCGGGAGTGAGCATTGGAGGTCTATCAAGGGATCCAGCTTCATGAATGGATTGTTGGCTACTTAAAGCTTCACACATCTTTGTAAACCAAGAGGGTTCCTTCTATGTTGTGACATTCATAACATACTTGGCGGGAAACTGATATTGAAAGTAGTTACAATGTTGAACTTGTTGACGAGGGTTAGGTTGAGGATTCTATGGTGGAAGAGGTTGTGCTCCTTGTGGAAAGTACATTTGAGATGGTTGTTGAAATTGATGTTGATGAAATTGTTGATAGTATTGTTATTGTTGTTGTTGTAGTTGTTGTTGTTGTTGTTGAGGATACTCATGAGAAAAGTAGCTAGAGTATGGTGGTTGAGACATCTTGAAACTTGTGTTGATGATGGATCTTTGTAGTCGAATGAAACTTGAGTTTGTTGATGAAGTGTTCTTAAGCGTAGAAACCAGCTTAGGCATAGAATGATCCTTACGCGTAGTACCCTTCTTATGCGTAGACAAAGGCTTAGGCGTAATGCTTGCTTACGCGTAGACTTGAGATAAAACTTAGGGTTAGGCATAAACCAAAGGCTTAATAGTAAGAATCTTATGCGTAAGTTTTCCTTAGGCGTAAGATAAGCTTACGCGTAGGAAATGCTTAGGCTTAAAGTGTTTACTCGTAAGCTTTTATGCTTAGGCGTAAAACTAGGGTTTTACCCAAAAATCCTTTACACTTATCGAAGTGTAAAAGATATCTAAAGTCGAAGTGTTTTCACGCTTATCCAAGCAAGAAAATACTGAGTAAACCAACAGCTTCGAAGATCAAATGAACAAATCCTTAGGCGTAGAAACTTAGGCTTAGGCGTAGACTTAGGAGTATACAAGTAGAACTAGGGTTTTGTTAGGCGTAGAAAGTACCAAAATTTGCCAAAACTGATTTTTACGCCCAAGAGTGTTTAGTAACCTGGTTTTAATGATGAAATAGCTTCAAAATCACCAAAATAACAAGAAAGTTTTAAACTTGATGATTCAAAACCACTTTCTCCCTTACGCGTATAAAATGATACACGAACAAAACCAAGCTTAAAAACTACTCTACACACGTAAAGTTTGAAACTTGATGCAAAAAACTTAAACTTTAACACTAAATAAACCGTATACCACAAGAATCTTGAGTTTACAAGTGTAAAAACTAAAGCATTAAGCGTATGAAAGTTTGTAACCTTAAAGACCCACGCGTATGAAATAAAACTTCAAAAAAAAGTGTTTCACCCAACTAGATGGCGATTGATACCACTGTCAGGTCACCATAAGTTAACACAAGGATCAATATGTAAGAAATAAGATGAAAGAGAGATTGGTTGAACACACACACAATATACACGTACGGATAGTGAAAGTTTAGGCGTATGATATTTAGTGAAATAAACAACCAACCTTCAAAGGAAGGTTTACATGTAGTATTTATAGGGAAGGGAACCAGGGCAACATGTCTAGTCCATTCCTTCATTATCGGGCTTGGGCCAAGGCTTATGGGCTTTCTACATAAGCCTTGCAATTAATAACTAACATAAAAGCCTAGTTTAAGCAACCTATTACATACTAATTACTAACACTTGAAATACAAGCTAGGAGTGATTCCAACAAAGCTTATGTTGTGATATCAATTTAGTAGCACCCCAATATTTGTGTGCTTCTGCTGAGCCATTTTAGGGGTGTTACACATTTTCTTACTCCGTTTTATCTATTCATTCGAGGACTTTTATTCGAAATCGATTTATCTATCACGTTGCAGCTGTTCCATAGACTTACTACCATTCATTGGTTGTACTTTTGGGACACACATTTTAATTGGAGTATTAGCAGCATTTATACTATCTAGTCACTTATTTTAGGTCACAAACATGCTAGCAATTACTAGATCTGAATTATAAATTGTCCCTTTAACTTAAAGTTTGTACATATATTGGATTTCATAAACACACTAAACCATAAGATCAATTAGGCGTATAAGAGGTTTTAGAGAGAAAAAGTTAGAGGTTTGGGAACTTTAGTGAGAGAAAGAAAAATCTTATTATGAGCTCCAACTCTCTACCTTGGAAGGTAGAGAGTATTTATAGTCTTACAATAAAACGCCACACAACGGGCTGTGGATCAGGCATACAGTGGGTAAAGACCCGTCCGTCCTCCACGGTGTTACTTAACTAAATACTACTTAACATAAAATAACTGGGACTACGAGCTTTCTAACGAATATATATACTTGAGGTGACCGACTATTTAATACCTGGAATTTCTAATTCCTAACAATCTCCCCCTAAGGGAGGTCACCTCAAACACAAATTAAATTACATAGAAAACAAACGGATATAACATTGAGATGGTTCTTGAGTTCTTGTTCATGTTCATTGTTATGTAGCTCGTAGTCATTGATTATTCTCATTGCATGTTTGGTTAATCCAAATGGAGGTCTTTTACTGATCCACGTGATAATGAGATGTGAGCCAGCTTTGAGATCATCAGCCACATTAAATCTATGACTCTTCCTTTGTGGTGTTGATATTATGTGATGATGTGACATTTGGACCGACATGCTCACATTCTGGATCATGATTTCTTCTTATCAGAGTAGCGGAAGCTTTCGTTGATTCATGATATTGGCAGCAGCGTAGCAGAAGCATGGAGTGATAATATCAGAGTCATTGATGCACTAATCATGATTTATTTAGAAATGAATGTGTAGTGTGAGCATGCGGCTATGGATTGACAGCTCGGATTCGATCAGGTACGCAAACGTCGGGGCGTACACGCATACAATAGTTAGTAATAAAGCGCACGAGAGTGTCTTTGTCCACTTTCGTCGAATTGAGGTACACGGCCACGGTTCCCGTTGATCATTACAAATGCTTTTGTGATCAGGTATAATTCCAAAGAATTTCCTTGACAGGGTTTCAGTGCTCTAGTTGTTCTCAAACGGGCGTCTCAAAGAAGACAACCACGGGTGAGTGAACCGGCCGAATAGAGATTCACGATTGATGAAAGAGATTTGAAAAACAATGGTGTATGCGCTCAATAGAAATTGTTTTTGCAATACAGCGAAGGTTTTAATGAAAATCAATTATCAATCATAAACACCTTTTGATTTGAAATATTCATACGGTTCGATGTGCTAGAAAAGAGTTTTTGAGCATAACGACGGTTTTCAAAGGTATCCGTCAATCCATACTTTGAACGAGTTGATTCAAACGATTGAATTGCCCCATTGTTTGTTAAGTTGTCACATGGTTGATCTATAAAATAGACCTCACATGCCACCCACCAGGAGCTTGCTTGATGTTGGCTCCAGAAGGCTTTCCATCTTCATTGTGAATATGTTTGCATATCACTCAGATGTTCTGGCAATACCACAAAGATAATGCGTAGGACTCAAGATATAATCTCTCTTTCCACATTGTGTGAAACAGAGAGTCTTCATTGTAAGTGTCCTAATGAGATTTATTGATGATCTCGTGGCTTTAGACTCAATTTGTGCATATTTGGATCCTATATCGGAGACTAGGGAGAGTCTCCTTCTTCAATATCAACAATCTCTAAGAGAAAGTCGATAGATAATGTCGGTTCCCGTGAGAATGAAACAAGTCCTTTTAAGAGGAACTTGAGTAGTTTGGGAAGTTAAGTGCAGTGCGTCACTGGGTCCATGACGTCTTGTCTTCAATACCGATGTTGCCATTAGTAGTATATGAATTGAACGGTTTACGCCCTAAGGTTGAATAAATGGAGGGATTTGTTTTCACCCTTTTCACATTCCAATTCTTTTTCATTCTTCAACCCCTTCATTGCTTACGAGACTTCATGACTAGAACCTTGTTGGGTTTATTCCATTACTAGCTTAGTCTCATCCGCACTCTTCCCATATCTCATTTTTCTCCTTTTATCATCATACCTAAGAACTCTACACAAACTAGTGGATAGTCCACGGGTAGATCCCTCGGTTCTGGCGGATCATGGGAACAAATACCTAACCTTATCATCCTTATATCACCATACATAAAGTAAAGTTGGTCGGTCTATTTGGTATTGTTCATCTGCCATTGGAACCAATTAAAAAATCATTTGAAAAATCGATACTTGTGATATTTTATCAAAGAATTTTGCACGAATTGTTTTGATATTTTTGAAAAGAGCTCCCCCTCAACATGTGATCATGTATTTGAAATCGTTTAGCACCGGAGGCAAGAGGAAGAATTAACTTCTTGATTTCTATTTTCTAAAGATATCAACATCACTTTCCTTATCAAATCAAGTAGATAAAGCATTTTGGAAGGATGAGGTTTTCACAAGTTTGCTCCCCTTCAATATGTGCCTCGAGGTTTGAAAGTTTTGCACATACAAGAGGGAACACGCACATTGATCACGTTTCAAATCTTTGTGTTTTAAGATAGATGCTCCCCCTCAACATGTGCATGGAAAATTTGAAATCGTTTGTCACATGCGGGGAGGATAACTTGTACATCCTTATAAAACCATTTGCAAACCATTTGTCGAATCATCAGTTTAAATCCAATTTAAATCACAAATTCTCCCCCGATCACAATTATCAAATCATTTCGAGATTTGTGATCTTTATAATTTAAATTGATTTTGAAAGCTTTTAAGGAGAATTGTGACTTGATTATGGCGTTTTAGTGATAAGGATCAAATTATGAGACTTTAAACTCCATTGATTAAACATGCATGATTATCTTTTGAAAACATAATAGTAACCAAGGTATGGTACCATTGTTTGAAAAATACACTTTTTGATTTAATTTGAAAAATCATTCTCCCCTCAATCAATGACATAAGTTGTTGATTGAGAGTTAGATATTTTTGACAAATTAAGTCAGATGATTTTCAAAAATTGAGTCAGAATATTTTCAAAGCAATTAGTTTTCATTAGATAGTTGGTGATTGTTTTATAGAATCAGAGCATGAGATTTGAAAACCAATTTAAAGCATGACTCTGTTCTTTCATTAAAAATGGTTATTGCACGAAATGACAATAAACCATTTGTTTCTCTTTCTCCCAAAATATTTTTGATTTTTAAACATTAGAACATCTAAAGACCGTGTCATTCTTTGAATGATAGCATAAAGACCGTAGATATTATCGAATCGAGAAAAACATGACAAATTGACAATATTTTTTTGAGATTTTTCGTTTTTTTTTTTTTTTAGGTTTTGAATAAATATTTACAAGAGATAGATGAAGAAAGACCTTTACTCCTCGTCTTCCTCTTGAAGGCGTTTGAGTGTTTCTGGTTGAAGGCTTTTCAAGCCAAGTCGGAAGAATAAACTCAGCGTTCTCTTGGAAGAGCTTTGGTGAAGATGTCGCTGCTGGTATTCAGTCCTCACAAAATAGAGTTCCACCACACCTTTTTCACTTGTTCCCGATGAAATGATGTCGAATGTCGATATGCTTTGCTCTTGAGTGTTGAACATTGTTGCATGAGAGAGCAATAGCACTTTTATTATCAAGTACAGAGGGATTTTGTTGAATTCAAAGCCATAGTCAGATATTTGGGATCTCATCCATAGGATTTGAGCACAACAAGATGACATGGCTATGTATTCACCTCTGTAGAGGAAATAGAAGTACTCATTTGCTTCTTTGAAGACCATCTCACAAGCTTATCACCTAAAAATTGAGCTCCTCGGGCGTACCGACGAGTATCTTGACACCGCACATGATGCATGCGCATCTTTGTTAGTGACATACGGTGTCCTTGGTACCAAAGTCCCATGTTGATGGTTCCTTGGAGGTACCAAAAGACCCATTTAACCGCTTCAAGGTGCTTTTTGGTAGGCTTAGCATGGTATCTAGCACACATGCATACAGCGAACAAGAATATCGGTCTACTAGGTGTGGAGGTACATCAGGGATCAATCATGCTACGATATTTGGTCTACCATGATCCTGAGTGGTCCTCATCAAGCTTGGTTCGTTCAATCATGGGAGTGTCAACTAGGTCACTTGAATCAAATCCAAATTTCTTTAAAATCTCATTTGCATATTTAGATTGATTTATGAAAATGCCTCCGGGACTTTGTGATTTGTAATCCCAAGAAAAATGACATTTGTCCCATCATTGACATTTGAAATTTGGAACCCATTTCTTTTGAAAAACGATCACATTCATTGGGGTCGGTCGAGGCAAAGATGATATCATCAACATAAATTTGAACGTGAATTAAATGTTTGCATGACTTCCTGGTGAACAATGTAGGATCAACTGCTCCTTTACTGAATCCGGTAGATAGAAGAAACTTTGATAGCGTATCATACCATGCCTTTGGAGCTTGCTTTAAACCGTAAAGAGCTTTCTTCAAGCGATAAACGTGAGTAGGATGCTCGGGATTCACAAAGCCTTCAGTTGGGCGTAGAAGCGACTTCTTTAAGATCTCCGTTGAAATGCGTCTTCCATCCATATAGACTACCATGTTCTTACTTGCGGCATTAGCGAATATTGATTGCCTCGATTGAGCCACTAGAGCAAATGATTCTTCAAAGTCTATACCCTCCTCGGCGGTATCCTTTGCAACCAATCTAGCCTTATTCTTTAAAACATCACCATGCTCATCAAGCTTTACTTTGAAGATCCACTTAAGAGCAATGATCATAGCACAATCTGGAGCAGTACTAATTCCCATACATCAAGTCGATCAAACTCATGAATTTCTTCTTGCATGGCATTGAACCGGCTATCTTCATTCATGGCAGTTTTAACATCTTTTGGTTCGATCTTAGAGAGTCTGGAGTTGAAGAAGCACCATAAGGCATCGGTTGCAAGTTGTTTCCGTGTGGATACTGGGCGAGAGGGATTTCCAATGATGTTGTCTAATGGATAATCGTGAGTCCATTTTAGGAGTGTTCATGTGGTACTTGTTGAGGAACTGAAGCAGATGGATGTCTGTAGAAGATGGTTCAAATGATGATTCAGGAGCAAATATATTTTCAAATGGAGCATCTTCGGGAGTAGCAGAGGGATTGACTTCATCACGTGAATCGGAAGCATTTCCATGATGTACATTGATGATTGAAGATTTGTTGATGAACAGTTGGTCGTGAGCTAACTGGCTTAATGACATAGAAGTTGAAGGGTTAATTTCATTGACAGGGATAGAAGCAGCATCTGTTGATTGGATTGACATTTGACATATCATTGTTACTTGGCTCAAATTGTTCATCAAACAGTTTCTTTAAATCATCTTCTAAGGGAGGTACATATGGAGTTGCTGAAGAGAAGTTTGGTACAAGAGATGAACCAATGGGAATGTTTTGAAGTCGGGTCAGGCTGGAATGTCCAGAGCCATTTGACGGTCAGCTCATCAAACGTGACGTGAATTGTTTCCATGATATTTCGGTTCTCTTGTTATAGATTCGGTAACCTTACATTTTGGTGCATAGCCTACAAAAACTCAATGTCCGCTTTAGCTCTCAGGTTTTCCTAAATCTTGACCATCGTTGGATAACATAAAGCACCAAACAAGAAGGTATGATGATAGATACGGTTTTGGACGTTGAGGAGTTGAGGGACACTTCTTTGGGGGTAGTTCAACATTTCCGTAAATTCATTGAGATCTTTATTTACAAACTTCGGTTCCATTGTACATTCAGACGATTCGAACCTTTTGTTTGAGCGGATCACGAAGTTGTTTTAATGAGTTTAATGATGACATCTGGAGTTTCATCCTTTGTCCTCAAAAACTTAACCCAAGTGAATCTTGAGTAGTCATCAACCACTACTAACACATATCTCTTCCCATTAATAGTTTGCACTCTCATTGGTCCGCATGATCCATATGAAGAGTATGAAGGACTTCCATTCGAGAGTTTGTGGGTTTTGGTTTGTGGGCATATTTCATGCTTTTCCCATTGGCAGTGAACAAAGATGATCTTTTTCATATTTTAATATGGGTAAGCCTCAACAAGATCCTTTCGGAAAGGTTGTTTATGGTGCCGAAGTTCAAGTGATTGAGACGACGATGCCATAACCATGACTTTGTTTTAAAAGCCTTTGACAGCAAGAATTGGAAAGACTTCATCATATCTTCGATAGAAATGGTGTATAAGTTAGAACCTCGAGTACCTCTTAATAATTCCACACCATCAAGTTCTCTAACAAAAAAAGTATGTTTTCTAAAGGCACCTCTAGATCGGAATCACAGAATTGACCAACAGAGAACAAATTATGACCAAGACCTTCCATGTATACTCACAGATTACACTTTTGCCAACACATAATCACCATAACCCATAATTGCAGAAATGATCATTCCGAATCTAACGTCCGATGAATTTGCTCACGAAGTTCATGAGCCGCGACGGTCTCCATCATATGCTTGGTGAGTCGGTACACAGAACGATTTGAACGATCTGCAGTTGAACACAGACAAGAATGGATAACTGGATAATTGGGATCCCCATGCAAGAATGGGTTCCACTTGGTTAGTGACAGTAATTAGAACACATCGAGAAATAGAAACATCCATATCGAAGTAGAAGCAATGGAATCATTGGGAATAGATGCATTCTTTGGTGTGCATTTGACCTATTCAAAGTATGTTCACTTCTTAAGGGAATAGTTCTACCAATAGGCATCCATTTTCTAGAGGGCATAGTCTTAGCGTTGAGGCAAAACTGTTATTCTTATGGCCAAAAGGTATCCAATAATAACCTATCTTTATAAATGTTCTTCTTGTGGGTTTCCACTATTTTCTAACAATCTTTCGTCTATGCCTTTTAGTCTTCTTTGCACGATTATTAGCATTAACAATTTTAACGGGCATTTGACAGCATTAGACAAAGCATTCACACCACATTCATGATTAGCAGAAATTCAAGAGACATCATTACAAGGTTTGCAAATAGTATCAGAATTCAAATTAATTACGATGCGCCTAGGCTAATACTAGAATCAACACGATTCGTTTTATTCAACTCAAGCTTAAAGTTCCTAGGTTGGTCTTCTACTCTCTTCCAATGCACATTTTAGCTTGCGAGGTCCTATCATTCCTTGTATTGTCTTGAGACTTTGACCTGGTCGCTTTAATGTCATGATTACTCTGTAGAGGAATTATGGGAACATTAGTTGGTTGATCTACTTTTTGCATTCCTGAACTAGACGTGCAAGGATATGTATTACTAGACGACACATTGATGTATACTTTCTTAAAACTGGGCCTAGAATGGTTTGAAGGTTCGACACTAGGCATAGAACAAGGCATCACAGCTTTGCCTTTTGCACCTAAGGATAAGGATTTGGGACATGTTGCAATTACACATTCTAGCAACTCTTGAGATCGTTTGGCCCGGAGGCAAGCAAACCTAATTTCTCTATCAAGAGGTTTGTTAATGAAATCCTCTTCGACAATCTCACGGAGACATTCTAGACTATCCTTAAGGTAAGCACAATAGTCATGAAAAGCATGTTCATTATTCCTAAGATGATGAGGAATATATTTAAGCATCCAGTGTATTTGCATCTAAGGGTGACTTTGAGACAACATTCTTATTGAAAACAAGTGGCGGTTTCCCATTTCCACGACCTGATTCTCAATTTCCTTTTGTAAAGGCGTTATTTTTTCGTTGTTTTGGTCACGGGTGACTTTCATTGAATCATATAACTCTTTAAAGTGTCGTTTAACTTTTCATTTTCTTCTAGAAAACTCTCGTTTTCCTTTTGTAAGGCATTAACTAAGTTTTGAAGATGAAAAGTTTGAGAGTACTGAGAATCTAAAGGAGGAGGCATTTGGGATCTTGTCACATTGTTCTTTACCCTTCAATTGAGATTTGGGAACTTTTGATCGTGTTACAATGAGCTCGAATCTTTCATCCGCGTTTGCTAATTTCAAAAGCGCATCAAATTCGAGGAGCATCAAGGATGTCTTGATATTTGAGGTTTTAACATTTTCTTTTAGATGTTGATATTTTAGTTGTAAATCAAAATGTTCAACTTCTAGTTTAGAAAGATGCTTTACCAAATTATCGTGATCATCCTGATCAATTTTCTCATTAAGTTTAGAATTAATCTTTTCAAGCTCAATGACACGATCATGAGAGACTTTCGAACAAAGATAATTCATGAAATTGAGAAGCATTAATGGAGCAATTGTAGCGTGAAAAAACACATCTTGAGCAATACATTCCGAAATAAGATTCTCATTCAAGGTATGCAAGTTCTTCCTCTCAATCTCATTATATTTTAATGCTCGCTCATAGTCACTAACCTCAACTATCATTGCATCAAATTCCTTTTCCATTCCTTTAATATCTGAATTTATCCCCTTTTAAGACTCTCAAAATGATCTTTTAGTAGTTTGAAGAAAGGCATGACCTCGGTTAGATAGCATTCTTTTGTTTGCTCAAAACCCCTTTCCCTTCATTATCCGTGGGTGTGATCCTTTTCTTACAAGTTTTCTCAAAATCGACAAATAGTTGAAGAATAACATATTGACTGATTAAGGTCTTGCTTTTAGTGGCAATAGTCCTAGGAACTAAATGCATTGGTGTATTGGGAGGATACACGGTCGCTGAAGGCATTTTCCTAAAGGGAGGGTTTGTTACAACAAGATTCTCGCTTTTGCTTATCTAAATCCTTTTCCGGAACACTTGTTCGGGTGTTAACAATGTTCGAGGCTTAAACTTGTTCAAGGAAATCCAATTCTCCTTCTTGTAATCATGGGGTGTGATATTTATTTTCTTCTCTTTACATTTAGGATCATCTAGTTTCTTGTTCATCTTTTCCCTAGTGACTTCATCTGATATCTTATCTTCCTCAGGTCACTCAGGCAACTAGGTTTCTGTCTAGGCTTAAGAATTTCATTGCCATCATAAATAACCTTATGGGCAGCTCTAGCCTTTTAACAACTTCTGGATTTGGTTCCTCAACAAGAAGTACTATGCTCACTTAAAACTCTGTGCTTAGTGATTAAGTGACAGTTGAATGGTATTTCCTTATGCATAACTTGTTTTCAAGCTTGTTTTCAAAGTTTTTAGATTAGAAAAATCATTCAAAAGTTTTGATTCCTTAGCGCTAAATTCTTGCTTAAGCATTTTAACATTTTCTTGAAGTTCTTGTTTTTGCTTAGCGGTTTTAGAAAGCTTTTCTTGTAAGGAGTTTAACTCTTGTTTTAATACTTCTTCTCTAAACCATTTTTTTCTAATAGTTGTGTAGCATTTGGTCATCCATTTCCCTTTCGGGGTGGTCAACTCAAATTTAGCACGTTGTTCATAAATAGCAACACGTTCTTTATAGGCATTCAGTTCAGAGATAACAAAATCATTAGGGGCACATGCGGTGTATTCATCAAAAACATAGTCATCATTGATTGCAGAAGATGCATCACTTGGTACAACTTCACTTTCACTTTGTTTCACATATTGATCATATGGGACAACATTGATATTACCCATATCTTCAATATTTGACTCAATAGTTTCAGTTGATTGTACTTTGTCATGCATCTTTTGCATATCAGCATCATCGTATAGTTTTAGTACCTCATAAATGAGTTTGTCTTTGGATGGACCAGCTTGTGGTGAAGATGAGACCTGAGGAGAGACCATTGGAGAAATGCTAGCCATGAAAATTGTTTGTCAGATGGTCCATCATCAACATCGAGTCGTATGCATCACAATCGGCTACTTGAAAGGCATTCGATGATTGTGACCTATCTCTGAATAGGTGCTCATCCACATCGCATCATACGTCTTGGCATTTCCCTCAGCAAGAAATAACAACTCTTCTTCATCCAAAGCTACACCATTATCCTGAGCTTGCACTAGCAACATCTTATCCACGTATTAAAGTTTGTGGGCGTTTTGAGATGTGCGTTTCTAGCAATGTGTCCCTCCTCCACAGTTGTAACACTTGATCGATTACTTGTCCTTGATTTCCATTTCTTCCCTATTCGATTTGCCACATATTCTCTACCGACTCCACCTCTTCCTGTTCATCTTTTCTTTGAACTGGCTGCACCATGACTTTCCCATCTCTGACTAGAGCATGATTGTAGAGATTGGAAGCAATTGATTTCATTGTGAGGAAGGATTTGGTATGTGGGAGAGAGTCAAGTTTTGTTTAACCATAAGAGCTAGTTGAGTAATGAAGTGTCCCGTGCATCACATCGACTTGTTTGAACTTGGATCGGGAATGAGTTTGTGATTGCCATCACCCATGGGTATAACTTGAGATGCTTTGTTGGTAATTCCAATGTTTTTGAGAAGCAGTTGAATCATTTGATGAGCTTGTCTCTCCCGATTAGTTTTGTTGATCCAGAATCCTTTTTCAAACATAGCATGTCTTTCATTCGGAGAAGGAAGGCATAGAGTTGCTCATAGTTTGTATTCTTCAATCCTTTAGTGAGCTTCACTGAAGTGACAAACTTGTGCCATTCGGGATTCATGTTGTAACAAACTTTGAGTTCAGCTGAATGTTAGGCATGGTCATTCTGATGTTCCTCATGTCATTCACCAGCTTATGGAATCTCACATAGTACTCATAGACACTCTCATCTGGTTTCATCTTGAAGTGCTCAAATTCATCATAGAGTTGAGATTCTCTGCCTTCCATAGTTAATTCGAACCGAGAGAAGCATCTTAACATTATCCCATACAGCCTTTGCTTCGGTGTTGTGGTTGATAAGCTTGTATATGTCTTTTGGAAGACCTTGCAATATGATGTTAGAAGCCCTGATATCCTCATCGAATCTCTTCTCTCTCCATCATTGAGCTCATCATACATCTTTGGTCTGTCCATTCCGTAAATCAATGTACCATCTTCAGTTGTATCAATTATGTCTCTAGTAGTCTCAACCCGATATGGTCCTTCATCAATTGATTTGAGAATGTTGACCCCATTTTCCTTTCCAAGACAATACAATCTGATTCTTTGAGCCCAAGAGTCGTAGTCTGTTCTGTCAAGCATGGGTAGATGAGTATCTGAACGGTTGCGAACATCCTCGAACAGCGATGGAGATGATTAGGAACGTTGGTAGACATGATACTGATTAAACGGATTTTATAACTCTATGATTAAACCGGGAAATAGATTCTTTCACGGGATTTTACTAAATCAAGAAAACACTAAAAGGATATCACCTAAGTCGCTATAGTCAGTAAGCTATACTATAACAACTTCGCTACAATCCATGTAAGCTAGCAAAATTTTGACACAAAGTCGCTAAGAACTAAGTCGCATTTGTCAAGTCGCTAAATAGCAACTCGCTTGAGTACCAACTCGCTAACACCAAATCGCTAACAATATAAAGTACAATTCGCTAACTTACACCAAGTCGCTACCCGTAGTGGAGAATCCTAAGTGTACTTTTGTCGGCTTGTCTCAATAGACAAGTCGCTAATCCAACTCGCTAAGACCTTCAACAAATCGCTACCAAATAACAAAGCAAGTCGTACTAGAGAACACTTATCCGTGGCTCAAGTCGCTAGCATGAAAAACACATAAACACCACTTTTCAATCCCAAAACAATCCAACCACGATGATTCAAGCCTTCTAAATCAAAACCTAAACACTTGTGATGATTCTAAACACAAAAGTACAATCAAAATCCAAACTTTAACACTAGAAATCAACCAAATGATGCAAAAACCACTAAACTTATTCAAACTCAAAACCACCTAAAAACCACTAGAAATCCAAAGATATGTAAGAGATGATCTAACCGGCTCTTACCAATTGTACATATATTGGATTTCACAAACACACTAAACCATAAGATCATTAGGTATAAGAGGTTTTAGAGAGAGAAAGATAGAGGTTTGGGAACTTTAGTGAGAGAAAGAAAAATCTTATTATGAGCTCCAACTCTCTACCTTGGAAGGTAGAGAGTATTTATAGTCTTACAATAAAATACACACAACGGGTTGTGGATCGGGCATACAGTGGGTAAAGAACCGTCCGTCCTCCACGGTGTTACTTAACTAAATACTACTTAACATAAAATAACTGCGACTACGAGCTTTCTAACGAATATATATATACTTGAGGTGACCGACTCTTTAATACCTGGAATTTCTAATTCCTAACAAAGTTCATATTCATTCTTGTGAGGATCAAAATTTATATCATAATTCATTCCATATCCCTCGCTGCTCATTCTCTCACCCTGAATGAATTATCCATTTCAACATCCCATTGTTATGCGTAGTGGTGGATTTACAAGAAATATATACCGCACATTTACAAAATTCTTATATGGGAAATATATGGTTTGTGACCATAAACCATTTATTAGGGAGAATTCGTTATATCTTGTTGACATGATGCGAGTTCTTGTTAAATCTTCGAAATAAACATGCCCTATAGTACGTATAGTTTTGTTCTCACAATTATTGGTTTTGCAGTCAACTGAAGACGTTTTATGAATGTTTCAACAAAAGCAATTCGCGTATGAACATTGGTTACTTCTAAGTTCAACACTTATTACAATAATTGCCCAATACTTGAAAGTATTCAACGCCGTTCTCAATAATTTAAGTTGGAAATCCATTTTCGCATTTTATAAGTCGAGCCACTAATCATGCTAACTTTAAATTGCGTATTTGATGATCATTTTGACGATGCATCGATTTTGTAAATCAAAATGATCCATATGACACATGTATAGGCCAACATACATGCCCTTTGTGAAAACGCAGAAGGGGGGGGGGTGAATACGTTTCCGTTTAAAAAATTTAAATCTTTAGTATCAAATCGCTTATGAAGTTTGTTATAATATGAAAGTGTCAATTATCGTTTGTGACTAATATAAAGCATAGTAAACCAAGTTGTCACACAAGCATGAACATCAAAGCATATCACTAGCAATAGTATAGTGCAATTATAAATGTAAAGAGATAAAGAAAGGAAAGTGCAAACCAAACACGAGGATTTATAATGGTTCGGTAACGGATCTCCTCTCCGCTACACTCACTCCCCGAGTACCCAACTCGAGTTACTTCACTAAATCAACAAGCTCCCTCTCGGCGAGGAAACCTTACAATCGTCGCTTACTTTTTTCCTATACAAAGCTAAATACTGGGTTCTAGTTCGAGGTAGAACCAACCTAACGTCGCCTATACAATATTTCCGACACTAAGCTAGATGTCGAGTTCTTTCCGGGTACAACCAATCCCGTTATGTTTTAAGGCCCAACATAACAAACCTTGTGTTTTATAGCACAAACACATAAACCGTCTAATCTAGTTTGGTGAAAGTGTTGTGATGATGCAATAATGTTTACAATGATGATCCATGACACAAATGTCTAATGGATATGAATGACTACTTCTAAATGAACTTCCATTGATAGGAAGCCTTAAAATGATGAAGATCACAAGTTCCCCAAGCTTGATGTGATAGATCTCCATGTGTGTATGCTTGTATCTAGTTTGGTGAAAGTGTTGTGATGATGCAATAATGTTTACAATGATGATCCATGACACAAATGTCTAATAGATATGAATGACTACTTCTAAATGAACTTCCATTGATAGGAAGCCTTAAAATGATGAAGATCACAAGTTCCCCAAGCTTGATGTGATAGATCTCCATGTGTGTATGCTTGTGGTGAGTGAGGATGGCTAGATCTCCAAGCTTTCCTTGGTTGATCAAAATGTAAAGTATGCTTACAACAAAGATGAATGTTAGAAGCATTATGATCATGTGATGATGAGGATGATTAATGTATGTTACTACATGGTTATCTATAGATCTAAATGATGAAAGAATGATATAGAGAATGTGTGTTGGAAGGGATGAAGAAATGAGAAAATAATGGGATCTATTTATAGGAAAAAGAGGCAATCTAAAAAATAATTTTTTATTAGATTTGATATCTTAGAGTATCTTTCAAGATCTTGCATATCTAACAAATATACACCAAATCTTCTAAAGATCTTAAAGAGATATGATGATCCATGGAATGATGTAAAAATGCATTTTCATTTAGATTAAAATGTTCATGAAAATAAACTTGTAAAATGTATTATGTAACTAGTTGTAAAATGTCTAGTTGTCTTTTATAAAATAAAATGTCTAGTTAAGTGCTTGTCAAAATAAAATATAATTTGTCAAGTGTAAGTAAACTTTTATGAATATTTATAGTTAGTTTACTTGTACAAATAAAAGTATATATTTGTTAGATATTTTACAAAATATATTTTTTATAAAATACGTGTGAATCCAAAATGTAAAATGAGGTTCTAAATAGAATGGTTAACCTATTAAAATACTTAGTGACTCTAAATGTATTTTAAATATTCTAAATAATTTGTTAAGGGGTTTGATCATAATGCCACCTAACAAACATACGAACCTGTGTTGTAACATACGAGGACTTGAGACATCGAGAGGTGTTGCATGTATGTTGAGACAAAATATGATTACGATTAACTTGTATATTTTACGTTATGTATTACAAGTTACATGTCGTCATCAATCAAAAAACAAGCAGAGATAGTATAATATTCGTATTATTTTTCTAATCTCCTCCTTTTTTGAAAATAATATATAAACGTAATAGATAGTAAAATGTAAAAAGTTACTTGTATCCGTACTACCTTACATAACCTTCCTTTATGCTTCTCCTTTTGTCGAAACAAAAAGGGTGTGTCCTTGGAGGTTTAACTTCATTCTCCCTGAAAAGGCGAGCTTGCATCATCCCTCGTGAAGTTAAATTTTCTACTCCAATCCCCTATAGTTGTTATGTCCCCTAGGTTATTGCCCTTGTTTGGTAGCGGATACATGGATCAAACTTAGAGGCTTATCCTACATCAGGGTTAGTTTTACGCAACAAAAATTATGAGAAATATATAATAAAGAAAATGCATAGCAATGTTAGCCTATTTTCTCCACTTTTTTTCGAAGAACACAGGCTTGTCGAAAAGTGAGAATGATGATGAATGCGTGCATGCTTCCCCTTGACGTTTGCTTGTTTACCGCGGTATGATTAAAACCTAAAAACAAATATGTTTGCAAAACTATATTCGTCATTGGATGAGTAAGTGATATACAACAAAGTGTGTATAAGATGTATTCAATAAATGCTTGACGGAAGCTTCGCTTGCTCTAGGGCGTCAAGATGAACCTACAAAATAAATATTAGTATAATAGAAGCTTTGTCTTTAGACAAATATGTCATATACAACCAAGTGTATAGACGATGCAATACGAGTGCTTAAAGGATATTCCCCCTTGTTCGAGGGTGTCAAGTAGCACCTAAAATAAGAAAAATAATTGATGTAAACTTCATCCTTAGATGAGTAAGTTATATACAATCGAGTGTATATGATGATGAACCAACAATGAAGGAGTTAGTGCAATATATTTCATCTTTTTGACAAGGAAAAATAAGATGTATATATGCGATATATAAATGATATCATCAAAGATCTCATGAAGT
Source organism: Chrysanthemum makinoi (assembly GCA_910596185.1). Taxonomy (NCBI): domain Eukaryota; kingdom Viridiplantae; phylum Streptophyta; class Magnoliopsida; order Asterales; family Asteraceae; genus Chrysanthemum; species Chrysanthemum makinoi. The sequence continues at coordinate 150,184,815 of OU343225.1, forward strand.
GTAGTCTTCTAATAAGAATTATAATCATAAGAAAAATGATAATATAATATGATAAGAGCCTACAAAATAATGCCTAGAAGGAAGATATGAAGTGAAGTTGGAATATTTAAAGTGAGTGGTGCTAGTGTTGGTGTCAGTTTACTAGTAGGATTCATGTGGTGATAACTCGGTGGATGACTCAATATTTATAGAAGTAAGTTTTTGCTAATCCATGGTGGTGATGATTAGTGAAAGTGGTGATGAAAAGTAGTGGTGATAACGTAGAAAACTATTAAGGAATTAGAAACATGTATGTATAGAAAATTCTAAAAATATAAAATATGAACACATGCAATTCTTATCTAAGATTCACAGCTTAGGGGATAAGCAAGGAATAAGACTCTCGTAATGCATAAGGGTTACCATTTGAATGATATTATAGACGCTAACAAGAACGAAATTCATTTATTGATTGACACAATTTATAAAAATGACCTATTGTAGGGAGAGATAATATTAATATGGTTTTGACCATCATGAATGATTATGATATTATCATCTACTGAAGATGATGTATCATGTCATAATATATGATTAAAAAAAAGTGAAGACAATATGTACCAAAATAACAATAATAAGTACTTATATGATGATGAGAATGACATCATATGAGAGAAAGTTGGATAGAACAACGTGTTGAGAAATTGTTGGGAATGACGGTTTTGATTAATAAATCATTTGCATTGACAATGATGTGCATGATATGTGTCAAGCGAGAAAAGGATAAGATCCTATGATGGTGTTCTAGACAGTGGATTTGTAAGGTGCTAGTTTAAGATAAATCCTAGACTTGTTGATTGTGGAGATGAAGAAGTTTGTAAAACATATGATGCGTTTTTCACTTGATGAGGTATTGGTGTAAACTTGTGATATTAGGTTGAAAAGGCTTGAACTACTTGTGGTTTTGTGAACCGGTTTTAGCCTATGTGTTGGTATTTTTAGGATGTAAGAAACATGAGTATGCATTCTTTAATAAGGTTTGACAAAAGATAATTAAGAGAATGAATTTCTCTGCCTTAATGGTGGACATCCAACATAATGTGTAATGCATCAAATAAAGAATGAGAATAAAGTGTTTAGGAGGTTGCAAGTTAATGAAAGCGATGAGTTTAGTAATGGTTTTGTGGATGTTGATTAGCATACAAAGAACTTCATCCTTGAAGCCATGTAGCTCTTATCTATCAATGCGAGATGATCGCATGACGAAGTATGTGGTTTCCTCATAGGGTAGAGTTAAAGTATTGTTATAACTAAATAGTGATAGGTAATTCTAATAAAATCTTGAAAGTAATAATGAGATTTGGAAATAGTAGTGGTTGAAAGATATGAAAATGCAAATCCAAGCCTCTAAAACTTAATTCTATATTCTTTAAAACTATATGCAATTGTGAGGTCCCATAAAACATATTACAATATGTAGAAATAAAGGGATTACAACTTAGCATGAAATAGCACATAACGGTTAAAATAAAATGAGGCATAAATGATTTGTGCATCAACCTCTTGCGATTAATTTTGTTGGTAACAAAAGATGTGAATAAGATAGAATCAAAAGATAGCATCTATACAAACAACATACCACTCTTGGACAAGAAATCACCATACAACAAGATAGCATCAACACAAATAATCATATAGAATTTATTCAAGACATTTTATTTTGAGATTATTTTGTCGTTAAAACAGACATTTAATCATACTTAGCTATAAGTAAATATGACAATCTATGTGATTAATTTGTAGGATAAA
>OU343225.1:150186702-150314406 GCA_910596185.1 Chrysanthemum makinoi
GATCGACATTGGTTATGACGAAGCTACAGGAGTAATCACAAAGCATTCATACGTGGATCTTAAGAATATTCCTCAGCCATGGAGAACCCTCTACATGATCATCACCAAATCCGCTGGACGTGACATGGTTATGAGCATCCCAAGCTCATGGAACTACAGATATTTTGGGCTTTGGTCAACATGAAACACATTGAAGTTGAAGCTCTGATATGGGACGACATGATGTATTTCCTCAAAAAGCTTCGCTCCAAGATCTCATATATCAGATATACCAAACTGTTGATCCAAAGAGCTCTAGGGTATAATCCCGATATTCCTTGAGACTCAATGACCCCAAACAACACTCCGAGTTGTATGAGCCCACACTCACCATCAGATTTAAAGACTCAACAACAAAGAAACAGGTGCAGTGTTACCGAATATCTTCTCAATGATGACATCAAACAACTTTATTCATACAAAAGGTATCTGGTAGCGGTTGATGAAGGCAAAGTAGGTTTTCTTGACGAAAAGTCCTCCGGTACTCCTTCTAGGAAAACCAGAGAGGCAAGGCAGGGAGTGTTACAAGCACTGAGAGAGCGTGAGAAAGTTTCCTAAGAGGTCACATACTCTCAAAAGGAAAGTTCCCTCTAAGGAAGCCATCCCTATTCCCAAGCCAGAACCGCAACAAAAGCTAGTCAATGAAGACTTAGAGAACACTGAAACGGAAGAAGAAGTTTTCTACTCTAAAACCCCAATCGTTGAAACTGTGAAAGTAGCAAAACCTCCAAGTCCCAAAGGTGACAAGGGAAAGACTCTGGTGCTTGAGCAATAAGAAGAAGAAAGTTCGATGAAGAGTAAACTGGACAAATACTACGGGAAAAAGGTGAAGAATTTGAGACTCCAACACGTTGCTGAACAATTCAAACAGCAACAAATTCGTGGCCCTGGAGGGTCAAGTGGTGCTTCACTATCTACACCAGTTCCTGATGCGGTTAATCAACCCGATAAGGGAACTGGTACCACCACCCACGAACAACAACAACGGCAACTGGAGGACACCATCACCTATGAATTTGAGGAACCAGAAAAGGAGAAGTCTGAGAAAGAAAAAGCTGATGAAGATGCTGAAGCTGCAGCTAAGTCAAAAGCAGAAATGGAAGCTCAAGCTAAAGAAGAAGCCGGCTTAAAGATGAAAAAATGGCTAAGCCTGGAAAAGATGACGAAGTCAACTATGATGATTTTCTTCTAGATAGTAACTTCTGAACCAGAAAAGGATCCTGAGTCTCCTCATATCTCATCTTCATCAGACTCATCCTCTCATTCATCTCCACCACCATCCAAAGGCACAACCAGATCCACATCCAAGTCAGTAAAGAAACCAACCAACTCTTGGATATCCCGAGCTAAGACAAAGATTGTCAATGCTGTCAAGCAAGTCAGGAAGAAAGACGTGACCAACAAAAAGCTGAATCAACTCGCTGACAGAATCAACTTTCTTCAAAACGGGATAAACGAGTTGTTGAAAGAAAGGGTGCATATCCAGAAGTTTATCAAAGGAGATTTCCAAAAGGAAATGGAGAAGACGGCAAGAGAATATACTCACAAGTTTCTTCTCGACACTGCCCCTCGGTGTGACAAGGGAGCTATTTTCCGCACAACTTACTCCAAATATCGTCGAATTGGTTAAACATACAATGGCCAAAGAACCTGATCTCTCTGAAGCTGAGTTACTTGCAAAATTGGTGATGCAAATGTCAAAACGATCTGAAACTTTTACTTCGGATGAAGCTAAATTCTTTGAGGGTCTACTAGCTTATCAACTCAGGTCTTCATGCAAAGAGTCAGCAGGTCAACCTAAATGACCAAGAGATGACGATGACAAGGACAAGGATTCTGCACCAAAACCTCCAAAGCAATCTGGTGAATCATCCTCCATGCCACCACCTCCCCAAAGGACTCCAAATGATAGAAGCTCTCCACCAGTTCTGCTGCTGCGATAAACCTCAGGACTCTGAGTTACCACCTTATATAGAGAAAACCGGTGATCACTTCGAGTACACTGGTGGTGACGATGAAGAGATACCTGAGCCCCGACAACAACCACACAGCAAAGAAACCAGCATCAGCATCTATGCCAAAGAAGAAGAAGAAGACGACTAAGGCTGATGTCGTCTCATGGCTAGACGAAGATGACAATCAATACGACTGGTTTCTACACTTGTTGATGCTACTCTACCTGAAGGTCAAGATATGGTAGAAGGTCGAACATTGGAGCATGCTAAGTTCCTTCAAGAAAAGTTTCGGGTGAAGAAGATGACCAAGTCGAGTTAAACGCATCAAGAATGACGCTTTTCAACTGCTCAAAGACGACTTGAAAGTGCTATTGGAGTTGAATATCATCTAGAAAACATAGCACGAGCCATGTCTAACAACATCGATTGGCTCAACCCTGAAGCGAACATTGACTTCACCAGAAAGGACAAGGCTCCATACTACACAGACTGGACCAGACCTCTACCCACCATTGGCCAACCAGATCAGCCTAAGATTCCATTTCGCTACTTCTTCAACAAAGACCTGGAATTTCTTCTACATGGTAGCGATGTGTCAAAGAAATATGCTACATCACTTACACTTCCATTCCCGGCAGCCATATACTCCAACTGCATAGCCATCGAAGAAAATGCTAATCACCTGTTTACTGACAGAGTGGAAAGGTATGACCTTGATGCAATGTATGGGATTCACCATTGGCCGGAACGTCGACGAATCTACTACAAAAGCTGCCAGGTTCAAAAGTCAAAGCATGAAGTGTATAGTGACAAAGGGATCGTTGTTGTTAAGCATGTCACTCTATCGTCTAAATGGGACTACACATTTCTCAAGAAAATAGTAGTCAAACGACAAGACGAAGAGGACTATGTTTTCTGTGAAGCGGACTTTCAGAATTTGTCTCTCAACGAAATTGAAGATCTGTATCTTGCCAAGGTACAGGGAAGAATGAGACACTTCTACGAAATCCAACGTGAATACATCAAGTCCTTGCTCATCTTCATCGAAGCATAGTGATCCAGAACGTGTAGAAGACTTACAACTTGCCATGGAATCATATCATACACGGTCAACCTCACCGACCTCAGCTAGCCCTTCCTGACATCAACCATCTTCCTTAATACACTCTCATCAGCAAACCGTTTGGCGTAGTCTACCATAGTGAACTACACCACAACTGCTGATGGCGGCTGATAGCTTCATAAGTTTGGGGATCATACACTGAAGAGTGTAAGGGACGGTTTAGCTTATCGGTTAAGAGAGATACATGAAGGCATAGGGTCGAAGAAGAGATGGAATTCTAAGGAAAGACGGGATGTGCAGAGGATTATCACTCGCATCGATGAAAGGTTGTTCAGAAGGGACCAGTTCAGAACATTGGAAAGTTTCGTAGGCGGTCGTCCCAGCATTTCTCTCACAGGCTATCAACGTCCAGAACGCATTCCTGAAGTTATTGCTGGACTACCGGATACTCCTGGTAACCCTTGATTTGGTTTATTATCTTAACATTTGGATGTGTGATTATTTAATTGACAATGGCTTGTGCACACATAACAGTGTACAACCCGTTCTTGTAATGAAAGGACCCTGTGGTACGCTTCAGTGCCACGATCCTTATAAAAGGAGCGAAAGCTTCTTACTTTTGAGTAAAACTTATCAAACCTTTCACTTTTAAAAGGTTTTGCTCAAAAGAACAAGCACTTCCCCTTATGATTTTCAAAACCTCAAAAGTTTATATCACTTGTTGAGGGGGAGTATTTGATTAATAACTTTGTTCACAAATTGTTCTTCGTGATAATCTTCCCACAAAACTCGAAATGGTCATATTCAATATCAAATTTTCGTCAAAAATAACATTTATATGCCATTTTTGAGGGGAGAAAAATTATGTGATAAGAAATACGTCGTGAAATTGCAAATAAATCTTTGTGCTACAGACTTAACTAATGAATTGACGATATCTTAAATGTTAGTAACTCGAAAAGACTTGTCCTGGACGGGTAATAATTTCAAGCTAGTTCGCTAGTGATGTAAACTTGTCTCGCAAAGGACTTGTCCGAGTAGAATGTACCATTCGAGAAACTCTTGGTAGACATGAACTTTGACGGGTTTGACAACCTTTCGAGGTTTGTCCATAACTTCAAGATAGTTATTAGAGCTAGTTGTCACCTAAAAGCTGACAATGTAACTCTTTAACTATGCAACGTAACCGTGTCTCGCGGGGGATTGTCTATCTTGAGTTGATCAATTCAAAAGTGCGCGCTCTTCTCTCACCGTGCAGATTTCTGTCAAAACACTTACGCACGTGTGGAGGGGGAGTATTTCTGCTAAATATAAAACTCTTGAAGTATTACAAAATGTTTCTTACTTATAAATATTTTGAGAGATTTTCAATGAAAATGGTTTTGTGGCAACATAGGTTAGTCATGGAGTTATAAGGTGACTAAGGTTAGGAATAACCGTCCTATGATCCGCCAGAGCCGGAGGGATCTACCCAAGGACACCACCAATAGTTAGAATTAGAAGTCCTTAGGTATGATTATGAAAAAAAAAAAGAGGAGAAAATGAGAATCGGAGAAAGAATGAGTTGAAGAATTAAAAAGAAATGCAAAGAAAAGGGTGAAAAGAAATAGCCCTCCAGATTATTCAACTTAGGGCAGACACCGGTTTCAATTCATATGCTACTGGTGGTCACTTGATGACACCGGTATTGAAGATCAAAGTCGTCATGGACCCAGTGACGCATGCACTAAACCTTCTTAGCCACTCAAGTTTCTCTCAAAAAAGAAGCTTGTTTCATTCTCACAGGGAACCCTACGTAAACTATCGGCCTTCTCTTAGAGATTGCTAGTATTGAAGAAGGAGACCCTCTCCTAGTCTCCGCCAGGAAAACGAAAGCGCACTATTGAGTCTAGAGCCACGAGATTCATCAAAAGATCTCTTAGGTACACTTGACAATTCATCGCTTGTCGTTCAACAATAAGAACGTAAGTGATACATTATCGTCCTTCACAGATCTTAGCAATCTGTCGAGAACATTTATGAGAGGTTCACAATTATGATCCTCAGTGATTGAATGGAAGCTCCTGCCAGGGTCAACATCAAACAGCCTGACAGCAGGTCACTTCGGTAACTCCCCGTGGATTACGCTTAGTGTGTCTCAAACGGTCTACAGTCGTGAGGTGATGCTTCGGTGTACCTCAGCGACTCATCTGAACTGTAGATGTACTTCGGTACATCGCGTTATCTCACTTGTGGGATTCCAGTTCAGGAACAGCCTTTGTGAGAATTAGATTTGTGTTTTCACACTATGCTGTTAACACTCTCGAAGTTCAAACTTGTAAGTGCTGGAATCCGTTTATCACTAACCATTCTTATGTTTTCTTCTTATGGAAGCTCTGGAGCGGACTGATCGTGCAGATTTTTCACATGCTCATACCAACAACATCACTAATGGAAGTTCTCTCAAAAGGCAACACAAAGTCAGAATGATTCTTCATCAATGTCAAAGAATCTACAAAGTTTAAAGACTAAGAGAACTACATCGATACTGAAATCCAACGTTAAAGAGCGTGTGAGCATGTTGAAGAAAGTCATTGAGACACTGGAGCAACGGAGCTGACCTTATGCAGACAACAACAACATACTATCACTACCATTACAAAGAACAAAGAAAATGATGACGTCAAAGCAGAACTTTTCAAAGGAAACAATTTCTCTACACTGGGGAGATTGTTCGAATCAAGGCACTTCTTCTCACAAGAAAGAAGAATGTCAGAAGACTTAAAAGCTACTATTACATCAGCACCTTCAACGTTTATATTATCAATCACTAACACTTAGGGGGAGATTGTTGGAATCACTCCTAAACTTGAATTCAAGTGTTAGTAATTAATATGTAATAGTTAGCTTAATATGGCTTTTATGTTAGTAATCATGCCAAGGCTTATGTAGAAAGCCCATGAGCCTTGGCCCAAGCCCAATAAGTAAAGGATGGGAACTTGGTGTGTTGCCCTAGTTCCCTCCTATAAATACTCTTGTAAACCCTTACTTGAGGGTTGGTTGTTCAATTTCACTCATTCACTCTTACGCATAACTCTTCATATATTCATACGTGTGTGTGTGTGTGTGTGTGTTTGTTCATCCGATCTCTTCTTCTCTAGTTCTTATATTGATGCTTGTGTTATGAATATGGGAACCTAACATTGGTAACATCATCTCTTGGTGGAGTAGCATTCGGATCTCCTAGTATAGTGATAGTAGGCATGTGAAAAGGACCTTCAAGTATGACCTTCTTCAAAAACTTACCATGTGGTTTTTTGAGATCACAAAACCTAAAAAACCTTATCACCCATTGATCGTAGTTTCCGGGAGTGAGCATTGGACGTCTATCAAGGGATCCAGCTTCATGAATGGATTGTTGGCTACTTAAAGCTTCACACATCTTTGTAAACCAAGAGGGTTCCTTCTATGTTGTGACATTCATAGCATACTTGGCGGGAAACTGATATTGAAGGTAGTTACAATGTTGAACTTGTTGACGAGGGTTAGGTTGAGGATTCTATGGTGGAAGAGGTTGTGCTCCTTGTGGAAAGTACATTTGAGATGGTTGTTGAAATTGATGTTGATGAAATTGTTGATAGTATTGTTGTTGTTGTTGTTGTTGTAGTTGTTGTTGTTGTTGTTGAGGATACTCATGAGAAAAGTAGCTAGAGTATGGTGGTTGAGACATCTTGAAACTTGTGTTGATGATGGATCTTTGTAGTCGAATGAAACTTGAGTTTGTTGATGAAATGTTCTTAAGCGTAGAAACCAGCTTAGGCATAGAATGATCCTTACGCGTAGTACCCTTCTTATGCGTAGACAAAGGCTTAGGCGTAATGCTTGCTTACACGTAGACTTGAGATAAAACTTAGGGTTAGGCATAAACCAAAGGCTTAATAGTAAGAATCTTATGCGTAAGTTTTCCTTAGGCGTAAGATAAGCTTACGCGTAGGAAATGCTTAGGCTTAAAGTGTTTACTCGTAAGCTTTTATGCTTAGGCGTAAAACTAGGTTTTACTAAAAATCCTTTACACTTATCGAAGTGTAAAAGATATCTAAATTCGAAGTGTTTTCACGCTTATCCAAGCAAGAAAACACCGAGTAAAACCAACAGCTTCAAGATCAAATGAACAAATCCTTAGTAGAAACTTGGGCTTAGCGTAGACTTAGGAGTATACAAGTAGAACTAGGGTTTTGTTAAAGAAAGTACCAAAATTTGCCAAAACCATTTTTTACCAAGAGTGTTTAGTAACCTGGTTTTAATGATGAAATAGCTTCAAAATCACCAAAATAACAAGAAAGTTTTAAACTTGATGATTCAAAACCACTTTCACCCTTACGTGCATAAAATGATACACTAACAAAACCAAGCTTAAAACGACTCTACACACGTAAAGTTTGAAACTTGATGCAAAAAACTTAAACTTTAACACTAAATAAACCATAAACCACAAGAATCTTGAGTTTACAAGTGTAAAAACTAAAGCATTAAGCGTATGAAAGTTTGTAACCTTAAAGACCCACGCGTATGAAATAAGACTTCAAAAAAAAGTGTTTCTCCCAACTAGATGGCGATTGATACCACTGTCAGGTCACCATAAGTTAACACAAGGATCAATATGTAAGAAATAAGATGAAAGAGAGATTGGTTGAACACACACACAATATACACGTACGGATAGTGAAAGTTTAGGCGTATGATATTAAGTGAAATAAACAACCAACCTTCAAAGGAAGGTTTACATGTAGTATTTATAGGGAAGGGAACCAGGGCAACATGTCTAGTCCATTCCTTCATTATCGGGCTTGGGCCAAGGCTTATGGGCTTTCTACATAAGCCTTGCAATTAATAACTAACATAAAAGCCTAGTTTAAGCAACCTATTACATACTAATTACTAACACTTGAAATACAAGCTAGGAGTGATTCCAACAAAGCTTATGTTGTGATATCAATTTAGTAGCACCCCAATATTTGTGTGCTTTTACTGAGCCATTTTAGGAGTGTTACACATTTTCTTACTCCGTTTTATCTATTCATTCGAGGACTTTTATTCGAAATTGATTTATCTATCACGCTGTGCTGTTCCATAGACTTACTACCATTCATTGGTTGTACTTTTGGGACACACATTTTAATTGGAGTATTACAGATTTATACTATCTAGTCACTTATTTTAGGTCACAAACATACTAGCAATTACTAGATCTGAAATATAAATTGTCCCTTTAACTTAAAGTTTGTACATATATTGGATTTCACAAACACACTAAACCATAAGATCAATTAGGCGTATAAGAGGTTTTAGAGAGAAAAAGTTAGAGGTTTGGGAACTTTATTGAGAGAAAGAAAAATCTTATTATGAGCTCCAACTCTCTACCTTGGAAGGTAGAGTATTTATAGTCTTACAATAAACGCCACACAACGGGCTGTGGATCAGGCATACAGTGGGTAAAGAACCGTCCGTCCTCCACGGTGTTACTTAACTAAATACTACTTAACATAAAATAACTGGGACTACGAGCTTTCTAACGAATATATATACTTGAGGTGACCGACTATTTAATACCTGGAATTTCTAATTCCTAACAATCCCCCTGGAGGTCACCTCAAACACATTAAATTACATAGAAAACAAACGGATATAACATTTAGATGGTTCTTGAGTTCTTGTTCATGTTCATTGTTCTGTAGCTCGTAGTCATTGATTCTTCTCATTGCATGTTTGGTTAATCCAAGGAGGTCTTTATGATCCACGTGATAATGAGATTTGAGCCCGCTTTGAGATCATCAACCACATTAAATCTCTGACTCTTCCTTTGTGGTGTTGATATTATGTGATGATGTGACATTTGGACCGACATGCTCACATTGTGGATCATGATTTCTTCTTATCAGAGTAGCGGAAGCTTTCGTTGATTCATGATATTGGCAGAGCAGTAAGCATGGAGTGATAATATCAGAGTCATTGATGCACTAATCATGATTTCTTTAGAAATGAATGTGTTGTGTGAGCACTCGGCTATGGATTGACACCGCTCGCACTACAAACGTATGCACTGCATACAATAGTTAGCATAAAGCGAATTTGAGTGTCTTTGTCCACTTTCGTCGAATTGAGGTACACGCCCACGGTTCCCCGCTGATCAAGATAAGTACCGCCTCGTGATCGTATAATTCAAGAATTTCCTTGACAGGGTTTCACAAATGCTCTAGTTGTTCTCAAACCGAACGTCTCAAAGAAGACAACACGGAGTGAGTGAACCAAATGAATAGAGATTCACCGATTGATGAAAAGAGATTTGAAAACAATCTGTATCGCTCAATAGAAATTGTTTTTGCAATACAATGAAGGTTTTAATGAAAATCAATTATCAATCATAAACATCTTTTAATTTGAAATATTCGCATTACCCGGCCGATGTGCTAGAGAAAAGAGTTTTTGAGCATAACGATCGGTTTTTCAAAGGTATCCGTCAATCCATAACCTGAACCAGGATTGATTCAAACGATTGAATCCCCATTGTTTCGCTCAGCTTGTCACATGGTTGATCTATAGAGTAGACCTCACATGCCACCCACCAGGAGCTTGTTTGATGTTGGCTCCATAAGGCTTTCCATCTTCATTGTGAATATGTTTGCATATCACTCAGATGTTCTGGCAATACCACAAAGATAATGCGTAGGACTCAAGATATAATCTCTCTTTCCACATTGTGTGAAACAGAGAGTCTTCATTGTAAGTGTCCTAATGAGATTTTATTGATGATCTCGTGGCTTTAGACTCAATTTGTGCATATTTGGATCCTATAACGGAGACTAGGGAGAGGGTCTCCTTCTTCAATATCAACAATCTCTAAGAGAAAGTCGATAGATAATGTTGGTTCCCCGTGAGAATGAAACAAGTCCTTTTAAGAGGAACTTGAGTAGTTTGGGAAGTTAAGTGTCGGCCATCGGGTCCATGACGCCTTGTCTTCAATACCGATGTTGCCATCAGTAGTATATGAATTGAACCCGGTTTCTGCCCTAAGGTTGAATAAATGGAGGGCTATTTGTTTTCACCCTTTTCTCATTCAATTCTTTTTAATTCTTCAACCCCTTCAGTGCTTACCGAGATTTCATAACTAGAACCTTGTTGGGTTTATTCCAGTACTAGCTTAGTCTCAGTCCGCACTCTTCCCATATCTCATTTTTCTCCTTTTATCATCATACCTAAGAACTCTACACTGACTAGTGGATAGTCCCTGGGTAGATCCCTCCGTTCTAGCGGATCATGGGAACAAATACCTAACCTTATCATCCTTATATCACCATACATAAAGTAAAGTTGGTCGGTCTATTTGGTATTGTTCGTCTGCCATTGGAACCAATTGAAAACCATTTGAAAAATCAATCCAGATGCTTGTGATATTTTATCAAAGAATTTTGCAACCAATTGTTTTGATATTTTTAGAAAGAGAGCTCCCCTCAACATGTGGATCATGTATTTGAAATCGTTTAGCACACGGAGGCAAGAGGAAGAATTAACTTCGTGGATTTCTATTTTCTAAAAGATATCAACATCACTTCCCTTATCAAATCAAGTAGATAAAGCATTTTGGAAGGATGAGGTTTTCACAAGTTTGCTCCCCCTCAATATGTGTCTCGAGGTTTGAAAGGGTTATTGCACATACAAGAGGGAACCTGCACATTGATCACGTTTCAAATCTTTGTGTTTTAAGATAGATGCTCCCCTTCAACATGTGCATGGAAAATTTGAAATCGCTTTGTCACATGCGGGAGGATAACTTGTACATCCTTATAAAACCATTTGCAAACCATTTGCCGAATCATCAGTTTAAATCCAATTTAAATCACAAATTCTCCCCCGATCACAATTATCAAATCATTGAGATTTGTGATCTCTGTAGATTTAAATTGATTTTGAAAGCTTTTAAGGAGAATTGTGACTGGATTATGAAAGCGTTTTGAACTGATAAGGATCAAATTATGAGACTTTAAACTTCATTGATTAAACATGCATGATTATCTTTTGAAAACATAATAGTAACCAAGGTATGGTACCATTGTTTGAAACATACACTTTTTGATTTAATTTGAAAAATCATTCTCCCCCTCAATCAATGACATAAGTTGTTGATCGAGAGATCGATATTTTTGACAACATAAGCTATACGATGATTTTCAAAAATTGAGTCCGAGTAAAATTTTCAAAGCAATTAGTTTTCATTAGATAGTAGGTGATTGTTTTATAGAATCAGAGCATGAGATTTGGAAACCAATTTAAAGCATGGCTCTGTTCTTTCATTAAAGAGCGGGTTATTGCCTGAAATGACAATAAACCATTTGTTTCTCTTTCTCCCAAAAATATTTTTTGATTTTTTTTTTAAACATTCGAGCAACATCTAAAGACCCATGTCATTCTTTGAATGATAGCATAAAGACCGTAGATATTATCGAATCGAGAAAAACATGACAAAAAGGACAATATTTTTTGAGGATTTTCGATTTTTTTTTTTTTTTTAATAAATATTTACAAGAGATAGATGAAGAAAGACCTTTACTCCTCGTCTTCCTCCTGAAGACGTTTGAGTGTTTCTGGTTGAAGGCTTTTCAAGCCAAGTCGTGGAAGAATAAACTCAAAACTTTCTCTTGGAAGAACTTTGGTGAAGATGTCGCTAACCGGTATTCGGTCCTCACAAAATAGAGTTCCACCACACCTTTTCCACTTGTTCCCTGATGAAATGATGTCGAATGTCGATATGCTTTGCTCTTGAGTGTTGAACATTGTTGCATGAGAGAGCAATAATACTTTTATTATCACAAGTAGAGGGATTTTGTTGAATTCAAAGCCATAGTCAGATATTTGGGATCTCATCCAAAGGATTTGAGCACAACAAGATGACATGGCTATGTATTCCGTAGAGGAAATAGAAGTACTCATTTGCTTCTTTGAAGACCAGCTCACAAGCTTATCACCTAAAAATTGAGCTCCTCCGACGCATTTCGACGTCCAGTATCTTGACACTCGCATGATCTCATGACTGTTAGTGACATACCGGTGTCCTTCGGGTACCAAAGTCCCATGTTGATGGTTCCTTGGAGATACCAAAAGACCCATTTAACCGCTTCAAGGTGCTTTTTGGTAGGCTTAGCTCGGTATCTAGCACACATGCATACAATCGAATATCGTCTCATCGGGTGAGGTACATCGTGGATCCGATCATGCTACGATATTTCGTTTGGTCTACCATGATCCCTGAGTGGTCCTCATCAAGCTTGGTTCGTTCAATCATGGGAGTGTCAACAGGTCACTTGAATCAAATCCAAATTTCTTTAAAATCTCATTTGCATATTTAGATTGATTTATGAAAATGCCTCCGGGACTTTGTGATTTGTAATCCCAAGAAAAATGACATTTGTCCCATCATTGACATTTGAAATTTAGAACCCATTTCTTTTGAAAACGATCATCATTCATTGGGGTCGGCCGAGGCAAAGATGATATCATCAACATAAATTTGAACGTGAATTAAATGTTTGCCGACTTGGTGAACAAGTAGGATCAATCTTCCTTTCTGAATCCTAGATAGAAGAAACTTTGATAACGTATCATACCATGCCTTTGGAGCTTGCTTTAAACCGTAAAGAGCTTTCTTCAAACGATAAACGTGAGTAGGATGCTCTGGATTCACAAAGCTTCGGGTTGGTCGACGTGAGACAACTTCTTTAAGATCTCCGTTCAGAAATGCCGTCTTTACATCCATCTGATAGACTACCATGTTCTTACTTGCAGATTAGCCAAGAATATTCGATTGCCTCGATTCGAGCCACCGGAGCAAATGATTCTTCAAAGTCATGCCCTCCTCCGACGGTATCCTTTGCAACCAATCTAGCCTTATTCTTTAAAACATCGCCATGCTCATCAAGCTTTACTTTGAAGATCCACTTGAGAGCAATGATCATAGCACAATCTGGAGCAGGTACTAATTCCCATACATCGAGTCGATCAAACTCATGAATTTCTTCTTGCATGGCATTGAACCAATTGTCTTCATTCATGGCGGTTTTAACATCTTTGGTTCGATCTTAGAGAGTACGGAGTTGAAGAAGCACCATAAGGCATCGGTTGCAAGTTGTTTCCACGTGGATACTGGACGAGAGGGATTTCCAATGATGTTGTCTAATGGATGATCATGAGTCCATTTTCTGAGGTGTTCATGTGTCTGTTGTTGAGGGACCGGCGAAGTAGCGAGTCGATGTCCCGTGAGAAGATGGTTCGATGATGATTCAGAGCAAATATATTTTCAAATGGAGCATCTTCGGGAGTAGCAAAGGGATTGACTTCATCCTGTGAATCGGAAGCATTTCCATGATGTACACTTGATGATTTAAGATTTGTTGATGAACCGATTGGTCACAGCAGCTTCTTGGCTTAATGACATAGAAGTTGAAGGGTTAATTTCATTGACGGGGTGAGCGTATACTCGTGATTGGATTGACATATCATTGTTACTTGGCTCAAATTGTTCATCAAACATTGGATCAACCAGCTTTTAAATCATCTTCTAAGGGAGGTACATATGGAGTTGCTGAAGAGAAGTTTGGTACAAGAGATGAACCAATGGGAATGTTTTGAAGTGCGGGTCCAGAACTGGAATGTCCAGGAGCCATTTGACCTGGCCACTCATCAAACGTGACGGAATTGTTTCCATGATATTTCGGGTTCTCTTGTTATAGATTCGGTAACCTTTTCTGTTTGGTGCATAGCCTACAAAAACTCCAATGTCCGCTTTAGCTCTCAGCTTTCCTAAATCTTGACCATCATTAGTTGGATAACATAAAGCACCAAACACACGAAGGTATGATAGATCTGGTTTTCTATTGTGGACAAGTTCATAAGGAGTCTTTACATGAGAAGTGTGAATTAGAGATCGATTTTGAGTGTAACAAGCAGGCAATAGCTTCGCCCATAGAAACATTGGAACCTTTGAGTAAATCAAGATTGTCCCTAGCAGCTTCTACAAGAGTTCGATTTCGCTTTCAACTACACCGCTCGCCTTGAGGAGTTCGAGGGACACTTCTTTGGGACTGATTCCAACATTTCCATAAAATTCATTGAGTTCTTTATTAACAAACTCAGCCCATTGTGACGGACGATTCGAACTATTTTGTTGAGACGGACTGTTGTTTAATGAGTTTAATGATGACATCCGAGTTTCATCCTTTGTCCTCAAAAACTTAACCCAAGTGAATCTTGAGTAGTCATCAACCACTACTAACACATATCTCTTCCCATTAATAGTTTGCACTCTCATTGGGCCGCATAGATCCATATGAAGAGTATGAAGGACTTCCATTACAGAGTTTGTGGGTTTTGGTTTGTGGGCATATTTCTTGCTTTTTCCCGCTGGCTTGCGTCTGAACAAAGATGATCTTTTTCATATTTTAATATGGGTAAGCCTCTGACAAGATCCTTTCTGGAAAGGTTGTTTATGGTGCCAAGTTCAAGATTGATTGAGAGCGGCGATGCCATAACAATGACTTTGTTTTAGAAGCCTTTGACAACAAGCAGATTGGAGAAGACTTCATCATGTCTTCGATAGAAATGGTGTATAGGTTAGAACCTCGAGTACCTCTTAATAATTCCACACCATCAAGTTGTCTAACAAAGCAAGTATGTTTTCTAAAGGCCACTCTAGATCGGAATCACAGAATTGACCAACAGAGAACAAATTATGACCAAGACCTTCCACATAATATACTCTAGAGATTACACTTTTGCCAACTACATAGTCACCATAACCCATAATTGCACCGAAATGATCATTCCCGAATCTAACTGTCCCAATCAATTTGCTCAAACGGTTCATGAGCCGACCGTCTCCAAATATATGCTTGGAACAGCTGAGTCCAGTACCACTTAACGATTTGAACGATCTGCAGCTTGAACACGCACAAGAATGGATAATCGATAATTGGGATCCCCATGCAAGAATGGGTTCCACTTGGTTAGTAATGCGAATTAGAACACCCACATCGAAATAGAAACATCCATATCAGAAGTAGAAGCAATGGAATCATTGGGAATGGATGCATTGCTGGTGTCTCAGATTTGACCTATTCAAAGTATGTTCACTTCTTAAGGGAATAGTTCTACCAATAGGCATCCATTTTTTAGTGGGCATAGTCTTAGTTTGAGAGGCAAAACTGATTATTCTTATGGCCAAAAGGTATCCAATAATAACCTATCTTTATAAATGTTCTTCCTGTGGGTTTCCACTATTTTCTAACAATCTTTCGTCTTTGCTTTTTAGCTTTCTTTGCACGATTATTAGCCTTAACAATTTTAACTGGGCATTTGACAACATTAGACAAAGCATTCACACCACATTCATGATTAGCAAAAGAATTCAAGCAGACATCATTACAAGGTTTGCAAATAGTATCAGAATTCAAATTAATTACAAGATTTCTAGGCTAATACTAGAATCAACACGATTCGCTTTATTCAACTCAAGCTTAAAGTTCCTAGATTGGTCTTCTACTCTCTTCCAATGCACATTTTAGCTTGCAAGGTCCTATCATTCCTTGTATTGTCTTGAGACTTTGACTCGCGCTTTAATGTCACCTGATTACCCTCAGAGGGAATTATGGGAACATCGGTTGGTTGATCTACTTTTGCATTCCTGAACTAGACGTGCAAGGATCTGTATTACTAGACGACACATTGATGTACACTTTATTAAAACTGGGCCTAGAATGGTTTGAAGGCTCTCAAGACTAGGCATAGAACAAGGCATCACAGCTTTGCCTTTTGCACCTAAGGATAAGGATTTAGGACATGTTGCAATTACACATTCTAGCAGCTCTTGAGATCGTTTGGCCTGGAGGCAAGCAAACCTAATTTTTCTATCAAGAGGTTTGTTAATGAAATCCTCTTCGACAATCTCACGGAGACATTCTAGACTATCCTTAAGGTAAGCACAGGAGTCATGAAAAGCATGTTCATTATTCCTAAGATGAGGAGGAATATATTTAATCGTCACAGTGTATTTGCAGTCTAAGGGTGACTTTGAAACAACATTCTTATTGAAAACAAGTGGCGCTTCCTATTTCGACTTCTCGATTCTCAATTTCCTTTGTAAAGACGTTATTTTTTCGTTGTTTTGGTCACGGGTGACTTTCATTGAATCATATAATTCTTTAAAGTGTCGTTTAACTTTTTCATTTTCTTCTAGAAAACTCTCATTTTCCTTTTGTAAGGCATTAACTAAGTTTTGAAGATGAAAAGTTTGAGAGTACCGAGAATCTAAAGGAGGAGGCATTTGGGATCAAGTCACATTGTTCTTTTCACCCTTCAATTGAGAGATTTGGGCTTTCAACTTTTGATCGTTACAATGAGCTCGAATCGTTCATCACGCTTGCTAATTTCAAAACTGCATCAAATTTAGGAGCATCCAAGGATGTCTTGATATTTGAGGTTTTAACATTTTCTTTTAGATGTTGATATTTTAGTTGTAAATCAAAATGTTCAACTTCTAGTTTAGAAAGATGCTTTACCAAATTATCGTGATCATCCCGATCAATTTTCTCATTAAGTTTCAAATTAATCTTTTCAAGCTCAATGACACGATCATGAGACTTTCGAGCAAATGTGATAATTCATGAAATTGAGAAGCATTAATGGAGCAATTAGTAGCAAGGTAAAACACATCTTGAGCAATACATTCCGAAATAAGATTCTCATTCAAGGTATGCAAGTTCTTCCTCTCAATCTCATTATATTTTAATGCTCGCCCATAGTCACTAACCTCAACTATCATTGCATCAAATTCCTTTTCCATTCCTTTAATATCTGAATTTATCCCCTTTTAAGACTCTCAAAATGATCTTTTAGTAGTTTGAAGAAAGGCATGACCTCAGTTAGATAGCATTCTTTTGTTTGTTCAAAACCCTTTCCCCTTCAGTTATCCAGTGGGTGTGATCCTTTTCTTACAAGTTTTCTCAAAATCGACAAATAGTTGAAGAATAACATATTGACTGATTAAGGTCTTGCTTTTAGTGGCAATAGTCCTAGGAACTAAATGCATTGGTTTATTGGGAGGATACACGCGAAGGCATTTTCCTAAAGGGGGGTTTGTTACAACAAGATTCTCTCTGCTTTTGCTTATCTAAATCCTTTTCCGCAACACTTGTTCGGTGTTAACAATGTCTGAGGCTTAAACTTGTTCAAGGAAATCCAATTCTCCTTCTTGTAATCATGGGGGTGATATTTATTTTCTTCTCTTTACATTTAGGATCATCTAGTTTCTTGTTCATCTTATCCCTAGTGACTTCATCTGATTTCTTATCTTCCTCTCTGCACTCAGCGCAACTAGGTTTCTGTCTAGGCTTAAGAATTTCATTGCCATCATAAATAACCTTATGGGCAGCTCTAGCCTTTTAACAACTTCTGGATTTGGTTCCTCAACAAGGGGAGTACTATGCTTATCACTTAAAACTCTATGCTTAGTGATTAAGTGAGCAGTTTGAATGGTATTTCCTTGTAGGTACAACTTGTTTTCAAGCTTGTTTTTCAAGGTTTTAGATTAGAAAAATCATTCAAAAGTTTTGATTCCTTAACGCTAAATTCTTGCTTAAGCATTTTAACATTTTCTTGAAGTTCTTGTTTTTGCTTAGCACTTTTAGAAAGCTTTTCTTGTAAGGAGTTTAACTCTTGTTTTAATACTTCTTCTCTAAACCTACTTTTTCTAATAGTTGTACGCATTTGGTCATCCATTTCTTGCTCACGGGTGGTCAACTCAAATTTTGCACGTTGTTCATAAATAGCAACACGTTCTTTATAGGCATTCAGCCGAGATAACAGAATCATTAGGGCACATGCGGTGTATTCATCAAAAACATAGTCATCGTTGATTTCAGAAGATGCATCACTTGGTACAACTTCACTTTCACTTTGTTTCACATATTGATCATATGGGACAACATTGATATTACCCATATCTTCAATATTTGACTCAATAGTTTCAGTTGATTGTACTTTGTCATGCATCTTTTGCATATCAGCATCATCGTATAGTTTTAGTATCTCAGAAATGAGTTTGTCTTTGGATGGACCAGCTTGTGGTGAAGATGAGACCTTAGGAGAGACCATTAGAGAAATGCTAGCCATGAAAATTGTTTGTGCATTAGGTCCATCATCAACATTAGAGTCGTATGCATCATGCTACTTGAAAGGCATTCGATGATTGTGACCTATCTCCTGAATAGGCTCATCCACATCCGCATCATACGTCTTGGCATTTCCCTCAGCAAGAAATAACAACTCTTCTTCATCCAAAGCTACACCATTATCCTGAGCTTGCACTAGCAAGATCTTATCCCCTGGTATTCTGCATTTGTGGACGCTGGAGATGTGCGCTTCTTAGCAATGTGTCCCTCTTCTCCACAGTTGTAACACTTGATCGTATTAACTTGTCCTTGATTTCCATTTCTTCCCCTATTCTGATTTGCCACATATTCTCTACCGACTCCACCTCTTCTTTCTTGAACCTGGTCTGCACATGACTTTCCCATCTCTCGACTAGAGCATGATTGTGAAGATTGAAGCAATTCTGATTTCATTGTTGGTGCGGAAGATTGGTATGTGGAGAGAGTCAAGTTTTGTTTAACCATAAGGGCCAGTTGAGTAATGAAGTGTCCCACTAATGCATCAAGATCAGCTTGTTTGAATCTTGGATCAGGAATGAATTTGTGATTGCCATCACCCATGGGTATAACTTGAGATGCTTTGGTGGTAATTCCAATGTTTGAGTAGAAAGCAGTTGAATCATTTGATGAGCTTGTCTCTCCCTGATTAGTTTTGAACTGATCAAGAATCCTTTTTTCAAACATAGCATGTCTTTCATTCTGGAGAAGAAAGGCATACAGTTGCTCATAGTTTGTATTCTTCAATCCTTTAGTGAGCTTCATAGAAGTGACAAACTTGTGCCATTCGGGATTCATGTTGTTAACAAACTTTGAGTTCACCAATGTTAATGTGCATGGTCATTCGATGTTCCTCATGTCATTCACCACTTATGGAATCTCACATAGTACTCATAGACACTCTCTCATCGGTTTCATCTTGAAGTGCTCAAATTCATCATAGAGTTGAGAATCTCTGTCTTCCATAGTTAATTCGAACCCTACTGGGAGAAGCATCTTAACATTTTTTATCCCATACACCCTTTGCTTCAGTGTTGTGGTTGATAAGCTTGTATATGTCTTTAGGAAGACCTTGCAATATGATGTTAGAAGCCCCGATATCTCATCGAATCTCTTCTTCTCCTTATCATTGAGCTCATCATACATCTTTGGTCCGTCCATTCCGTAAATCAATGTACCATCTTCAGCAGTATCAATTATGTCTCTAGTAGTCTCAACCCGATATGGTCCTTCATCAATTGATTTGAGAATGTTGACCCAATTTTCCTTTCCAAGACAAGTACAATCGATTCTTTGAGCCCAAGAGTCGTAGTGCTCTTGCAAGCATGGGTGGATGAGTATTCGAACCACCGCTTGAACATCCTCGGCGAAACAGGAGATGATTGTAGGAACGTTGGTAGACATGATGACTGATTAAACGGGATTTTATAACTCTATGATTAAACCGGGAAATAGATTCTTTCACGGGATTTTACTAAATCAAGAGAAAACCGTATTCAAAGGATATCACCTAAGTCGCTATAGTCCCAAGTCGCTATATAACAACTCGCTACAATCCATGTCGCTAGCAAAATTTTGACAGTAAGTCGCTAAGAACTAAGTCGCTAATTTGTCAAGTCGCTAAATAGCAACTCGCTAGGTACCAACTCACTAACACCAAATCGCTAACAATATAAAGTACAATTCGCTAACTTACACCAAGTCGCTACCCGTAGTGGAGAATCCACTAAGTGTACTTTTTGTCGGCTTGTCTTAATAGACAAGTCGCTAATCCAACTCGCTAAGACCTTCAATTACAAATCGCTACCAAATAACAAAGCAAGTCGCTAGCAAGAACACTTATCCGTGGCTCAAGTCGCTAGCATGAAAACACATAAACACCACTTTTCAATCCCAAAACAATCCAACCACGATGATTCAAGCCTTCTAAATCAAAACCTAAACACTTGTGATGATTCTAAACACAAAAGTACAATCAAAATCCAAACTTTAACACTAGAAATCAACCAAATGATGCAAAAACCACTAAACTTATTCAAACTCAAAACCACCTAAAAACCACTAGAAATCCAAAGATATGTAAGAGATGATCTAACCCGCTCGATACCAATTGTACATATATTGGATTTCACAAACACACTAAACCATAAGATCAATTAGGCGTATAAGAGGTTTTAGAGAGAGAAAGTTAGAGGTTTGGGAACTTTAGTGAGAGAAAGAAAAATCTTATTATGAGCTCCAACTCTCTACCTTGGAAGGTAGAGAGTATTTATATTCTTACAATAAAATGCCACACAACGGGCTGTGGATCGGCATACAGGTGGGTAAAGACCCGTCCGTCCTCCATGGTGTTACTTAACTAAATACTACTTAACATAAAATAACTGCGACTACGAGCTTTCTAACGAATATATATACTTGAGGTGACCGACTCTTTAATACCTGAATTTCTAATTCCTAACAAAGTTCATATTCATTATGCGTGAGGATCAAAATTTATATCATAATTCATTCCATATCCCTCACGCTCATTCTCTCACCCTGAATGAATTATCCATTTCAACATCCCATTGTTATGTGAGTGGTGGATTTACAAGAAATATATACCGCACATTTACAAAATTCTTATATGGGAAATATATGGTTCGTGACCATAAACCATTTAATAGGAGTATCTTATATCTTGTTGACATGATGCGAGTTCTTGTTAAATCTTCAAAATAAACATGCCCTATAGTACGATAGTTTTGTTCTCACAATTATTGGTTTTCAATCAAGACGCTTTTATGAATGTTTCAACAAAAGCAATTCGTGTATGAACATCGGTTACTTCTAAGTTCAACACTTATTACAATAATTGCCCAATACTTGAAAGTATTCAACGCCGTTCTCAATAATTTAAGTTGGAAATCCATTTTCGCATTTTATAAGTCGAGCCACTAATCATGCTAACTTTAAATTGCGTATTTGATGATCATTTTGACGATGCATCGATTTTGTAAATCAAAATGATCCATATGACACATGTATAGGCCAACATACATGCCCTTTGTGAAAACGTGAATGGGGTGAATACGCTCCGCTTAAAAAATTTTAAATCTTTAGTATCAAATCGCTTATGAAGTTTGTTATAATATGAAAGTGTCAATTATCGTTTGTGACTAATATAAAGCATAGTAAACCAAGTTGTCACACAAGCATGAACATCAAAGCATATCACAAGCAATAGTATAGTGCAATTATAAATGTAAAGAGATAAAGAAAGGAAAGTGCAAACCAAACACGAGGATTTATAATGGTTCGGTAACGGATCTCCTCTCCGCTCTACTCCACTCCCCGAGTACCCAACTCGAGAGTTACTTCACTAAATCAACAAGCTCCCTTCTCGGCGGAGAAAACCTTACAATCGCCGCTACACTTTTCCTATACAAAGCTAAATACTGGGTTCTAGTTCGAGGTAGAACCAACCTAACGTCGCCTATACAATATTTCCGACAATAAGCTAGATGTCGAAGTTCTTTCCGGTACAACTAATCCCGTTATGTTTTAAGGCCCAACATAACAAACCTGTGTTTTATGGCACAAACACATAAACCATCTAATCTAGTTTGGTGAAAGTGTTGTGATGATGCAATGATGTTTACACTAATGATCCATGACACAAATGTCTAATGGATATGAATAACTACTTCTAAATGAACTTCCATTGATAGGAAGCCTTCATGATGAAGATCACAAGTTCCCCAAGCTTGATGTGATAGATCTCCATGTGTGTATGCTTGTATCTAGTTTGGTGAAAGTGTTGTTATGATGCAATGATGTTTACACTAATGATCCATGACACAAATGTCTAATGGATATGAATAACTACTTCTAAATGAACTTCCATTGATAGGAAGCCTTAAAATGATGAAGATCACAAGTTCCCCAAGCTTGATGTGATAGATCTCCATGTGTGTATGCTTGTGGTGAGTGAGGATGGCTAGATCTCCAAGCTTTCCTTGGTTGATCAAAATGTAAAGTATGCTTACAACAAAGATGAATGTTAGAAGCATTATGATCATGTGATGATGAGGATGATTAATGTATGTTACTACATGGTTATCTATAGATCTAAATGATGAAAGAATGATATAGAGAATGTGTGTTGGAAGGGATGAAGAAATGAGAAAATAATGGGATCTATTTATAGGAAAAAGAGGCAATCTAAAAAATAATTTTTTATTAGATTTGATATCTTAGAGTATCTTTCAAGATCTTGCATATCTAACAAAATATACACCAAATCTTCTAAAGATCTTAAAGAGATATGATGATCCATGGAATGATGTAAAAATGCATTTTCATTTAGATTAAAATGTTCATGAAAATAAACTTGTAAAATGTATTATGTAACTAGTTGTAAAATGTCTAGTTGTCTTTTATAAAATAAAATGTCTAGTTAAGTGCTTGTCAAAATAAAATATAATTTGTCAAGTGTAAGTAAACTTTACTACTTATATGAATATTATAGTTAGTTTACTTGTACAAATAAAAGTATATATTTGTTAGATATTTTACAAAAGATATATTTTTATAAAATACGTGTGAATCCAAAATGTAAAATGAGGTTCCAAATAGAATGGTTAACCTATTAAAATACTTAGTGACTCTAAATGTATTTTAAATATTCTAAATAATTTGTTAAGGGGTTTGATCATAATGCCACCTAACAAACATGTACGAACCTGTGTTGTAACATACGAGGACTTGAGACATCGAGAGGTGTTGCATGTATGTTGAGACAAAATATGATTACGATTAAATTGTATATTTTATGTTATGTATTACAAGTTACATGTCTGTCATCAATCAAAACAAACGAGACTGTATAGATTAAATATCGAAATATTTGCACTAACAGTCTCCTCCTTTTTTATGATGAAAATAATATATAAACGTAATAGATAGTAAAATGTAAAAAGTTACTTGTATCCGTACTACCTTACATAACCTTCCTCTTACATGCTTCTCCCCTTTGTCGAAACAAAAGGGGTGTCCTTGGAGGTTTAACTTCATTCTCCCTAAAAGGCTAGCTTGCATCATCCCTCGTGAAGTTAAATTTTCTACTCCAATCCCCTATAGTTGTTACGTCCCCTAGGTTATTGCCCTTGTTTGGAAGCGGATACATGGATCAAACTTAAAGGCTTATCCTACATCGTGGTTAGTTTTACGCAACAAAAATTATGAGAAATATATAATAAAGAAAATGCATAGCAATGTTAGCCTATTTTCTCCACTTTTTTTTCGAAGCACAAAGGCTTGTCGAAAAGTGAGAATGATGATGAATGCATGCATGCTTCCCCTTGACGGTTGCTCCCCCTTGTTTAAGGGCCAAGGTATGATTAAAACCTAAAAACAAATATTAGTGCAAAACTATATTCGTCATTGGATGAGTAAGTGATATACAACAAAGTGTGTATAAGATGTATTCAATAAATGCTTGACGGAAGCTTCGCTTGCTCTAGGGCGTCAAGATGAACCTACAAAATAAATATTAGTATAATAGAAGCTTTGTCTTTAGACAAATATGTCATATACAACCAAGTGTATAGACGATGCAATACGAGTGCTTAAAGGATATTCCCCCTTGTTCGAGGGTGTCAAGTAGCACCTAAAATAAGAAAAATAATTGATGTAAACTTCATCCTTAGATGAGTAAGTTATATACAATCGAGTGTATATGATGATGAACCAACAATGAAGGAGTTAGTGCAATATATTTCATCTTTTTGACAAGGAAAAATAAGATGTATATATGCGATATATAAATGATATAATCAAAGATCTCATGAAGTGTAGTCTTCTAATAAGAATTATAATCATAAGAAAAATGAGAATATAATATGATAAGAGCCTACAAAATAATGCCTAGAAGGAAGATATGAAGTGAAGTTGGAATATTTAAAGTGAGTGGTGCTAGTGTTGGTGTCAGTTTACTAGTAGGATTCATGTGGTGATAACTCGGTGGATGACTCAATATTTATAGAAGTAAGTTTTTGCTAATCCATGGTGGTGATGATTAGTGAAGTGGTGATGAAAAGTAGTGGTGATAACGTAGAAAACTAGAAAATTCTAAAAATATAAAATATGAACACATGCAATGCTTATCTAAGATTCACAGCTTAGGGGATAAGCAAGGAATAAGACTCTCGTAATGCATAAGGGTTACCATTTGAATGATATTATAGACGCTAACAAGAACGAAATTCATTTATTGATTGACACAATTTATAAAAATGACCTATTGTAGGGAGAGATAATATTAATATGGTTTTGACCATCATGAATGATTATGATATTATCATCTACTGAAGATGATGTATCATGTCATAATATATGATTAAAAAGAAGTGAAGACAATATGTACCAAAATAACAATAATAAGTACTTATATGATGATGAGAATGACATCATATGAGAGAAAGTTGGATAGAACAACGTGTTGAGAAATTGTTGGGAATGACGGTTTTGATTAATATATCATTTGCATTGACAATGATGTGCATGATATGTGTCAAGCGAGAAAAGGATAAGATCCGATGATGGTGTTCTAGACAGTGGATTTGTAAGGTGCTAGTTTAAGATAAATCCTAGACTTGTTGATTGTGGAGATGAAGAAGTTTGTAAAACATATGATGCGTTTTTCACTTGATGAGGTATTGGTGTAAACTTGTGATATTAGGTTGAAAAGGCTTGAACTACTTGTGGTTTTGTGAACCGGTTTTAGCCTATGTGTTGGTATTTTTAGGATGTAAGAAACATGAGTATGCATTCTTTAATAAGGTTTGACAAAAGATAATTAAGAGAATGAATTTCTCTCTGCCTTAATTGGTGGACATCCAACATAATGTGTAATGCATCAAATAAAGAATGAGAATAAAGTGTTTAGGAGGTTGCAAGTTAATGAAAGCGATGAGTTTAGTAATGGTTTTGTGGATGTTGATTAGCATACAAAGAACTTCATCCTTGAAGCCATGTAGCTCTTATCTATCAATGCGAGATGATCGCATGACGAAGTATGTGGTTTCCTCATAGGAGGAGTAGAGGATTAAAGTATTGTTATAACTAAATAGTGATGGAGGTAATTCTTGGAAATGCGAAAGTAATAATGAGATTTGGAAATAGTCAGTTGAAAGATATGAAAATGCAAATCCAAGCCTCTAAAACTTAATTCTATATTCTTTAAAACTATATGCAATTGTAGGGGTCCCATAAAACATATTACTAATCTATGTAGAAATAAAGGGATTACAACTTATGCGAAATAAGCACATAACAGTTAAAATAAAATGAGATAACAAATGATTTATTATCAACCTACTGATTAATTTTGTTAGTAACAAAAGATGTGAATATGATAGGAATCAAAAGATAGCATCCTATACAAACAACACATACCACTACTGGACAAGAAATCACCATACAACAAGATAGCATCAACACAAATAATCATATAGAATTTATTCAAGACATTTTATTTTGAGATTATTTTGTCGTTAGGCTTAGACATTTAATCATACTTAGCTATAAGTAAATATGACAATCTATGTGATTAATTTGTAGGATAAAAAGACTTCTAAAAGTTTATCATACCAAAATCACTTTGACAAATTATAAGTGCGCACGTAGCAAACAAATAGTATGAAAAAAGCGCAAAAGAAGCAAGATGAGAGATTCATTCAAGCCATGCTTAAATTATAACATTTAGGAGCATGTATCATTTAGACTATCTTATGCATAGATTTTAAGGAATGTCAACAAAAGATAATAGCTTTCAAACATAGATACATTCATAACAAAGTGACATATTATGAGTTCACAAGTAACACATTAGTAATGCGAAACATTATATAGAGAACATAATTGCTTCAACTATAAATATCATGCAAATCATGTTTACGCTTAACATTAAGTAGCATAAATCATCATAAAGACAAAACATTTCTAGGGTTTACACATTTGAGAATTAATCAAGTAGATATTAAACACCAAGATAACGTCACGACATATGAACAATATAAACAAGAACATGTAATCAATACATGTATGTGTAATGCAAGTGGTTTTAAAATAAAAGTCCTATCTACTACTTGTTTGATTAGTATTCCTAAAGCGAGGCAAACTATCACTATTTTAACACTACTGGAGTATAAAAATTGATAGTTTACCAATACTTGGCTTAATGTGACTTGACTAAATGCAATATACACAAAATTTTAACTATGGTGTGTTGATTTTTAGAAATCAAACGATAAATCTCAATCTCGTGTTTTGAATCTAAGGTAGCTCAAATTATATAGTTTAATGGATGACATGTTTTGATCATTTACGACCAACAGATGTGTTTGTGTGTGATAATGAAGTAGAAGCGTTCTATAGAATGCTTCTTAGAGTGTTTTCCAACAAGAATCTTAGTAAGGTTACTAACCTCAATAGATATTGTGTATACTCTAGAGATGTGTATGTTATAACCTTAGATGTGTTCAAGGTTTGAACTAGATTATGAGCAAGGTTTGGTGATGATGTATGCTTGAAAGGAAATAGATACAAATTGTATCTTTTGACAAGTAATAATAAAGTTATCATGCTTATGAAAGCAAGTAAGACAAGACGAAGGAGTTACACTAGTTCATAGAACGTTTTAGAGGTTTGTTTAAGACTATTAAGCCAATGATATGTAATGAAATATCTTGTAAGACAACTGTTCATGTTGCAAGGAGAGAATGATGCATAGGATATACATTATCCTTTTAACAAGATGAATACTTAACACATGATTTCTTAGGTATAATGTTTTTCCAAAACATGATGTTGTCCTAAATGAAGATTTGAAGCTAGAATGTTTGAAATGAGAATTTCAACACATGTTTGAAGTGAAAGTGGGTATAGAAAATAAACTAGTAAGGTTGAGTAAGATCTAAGGAATCCATAGAAATGTTGGTTGAGTCGGATAGTCCTATTCTAAATATACCATGTCTCAAGGTGATTATATTGACTAGATGATGACAAGAGGGTTTCACTCGAGTTTCTTATGTATACTTCTCAAGAGTAATTGTCACTTGGGGTGCATGAGGTTGGCTTTGAGATTGCATTTTAACATATGTTGTTAAAATGTTGATTTAAGGTTTAGCGAAACTTATGCAGAAGTTTTAACGACAAAGTATTACTAATACTTTGATAACTTGTGAAGGTAGTACTACTTATACCAAGTGGAAATTCACAAAAATTACCAGGAGCATCATGCTCATTTGATGGTTGAGGTTCTAGCCATAATGAATCATCTAAGTCCTCATAGGTGGGAAAGTATGGTTGAGTTTGTTCAACGTGCATTTGACTCAGTACGAGTGTTGGACACAAGGGCTTTTTGAGCAATATACTCAACGAATTTAAATGATGGTAAGGATGGTGGATTGGTTGATCTAGGTGGTAGGTCTTCTAGTGTGTCTAAATAAGGATGTGGTGATGTAGAGGTTTGTTGTGCTATGGGAGTACTTAGGTTGATCATTTGTTCATAGATGTTGAACACAACAAGTACGAATCTTAATTCTTATGGTTCATTGGTTGGTATAATTAGTGGGTGAAGTGTTTGAAGTTTTGGTCATGTTTGTGAAGCTTAGGGGCTGAGGTATATCACAGAGGTGAATGTGATGGGATGATGGTGAAAGAACAAGTGAACTTAAGTGGTAAATGTTCTAGGATGAAGACCTATTGACATTTGCTTTATTCCTATTGATTGGGAGAGTGTTAGTACAAGTGCCACTGAAGGTGTCAAAGTGGGATAAGTGCCACAGTAGGTGTCAAAGTGGGATAAGTGCCATAGCAGGTGTCAAAGTGGAGTATGTGCCATAGTAGGTTGTTTGTTTTGGATAAGTGTTCTAGTTTGAGTCATTTTAGGATTAGTGTTTTAACATTTGTTGTTTAAATACTTGGGTGTTGATTTTTCGGATATGACGTTTAATGACTACAATCGTAAGTCACATATACTTGAATATTTCGAATGAAACACTTAAGTTGTCAATCCTACCTTGTTGAGATTATAGAGCTTAGATTGCACTCAAGGATAGCAAGACTTGTTAATACATCATACATGTGAGTTATGAATCGATGTAAATCCTTATCGTCTTGGAGGATGACACATTATTTTCATGTTAACCAAGTGAGGCAAAACATGTAGATACAAAATAATATACATAGTCATATGTTAGACTTGTGTATGATATCTTTTACAAATAATGAGTCCGGATTTGTTAGTCTAGGTGGCAAGTCATCTAAGTCATCTGCAAATGGATAAGGAGATGTTGGTGGTGTTGCACAAAGTTTGGTAGGTACAAGTTTTGGAGACTTTGGCAGTGAAGGTGTTTTGGATGGTTGTGAAGTAGTCATAATGGTGGGTGATTTTGGTGGTGGAGTTGGAGTGCTTAAGTTTAGAAAGTTCTCATCTCGAATGGGTGATGAAATGTTGAGAGGTGACGAGTCTGAGGATGAAGAATTCAAGTTGACGAAGCAACAAGATCGAATGCTAATCCTAATGGTTTTCTTATGTGGCTTGTTTGAAGGTGATGAGGTTGATGATTTAGTCATTTTGACTTTGCTTTAAGAAATGCTAAGCTTAAGGAGAAGCAATAGTGAAGGTGTGAAAATGACCATCCTAAATGTCTCAATTTATGGAAATAAGGATTCATGGAGAAATGTGTTTGATTTGATGTTAATCCATACAAAGATGGTGGTTTCTAATGAGATGGAAGTGTTTAAGAGCATGTCAAACATTCTAAGTCAATCCATTGAGGATGTGTTGAGTGATATATGAAAGATATACTGTAAATGAACTTCAATTAATGCAAAATCTTAGAAGTCAGACACCCACATATTGCACGTAACCAAATTTAGGGTTCCTTCCTTTATAGAAAAGGGTTCCTTGGGTGGATTTTGAGAAATTTTCAATTTTTGTGGGAAAGGGATATCCTATTGGTCCAAGCAAGCTAAAATAGTCCTAATGTGAATAATGATCAGTAAAAAGTATTCTAGTAACAAAATATAGTAAGCTAGAGTTCGGGATTAAACGAAACTTAAAAACTTACCTGCAAGTCACCACAGAACCATATTTTGGGTCCGGCTGGTCCGGGGGTAAGATTTTGGCGGCGCCAAAATTTATAAAGGACGGAACCATAATTTTGGGTTCGTCGGTTCCGTGGGTGCCTGTTTTGTTTACAAAGGGCATTTTTAACCACTGTAACTTTTTCGAATCTCGCAAATTGCCTAAAACATATGTAGCACATCATTTGTAGTTAGTAAAAAGCAATAACACATATATAAACACATGGGAGCATGTATTTTCAAGTAGGGGCTAGCGATTTCACTTAATAGTGAAAATGGTGAAAATTTGATAACATCAAGATGTTATCCCCCTGTAAGGCAAAGTTAGTTCACATGATTGTTCAAAGTTAAGTCATCATCCTAGAGAGCGAAAATGCATCATACATCATTGTTTTATTTCTTGTACCAAACACTCTTTTTCAAAGATACTAAATGTCTTAGACTATTATTGAAAGTAGCGACACATTTTAACACTTGAACTTATATGCGGGAGATTATGCAAAACAACATTTTTCAAATTACTTGACTAATTTACTTAGTACTCATTCCTAAGTGAGTTATGACATGTCATAAGCTATGTGAGATGTTAGTATAACCTATGAAAACAAAGTGATTTAAGTCTATAAGTGATGGTAAAACAATTTTCCAACTTAGTGCACAAAATCTAGCAAATGTCCTTGTGCATAAACAAGAAATCGACAAACAAGCGAATAAATGACATGGCAATATTGAAACTTATGTTATACAAAAAAACAATTTGAAAATGAGTAAGCAACATATATGCAAACAACATAAACAAGTAGTCATTTAGCATAGCATAGAAAGAAAAACATTTTTCATCATTTTGCGTTTAAGTATGACGATGCATACCAAGATTGATTAGTTTCCTTTAAATATATTACCAAATTATTTAGTTTCAAAAGAAATTATATCAATATTCTAAAAATAACAACTTAAATTGCTTGAATTAAAATTTTGAGTTTTTATGTTAAAGCGAAACTTAATATATTGGACATACTATAGTATTTAGTCTATTTTACTTATTTAAAATTAGACTCAAGCCATGAGAGTATTTTTAAATGAAAGTAGACTCAGTTCCCTTTAAAATGATAGGTGGCGACGACTGCGGACTTACGGTTAATTAGTTATGATTTTTTGAAGTTGGGCAAGACTTGTATACTATGCAGTCCAAGGAACCAAAATTTTACAAGTGCAGACCCCTTTTTTTGGGTTCCGCCCAATACGTGTTTCACTGTGAAAAATGTCACATAATGGAAAAAGAATGCACTTTCGCATAGCGAGAATGTGTAAGACTTGTTAAATTTAATTGTTAACATATAATACATATATTTAACAATATTTCTACTTATGTGACTTATCCAATCATTTACGGAGGTGAATTTTTTAACTAAATTTATAGTTATCCCAAACACTCCATTTAAAACCACATTTTTCGTAAATTTGCTCTAAGCACATAACTTGATACTTACAAATTATTTTAAGAAATATTTTCTTTTATTTTTCAAGAAAACCTTCAAGCTTGTATACAAAGTTACATTTAACAACAAACATTTCTAAGTATAATTAGCAAAACATTTTTCATATTATATTCCGCTTCAATGGTAATTTGATACATGGATCGTACTCCATTTTAAAAACCATTTGTCTTGAAAAATAAGAGCCACGAAGCTCTGATACCAATTGTGAAAACGTAGAAGGGGGGGTGAATACGTTTCCGTTAAAAACTTTGAATCTTTAGTATCAAATCACTTATAAAGTTTGTTATAATATGAAAGTGTCAATTATCATTTGTGACTAATATAAAGCATAGTAAACCAAGTTGTCACACAAGCATGAACATCAAACCACATCACAAGCAATAGTATAGTGCAATTATAAAAGTAAAGAGATAAAGAAAGGAAAGCGCAAACCGAACACGAGGACTTATAGTGGTTCGGTCACGGATCTCCTCTCCGCCCTACTCCACTCCCCGAGTACCCAAATAGAGAGTTACTTCACTAAATCAACAAGTTCCCTTCTCGGCGGTGGAAACCTTACAATCGTCGCTTACACTTTTTTCGGTACAAAGCTAAATGCTGGGTTCTAGTTCAAGGTAGAACCAACCTAACGTCGCCTATACAATATTTTCAACACTAAGCAAGATATCGAGTTTTTTCGGGGTACAACCACTCCCGTTATGTTTTAAGGCCCAACATAACCAACCTTGTGTTTTATGGCACAAACACATAAACCATCTAATTGTCACACCCCGTCAATGGCGGAAACACGGGATGTAACTGGGAAAGGCACATTGCATAACATCATAGATTCATACCTCATATTTATTACAATGATAGTTTACAACTTTCACAAAATGATCCTTGTCTCAAAAATGATAGAAAAACATGTCTCTTTTGAAATCTTGTTGTCTTGAAAACATAGTAGCAAAAATGTCAAATAGTCTGACTTCAATAAACGTGCCTTCAAATACCTCAGAAATGATCCACCTGAAAATGGTGCTAGAAAACGTCAACAAAATGTTGGTGAGCTCGTAGGGTTGAAAGTAAAACCACGAAGCTGTGAATAATATAGCGTAGGACAATAGTGAGCATGGATACCAACTATAAGCACTTTAATAAAAACAGTAATTGTGTCGCGCCAACTGAGCCTATTATGTCCAACAAACATATATCCAATACCATGTGGAGAGCTACCCCGATAGATCTATCATCACGTGGGCCCTCCGAAGAGAGTTAACAGTTGCGCAGTGATGAATTCACGAAGCAAAGTATTTCATAGCATATAATCGTATCATCACACATATGCCCAAAATCATGTAAAACAGTAAGTCACAAAGATAAAACGTTTGAAAAGCATTGAGTACCATTTCCCCCAAGGAAAAATATAGAAAAAGGGGGCTACGAAGACTCACCTTAGAGTACAGTAACGCAAGTGATACAAACGGTTTCAAGAAGCAAGGCACAAAGGTACACGAATGGCCCAACCTAATAATCATTGGTTGTCTCAAAATATATCTCAAAATAATATAATGTACATAAGTTTCAAAACTAACGTATTTTAGTTTTCGTGGATGACTCATATCATTGTTTGTAAAAAGTTTAGTATCGAAGCTCGTGTGGTGGTAGGAAAACATAGACTCAAGGTAACTCACGCCAAAATGACACAGTCGGAGAAGTAACAAAGAGAAAACGTGAAAGCGGATCAAAGAATAATAAGAATAAATGTATAAATAAAATAAATGAGAAAAGAAATAGTCAATGATAAGTTTCGGTGTTTACCCCGTAATCCCAAAATGTTGATAAGACGTTACGGTTTAGCAAAGAAACGTACATTTGATAAAAAGTTTATGATTTTGAGAATTAAGTGATTAGAAGAGTTTATAATGTTTACAAATCGTAATGGTTTAAGTTATAAAATGGTTTTCATAAAATTTGGACATGATGTGTCCGTTTATATAACGTTTCTCAATTATCGTGATTTAAGTTGATTCAAATTTTATAATTCATTATTAACAAGCTTTAGGTTTCGTTATCATTCACATAGTTATTAGCCTTTGGTTTATTGAAGATTTTGTGTCCGTTCCAAGTCTAATATATTAAAGTCTTTCGAGTCTAATATATTATACCGTCATGTCCAAAACGTCCAATAATTCCCATCGTCCAATACCGCGAATCCAATAACGACCGAGTATGAATAAATCCAAAACATAAGATATGATGATCATTTCCAAGTCCAAAATCCGTATTAATCTCAAGTAATAATTCCTATGAGCAACCGAAACGTATCATGATCATGAAACAGATAGATTGAGTTAGCAAGATGCCCGGTATAATAATATGACATACAAAAGTAATTTGTCCCGACAAAACAAGGTAACCTCAATTAATTAACCAAACACGCCCTGTTAGTTTTGGGCTTAAGGCCCAGCTTGAAAAACTAAACATATACGCATGTAAAATCTTATAGCAGTTTATGTATTATGCACCCTTGGTAATATTTGACAAACTGTTTTTAGCCGTAAGACTCGACTCGGGTCAAGGCCGGGTTAACAAACCAAACAACCACCACCTAGGTGGTGTTTATCAACAGACCAAACGCAAGCACACAATTATGCGAGTACCCCATGGTACCTCGTTACCAAGCCTAACTCACGACGTGTGAGTCGGTTCACACATTACAATCAAATAGAAAATGGCTCAAGTAACCAAAAATACAAACCAAATGCATCATATCCCAGCTGCTAACATAGACGCACCCTAATTGACAGATTAACCACAAACGCACCCTTGTGGATTTCCCAATTTCCGCAATGCAAACACAAATACAAACTCAGATATTGACACAAAATGTAATCACCCCCACCTGTGTACTACTGATAACTCAGAACCAAAATTTTGTGACTTGTGGACCGAAAATAGAACCAACCAAACGCACCACAAGGTACCAACTCATGACCCATAGGTGTCTGACCCGACCCGTATCACAACAGATTCAACAAAAACCCCTTTTTAATCAATATCATACCACACGACTTTGTCAAAACATTTTTAAGATAGTTTTTATCAATGAAAATAATAAAAAAAATCATTTTATATTAGATTTCAAATAAGGAAAATTAATAAAGGTGGATGTGTGTGTCGACTTACTCACGGGTGAGAGAAAACAAAAGAGTTGAGGCGAAAGAGATGATGGTGAAGACGGTTGTGGTGATGGTGATCTACGCGAACCCAGAAACACGATCAAAACAATGAATATCGAACTATACGTGACCCAAATAAGCACAAACGTAGCTATACCCTTCTTGTTCTCTTGCATCTTGGTGGTGTTGTTCGTGGTGATATAAGGGTTTTAGTGGCGCGTGAAGTGTGTCAAAATGACGGGGATGATGAGATGATCAAGGTGGTGGCGGCGGTGAGTCAAGGGTGGCGGCGGTGTGGGCTCAGGTGGCCGGAGAATGGCCGGAAAATGAGATGGGGGGTGCGGCGGCTGACTATGGAGGAAGAGGAGAGGTGTAGCAAAACCTGTTAGGGTTTTTATAAAAAAAAGAAATGCAACCCTTCTTTTAAATACTCGAAACTTTGAAAGAATAAAAATGAAATGCAAGGTTCATAGAAGATGAGGGGGCGTGGTGTAAAATATAACTCAGGGACCATACGTGAAACTTTGGCTATCTTTTACAAGGTTGAGATAATGATCGACTTTAGACACGAAAATAACGTCATTGCGTTTAAAATAATTTTTCTAATAAAAACGAGTTTTCAAAACACTAGTATCTCAAAAATGTTAAAATAATCACATTAAAATGTCTATTAGGTCTACGGTTGTGCCGACAAGTGTTGTGTGCCCTTTTTCATGCTTTACGAAATAACATCTCGTTTTCAAATCAATTGAGTTATGAAAAGCTCGAAATGAAATACAATTAATAATAAAAAATACTTTATTATTAAACAAGTTTGAAAAATCACCAGTTGTCACAAATAGTTTCGTATTTTTATAAACAAGTATTACCCCTATAATGCCGGTTGCTACAGTCTACCCCCGTTAAAAGAATTTTGTCCTCAAAATTCAGCTAGTACTGCTCCCGAAAAGGCGTGGGTACTCAAGTCTCGCTCGATTCTTTCATTCCCGAGTAACTCATGACCAAGGTCTAAGTCCAAATGAACTTATAATTAGAATCTTGTCTCATCTAAGTTGCTCAACCTCCTTTACAAGGGTTTCGGTTGGCTCTTCGTCAACAAGAATTGAACCATCAAACTGACACCGATGGGGTGATAACTAGTTGATCACCAGCTAGGCGTTACTTATGGTTTCCTACACGTTAATCACTAAATTTCAAAGAATGCTCGCAAATGCAAATGACCAATTCCTGATAACGAAACTGCCATTCTAGTGCAACAATCTAGCCACCTATATTAGAATCAACAAGAACAAAGCTTGTACGTAGAGCTCAACGAGAATCAATGTCAAAGTAAAGGAATCTAAAAGTCGAATCAGGTCTTCAGCATGGCGGTCACCCCTTATGCGGCAAAGTCAAACTCTACTAACAGCCTTAACTTATGACAACTAAATCCAAATTCGTACTTCTGGGTGTAATAGGATAGGCATTCAAAGGTAACTGTCGGGTGGTGAAATTCGATGGAATAAGCCGTTCCGTCTTCGAGCAAAATCATCGAAGCCTTAGGAAAATTTTCCTGTAGCTTGAGTTGATCATCAGCTTACATCTAACTTAATCTCACAACTCATCAAACAAGAACTGTCACGAGATTAAGCTAAGTAGCAAGCTGAACTTAACCTTAAGCCAAGTAACAACTTGATAATAGCTCAATCTCGCAACTCATCAAACAAGAACTGTCACGAGATTAGGCCGCGTATCAAGTTATTGAAAAAGAGAAATTTAACGTTTTTGATGATTTTGCTCGATTTAGGAATTGCTCAAAACAGACGAATAGGTACTTACGGCTAGGATTGGCGAGATTAATGAAGAAAGTCAAGTGTACTACCAAAGTAAGTGAGTCACTAAGAAAGAACTTTGTATAGGAGACACGGAAAAGTTGTCTACGAGTTTACATAGGTAGGCCTGAAGGAGGTTTTCCTAATCTTGAAGAGACGAGTTGAATTAGGTGTACGTAAGGGTTCTTCGTTTTGTTATGATGTCTTACAGATCATCCAGTATCCATTGAGGAGGGAAGGATCAGTCGTTATCCATCCGGTCTTCACCAAGACCCAAAATGGTTGCAGGATTTGTAGTGCCAAGAATTTTGTACACGCAGTAGAGAGAGCTAATGTTGAAGAATGAAAACACATCACTTAAAATTGTACTTTCTTGTATGAAATGAAGTATGAATAGGGTATGATGGCGTAGATTTGACACGAGCACTTGATACTAGCCTAGTCGATCAGGTCGCTTTACGTTAGACTGCGCTACTTAGTCAAATTGTGGAGGTTGTGATCTTCGTGGACTCGCGAGGCTCGATGCATTCGTCAAAAGGAGGTGAACTGCAATATGGGTCGCCATCGGAAAGATCAGTATGACAAGAAAATGGAGAATCTAAAGAAAATGATGAGCTTTTTAAATCGATTGATGGGGAAGTTAGGGTAACATTGGGTGTTGTGTCAGGTATCTTTCTCGTCTACAACGTACTTGCTTCCGTCCAACGTCTGGTGCCAAATAGATGTGTTGCAATTTCTTCTTTATGTCGTCGCATGAAACGTGGATCGAAGGAATTAAATAGAATGTTGGCTGAAGAATTTGTGAATGGAGAAAATTTTATTACTGAAGGAATCTTTGCTTGTATTCTCGGTGGCATTGATGGGGAGAAATTCTGGTGGAATAGATTACAGTGTAGTTCGGCAAAGATGTTGTGGCTATTAGGAGGGAATGGTTGACGGGACGTCGAGGGGAGAAGGTCATACATGCTAGAAAAATCATCAAGATTGTGTCTCCGAATGAGAAAACGATTTCCGTCTCTGAAGGTTGCGAAAGTAAAAATAAAGGCTTCCCATTGTGAAGAAGGTGGTTCCAAGGAAGTTGGAGAAAATGAGGAGGAAAGAAAATCATACGTGTTGAAAGTTATTAAAACAGCACCTCCGAATAAATAATGATTGTCATCTATGAAGATTGAAGAAATAAAATGAAGGCTTCACAATAGGGAGAGGGAGCATCGAATAGTAAAAAAATGAGTATAATAAGGCTAGCCGAGTAGGTAAGATTGAAATATAAATATCCAAGTTTGTCGGAGGTGTTGGCTAAAAATAAAATCAGGTCGAAACATGACGAAGAAAAATACACATTGCATGTGCGCCGGCATACGTCGATTTAGAGTGTACAAGAAAAGAGAAGTAACGCCGGTCCTAAGTGATCGGCAACTTAAGGGTGAGTATCGCAAAATACATGAGAGCGTGAATTAAGACACAAGAGTGTATGTGTAAAACGCGCGGTTTGAAAATTCCGCGTAGAATCTTAAAGGAAATTTTTATAAGGATCACAAGGTGAGAAAAGTTCGTTGGCGTCTTTTTCCGATAAGAAAGTAAAATTTCAACGGTGTTTGATCAACATGAATATTCATAACGAGTAATCTCAGGGTGGGCAAGAACTTTTAAGGAAAGGTTCTCGGCGTACGAACGTTGAGGATAAGCGTGTCATGAAACATATATTGCAAGCTGACGATGAGGATCTATGAATCAAGGGGTTTAAAGATCGAGTGCGATGCCAATGATTTGGAATGTTTGGAGATTGTCTTGAGGTAAGGTTCATAAGTCCAAGTGCTCAATTTAACTGGGTAGAAACAGGATGTATGATGACTCGAAATTGTTTCCAAGTGAATACTACATCGAGAGATGTTGGTATTGTTATAAGGGAAGACCAAAGGTCTTATGGCCAGGTGCAACTTCTTGATATCCAAATGTAAGAATGAAGTCATGTTCTAATGTGACTAAGTTATATAGGACTCTGAAAAGAATGTGTTGTCTCTTGAGTAGAGGCCCAAAGATTGTTTAATCCCACGCGTTTCGATCAATCACTATAGTCGTATCTTATGCAATGAATTAGAAAGATTTTGCTTTGAAGGAATAGTGTCAAGTCATGACATATCGCTAGTGACAGTCTCAGGCAGGGGTGGTATAGTGCGTGTTCCTTCTCAGAGGCATGGTTTTTGAAATTTGTTAATAGTATTCATTTGAGCAAGACATTATAAAATGGATCATGAATGTATTTTGGAGCAACCTCGTTTAAAATTTTTCGATGGTTATAGTCATGCGAAAAGATATATCTGCAAAAATTTAAAATTTGAAGTAATGATTTTCATATGCGGTTTGGATTTTTGATTTTCAAGAAAATTGAAGTTTTTGACAAACAAATAAGTCGGTTTTTTTTCCCCGTTTAGAATTACAAATTTATTTTAAAACATATTAAAAAGACTTTGACTATCAACCAAATTTATGTTTTAAAGAAGCATTTGTGGAAAACTAGAATGGGGGGTTAAATACTTTTACCAATTAAAACTTGTTTTAAACTATTTAGACCGACTTATGTCAATCTATTTGGATGTGTGTTGGAAGTTGATAAACAAAGTAATGAAAAGATAAAGAGTAAGAAGCACAAAACCACAACGCGAGTATTCATAGTGGTTCGGCTACAAGGACACCTTCCTTGCCCTACTCCACTCCCCGAGTCACCTACTAGAGAGTTCGTAATCACTACACAACACTGACTCCTTATGGTGGAGAAACCTTCACAACGTTGCCTACACTTTATCCGGTACAAGGCTAGATACCGGGTCCTTTTCACCAAGGAGAACCAATCCTATCACAACGTCGCCTACCCTTTATCCGGTACTAGGCTAGATACCGAGTTCCATTACAATGGAGGAACTACTACCCAACACTACACCAATCACCTAACCCCAAAGGAGAACTACTCCTTATAACATCAACAAGGATGACAATATCCTTTGACCCAATACTAATCTATCTTGTACATCGAATCACACCATATCGAATGTACATCTTAGGCACCTTTCGCTAATGCCTTTGACTAGATCTTCAAGACACCCTTCACTAATGTCTTGTGACTTGCCTTCTAGGCACCCTTCACTAATGCCTACAATACGGACGATCGACACACTTCACTAATGTCTTCGTCTTGACACTTGAGACATCTTTCACTAATGTCTTCAACACTACACTTCTTTGAAAAAGAACCATCAACAAGATAACTTCAGTAGTATTGATGATGAGGTAGCATGGCAACTCATGGACTTGAGCTTGCTTGACTTCAAAGGTGGTGATCTCGCCTTTAAGAGGAACCAAGAGGATCACACAAAAACAAAACTACATACATAGATCACTTGGATCTGGGGTTAGAGAGTTTTTAACTCAAGGAGAAAGTATGTGAGAAAGGGGTAAGAAACAATGAAGAAATGGATCACTATTTATAGAGAGAAAATGTCTACTGTTCCACGGATCCCACGGATCCCACCCTTAAAGGATCCGTCTAGTGTAATGCTAGGGATCCGTGGGACGCTCCTCTTTGCCCATGGGTATTTTGGTTATGGGTCATGGGTTATGGGTTGATCCATGGGTATTTCATTAGATACAGTGTACCTAATAGATGCAATGCATCTAGTC
Organism: Chrysanthemum makinoi; assembly: GCA_910596185.1. Classification (NCBI taxonomy): domain Eukaryota; kingdom Viridiplantae; phylum Streptophyta; class Magnoliopsida; order Asterales; family Asteraceae; genus Chrysanthemum; species Chrysanthemum makinoi. The sequence goes on from OU343225.1 coordinate 150,226,272, forward strand.
AAATGGGTATGGGTCAATACCATGGGCTATGGATATGCTCCATGGGTTGTAGTTTTTACCCATTATAATACATACTAGTTATGTATATATTTGTCCAATATGTAAACACTAGTTGTTGTATATATGTATTACTAAATCATAAAATCACTTATACTTGTTTTAGTGTTTTATGTGAAAACGTAAGTGTGTTAGAAAACTATTGCCTTAAACCATTTACGTATTTTATTTTTTTCGTTAAAATGATTTTACGTTTGTTATCGACAAAACATTAGAAGATCGTAAAATATAAATAAACGTTTTTACGGCTTATTTGTATTAACAATCTCCCCCTTTTGTTGATGACAAAATATACAATTATTTTAAGGAAAAGCTAAGATTCGTAAAAGTTTGAATTTGTAGTTTTTACTTTCTTCTCCCCCTTTTTGTCAAAACAAAAAGAGCTTCGAAAATAAACTAACACCTTGTTTTAAGAAAAACATGTGAGAAAAATAAAAGAAAAATAATATAGAGAGCAAGTAATGGGAAAAGATCTCATCTTAACTCCCCCTTGACGAGTCCATCCCTATGTGAGGGCGTCAAGAAAATTAACACTAAGCTAGTTCATTTGCAACTAAGTTTGCAAAAGATTTCGTCTATGTGACGAATATGCTCCCCTTTGATGATTGCAACTTTGCAAAGGGACGTCATGAAATGTAATCTTAATATTGCAAGTGATTTTGCAATGTATTGCTTTGACACAAAGCTCCCCTAGCTTTAGGTTGTCAAAGTCTTCATGTGTAAATTGAATAACTACAAAACAAAGGTTAGAAAACAAGTATAATGCAAAATTTCCTGCAAATATGACTCAAGTTAGTAGAAAAATAGTTTTCTGTTGCACGGATCCCACAGTTCCCTCCTTTGGGGGATTCGTCTAGGCAAAAATCAGGGATCCGTCTGGCTGTTGACTAAATTCAGCAATGGTGGTATAACATAATCAAATTGAGATATGAATTATACAACGTAATCATATACTCAAAAATATAGCAAGTATCATGTAATTTCATTTAATAAAACTAGAGGTATGATATACATGACTCTAAAAACTAAGAAAATGAACGATACATGACTTGGAATTACTAGACTTATCTAAGTAACGCTTGATACTAGGACACCACTAAAATCCTCTAGCTCAAGTTTGTTTAGGTTTAATCTTGTCGAAACGTTCGAGGAGGTGATAGAACATGAAACGTTGATCTTCCCGTACTTCATGTATCAAACTTTCAACATGTTGACAATGATAACAGTCTTTGTCATGGCTAGGTAGTAGTGGTGGAAGAAAAGAAATTGCTTGATGCGAAGGATCAAGTGAAACGGGTTAGGGAGCCTCAAACGATAGAGGGATTGGTGGAGGCGCATTTGAAGATGGCTCGACCAAGAATGATGGTGGTGGTTGAGAAGTGTCAACTTCCATATGGTCGGGTGGCTGACTTTGATAACTTCTCATAATCCAAATGAGATTATTTGATGGTGACAGCGAAAAAGAAACCGGAGCTACTATTGACTCAACACCTTGATTTTGTACCATTATTCCTCCTAATGAGGAGAATGTTGCCGGTGGAGGAGGATGAGACAGCCTTGGAGGCAAATCCTCTATATTGTAGAGGTGTGGTGATGAGAGTGGAGTCGTGAATGAGATAGCTCTAGGCACCAATGGTGATGGTTTAGTGGAAATGGGATTGTTTGGTTTAGGAGGTATGGTGGTGCTTGGCATAGGTAGTTTTATGGGAACTATCCTTTTAGTGATTGGTTTGATTGGTTGAGTTGGTGAAGGAGAAATCCTTGCATTTGTGGATTTGACCGGAGATTATTCGGTTGAAGAAATTTCGTGTACAATACGAGCAATTTTCTTGGGTGGTCCTTTGGTGGATGAGTTACTACTTGGAGCTTTCCTCATGATGAGATGATTCAAAGAGGTTGGTAAATGTTTCTAAGTGCTGAAAATGAGGATGAAGATGATGACTTTAGGAGTCCTAATAATGTGGTTTATAAAGCAAAGGATTTGGCAAGTGCATTCAAGACTTAAGCCACTAAACTTCCTTGGAATGTGATGATTAGCATGCACAAGAGTCAACTTCAGAGTTGTACTGATCTAGGAACTTATTTAAGATGAGATAGAGTGTTCAAGTTAGCAAGATGAGCACATTGCGTAACATCATAGATTCATACCTCATATTTATTACAACGATAGTTTACAACTTTTAAAAACGATCCTTGTCTCAAAAATGATAGAAAAACATGTCTCTTTTGAAATCTTGTTGTTTTGAAATCTGACTTCAATAAACGTGCCTTCAAATACCTTAGAAATGATCCACCTGAAAATGTACTAGAAAAAGTCAACATAATGTTGGTGAGCTCGTAGGTTTGAAAGTAAAACCACGAAGCTGTGAATAATATAGCGTAGGACAATAGTAAGCATGGATACCATCTATAAGCACTTTAGTAAAAACAGTAATAGCGTCGCGCCAACTGAGCCTATTATGTCCAACAAACATATATCCAATACCATGTGGGGAGCTACCCCGATAGATCTATCATCATGTGGGTCCTCCGAAGAGAATTAACAGTTGCGCAGTCATGAATTCACAAAGCAAAGTATTTCATAGCATATAATCGTATCATTACACATATGTCCAAAATCATGTAAAACAGTAAGTCAAAGCATAAAAACGTTTGAAAAGCATTGAGTACCATTTTCCCCCAAGGAAAAATATAGAAAAAGGGGGCTACGAAGACTCACCTTAGAGTACAGTAACGCAAGTGATACAAACGGTTTCAAGAAGCAAGGCACAAAGGTACACGAACGACACAACCTAATAATCATTGGTTGTCTCAGAATATATCTCAAAATAATATAATGTACATAAGTTTTCAAAACTAACGTATTTTAGTTTTCGTGGACGACTCGTATCATTGTTTGTAAAAAGTTTAGTATCGAAGCTCATGTGGTGGTAGGAAACCATAGACTCAAGGTAACTCACGCCAAAACGACACAATCGGAGAAGTAACGAAGAGAAAACGTGAAAGCGGATCAAAGAATAATAAGAATAAATGTATAAATAAAACAAATGAGAAAAGAAATAGTTAATGATAAATTTCGGTGTTTACCCCGTAATCCCAAAATGTTGATAAGACGTTATGGTTTAGCAAAGAAACGTACATTTGATAAAAAGTTTATGATGTTGAGAGTTAAGTGATTAGAAGAGTTTATAATGTTTACAAATCGTAATGGTTTAAGTTATAAAATGGTTTTCATAAAATTTGGACATGATGTGTCCGTTTATATAACGTTTCTCAATTATCGTGATTTAAGTTGATTCAAATTTTATAATTCATTATTAACAAGCTTTAGGTTTCGTTATCATTCACGTAGTTATTAGCCTTTGGTTTATTGAAGATTTTGTGTCTGTTCCGAGTCTAATATATTAAAGTCTTTCGAGTCTAATATATTATACCGTCATGTCCAAAACGTCCAATAATTCCCATCGTCCAATACCGCGAATCCAATAACTACCCAGTATGAATAAATCCAAAACATAAGATATGATGATCACTTCCAAGTCCAAAATCCGTATTAATCTCAAGTAATAATTCCTATGAGCAACCGAAACGTATCATGATCATGAAATAGATAGATTGAGTTAGTAAGGTGCCCGGTATAATAATATGACATACAAAAGTAATTTGTCCCGACAAAACAAGGTAACCTCAATTAATTAACCAAACACGCCCTGTTAGTTTTGGGCTTAAGGCCCTGCTTGAAAAACCAAACATATACGCATGTAAAATCTTATAGCGGTTTATGTATTATACACCCTTGGTAATATTTGACAAACCATTTTTACCCGTAAGACTCGACTCGGGTCAAGGCCGGGTTAACAAACCAAACAACCACCACCTAGGTGGTGTTTATCGACAGACCAAACGCAAGCACACAATTATGCGAGTACCCCATGGCACCTCGTTACCAAGCCTAACTCACGACGTGTGAGTCGGTTCGCACATTACAATCAAATAGACAGTGGCTCAAGTTACCAAAAATACAAACCAAACGCATCTTATCCCAGCTGCTAACATAGACGCACCCTAATTGACATATTAACCACAAACGCACCCTTGTGGATTTCCCAATTTCCGCAATGCAAACACAAATACAAACTCAGATATTGACTCAAAATGTAATCACCCCCACCTGTACTACTGAGAACTCAGAACCAAAATTTTGTGACTCGTGGACCGAAAACAGAACCAACCAAACGCACCACAAGGTACCAACTTATGACCCATACAGGTCTGACCCGACCCGTATCACAACAGATTCAACAAAAACCGCTTTTTAATCAATATCATACCACACGACTTTGTCAAAACGTTTTTAAGATAGTTTTTATCAACGAAAATAATAAAAAAATCATTTTATATTAGGTTTCAAATAAGAAAAATTAATAAAGGTGGATGTGTGTGTCGACTTACTCACGGACGAGAGAAAACAAAAGAGTTGAGACGAAGGAGATGATGGTGAAGACGGCTGTGGTGATGTTGATCTACACAAACCCAGGAACATGATCAAAACAATGAATATCGAACTATACGTGACCCAACTAAGCACCCACGTAGCTATACCCTTCTTGTTCTCTTGCATCTTGGTGGTGCTGTTCGTGGTGATGTAAGGGTTTTAGTGGCGCGTGAAGTGTGTCAAAATGACTGGGATGATGAGATGATCAAGGTGGTGGCGGCGGTGAGTCAAGGGTGGCGGCGGTGTGGGCTCAGGTGGCTGGAGAATGGCCGGAAAATGAGATGGGGGGTGCGGCGGCTGACTATGGAGGAAGAGGAGAGGTGTAGCAACACATGTTAGGGTTTTTTTTAAAAAGAAATTTAACCCTTCTTTTAAATACACAACTTTGAAAGAATAAAAATGAAATGCAAGGTTTATAGAAGATGAGGGGGCGTGGTGTATAATATAACTCAGGGACCATACGTGAAATTTTGGATATCTTTTACAAGGTTGAGGTTCGGGACTTGTTTGAGCTCGATAATGATCGACTTTAGACATGAAAATAATGTCACTGCGTTTAAAATAAATTTTCTAATAAAAACGAGTTTTCAAAACACTAGTATCTCAAAAATATTAAAATAATCACATTAAAATGTCTATTAGGTCTACGGTTGTGCCGACAAGTGTTGTGTGCCCCTTTTCACGCTTTACGAAATAACATCTCGTTTTCAAATCAATTGAGTTATGAAAAGCTCGAAATGAAATACAATTAATAATAAAAATATATTTTATTATTAAACAAGTTTGAATAATCACCAGTTGTCACAAATAGTTTCGTATTTTTATAAACAAGTATTGCCCCTATAATGCTGGTTGCTACACTAATCTAGTTTGGTGAAAGTGTTGTGATGATGCAATAATGTTTACAATGATGCTCCATGACACAAATGTCTAATGGATATGAATGACTAATTCTAAATGAACTTCCATTTATAGGAAGCCTTCAAATGATCAAGATCACAAGTTCCCCAAGCTTGATGTGATATATCTTCATGTGTGTATGCTTGTGGTGAGTGAGGATGGATAGATCTCCAAGCTTTCCTTGGTTGATCAAAATGTGTAGTATGCTTACAACAAAGATGAATGTTAGAAGCATTATGATCATGTGATGATGAAGGTGATTAATGTATGTTACTACATGGTTATCTATAGATCTAAATGATGCAAGAATGATAGAGAGAATGTGTGTTGGAAGGGATGAAAAATAAGAAAACAATGGGCTCTATTTATAGGCAAAAGAGGTAATCTAATTTTTTTTATTAGATTTGATATCTTAGAGTATCTTTCAAGATCTTGCAAATCTAACCAAATATACACCAAATCTTCTAAAGATCTTAAAGAGATATGATGATCCATGGAATGATGTAAAAATGAATTTTCATTTAGATTAAAATGTTCATGAAAATAAACTTGTAAACTATATTATATAACTAGTTGATGAAATGTCTAGTTGCCTTTTTATAAAATAAAATGTCTAGTTAAGTGTTTGTCAAAATAAAATGTAATTTGTCAAGTGTAAGTAAACTTTAGTACTTGTATGAATATTATAGTTAGTTTACTTGTACAAATAATAGTAAATATTTGTTAGATATTTTACAAAAGATGCATTTGTATAAAATACTTGTGAATGCAAAATGTAAAATAAGGTTCGAAACAGAATGGTTAACCTATTAAAATACTTAGTGACTCTAAATGTATTTTAAACATTCCAAATGATTTGTTAAGGGGTTTGATTATAATGCCACATAACAAACACATACGAACCTGTGTTGTAACATACGAGGACTTGAGACATCGAGAGGTGTTAAATGTATGTTGAGACAAAATATGATTACGAGTAACTTGTAAATTTTACGTTATGTATTACAAGTTACATGTTTGTCGTCAATAAAAACAAACGAGACTGTATAGATTAAATATCAAAATATTTGCACTAACACCCTTTATATTATTTCTAAAACTTTAAAGGACAAGGTCCTTGCTTTAATATGGTGGTAATTTATGAACAATTAACTTCTATTGAGAACAATCTGTGGAAAACTAGAAGGGGGGTTGAATAGTTTTACCAATTTAAAACTTCCTTTTAAATATTTAGATCGACTTATGTCAATCTATTTGATTGTTTATGTTGGACGTTGATAGATAGATATATAAACGTGTAATGAAATATAAAGAGTAAGAAGCACATCACCACGACACAAGTTATTTATATTGGTTCGGCTACAAGGACACCTTCCTTGCCCTACTCCACTCCCCGAGTCACCTACTCGAGAGTTCGTAAGCACTACACCAACTCCTTGTGGCGGAGAAGCCTTCACAACGCCGCTTAACCTTTTTCCGGTACAAAGCTAAATACGAAGTTCTTTCACACCAAGGCGAACCACACCTAACACAACGTCGCCTACCCTTTATACGGTGCTAGGCTAACCACCGAGTTCTTTCACACCTTAAGAGTACTAATCCTATCACAACGCCGCTACCCTTTATTAGGTACTAGGCTAAGCACCTAGTTCCATTACTATGGAGGAACTACTACCCTTCACAACACAACACCTAATATCCAGGAGATCAATTCCTTGTTACACCTTCATCAAGGATATCACCATCCTTGGAAACAAACAAACAATACTTATATGTATAACGATGCACCTCATCGATTATACGACCTAGGCATTCTTCCCAAATGCTACTTGATTTGATTCTTTCGCATCCTTCACTAATGCCTTTGACACAACGCTTGGCACCCTTCACTAATGCATTCGTCTTGACACCTTTAGCATTCTTCACTAATGCTTTGACACGGATAATGCACATCTTTCACTAATGCTTTCATCTTGACACTTTCGGCATTCTTCACTAATGCCTTCAACCCAACATCTATGGAGAGAGGAAGAACTATCAACAAGAGAACCTTAGTTGTCTTGAAGATGACGAAGCATGGCAACTCATGGACTTGAGCTTGCACGTCTTCAAGAAGTGGTGATAAAAATGTTTTGTTTTATCATTTGCCCTAATTCACTTCAAGTTGTTTAACGCTTCAAGCGTTAAATCGAATTAGGTTTAACGCTTCAAGCGTTAAACCGAATTAGGTTTAACGCTTTCGCTAAATTAGGAGGAATTATATTACAACCTGAAGTACTTGCATATAAATTTATGTTCGTCACTTGTTGAAACATAGACTAGAGTATACTATGACTAGATTAAGGGTGTGTTTGTTTGATTAAGATGTTATACATCTGAATCTTACTCGCATCCTGAATCACTACCACATCTTACTATTAAGAGGTAGCTATAATGTCCGAATCTGAATGAAAAAGTGTTGTTTGTTTTTATAATTGTCGAATGATTTTAATTTTCCTTTTTTTAAGTATATATTAAATTATTACAAATACGATTAATAAGTAAATAGTGTAAACTTAAAACAAAACATTTTTATCATAGGTTTAACACAATTATAAATCATTAAATAAATTATCTTAATACATATCCAAAATTTAACATAATAAAAACTAGGGCAAATGATAAAAAAAAGTATTATACTTGCCATCATTTGCTCTTGTGGGTAAGAGGGCAAAAATGTCCGACTTTTTTGCAAAATACCCTAAAGAGGATGAATTTGAAAGTATAATACCCGCAGAAGCAAAAAATTTTGTTCGCTACCCTGAAGAAGAAAGGGTGACAAGTATAGTACTTTTTTTTTTATTATTAGCCCATTAAAGAATACTAGATATAACAAATATGATATAAGAGCATCTCCATCAATAACACAAGTTAAACTTTAACATCTGTCACGTTAGCGCCACATCAGCTTTAACATTTCACCTTAAAAGTTGTGAGTGTTGTGAGAATTGTAGATTTTAAAAGTTGGAGTTTAAGGTGTTTTGTTGGCTTTGTTGCCAATACAGATATTGTTGATGTTGTTGCCATATTTCTTGGCTCGACAAGCCTAGTGGATTGGGAAAAGACAAGTTGGGGTTTGAAGATGAACCCGCGTTCGGGTTTGATGATGAACCCGGGTTTGAGGTATTCCACCCATCACCGAGAAGATTGAAGAATGTATCATCGTTGCCTCCCGACATTTTTTTTTCCAATGAATGAAAGATTGAAGATTGAGAGGATTGAGTAGTGGAAGTGTGAAAAAAAATGTTGTTTTAGTTGGGTATTTATAGTGGTAAAAAAATGTTTTTGATTTTTTTTAAGTAGCCGTTTAGGGGCTAAAACGTAAATATTTTTAAACCCCAACGGTAACTAGCCATTATTATTTTTTATGTTGATAACGGCCGTGGGGCTTTAACGCCGGCAAGATAACGCGGCTTTAACGCCAGAACTCCATCGTTTAACACCGGTTAACGCGCACTAACGCCGGATCCAGCGTTGATCAATGGACATGCTCTAAGTGATGTACGATTGAATTATGGCTCGCATGTGACTCGTACAACGAGTAGCAATTAATGTTATTGCGTATTAATAATAAATTAATAAATTAGATGACATACAAATTATAAGCACACAATAATCATGAAATACATCTTAGTAACATTGGTAATCTTTAAACGAGGAAAAAACAATAAATTTATAGAATATTAACATTAACAGTTTAAACTTGTGCTAATAATATCGAGGAGAACAATAAAGAATCAATATCTATACTAGTGAACGATATCACAATATCATGTAGGTAAGAAAATATTCAGAAGCAAAAGCAAAAGAAAGCTAGAAAACTAAGGGCCCGTTTGGTTCGGCGGAATCCTAAGGATTCTGGTGGAATTGGAATTCAATTCCATTTCATAACGTGTTTGGTTGAAAATTTTAAAGAATTTGGAATCTGGATTCCATTCCTTACTGTGTTTGGTTGGTAAACGGAATGGAATGAAATTCCTTCAAAATCCCATATATATGGAATTCAACATTCCATGGCAATATGAGAAGGATTGTTTACAATTCCATAGAATTCATATTATCTTTATCATTGTTGTTATTATTATTATTATTATTTTTATTATTATTATTATTAGTATTATTATTTTTTATTTATTTTATTTATTTATTTTATTTTTATTTTTTATTTTAATTATTATTATTATTTTATTTTTATTATTTTTATTTATTTTATTTATTTATTTTATTATTATTATTATTATTATTATTATAAACGATCATTTAATTATTATTGTTATTATTATTTTTTTTATATAAACAACCATGTTATTAAGATTTAAAAATTATTATTTATTTAAAATTGAATATAAATTATTATTTATTTAAAAAAAATTATTATTATTATATTAATTTTTTTTTTAAATTAAATATAATTTATTTATAGCTTACTTTTTTAATTTATACTTTAAAAAATACAATTGTATTTTAAATAAAAATTATTTATTTAATATATTAGTTTATATAATATTATTTATAAAATTATTATTATAATTTGATAAGTAATTTATTTATTAAATAATATTTAGTTTATTAATCTTAAACTAAAATTAAATTTTAAATATTTTAATATAATTGTTTTTCTCATTTCATTCTTCCAACCAAACATGCGTTAAGTATTTTACTGATTTCAATTCCGTCGATTTTAAATCCTAAGGATTTCAATTTCTAACATTCCATTCCTTCACATTCCAATTCCTTAAACAGATTCCAATTCCGTCAAAAACATTCTGCGAACCAAACGAGCCCTAATTATAAAGTCTCAAAGCATGTTATGACTCACATCTGAGTGGTTGTATCATGTATAAATGACTAATAGAACCAAACTAAAAATATTACGAAAATCTAATGTATTATTTAAAAGCATCCAAACAATAATTATATAAACTTGTTTTTATAAAGAAGCCATAGAAGCAAAGTGGATATGAGCGTGATATTATTTAATTTGGGACTTGTAATATTAATACTATACTAAAGGTACGTAAACTTATTATTGATATATCTTTGTGAATTCTAAAAGTAAACTTGCACATAACCGTAGATGATAAAGAGTACGTGACATACCTGTGAAACAGGAAGAGAAAATAATATCTAGAGCATGTTGATAACGTGTTGTGAACACAAGTTTGAGAGAATGAATTTGTTATTAAAGTCATCAATTAATGTGTCTATATATAGATACAATTAGATAAATACTAAACTAAATGATGCATATCTTCTAATTAGATATGAACTCTAACTCATGATAGAAGATATGGACATTCACATATAAATATCTATAACATTAACCTGTTTTATAGTTATTGAGATAATTATCTAAAACATTAAATAACTCGTCAATTTTTCGATTTGTTTATTATCAACTCTCTTTTTGCTATTACATACCAAAGGGTTAAGATCCTTTAGAAAGTGAAGTTAAAATAAAAAGTCTAACAAGTAATGAGAGGTTGACAAGTGTCCATAGCCTATTCTTTTATCGTTTTTACTTTTGCCATCTCTGCTTTTTTTTTAGAAAACTGATGAATTCAGAATTTTTTTTTAGAAAACTGATAAACATTATATTTTTTTAGAAAATTGCTGAAAATTATGATTTTTTTTTGAAAACTTATGAACAATATATATATACATATATATTTTAAAACTGATGCAATGATGAAAATTATTATTTTTTAGAAAAACGATGAATTAATAAACATTTTAATATTTTTTAGAAACTGATGAACATTATGTTTTTTTCTTAAAAAAAAGAAAAAAAAAAACTGATGAACTGATGAACATTATGATGTTTTTAGTAATCTGATGAACACGAGCTTTTTTTTTTATAGAAAACTAATCGTGATTTTTTTTGAAAAACTAATGAATAGGGCTGTAAATGAACCGGACGAACACGAACGAAGCCTTGTTCATGTTCGATCGTTTAATTTTAACCGGACAAATAAACGAACACGAACGCTTAAACGGGCGAATTTTCTTAAAAAATGAGTTGTTCATGTTCGTTTATATTCGTTCATTAAGACACTAAACGAATATAAACGATAGAACACAAATGAGCATAGAAAAACAAACATAAACTTTATTAAATTCTGTACAATATATTGTTTTATAAGTGTTGTTTTGTTTAAGCAAACCAATTTCAAAATTATGCAATTAAAATATATGATATACGAACATAAATAAATAAATGAACATAAACAAACGTTAACGAACGCATAATCAGACGTTCACGAACATAAATGAACGGACGTGACTTTTGTTCAAGTTTGTTCATTTAACTAAACGAACGTAAAATATTGTTCATGTTCGTTCATTTAATAAATAAACGAACATAAACAAATTTTTTACCGAACGGTCATGAAATGTTCACTGAACGTTCAGTCCGTTTACAGCCCTACTAATGAACTAATGAACATTATGATTTTTTTAAGAAAACTTATGAACATCATGATTCTTTTTAGAAAACTGATGAACTCAAGAACATTTTGATTTATTTTAGAAACTGATGAACATTATGTTTTTTTAATAAAAAAACTGATGAACTGATGAAAATTATGATTTATTTTTGTCTGATGAACAACGTGATTTATTTTTGTCTGATGAATATTATAATTTTTTTTAAGAAAACTGATGAACATTATGTTTTTTTTAGAAAGTTAATGAATATTATGTTTTTTTAGAAAACTTATGAACATTATGTTTTTTTTCTAGAAAATTGGTGAACATTTTTTTTAGAAAACTAATGAACATTATAAAATTCAATAGAAAACTGATGAACTGTTGAAAATTATATATATATTTTTTATAAAACTGATGAAATGATGAACATTATAATGTTTTTTTATAAAACTGATGAACATTATGAGTTTTTTTTAGAAAACTGATGAATACTATGATGTTTTATTTATTATTTTTTAGAAACTGAATATTATCAAAAAACTGATGAACATTATCAACAAAAATTGATAAGATGAAGAACATTGTGAATTTGTTTTATTTTTTTAAAGAAAACTGATGAACATTATAAAAAATATAGCGAACAACATGATCTAACTACTAAAGATTATGATGTAACTGATGAAAAATATTTAAGAAAATCGATAAACTGATGAACAAAGTGATATAATTAATAAAACAAAATACATAAAACAAAATTTGATCCAATTTCCCGATTTCAATCTTAGCCAAACATGAAAGAACCAAGATTATCAACTCATTTTATTGATGAACCAAATTTTTTTTATCGATGAACATCAAAAAATAAATCATCATCACCCTCGTCTTTAAACAAAGAAAATGATTTCGTCATCATCATCACCTCTAAATACACTATATCTAAATAACAACTGATTTGCATCATCATCATGATCATCATATCTAAAATACATCAGGGTGGTCGTAGTCGTCATCGGCAACAGAAAAATGGTAGCTGTCAGTGGTTGTTGTGATCGAGACTACTTGGATCTGACTCATAAACGTGAGGGGAACCTCCGCTTGCCAAAGGTGTAGTTCCAGGTAGCCGGAAATCCTAAGAAGCCGAAAAAACCCAGACGAAGTCACGATGTGAGACAACGCATGGCAGCTCCTGTGGGGGTCGGACCAGAGTGGTTTTGGTCATGGGATTATGGTTGTGCCGGTGGTATTGTTGGAATTTTTGTTAATGAAGATGGACCAGTGGTTGTTTTTAGAGATGTGTGTAGAGATAATAGAGAGAAGAGAGAGAAAGGCATGAGAAATACTCAAAATGAGAATGAGATGAAATTTGCTTTTTTCACACTTTTATTAAGAGTCATTGATTATTTTTTTATGATCTAACGAATGAGAATACTTTTTAGCCTTTTTATTATTTAGTTTCTTTTTATTAGATCCTCCCTCTACCTAGCTTTGAATTGTGCGTATTTTGTGACTATGTTACATTGTCACCTCTATGGTTTTTATATCAAGGTATCAACATTGAAAAGTAAAATGATCATTTTATATGACAAAATACACACAAAAATCGAGATTTAAACTTTTACACATATAATAACAAGAAAAAGTTGGTTGTACAACACTAGAAGAGTAGTTGGTTACATTTTTAAAATCCCTTAATATTTTTCATTTTAACAAGATAACTAATCAATAAAAACTAACTAAAATGAGTCTTTCTCAAGTAATCCATATATAAAATTACCGAATAAAGAGTTCATAAGTGTCCAGCTAGCTCGACCATGTGTAGAGCATTTTCTTTTTGGTCGTTAGGTTGCCGAATTAACAATTTTATCACGTTAAGGGTGGTGGCAAAAAATTTGCTCTCCGTATACGTGGCCATTTAATGTCCCCATGATATTCTAATTTGGAGAGCAAAAAGGGTCGGGAGCGCAAAAATTTTGCTCTCCGTCCCCACTAACCCAAACTTTGAGAGCGCAAAAGATAAGGAGAGCAAAAATTTAGCCCAACGCCACGTGTCGTTCGTGATTCGATCCTAAAGTGTACGTGTAATGATCTAAAGCACGGAGCGCAAAAATAAATGGGAGCGCAAATATTTTGCGCGTAAGGTAGATTTTTGCAACACAAAATTCAATGGTTCATTTTTGTAACAGTTTATTTTAGAAATTTCCTCTACTTTAATTCTGTTTGGATTATTTCGGAGATTGTCAATAAAAAATAAATAAAAAAAATTGATGTATGGGTTAGGCATGGTTGCCACTAAAAATTTATTGTTAGGTATGAGATGAGATGGAAGAATATTATTGGTGGGTGATTAGGCATGAAAAAAAATATTAGGCATGGTTGCCACCACCCTAAGTGTTAACACAATTTCCACAATATATAGTTGTTTGCTTCCACAAGTTCAATGGCCAAAAAGGTCAGAATTTCTTCATCGATAAAAAAATCTCTTTGAGTAAAATAGTTTGTTCTGTTTTTTCCTCGGTATAACGTTCCACCTACAAAAAGGGGACATAGATGGAGTATGATTCAAGATTTTATGTTGTGTTTTTTAGTTCAAGTGGAAATAAATAGATTCGAGAGTAAATTCTAAGGGTGCGTTTAGTTGGAGAACAATTTCTTTTATTTTGTATCTTTAGTTTTATAAAAATTTGGAAGAAGAATTAATCTCCACAAAACACTTGAAAATAAAGAAAACGCATTTAGTTGATGTTTCTATTTTCTGTTTTGAAAAAAGGGAGGGAGGGTTGAGGGTTACAAAGGAAAACAAGGAAAACAACTAAAATTTGTTTTGTAATTTTCCTTGTTAAGTTAGGAAATAGAGGATTTGTGTTTTGCAAAACATTTTGTTGGAAAACGTTGATTTGAACGAATCTTTGTTTTCCTTGTTTTTCACAAAATATTTTGTGGAAAACAAGAGTATTTTCCCTCAACTAAACGCAACCTAAACCTTTGACTTTTTCTCAAATCAAGATTTAATTATGGATTATCGTAATGACTCATGTGCATATAATGTTAATCAAATGTTCTATTATTGGTTATATACTTTAGGTTAAAGCTTTGCTTTTTGTTTTAATCTGACTGATGTGTATGAAGTTTACTGTTCAAAAAAAAAGGTTAAAGCTTTGCTTTTTGTTTTAATCTGACTGATGTTATGATATTTTGCAAGAGGTTTTTTATTTCATTATGCTATATGTTTTGAATGAACATACGTCGCTGGTTATGCAAATCGATCATTTGCAAGAAAGATATATGAAAATTTATTGCTTTTTTACTTGGATTTAGACGAAATTGTGTAGTTGATACACTTTTTTAATTCATAATTTGTTATGTAAACAACGATATGATTCACAATTTATAAGATATGACTAGCGACCGACTACAAAACTTGCCCTACATCATAAGTTACAAGTATAAGATGTCATAATATTTCTATGGCTTGCCACATTTTCTTGTAGGTTACTGATCTTTGTGGAATCATTAATTCTAAATGTTGTCTTAATCAACTAATTAATGTTACTTAGAACACAAAGCTCACAATTAGCTTCAAGGTCAATGCTTGATCTCACAAGTAACTCCATTTTCTCTAACATATATATCCCCCAACTCAATATTTACATAAAAATGTGATACATGCATAGTGTGAGTTAGATCATCTTCAACAGCTTAGAAATATGACGAAAATTTATAAAGAGAAGTGTACTTTGACGTTTCTAGTGGCAGTCGATCGTTGGCTCCCTTCTCATGTTCTTAACTGCTGCATGCTGGTTAGACCTTGTAAGTGATCACTAAACCTTAAAAAACTTTATATGCAAAAACGTGTTTACCAAGGCCGGATATTGGGGAGTACGACAGGTGCGCCCGCACAGGGCCACCACCAAAGAGGGCCACCAAAAAAAAAATATGTTATATGTATATGTACTATTTTGTTATATCCGGATAAATTGTATTGATATTTGTATCATATATGGAGTAGGGCCAAGGCCCAATAGGCCAATATTATACTCGTATATATACACATAAAAAGTACGAAAGTCTCATTAGGCATTAGTTATTAATAAAAAAAAAAACTGCTAGGTGGATAACTTGGCTTCTTACGGCAATAGTTTTTTAATATCAACCGATCGTATTGCGGCAATATTCTTGTCTTTTGATCCATTAGGTACATGTGACTTAAACTTATTATTTTGATTTTTATAATTAGATTTTGCCTTTTAGAATACAATCTTTAATTTTTCAAGCTTTAATTATTAAAAGTTTAGCCACTTTTTAGTTTGATTGGTTATTTACTTCTTTGATCTAACACAAATTATGTAATATTAGATGTTATGTTTTGGTATATGTATTCCGTAAAATAAGGTAGAACCGTAGTACTAATTAGATATTTGTTATTGTTTCGATGTGTTTTAGAAATCATGCCACAAGAAAGGCTAAATGGATTAGCATTGATAGCTATTGAGAATGACATATTAGAGAGTGTTAACAATGATGATCTAATCAACAACTTTGCTTCTAAAAATGCTAGAAGAATCGCATTATTTAAATAGTTAATTTTGATGCTTGTAACTCGGTTAAATGTTTCTTTTAGTATCATTGTTTCAATGTTTTGGAAAATTAGTAATGCATTTTACTTATCATCAATAGATATTTTTATTTATACATTTACTTTTGATATTTAATGGGGCCTCATTATAGTCATGGCACAGGGCTACCGTAATTCATGAGAAGGCCCTGGTGTTTACGCTTGTATATTAAAATCAAAAGCTGCAAATGGCATATGTACATGTAGTGTCGTTTATATGCATTTCCATTTAGCTTTTCTATGATGATGAGTCAAATGTTGCAAATATTTTGCTTGCGACGAGGCAGTACACAGATATGTGATATTATTTCATAGTTTTATGCGCACGGGTAAAGTATATCTTTTCATCGTCTTTATAATAGTGTACGTATACAATTTTTAAGGTCTAACCGTGTAAGTGCTATGGAATACTAGTGAACACACTCTAAGAGCACTCCCGTTCATAACTTGTGTTAAACTTTAACACCGTGTCACGTCGGTATACATATCAGCTTTAACATTTCATCTTAACTCGCCCAAAAAACACCCACAATCATAGCATCCCAAGTTAAACTTTAACATTTGATATTTTCAATTTCAACCCATAAACTAAAACAAACACTTCATTTATTAAAAAAACATATCATTAATTTTAAAACATATTACAATACGAAATTTAAAAAAAAAAAAAAATTACAACGAAATAAAAAAAGACATTGAAAATTAAACGTTAACTAATATTTCATTTATTAAATTAGTATTCAAATAACAATTTTATATTATTAAAAAAAATTACAAAACTAAAATAATTAAAAAAAAAAAAAAAAAAAAAGATAAATTGATATTTGGTCCACACACACAAACACAAACCCATCTTCTTCGTTTACAAACCAAACTCATCTTCTTCGTTTACAAACAAAACTGTTAAACTAAAAAAAAAATTACAAACCAAACTCATCTTCACCGTCTTCTCTACACACGCACAAAAACGCAAACCCAGAAACGAGGGGGGTAATTTGAACTTTTTTTATTTTTTTATTTATTTTTTATATTCATGGTTAACGCCCCGTTGAGGGGGTAACATTGCCCATTTAATGCCGTTTTAACGCACGAGGGACAACGGCTAACGCCGGAAAACACGGCATAACGCCGGATAACGCCGGTCTCGGCGTTATGGATGGGAGTGCTCTAAGTATAAGTAGGAATAATAGTATAAACTCTACACTTATAAAGCTAAAGAGTTTACAATGAAGATTGAAAAAAGTAGTACGATGATTAGAAACTTTGAGATCAAATAAATTTCTAAAAACTTTCTAGTGTAAAGATATAAACAGTTCGTCTATCCTTTAAGTTTGTATATTGAGCGACTTCTTATTTTTAAGTGTGAAGATTTAGAGGAAATGTTTCATGACACAATTACCCGCGCTTGTTTAAGATATTACAAATTTGGATCAAGTGTGTAATATTGCTGAAAATAACAAGTAAAACTGAGTGAGGTTTAGCGACAAAATAGAGAAATGGCAGTTAAGTGAAGTAAAATTCAATTTAAACTATTTAACCACGCTACTTAGCGAAATCTTTTTAATTGCAAGTGACATTCTTTTTCAGCTTTATATGTTAATCTAAGATATTTGTAGTCCATGTTTTCGGGCCAATCAATCATACAATTCCAAACAACAAAAAAGGTTCCTTATTTCCCACTTGACTGTCTCTCATGGAATGAAACCTTGACATGTCCCAAGAACTACCCAACAACTCATAAAAACATAGGCCATCCATCGTTCAAGACATGTCCTGATTACTTTCGTTGGATCCACGAAGATCTAGCCCGCTGGAGAGAGACCGGGGTCACAAGAGACATGGTTGATGGAGCAAAACCAAGTGCTCATTTCAGGCTAATAATTCTTGATGGAAAAGCTTATGTTGAAAAATTTAGAAAGTCTATCCAGACTAGAGATTTATTCACATTATGGGGGTTCCAACAATTGCTCAGACGGTACCCTGGAAGGGTTCCTGATTTGGAACTTATGTTTGATTGCAATGATCGACCAGTGATTAAAAAAAGTCGCTTTAGGGGACCTGATCCAAGGCCTCCACCACTGTTCAAGTATTGTTCTGATTACGGGAGCTTGGATATCGTCTCACCAGATTGGTCCTTTTGGGGATGGTAATTAATCTATCAGCTATTTTTGTCATACATTATTTTCGACTTAATATATGTTTTATTCTAAATAAAGAATTCAGGGTCTGATGCATAAATCAAACTTGACCACGGCCAAGGTGGCCTAGTGGTCAGTCTGGGAGATCCTCACAAGAGGTCTCGGGTAGAAACCCCACTAGGTAAACATCTTGGAGTTGGCCAGGGAAATGGTTCAGAAATACGGTACAGCTAGTGGAGTCAAATACTCGCCCTCCTGAGTAATTCGAATAAGGAAAATCTCATCCGAATACATTTATATATGAACTGAATGATGAAATTATATTCTGACAGGCCAGAGACAAACCAAAAGCCGTGGGAAATAACATTGAAGGAGCTTATAGAAGGAAACTGTTGAGGTAAAAATGTGTAATTACCCAAACAATCGAATCCTTCGACTAATCCTTCGGTAAATCTCCTCGGATTAAACTCGTCGGATCTGTGAACACAGCACCAGCTGTTAGCCTCGCTTAGGGTTTTATCCCTAGACTCAGCCGGTGAGAATAAGTATAATGATATGTCGAGTAATGTGTGTAAAAGTGGGTGAGAAAATAGTCTACCTGAATGTTGTTGCTTGGCTCCTTTATAGATGAGGAGCTTTTGTCCTCACCGAAGGTCACATGGGCGCAGTGACTCTTTCGCGGGAGTTGACCTTACCCTTTGGATTCCTGAACGGCCATTCGACCGAGATTCCTTTCCTCTTATGTGTGGTGATGTCGTGATCCGTTAGGCCGAGGATTATGTTTGACCCCTCGGTATATGTTGGTCTAGGTTTGTTTCATCTAAGTTGGTTTGCGTGCCTTATCCGGAGGATTGCATAGTGTGCGTGGCGCTTTTATTGATCTGCCGGGAGTTAGGTTATCCGGGTTTGCCGATCTGCGGGGAGTTGTATGTTGGGACATACGCCAACATGCCCCCGCATCATGTGAATGGATGTCTTCATTTGCATGATATTGGGAGTATGTGGCGACCTTCGGTGAGTATTGTCTCTACTGCTTAACTTTCTTTTCTAATAACCTCGCCGTTTTTTTTTTTTTTTTTTTTTGACACGTCAGCGATTTGTTGCGGACGACGTGATGACACCGTAGTGGGTGGGCCTTGTATGGCGATGATGGTGCCACGCCCTCGTCGACATGATGAGACGCTTCATCTACCCTTTTTCTTGCCTATAAATACCTTGTGGTTTTTCTTCTTTTACCACAGTAAAATTTTTCATTTACACAACTCGTGTGCGTTATTTGGCCGGACGATTTTATTTGCTCTTCGTCTACTACCCAGGTATTCTTCTAGTTTATCCTCTTTAGATTTTAAGGTTTAATCGTTCCCTCGGCTAAAATGTCGAACCGTCCGTTCTTCACTGTCCAGGGTCCCGGACGGTTTATGAAGGTCCGTCGCAACCAAAACCCAAATTTGATTTGGACAAGTATACTTCAGTCATGACTGATAAATCATTACAGTGTGAAGGAATTTGGTATACCTTCCGATCTTCATCCGAGGCTCCCACCGGCTAATTTTACGATGGGGCAACTAGGAGATGATGCTATAGGATTGTATCTAGAATATTTCATCGAAGGTGGAATTTCCGTCCCGTTTTCTAGTTTTCTTTTAGATGTTCTGCATTATTATAAAGTCCATATTTCTCAGTTAGTGCCGATAGGTTTGCATAGGGTTACTCTTTTTGAAGTGTATAGCCGTAGTCTTCACATTATTCCCACGACTTCTTTGTTCCGAGCATTTTATAAATTACATAAGCAAGGGAATTGGTTCACTTTTGCCAAGCGGGATGGTAAGCAACGCAAGGTCATGCTTTCAAGAGATTTTGTCTTCGTTGAAGGGTTGGAAAAGGCAGCTCTTTTCGATCGATCGCCGGCAGGTGCCTTTTGCTATGCCGTGGAGGCATCCGGATTCGATGTCTCCGATCCTTTTCCACTGTGGAGTTTTCCATGCCTCATGCGGATTTATTTTCGGCTAATGTTATAGATTTGATAAAAATTCCGGGTTTTCTTTATGCCGTTGGGTTATCTCGCCAAATGGAAGTATCCGGGTTACGGGCTGCTCTGAAGGATGCCGAGGGGAATGGTATTTGGCCTGTACATTATTTAATTAGTTAAGAGTCTTTATGCTTTCTTGTGACTTAGCATTTTTATGTGTTTTGCAGCTATCACCATGTCTGAGTATCTCATCAAGCCTAGCTATCGCAAGGGGCCGCTATGACCAGCGGAGATAAGTATCGGAGGGTCAAGCTCATATGATGCATGTGACACTTCCGAGCCCGCTCGCCTTTGCTCGCCAAAACCGATGTTATGAAAAAGGTTGAGGTGGGTGACCCAAAAGTCTTGGAGGCTAAAGAAGAAGAAGAAAAGTCAGCCGAGGCTAAAGCGGGGGTTATAAGCCGCAAGCGCCAGAAGGTGGTTCCGCGGTACCAAAACGAAGGAAGCAAAGTCCTATTTCGCGTGGTGAATTTGGATTCTACCGCTAATCTGACGCCCGGAGGGTCAATAAATAATGATCCTCCCATCATTGAGAAGGAGAATTTGAGGGTCATTCCAAAGAACCGGATGGAGAATGCCGGTGCCGATGTTGATGCGAATGCCGGGAGGATCCTCAAAAGCAAAACCGGATCCGAAGGATGCCGGCGCCGAGGTCTCTCAATTTGTTGAACAACCGCTTCAAGACGATGGTGAGTTGGTTTTTGTTTCTAATCGCTTTTCCTCCCCTCGTTATTATTTATTTATTTGTATGTATGTGTCTTGCTTCATTTTGGTGTACTTAACATTTGCTTTGCATTGTCCCAAAGAACTTCTCCTCCCGCGAAGGTAACTGCATCGCTGGAGGGGAAGGCGTCCGGGCCGCTACTTATGTGCCGGGGTGGTCGATCAAAAAGGACGAAAGGGTTAAGGGATATGAAAACTATAGAGATATGATGGTTCATTTGCCTCCCCTACCGAAGAAGAATATCTCGCACACTTTATCGGATAATCAAGCCGCCGAGATCATGGGGTCTTCGGCCCGGGCTCTTGCTTTCGCTCGATTTGCTTGTCCGCTTTGAGGGTCTTGATCCGGAGCATAGGGAGTTGGCCGAGGAGCATAGTGGGTGTGAGGTCGCGCAAGGAAAATTTTAAGTTTTGGATAAAACTTTGGGAGAGTCAAGACTGAGGATGAACTCGTGAGACTTCCGCACCGAAGAAATTTTGAAAAACAAAAGCACTTTAGAGGGCTTAGAAAGTCGAGTGGTCTAAGTTATCTCATGCTCAGGGTGAAAAGATAGCTAGTTTGGAGAAAGAATTGATGGAGACCAAGGGAGCTTTGAAGAATGAGGAGGAGGAGAATATTGCCTTTCGAAACAACCAAGAGCTAGCCGTGGTCTGGGAATTTAGAGATTGATCGGTCCGAACTTGGTCCGTGATTTTATTCCTACTTTCGTGGCCGCCTCGGCAGTCATGAGTATAAAGCTTCTTTGGCCGCTCCTTTCAGCAGAGTGGAATGGCCGGATGGTTGGAGGGCGTGTCTATTGATCGCCGTAAGAGGAGGTGCGAAGATTTTGTCGATATCGAGGACTTAGACTTGGATGCTCCTAACAAGTACTTGGCGATGTATAATGAGTTGTTTGTGAAGAAGTATCCTTATGTTGCCAAGGTCCTAATGCTTGTCACCCGATTCACGACATTGTGGCTTTGGTGCCCGACCCCGAGTCTGTCTTCGCTGAAGAATTAGATGAGGGTAAGGACGGAGAGACCAAAGGTTCTAAGTGAAACTTAGTTATTTTTATTTCTGGATGATATTTTTGTAATGGATATATTGTCGAACAATGTTATTAGTTGAAGCTTGTAATGCTTAGGGAAATTTGTTTTGGGAATCTATAATTGTTTCATGAGATCGTTAGTCGTTCTTCTTCATGTATCTCTCAGTGCGTACATCCATGTATTATGTATTTTTCCTTCTGTTTTTTTTTTTTTTACCATTTTACGTTTGTTTCGGCCTTCTTGTTAAGGTATAATTGCTCGGTATAAACCGTTCGCCCTTTCATGGCAATCCTTTTGGATATAAACCATTTAATATCCTGGGCAACCCTTTTGGGTATAAACCGTTCGCCTTTTCATGGCAATCCTTTTGGATATAAACCATTTAATATCTTGCCGGCAACCCTTTTGGTATAAACCGTTCGGCCTTTTCATGGCAATCCTTTTGGATATAAACCATTTAATATCTTGCGGCAACCTTTTGGGTATAAACCGTTCGGCCTTTTCATGGCAATCCTTTTCGGATATAAACCATTTAATATCTTGCCCTGGGCAACCTTTTTGGGTATAAACCGCTCGGCGCTTTTATGGCAATCCTTTTGGATATAAACCATCTTTGAACACCGATCACTTTTCCCTGAGGTTGAGCCTACCGGGAGATCATCTACTAATTATGTTCAGAAAGCAAGTTGTACGGAAAATTGCCCCTCCAACATCCGGGGGGCTAGTCATTTCATTAATAATAATTCAATAATTGCCTCGTGGGCTCTACTTGCTACAAAGATTTTCCTACAAAGCATTTTCTTAGGTTAATTGTGTTCCAAGTGCGGGAACTTCTTTCCTTCTACCGTCTGTAGTTTGTATGAACCATTGTCGATGCCTCTATTACTTGGTATGGGCCCTCCCGTTGGGTCCCAATTTCCCTAGGCTTTCTTGCCCAAGTAGCTTCATTCTTTCTTCAGACGAAGTCTCCCCTTCGAAGTTTTTCGCCTTAACCCTTCGATTATAATACTGCTCCACCTTCTTCTTATACCTGGCCTCTTCAATGGCTGCCGAGTCTCTTCTTTCTTCTAAGAGGTCAAGGTTTAATCGCCTCTCTTCTTCATTTCCTTCTTCGGTCATCATCATTGTTCGGAAGTGATGAGTGTGTAAATACTCATCATTTTTGGTCGAATCTGAACTGCAAAACGTTTAAAAATGCTCAGAAATGCATCAAAATACTGAAAATATCTCAAAAGTGCATTTTATATGTTTCAGATGCAAAATGTTCAAAATCAGATGAAAAACGAGCAAACTTTGATGAATTGGCGCTGGCTTTGGTCCCTCACTTTCAAAATGGCAAAAATGTACCCCGAGCACATAATTTCAAAAGAAAAATCACCAAAGGTCCTTTTTAAATCAAAAGTTGTCAAAATAAGTCCTTTGGTGAAAAATATACAAAGTTTGAGAAATTTACAAAAATGGTCCTCCAAGTTTGAAATTTGGCAAGATTGGCCCCTGGAAAATGGAAAATTGGCAAATTTGGTCCTTGTACTTTTTGAAAGTGTCATTTTCAGTCCTTGGATAAACTTTTCTGAATTGGCAGTTATGGTCCTTGCATTTTCAGATTTGTCAAGAAAGGTCCTTATGTGTTATTAAAACCTTTTTGACCTCTTGGACCCTTGTACCTCCTTTTGACCCCCTACCAACTTAACCCACTTGACCCCTTGAACCCCTGTGGTCAAAACAGTCAAACAAACACACCTTTCCCACCTTTCCCTCTCCCATGTCTGCTACTCCATCTCCAGCCACCAACACAAGCCACCAACTCACCCTATCTCCTTTCCATGTCCCCCCTCCTCCAACTAACTTCCAAGGATCAATTAATACACCCCTTACCCACCATATCAACCCCAACTGTTAAAAGAGATTTGGCGCCAAAATACCATTCAAAGGCCAAGATTATTTTCAAGCCATCCAATGGCTAGGAAAGAGTTGGGAACTGCTCAGAGATGAAAGAGAAAGGCCTTGGGTTATAAAAGACAGCATTTGGAAGCAAGTTGGATAGTTTTTTTTTAGTTTTTATTTTACTTTTAATGTCGTTTTTTATGTAAAAGCTTTAGTTTAGTATCAAGTTTGTAATCTTTTGTTAAATTTTGTTAACTTAAAGTATTTAAGTGTTTTAAAACTCAATTCAAGTATCAATTTTCAGTTATTGTTACAATTCTCATTTTGTATCCACTGTTGAAAATTTCTATCTTTAAATCTTGTATGCTAGCTCTTATTAGCTTATTCTTAAGCTTAAATAGATTCATTTCAGCTTATGGTAACTTGTTATAAGCTTGTGCTCAAATTCTAAAGCTACATTGGATATTGGTCAACGAAGGTCAAACTGGGTCAATATGGCAATGGAATTGGTCAAATGGTGAAGCAGTGTTGGATATGGGTTTATTTAGGACTAGTGGGTTGATATTAATAGGTTAGAGATCCTTTGGTTCACTGATTCAAGCCATAGTGGCTAAGGACACTTTGTAAGTCATTTTTAAGTTGTTTTGCTAAATCTGTCTTTGTAGCTTTAATAAGCATCAAAACTGTTTCATTAACTGTAATTGGGACTTATAGAATCAGTTTGATCATTTATTTTAGCTGATTAAAGGGTTTAGCTCAGTTTCTATTACAAAACAGATTTATAGGGTGTTTGGATTTGTAGCTTAGTGTATGTTTGAGGTTTGCTTTGGCTTAGAAACCAGTTGGTGCATGTCTACTAAGTACTTTTGAGTACTTACCTGTCTTACTTATGTGTTTGTAACCCAAAAAAAGTCAAAAACCACATCATTTGAATCCAACAAATTCCAATGTTGGATTTTTAAAAGAGCAAATCATCATTTTGTGTTTAGAAGTCATTAACAAAGGTTGTTATAATTTCATTACATCATTTAACTTAATTATCAGTCATAAAAACTGGATCAAAGTTCACTAAAGTCAACTGTGTTTCTGTTTCAAAAAGTCAAAAAAAGTGTAAAAGATGGATTTATGCAGAAAGTGCAGCTGATCCACGTGACTCATTAAAGATCTTTAGGTCCTAATTTTGGAATATAAGCTGGTTTGGTAGTCTTTGGACCTAGTATCTGCTTTTTCTTTAAGCCCTCTGGATTAACTCGGGAATAGGCTCAAAACTAGCCTCTGTTCCACACCAAACCTCGTATTAGCCGAGATTTTTTCTCAGCCTTTGTGCAGCCTTGCACAGGATTCATTTTGGCTTGTTAGAAGCTGGTCTTTTGGTTAAGAGTAGCTGCTTAGGTCTAGTTGAGATATCAATCATTGGATTTTAGTTTATAGCTTATTTGTGTGCTTATTTTTGGACTGCAAAGTGACACCAAAACCTGTTTTAGCTTAATCTCACAAACATCAAATCTGTGTTAAATTGTTATTCAGTGGTTACAGCTTATTGTTTTTAGTTGCAATCTAGTTAATTTGGTATATTAGTGCTTCGCGTGATCGTAGTTGGTTGCCTGTTTTAATCATTTGCTTATTTAGTGCTTATTTCAATAAGCACTCTCACATCATTCCATAATCTTGCACACAAGTACCTGTTTTTCTAATTTTCATAGCTTCCTAATATTATTTTAGAATTTTCCTGAAATTTTCAGATTTTTCTCAACTGTTTTACTATTTTTCTTAATTTTTATTGGTTTTTAGCACTTTTTAAATAGCATTTAATACAAAAAATTAGAAAAAGCTTCAAAAAAATAAGTTTTCATTTTTCTTAGGCTTAGATAAATATAAAAAGTGAAAAAAGTAATTTTCCATATTTTTCATAGTTCAGTTGGTAATTTTTAGTGATTTAATTAGGTTTTAATAGTTTAAAATTCCTAGAAAATAGATAAATAGTCATAAAAATACAAAAATAGTTTTGAAAAGTCTATTTTGATATTTTAGACTTTTCCAAGTCTTAATTTTATTTTTCTAGCTTTATTTCCTAATTTTTGTATTTCGATAATTATCAAATAGTTAAAATTAGTTTTTAATTAATAATAATTAATTAAATAGTTATAAAAATAATTTTCTTTTTCTAAAAATTTTCTTTTATCATTAGGTTTGTAAAAACATCATTTTCATATTTTTAGGGTTAATATTGAATTAGTTTCATGTTTTTAGTCAGACGTCACGAGATTTTAATTTCGCTCTAAAATCATAAAAACAAAAACATCATTTTAATTATAGTGATAGCGTTTATTTAATAGGTTTTATCTTTTTAATTTTCTTTAATTTGTATTTAAGCCGCTTTAATTTGTTGGCTTTTCTCGTAGTTATAATATCATTCAGATCCAATTTCTGTTCAAACTTCTCGATCACTATACGTTGATTGATCCATTGCATAGCTCACGGACATAACGACCGGGAGGCCCTATACTCCTCTGATCTTCATTGATTTCGTGCTTGAACAGTTTTAAGCTGGTTACGGTCCGTCATTCACAAGTGGCGGGCTTGTGTGATTTAGCTTGACTGTTTGGCACGCATCAAATTTTTGGCGCCGCCGAGTCGGTCGATCTATTTTTCGTGTAGCGATTAGTTGTTTGAATCCTCACTCTTTGTTTATATCATCCATCTCTGTATATATATATATCCATATTTTCTTCTAAAAAATCCAAAAACCCAAAAAACAACCAAAAACGTATAAAACACAAAAATATTTTTCCTTTTGTTTCTATATATGTATCAAAAATAAAAATACAAAAAGATTCGTCGTTTTCTTTAATAATTAACAACTTAAAAGATTACCACCGCAAACCAAGGCGGTGCACTACCTAACTCGGGGGTGCAATCCATAATAAGTTCCCGAACTAAAGATATAAAACTTGCCTTTGTGTCCTTGTGATTGGTGTACCTTTTTCAAAGAAGCCATTCATCTTGGATTATTGGTTAAGTTCACTGTTGTTTTGCCTCGATTTTGTGTTAATTGATGTTGTTGTGATATCGACGCCGTAACCGAAAACCCATAAAGATTCTCCTTACCCCATTTTTACAAAACGTCTTCATAATTCTCATTCTCATCTGAAATATCTTCATAATTCCATTTCTCTCCTTAACTCTGAGAGTCCTTAGAGTTACTCTAGTGCATGCGCACTCGTTCTTCTAGATCATTGAGTCCTTTGCGTGATCTAGCAGAAATTCCTAGACGACGTTCTCGTAGACGTGCTGCCCAAATAGTCGAACCCGAGATTCGTACTATGTCAAGCAACACCATGGCAATCTAACGTACTATGGCGAAATGCTCCGTGCACCCACCGAGGGTTATGGAGATGCCATCGTTTTACCGTTATCGCTTCGATCACTTCGAATTGAAGACACATTTGATCCAACTTGTGTCTACAAATCAATTCCGCGGGTCTGATCGAGAAGACCCGTATGCACACATCCGCTGGTTTAACAAGTTGACTTCAACTATCAATTTCAAGGATGTGCCACAACAAGTAATCAAGTTGATGCTTTTCCCATTCTCACTTGAGGGACAACCGGATTTGGCTGGAAAAGAACCCCTCGATCCATCGAAACTTGGGAGGATCTGGTTCAAAAGTTTGTTAATTACTTCTTCCCTCCATCTAAGACGACTAATCTAAAAATGAAATTTCTGGATTTCGTCAAAATTTCGATGAAAACTTTGGAGAGGCATGGGAGATTCAAAGATCTCCTCAGGAAATGCCCCCATCATGAATTCACGGAGCTTCAACAAGTCAATATCTTCTATAATGGGTTGAACGGTAACGATCAAGATTCTTTGAACGCATCCGCGGGTGGCAATATCTTGAATCGTAAACCTAAAGATGTGCTTGAAATTTGCGAGAGTAAATCAAAAGTTCCTATTTCTCGTAACAAAGTCAATGTTCAACACTCCGCTTCTTCATCCAGTAACTCTTCGAGTTAGCAGCTCGTTAGCAGCTCTAACGGACATGATCCATTGTATGATAAAAGAGGTAAAGGAGATCAAAAGCGAAATTCATAAGCCGGAACCAATCAAAGCCATAAACAAGGTGTGTGAAATTTGTAGTGGTCCACACGCGGATTATGATTGTCAAGCAACCGATGCTTCCTTTTACCAAGCTCCCGTAGCTTCTGTAAACCACAATCAATACCGACCAGTACGATCCTCACTACCGCACCTAGCGGTATGACACCACCTGGTTTTCCTCCTGTGCAAAACCATGGCAATCAAAACCATGGCAATCAAAATCGCTTTGTTCCAAATCAAGGACAAAACTTCAATAACTCTCAAAATTTCAATCAGAACCGGAACAATGTCAACCAACATTATCAAGCTCCAAATCAGCAAGGTTATCAACAACCTTTTCAAGCTCCTAAT
This sequence comes from Chrysanthemum makinoi, assembly GCA_910596185.1. Classification (NCBI taxonomy): domain Eukaryota; kingdom Viridiplantae; phylum Streptophyta; class Magnoliopsida; order Asterales; family Asteraceae; genus Chrysanthemum; species Chrysanthemum makinoi. The sequence goes on from OU343225.1 coordinate 150,255,060, forward strand.
CATCAAAGTTATCAACCACCTCCTCAAGCTCCCATGCCAAATGACTTCATGAAAATGACCGAGTCAAACATGCGTTCAATGCAAACTCAGATCAATAACATGAGAGGTGAGCTAAAAAGGGAAATTGATACCACACTATCTCGGCAGACAAATGAGTTAAAGAATATGATGAGCAGTTTCATGAACATGAATATGAACAAAGCTTCGCCATCTTCTGGAGGACTCCCAAGCAATACTATTCCCAATCCAAATGCCGAGTTGAAAGCCGTCACCACTCGTAGTGGTAAGACGCACAATGGACCTACGACGCCTATGCCCCCTCCTCCCGTGGCATTGAGTCAAGTTACCAAGGAGACAACGGACAAGGTGCATTATTCAAGCCCACGGTTCACCGACACGTCCCACCTTCGGTAGTCCAAGCTTCAAGTCCGGAACCCGGTTCGAAGAAAAATCCTGAGCCAGAAATACCTTCCATCCCGGCTCAAAAGTCTAGTCAGCTTCCTTACCCATCAAGAATGAATGATGAGAAGCTCAAAGACAAAAACAAAGAGCAAATGGAAAAATTTTTCCAAATCTTCAATGAGCTCCACTTTGATATAAGCTTCGTTGATGCTCTCGTTCTAATGCCTAAATTTGCATCCACGCTTAAAGGCTTACTCACCAACAAAGATAAGTTTTCTGAGATGGCGAAAACCCCTCTAAATGAGCAATGCTCAGCGCCATTCTTAATAAGCTTCCGAAAAGCTTGAAGACCCTGGCCGGTTCTTAATCCCAGTGATTTCTTGGGATGTTTCAATGCTCCGCCTTGGCCGATCTTGGCGCTAGCATTAACCTCATGCCACTCTCAGGATGGAAGAAACTGTCTCTTCCTAAACTTTCATCCACTTGTATGACACTCGAGCTAGCGGACCGTACCGTAACTCGTCCACTTGGGATAGCCGAGGATGTCGTGATGAAAGTGGGAAAGTTTCACTTTCATGCTGACGTTGTTGTAGTAGACTTCATGCGCATCCTAGAGTTCCCCTTATCTTAGGGAGAGCTTTCTTGAGAACGAGCCGTGCTCTGATTGATGTGTTTGTCAAGAGTTGACCATACGGGTTGACAACGAAGAGCTCACATTAAATATCAACCAGAACTCCAAACCTCTGTACAAACAGAGTGTTGCCACAATTGATCAAAGATCCGAAAGATTCAATGCAACACTCTCAAACTTCACGGTTAAGAGGAGTTTTCAAAACGCTTTGAGCTCAAAGCTTTAAAAATCACCCCTGGTTCAAACAAATGGTTTGAAAGCTGTACAGTGGAAGTCAAGAGTGTTCTTGATGATGATGACGATGATCTAGAATCGGAGACTTCATCGGAAGTGGTGGAAACTGCTAGCTCTAAGAGCACACCACTTGTCCCACCTCCGGCATCAGTTTGTCGCATCGATATTGTTAAGTCTGTGGATGAAACCAAAATCTCTTCAGTTTCATCTGAGTTGGATGATGATGTTTGTGATCCAATGGGAGACATTCTTCCCATTGATGAATTGCTCAAAAATGATCCATCATCTTCTAGTCTTATTCCCGACTCTTCCATCCCTTCTCTCACTCTTGATGAGGAAGATGACAACTTTGGAATGAAGTCGATGCATTTCTTAGTGATGAGTCAATTCCAACGGGAATTGATAACACTTACCTTGATCCGGAAGGAGACATCCTTTTCCGGAAAGTCTGTTGATTGAAGAACCATTTCCCCCCCCCCCCCCCCGGCATCCTCTTGACAATCACCATCTAAACTTCAAATTTAAGCTTTAACATGTCAAAACCTGGTGATTTGCTTCTCTGGCGAGGAATGGACTTGCATTCTCATGTACGTCTTTATTCCATTCTTCACAGATGGTGTGGTTGCTCTTTCCCTTTTCTCATTCGGGAATGAGGACACCATCTTTGACCCCGGTATCATTCTTTATAGTTTTTACTATTAACAATACCGCGGTCGTGTCTCGTCGGTGTGGAACTTTCTGATGTTCATATGTTTATTAACACTGTGAACGAAAGTCCGATTGAGATTGGTTTTCCACGTTACTTTCCCCATGAACAAATGAATGCGGGGGTCGAGTCAAGCTAGCGACTCGGGAATCAAAAACAATAGCACATCGTATGGGTTTTCACCCATATTTCTGACTTCTTTCTATTTTCTACCACCCTAGTGTGGGGGGGTTGCCCCACATGTTGTGTATATAAGTGTTTACAACTAAAAAAAAAAAAATCTTCTTTCTAAATAATGGCGTAGTATTTCCCTTTTACGTTCTTTTGTTTCGGCATAACCGCCGGTACTTTGAATATTGAGGGCAATATTCATTTCTAAGTGTGGGGGGGATTCTCACGAATTTTATCATGTAATTATATCGCCCAATTCCCCCGTTTTTGGCCAAAAATTTTTTGGAGTAAGTGTTTTTACACTTTCTCATTTGGTTATCAACCGCCATGTCTATAAGACAAAAGGATTGGCTAATCCAGGAGCAAACGGCTCTTGGTAAAGATTTCTCAAATCCGCTTATATGGCTTGCAATTTGCCCAAAATTGTATGGTTCTCAACTCACCATGTCCTAAAAAGTGAAGAGTTGGCTAGCCCGCAAGGTTATGGCTTGTGGTAAAGGCAGTGGAATAACCATAATTGGTATTCACCACCAAAGATAATTCGATAATTTATCTAAGAGTTGGCTAGTCCAAGGGATACGGCTTCGTAAAGACACATCAAATCCGTTATATGGTTTATGATTTGCCAATAAAACAGATGGTTATCGGTGTACCATGGTTCTTGCTTGAATCAAAACATTTGGCTACTCCAGAAGTAATGGCTTTTGGTAAAGAGATTCAAATCCATTAAGTTTTTTCAAAAGATTGCTAGGGACTAGCAATAGTTTAGTGTGGGGGATTGATGAGTGTGCGAATACTCATCATTTTGGTCGAACCAACGCAAAACGCTTAAAAATGCTCAAATGCATCAAAATAATCAAAATATCTCAAAAGTGCATTTTATATGTTTGATGCAAAATGTTCAAAATCGATGAAAACGAGCAAACTTTGATGAATTGGCGCTTTCCCCCGACTTCTAAAATGGCAAAAAAAAATACCTCGAAAGCACATAATTTCAAAAGAAAAATCACCAAAGGTCCTTTTTAAATCAAAAGTTGTCAAAATAAGTCCTTTGATGAAAAATATACAAAGTTTGAGAAATTTACAAAAATGGTCCTCCAAGTTTGAAATTTGGCAAGATTGGCCCCTGGAAAATGGAAAATTGGCAAATTTGGTCCTTGTACTTTTTGAAAGTGTCATTTTCAGTCCTTGGATAAACTTTTCTGAATTGGCAGTTATGGTCCTTGCATTTTCAGATTTGTCAAGAAAGGTCCTTATGTGTTATTAAAACCTTTTTGACCTCTTGGACCCTTGTACCTCCTTTTGACCCCCTGCCAACTTAACCCACTTGACCCCTTGAACCCCTGTGGTCAAAATCAGCCAAACAAACACACCTTTCCCACCTTTCCTCTCCCATGTCCTCTACTCCATCTCCACCACCAACACAAGCCACCAACTCACCCTATCTCCTTTCCATGTCCCCCCTCCTCCAACTAACTTCCAAGGATCAATTAATGCACCCCTTACCCACCATATCAACCCCAACTGTTAAAAGAGATTTACGCCAAAATACCATTCAAAGGCCAAGATTATTTTCAAGCCATCCAATGGCTAGGAAAGAGTTGGGAACCGCTTTCGTAGATGAAAGAGATAGGCCTTGGGTTATAAAAGACAAAGATTTGGAAGCAAGTTGGATAGTTTTTAGTTTTTATTTTACTTTTAATGTCGTTTTTTATGTAAAAGCTTTAGTTTAGTATCAAGTTTGTAATCTTTTGTTAAATTTTGTTAACTTAAAGTATTTAAGTGTTTTAAAACTCAATTCAAGTATCAATTTTCAGTTATTGTTACAATTCTCATTTTGTATCCACTGTTGAAAATTTCTATCTTTAAATCTTGTATGCTAGCTCTTATTAGCTTATTCTTAAGCTTAAATAGATTCATTTCAGCTTATGGTAACTTGTTATAAGCTTGTGCTCAAATTCTAAAGCTACATTGGATATTGGTCAACGAAGGTCAAACTGGGTCAATATGGCAATGGAATTGGTCAAATGGTGAAGCAGTGTTGGATATGGGTTTATTTAGGACTAGTGGGTTGATATTAATAGGTTAGAGATCCTTTGGTTCACTGATTCAAGCCATAGTGGCTAAGGACACTTTGTAAGTCATTTTTAAGTTGTTTTGCTAAATTGCCTTTGTAGCTTTAATAAGCATCAAAACTGTTTCATTAACTGTAATTGGGACTTATAGAATCAGTTTGATCATTTATTTTAGCTGATTAAAGGGTTTAGCTCAGTTTCTATTACAAAACAAAGATTTATAGGGGTGTTTGGATTTGTAGCTTAGTGTATGTTTGAGGTTTGCTTTGGCTTAGAAACCAGTTGGTGCATGTCTACTAAGTACTTTTGAGTACTTACCTGTCTTACTTATGTGTTTGTAACCCAAAAATGTCAAAAACCACATCATTTGAATCCAACAACCACGTTGGATTTTTAAAAGAGCAAATCATCATTTTGTGTTTAGAAGTCATTAACAAAGGTTGTTATAATTTCATTACATCATTTAACTTAATTATCACCATAAAAACGGATCAAAGTTCACTAAAGTCAACGTGTTTCGTTTCAAAAAGTCAAAAAGTGTAAAAGATGGATTTATGCAGAAAGTGCAGTGATCCACGGACTCATTAAAGATCTTTAGGTCCTAATTTTTGGAATATAAGCAGCTGGTTTGGTAGTCTTTTGGACCTAGTATCTGTTTTTTCTTTAAGCCCTCTGGATTAACCCGAATAGGCTCAAAACTAGCCTCTGCTGTTCCTCAAGACCAACCTCGATATTTGAGATTTTTCTCCTTTTGTGCATTTTGCACAGATTCATTTTGGCTTGTTAGAAGCTGGTCTTTTGGTTAAGAGTAGCTGCTTAGGTCTAGTTGAGATATCAATCATTGGATTTTAGTTTATAGCTTATTTGTGTGCTTATTTTTGGACTGCAAAGTGACACCAAAACCTGTTTTAGCTTAATCTCACAAACATCAAATCTGTGTTAAATTGTTATTCAGTGGTTACAGCTTATTGTTTTTAGTTGCAATCTAGTTAATTTGGTATATTAGTGCTTCCGTGATCGCGGTTGCCTGCTTTTAATCATTTGGCTTATTTAGTGCTTATTTCAATAAGCACTCTCACATCAGCTCCATAATCTTGCACACAAGTACCTGTTTTTCTAATTTTCATAGCTTCCTAATATTATTTTAGAATTTTCCTGAAATTTTCAGATTTTTCTCAACTGTTTTACTATTTTTCTTAATTTTTATTGGTTTTTAGCACTTTTTAAATAGCATTTAATACAAAAAATTAGAAAAAGCTTCAAAAAATAAGTTTTCATTTTTCTTAGGCTTAGATAAATATAAAAAGTGAAAAAAGTAATTTTCCATATTTTTCATAGTTCATTTGGTAAATTTTAGTGATTTAATTAGTTTTTAATAGTTTAAAATTCCTAGAAAATAGATAAATAGTCATAAAAATACAAAAATAGTTTTGAAAAGTCTATTTTGATATTTTAGACTTTTCCAAGTCTTAATTTTATTTTTCTAGCTTTATTTCCTAATTTTTGTATTTATAATTATCAAATAGTTAAAATTAGTTTTTAATTAATAATAATTAATTAAATAGTTATAAAAATAATTTTCTTTTTCTAAAATTTTCTTTTATCATTAGGTTTGTAAAAACATCATTTTCATATTTTTAGGGTTAATATTGAATTAGTTTCATGTTTTTAGTTGTACGTCATGTAGATTTTAATTTCAGTTTCTAAAATCATAAAACAAAAACATCATTTTAATTATAGTGATAGAGTTTATTTAATAGGTTTTATCTTTTTAATTTTCTTTAATTTGTATTTAAGCCGCTTTAATTTGTTGGCTTTTCTCGTAGTTATAATATCATTCAGATCCAATTGCTCAAACCTCGATCACTATACGCTGATTGATCCATTGCATAGCTCATTGGGACATAACGACCGGGAGGCCCTATACTCCTCGATCTTCATTGATTTCGGTTGAACAGTTTTAAGCTGGTTACGGTCCGTCATTCACAAGTGGCGGGCTTGTGTGATTTAGCTTGACTGTTTGGCGCGAATCAGGAAGGTAGGCATGCCAATTTCCGCAGGGATCACCGCTTCGCTTCCATATGTCAAACTGAACGGTGTTTCACCGTTGCTTGTTTTCAAGGATATCCGATGAGCCCACAAAACGCTTCGTAGCTCATCGACCCACCCGGATCGCTTTTCCCTCCTTGTCTTGAAACCATGCATCAAACTTTTGTTTGCCCGCCCACTAGACCATTAGCTTCAGTGCCAACGCAGTGTTTATCGCTTGATGTTTAGTTTTTCACACCAACGCTTGAAGGGGTCATGAATGAAGTTGCTACCGTTGTCCGTTACAATTATGTGTGGCAAACCGAAGCGACACACTATGTTGTTCCATACAAATTTTATGACTTCCTTGCTCGTGGTCTTTGCGGCGGTTTGGCCTCCATCCATTTTGTAAAGTAGTCTATAGCCACGATGACATACTTTACCTTCCCCGGTGCTTCGGGAGAGGACCCAATACATCCATTCCCCATTGGAAGAACGGCCAAGGTGACATGATAGAAGTCATGAGAGTCTTCGGTAGTTTAGGAACCGGGGAATGTATTTGGCGTGACTCGATTTTGAATAACCTCTCGGGCATCTCTGCATTGTCGGCCGAGAGTATCCCCGCCTCGATCCGGCTGCCACCACGCATCTTAGGCCGAGTGCATGCCACATGCTCCTTCGTGCACTTCCCTAATTACGTAATTGGCTTGTAGTGGACCCACACACGTCAACATTGGACCTAAATATGACTTCTTGAATAACACCGCCTTCCATGATGTAATGGGGTATCTTCATCCGCAGGGTTCTTGCTTCATTTTCATCATTCGGCCACTTTCCTTCGGCAATGCATCGGATTATGGGGGACATCCAGTTTTCTTCCTCTTCTTCCACTATTGCTCCAATGATCTTCTCTTCCGTTGATGGTGTTTCCAATATTTCGACAAGTATTTCCTTGGTCAGGTGATCGAATGCCACGACGCTAATTTGCTCAATACATCGGCTTTCGACTCGTGCTCTAGGAATGTTTTGTATTCGAACCGCTTGAAACATCCAATATACTCTTTTGCCTTAGCTAAGTACTTTGCCATGCTTTCCTTGTAAGTGGTAAACTCTCCGTTGATTTGGCTTGACACTAGGTTGGAGTCTACTTTAGCACTTAGAACTTGGATCTTCATATCTTTGGCTATCCTCACGGCTAGCAAGCTTCGTACTCAGCTTCATTGTTTGTGCCGGGAAATTTAACCGAGAGCATAAGTATATTCTTTGTCCGGCTTATTAACACCAAACCCGCTCCGTAACCCTTCCGTTAGATGCTCCATCTCAGAACAAGGTCCATTCCTCCTCCTGTGGTTGAGATGTTGCACACTTCCTTCCCTACTTGGCCGACGGTATCTCGTTTATGAAATCCGCCAAGACCGCCCTTGACGGCGCTTCTAGGGATGTAGGTAATTTTGTATGCCCCCAACTCGACAGCCGATTTCATTAACTTCCCGAAGATTCAGGCTTGTTTAAAATGTCTCGGATTGGTGGGTCCGTGATAACCTTTATGTGGTGGGCTTCAAGTATCTTCGAGTCTTCTCGGAACAATGTCGAGAGCCGAGCCAATTTCTCTAGAGGGCATAGTTCCGCTCGGCATCATGAAGTGTTCTATCGACATAATGTACCGCATTTGTTTCACCGCTCCTCTACCATCGAACAGCGCTTATTGCCTCTCGGCAACCGCTAGGTACACAAAAGATCTTCCTCGCTACCGGGTCATTTTGTTAAATTAGGTAGCTCTAATATCACACTCTTCATCTTTTGGAATGCTTCTTCGCCTCCTTGCTCCTAACCGTATTCCTTTTGGTTGTCTTTTGTGACATTCTTTAGAGTGTTGAAGAAAGGCAGAGCTTTTTCAAATTGAACGAGATAAAAACCTGCTCATAGCCGCCAGCTTTACCGGAGACTTTGCATTTCCTTGAGTGTTCGGGGTGATTGCATGTCCGATACGCTTTGTCTTCTTCGGTTGGCTCTTATCCCTTCGGACGCTACCACATAACCAAGGAATTTGCCTTCTTCGACCAAAGAGCATTTTTAGGGTTGAGCTTCATGTTGATTCTTCAAGGTTATCGAATGTTTCGCCATGTCTCGCCAACAATTCTACTTCGCTTCTTTTGATTACCATATCATCAACGTACATTCCTTCCAGCATTTCGCCGATTTGTTCTTTAAAACTTGAATCTACCAGCCGTTGATAGGTCGCCCCGGCATTTCTTAAACCGAAGGGCATCTTGGTGTAGCAAAATGTTCCGCTTCTCGTAGAAAGCCGCCTTCTTCATCTTCCTTGGCCATCTGGACTTTGTGGTACCCCTTGTATGCATCGAGAAAACACTTATATTCAGTATCCCATTACGGACTCTATTTTCCAATCGATCTCGGGAGTGGGTAGTAGTCCTTTGGACACGCAGGCATTGATGCTTTGAAGTCCATGCACATCCTCCATGATTCGTCCGTTTCTTTACTAGCACCGGATTGGAAATCCATGTAGGATATTTTCGCCTCGACAATTCCTCGCTTAGCCATGCTTCCACTTCGGTGTTGATTGCCTGGTTCTTCTCGGTGAAAAGTTCTCTTTTTCTGGGCTATTGGCCTGTCATTCACGTTGACGTTTAGCTTGTGCTCTATGATTCGACGGGGAACCCTTGTCATGTCCGCCGGTTGCCATGCGAACACATCCTTTGCTTTTTAATAGTTCCACCAACCGCTTTTGCACTCCTTGGAAAAACTTCCTCCGATGGTAATCACCGCTCAGAAATTGGGGATTTATCATTACTTCTTCGTTTCAGTCCGTGTTCTCTTTCTCCGGCGATGTCTTTCGCTCTTGCTTTCCGACCTTTTTCCATGCGCAGCGCTTTTCCAGCCTTCCGCATTCCGAGATGATAACTGACCGGGTAACCAAGGTTGCCACACCCCTCGGTGTTGGGAATTTTAACATGGAATGTATGGTTGATGGGATTGCCCTTAATTCTCTCGATGCCCGATCGTCCCCAAGATGATGTTATATGGAGAAGGTGATCTTATCACCGCAAACGCCATTACGCTTCTGGCGGTACGTAACCATCGTTTGAAACAAACGCTCAAGTCTATCTTTCCTAGGGGCTTTATTGCTTCACCAGAGAATCCCACCAAGGGTGTGTTTGTTTCTCTTAGCTTTGCTCTAATCTCCGGCGAGGTTCTCAACAAGTGTTTGACATTACCTCCACGGCTGCCGGGGTCTACATAAACTCTCCTTACAGTGTATCCTTCCACATCCGCCGACATTATCGGTGGTTCTTCGAAATATCCCCGCAGGATGGAGGGAAAACTATTGGGCGTTCATCCGTCTTCCTCTCTACGTGGGTCTTTCGCTTGTCATGCCCATCCTCCTCGTATACCATGTTTATCACTCTTCCTCTACCCGTGATTTTCTCTCGGGTTTCTTCCCCTTTGCTTTACTTCCTTTACCAAATGATCCAACTTGCCTGCCCCAAGGCTCTTCTTAGATGTTCCTTGAGTTGGTAGCAATCTTGGTGAGGTGGCCCTCGCCGTGATAGTCACAAAACTTGTCTAAATTTTCCTCCTTGGCTCCTTTCAGGTGGGGGTGGTGGTAGGTTTAGTTGAAGCTCGTTGCTAGAATTTTTTGGGGGCCTTCGAGAGAAGGTTCAAGTCTATGGGGCGGTATCGCTTTCGGTAATGGTTCCTCCGGTAATCACTTCGATGATCGCTTCTGTAGTTGTCAATCCTTGTCGGGTAGTAGGGGTTATATTGGCTTCGAGATTTTGGTTCTACTCTTCGGCCCCCTTCTCTTGTCAGAAAGTTCACGCCGGGTTTCGGTCTTGTTGACTTCCTGTATGACTTGCGGCTCCATTCCCTTTAGGAGCTCGTGGTGTTATAGGCATCCTCCGATCTTACGAAATCGCCCACTCTCTTCATCATCTCATTGATCGTTGGGAACTCGTCGAGAACCGCTTTACCAATTCCGGCACTTACTCCGTTGATGAATGAGGATATCTCATTATTTCGCACACCGGGGATGTAACTAGCCTCGTCGGTCCATCTTTCCTTATATTCCAGCAGAGTTTCGCGAGCCTTTCGCACAATCTTGGTTAGCTCCATCGGATCTTTGTGGCATTTTCCTCGAGCGAATCTTTCTAAGAACTTCTCCCTGAGCTCTTCCCAGCTCTGCTAAGCCGTTGGGCCGTTCGAACCAAGCACTTGCCGGACCATCCAAAGTTTGTTGGAACATCCAACACCATACCGCAGATTGGCCATCCGCCATGATTGGCTGCACCGGAGAAGCGATTGACATGATCGTCCGGGTCCGTAGATCCATCGTAGAGCTTTATGTTCTTCTGTAGTTCATGTCTTGGTCCGGCGAACTCGACGATACGCTTTGTAAACGGGCATCCGGGAGCCCTTGTACGGTTTGTGTAGATCTTCCACTATCTGCTTTCCTTTCGGATCTTTTTCTTTTCCGTCTGGTGGGCCCTTCGGCTTCTCCCTAAATCAATAACTGTATTGGTCGTAGTGGGCTTTTTCCTTGGGAGTTATGTTGCTGTATTAAGGCTTTTAGTGATGATATGTGATTAAGTATATGTTCTTCCAGGTTAGGGGTTGTTTATCGGTGGTGTTTCGGCCGAGGGACCTGGGGTGTTTCGGGGTAGGACCGCCATTTTCTAGCTTTGGTAGTTAGAATAGCGGTCCCACGGATGGCGCCAATTTGTTGAGGTAAAAATGTGTAATTACCCAAACAATCGAGTCCTTCGACTAATCCTCTCGTAAATCTCCTCGGATTAAACTCGCCGGATCTGTGAACACAAAAGCACCACGCTGCTAGCCTCGCCTAGGGTTTTATCCCTAGACCCAGCTCCGGCGTGAGAATAAGTATAATGATATGTCAGAGTAATGTGTGTAAAAAGTGGGTGAGAAAATAGTCTACCTTGAATGTTGTTGCTTGGTTCCTTTTATAGATGAGGAGTTTTGTCCTCACCGAAGGTCATGCATAACAGTGACTCTTTCAGGCGGGAGTTGACCTTACCCTGCTTGGATTCCGTTCGAACGGGTAGAGTTCTGACCGGAGATTCCTTTCCTCTTATGTGTGGTGATGTCGTATCCGCGTTAGGCGGGATTATGTTTGACCCTCGGTATATGTTGGTCTAGGTTTGTTTCATCTAAGTTGGTTTTATGCGTCTTATCCGGAGGATTGCATAGTGTGCAGGGCAGTTTTATTGATCTGCTGGGGAGTTAGGTTATCCGGCGGTTTGCTGATCTACCGGGGAGTTGTATGTTGGGACATACGCCAACGTAAAACAAGAAAGTCAAATGGATGGACAGATTACCATATGCTTACTGGAAGGGTAACCCTGATGTGTCTCCTATTAGGTTTGACCTTAAAAAGTGCAACTTAAACTACACTCCGAATGTTGACTGGAATACTCATTTATTTTATCAGGTTATCAATATTTTTTGTTATGTTTTCATTTTAGATGCTAGTAGACTATATGGAGATATCGCAACACGGCTTGTTTTAACTCGAAACATCTGTAGAATGGTATGTGTTTCATTGCTGCAATATCCCAAAACCGGGACATACATATAGATCCTAAAACCCTACAATAACATGGGGTTGGGTACAAATACATAAACATGGGCCTAATGTAAATACATAATACTAACACTCCCCCGCAGTTTGAGCGGGAGGACACCGAACACTCAAACTGGTGCGAAATTCTTCAAATAAAGCAGAGGGCAATCCCTTTGTGAATATATCCGCAAACTGATAGCGAGAAGGAACATGAAGCACTCTGACTTGACCAGCAGCCACTAAATCTCAAACAAAATGAATGTCAATCTCGATGTGCTTGGTTCGTAGATGCTGAACCGGATTCGAGGACATATAGACAAAGACTGACGTTATCACAGTATACTAGTGTTGCGGAAGAAACCGGAGTATGAAGCTCTCGTAGAAGATTCCGCAACCAACATGTTTCAGCAACTGCATTGGCAACCCCACGATATTCTGCCTCAGCACTCGAACGAGAAAGTGTCGGTTGACGATTGGAGGACCATGAGAGCAAGTTGTTACCAAGAAATACACAGTATCCAGAGGTAGACCGCCGAGTAGTTGGGCAACAGGCCCAATCAGCATCAGAATATGCAACCAACGACGTAGTGGAAGAAGAGTACAACTGTAACCCGTAATCCAAAGTACCCCGAATATAGCGAAAATCCGTTTGGAGCGCAGAGAAATGAGGCTCTCGCGGATCATGCATATGAAGACACACCTGCCGAACAAAGCATAAGAAATATCGGGCAGTAAATGTTAGGTACTGGGTGACCGCAAGGCTCCGATATAAGGTGGGATCGGATATCAAACCGCCATCATCACCCGTTTAGACTCGTCAACCGAGTCCGACCGAATTGCATAGCCATGTGAGCACGCTCAAGGATCTCTGTAGCATACTTACGCTGTGATAAAAACATACCAGAAGTGTCACGAGTAACAGATATGCTCAGAAAGTAAATTAGTGATCCCAAGTCTGTCATAGAAAACTCCTTATGAAGAGCTGCAATGATACGCTGAAGTAATCCATCAGAAGAGGCAGTCAGTACAATATCATCAACATATAATAAAAGATAAGCGGTGTCAGTCCCCTGATGATAGATAAATAAGGAGGTGTCACAGCGACTATGAGTAAATCCAATCCCAAGAGCATATGTAGCAAAGCGCTGAAACCAAGCCCGAGGAGCTTGTTTCAACCCATACAAAGATCTGCGTAACAAACATACATAATCAGGGTGCTCGAGATCACGAAAACGGTGTGGTGATGCATGTAAACTGCCTCGATAAATCCCATGCAAAAATGCATTCTTGACATCGAGCGGTGAAAGGGCCAATGTCTAGAAGCGCTAAACCGAACAAGTGCGGATAGTGCCAGGTTTAACAACCGGGGCAAAAGGTCTCATCAACATCAATCCCCCTCCATCTGAGTGCTACCATTCGCGACAAGGCGATCCTTGTAGCGACTGAGAGTGCTGTCAGCCAAGTACTTGTGGCGAAATAACCACATACAACGAACAATGTTGATGTCCGCAGGGCGAGGTACAAGAATCCAAGTTTTGTTTTTAATAAGAGCATTAAATTCATCATACATAGCATTTAACCAATTAGGGTCATGAAAAGCAGCATTATAGGAACGGGGTAAAGGGGAAACAGTAGACACATGACAAGCATAACGGGGATTGGGACGGGTAGTCTCGACACGAGAACGTGTAACCATGGGATGAACAGATGTCGTAGCCTGGGTAGGATGAGACACATGGGTGGGTTCTTGGGTAACGGAAACGGGGGCAATTGGGTGTGCAGGGGAGGTAGGTGATGGTGGGGAGGGATGTGGTTGCGGAGATGCCGCAGCGGGAGAGGATGGAGGGTCTATAGTAGGGGAAATGGGTGAAGGTGGTGAATTTGTTGGTGTAGGTGTAGGCGATGAAGGTTGAGGTAGGGAAGTTGGGGGAGTTGGGGTGAGTTTAATGATGTTGGAGATGATGTTAGGCGAGTCATCTAAGAAGTCGTAGGAAGGTTGCACAGTATGTGTGGTGGAACCAAAGAGAAAAATGGTCTCATCAAAGGTGACATGGCGAGATATAATGATTTTGTTTGTGTTTAGGTCTAAGCAGCGATATCCACGGTGATTGGTGGCATGTCCTAAAAATATGGAGGGTGTGGCTCGTGGACCGAGTTTGTGGTTGGTATCAACATAAGGATAACAAAGACATCTAAAGACACGTAAGATACGGTAGTCAGGTGAGGTGCCAAACATACGTGTAAGGGGAACGTCATTATCAATAGCCCGGGATGGTAGAATATTTAAAAGGTAAACGGCCATGTTGAGGGCTTCAACCCAGTAATTGGGGGGTAGGTGGGCTTGAAAAAGTAAGGTGCGGATAAGGTTGTTAATGGTGCGGATCATGCGTTCAGATTTGCCATTTTGTTGGGAGGTGCGGGGACATGAGAAACGAAAACGAATCCCATTATCTTTAAATAGTTTATGAAAGGTATGATTGTCAAATTCACCACCATGGTCACATTGAAAAGATTTGATTTCTTTGTTAAATTGTGTTTTAACAAATGTGCGAAATAAAGTAAATTTGATCAAAGCATCAGATTTGTTAACCAACGGATAAACCCATACAAACTGGGAATAGTGATCCAGAAAAATAACATAATATTTGAAACCAGACAGAATCGGGATTTGGAGAAGTCCATAAGTCCGAGTGAATGATTCCTCCAGGAAAGAGATCAATAATAGAAGTGTAGTATATGGTGGGTAACTCAAACGTATTATGTTTGAGCACCGAGATCGTTCCGAACGAGGGTTGAATAGAATTTTCAACTCACGTCGCGATTATCGGGATTTGAATGGGAAAAGGGGATAATTTGATGTTTTCTAAACTACGGGGCAAGGGAAGCATAAAAGGGAAATTACACTACGGGGAATCCTAAATACGCGAATAAAACTAAAATGCAATAAATGAAACGTAAATAAAAAAACGCGGCCTAAATACAAATACGACTAAACTGAATCCTAAAAATGATCTAAAAATACTTTTCTAGTAAAAATGATATTTGAAAATTATCTAAGAATTAAAACTAATTTTTAGGATTTTTCTTGAATTTATTTGAATTAAAAACTAATTTCTAATTTTAAAAATAGAACTAAATAACTAAAAATTATGAAAATAAGTGAGAAAATTATGAAACTATTTTTCAAAATTCTAAAATAACTAAAAAGACTTTTCAAAATTGAATTTGTATTTTTCTGAATTATTTTCTAATTTCTATGATTTAAAAACTATTTTAAACTAAATAAATTGCTAAAAATTACTATTTGAACTAAGAAAATTATGGAAAAATATGTTTTTGGCTTTTTATATTTATCTTAATCTAAAATAAATTGAAAACTTATTTTTTTGAAGCTTTTCTGATTTATTTGTATTAAATGCTAATTAAAAATGCTTAAAAATCAATTTAAATGCAGAAAAATATCAAAAGACCATGGAAAAATAAGAAAACTTCCAGAATATTATAAAATAAAGCTGAGAATCAAGGAAAAATAAAAGAAACAACTAATGATCACAGGAACTATAATTTGGACACACAACTTATATGAATAAGCACATGAAATTAAGCTAAAAGCCTCAATAAGCTACCATAAGCTACCACAGCCTAAAAATAATCTAAACTATCCAAGTATAAGCTACTGCAACCGATTTAGACCCTAAAAGCTGAAGCTAAAAGCATTAAGTCACTATATCAGGTTCTAATTAAAATAAGCAAATCGGCCCTAATGCAGCTACTTTAAGCCTAAATTAAGCTAGCTTGGAAAAATCCTAAAAATAAACTGAAATTATCGAGTTAAAGGCAACCAACCAGAGTACAGGAATCCAAAATTTCAGCCTAAAAGGATCTAATATGAAGATTTTAAAAATATAAAAATATAAGCAATTTGCAAGTTAAAATGGATTTTTGACTTTTCAGAAATTCGTAATTTTGACTTTTATGAATTTGAATTCTACAAAAACAGATTATGAATGATGCTTATAGATGAAATGAGATCAAAATATACTAATCTACATGTTTCTACTCCTAAAATGCAAACTATGCTAATCCTTATTTAGCTGATGTTAAAATGAGAACAAGTTATAAGTGATTTTGACTTTTGTAGTTCTAGGATGCAAGTTTATGAGCTAAGTCCACTAAATAGACCTATACTATTATGATGCAACAATAATTCAGTACCTAAGAAGCTTCTAACACGGATTCATATGATAATACAAACACTCCTTATTATATCAAAAATGCAATATTACCACTCTAAAACTAAATTCTGAGCTAAAAAAATTATCAATACAGATCTATAATACCTAAATGATGCAAATAAACCAACAACTCAACATTAAAACTAGATAAATCTAATGATGCACATAAGACAGATATGAAACAGATATGTAAAATAGCACTTACATTAGTCTTGTTACAATGACATGCTATAAAAATCCAATGAACTACTTTCTAAACCTGATTAACAACCCAACTTAGATCAACATCAACCCACATCCATCACCATACAACAACCCAAATCCACCAATATCCTGCAGTTTGACTGTTTTTGAGATTTGAGTGGATTTCTGAGTAACAAACATACTTAGATTTGAAATAAGCTCAAATAAGCATTTGAAAGCAGTAATAAGCTGAGATGAAACAGTGAATTAATGATTTAACTATGAAGAGAATTTAATAAAAACTTGTATTAATAAAGCTTGAGTACAATTGAAATTACAATTACTGAAATTTAACTAAAACATTAAAAATAATAAAGCTACTCAGAAAATATACTCTACACTACTTCTAATCTACTTGTCATCCATCTGTGAAGGAAGGGGTTTATATAGCCAGCTGCTTGAGCTCTTCAGGTCTTCAGAAGGATCTGGAAGGATACAAGTGTGTTTTCTCTGAGCTTTTCTGTCCCTTGGATCATCTAATACATTTCCCAATCAATATCCACCCTAGGATCAAGTGTCCACGCATGTGTAGCCAATCAGAGGAGAGATTTTGAGAGAATGACACACGGATTGCCAGCGTGGCATCCGTGTGTCAGTCACGTGTCAGAATTTAGTACGAATTTCCATTGAATTTGGGTTTCATTTGGGGAATTAATTAGATGGGTAGTTAGGGTTCATGGCTGGGTTTATTTGGGGGGAAAAAAGCGCGTTTGGATTTTTTATGTTATTTTGATTTCGTTGACCGGGTTAAGTGGTGTTTGACTTGGGTATTTGAGGGTTGGATCGGGTATAGTGGTAACCGGGTATGGATTAGCAGACTTGGGTTTGGGCTTTGGGATTACATGGGCCTAATGTGTAAATAAGGATCGGACTTAGGGAATGAAATGGATCCAATTAGTATTTTAAGGACCAAAAGTGTCAAATCTGAAAATCCAGGGACCAAAAGTGTAAATATGAAAATGTAATCCAAGGGTTGACTTTGCCAATCTTCAATAATCCAAGGACCAAACTTGTCATTTCTGAAACTTAAGGGTAGATTCTGCCAATAACTGAAAGTTCATGGACTGTTTCTGAAAATTCTGTAAACTTGATCAAATCTTTCACAAATTATCTTTTCAGCATAGAAATCTTCACAGATGCACAATTCTGACCTTCCGGCTCAGCTTTAGCACTCTTTATCTCTCGTGCTCGGGTTTTTGTCTGATTTGGTTATCTTTTGCGTGTTTTGACATATCCGTGCCTGCACATACATAAACTCAAGAAACCATTAAATATTAGTAATAAACGGCTCTTTCTTGGTTATTTTGGGTCATATTTGATAAAGAAATGATATGTGTTTTTGCACATATCAGTGAACAATATCAAAACAACTTTCAACTAAAGTAGATGAACTATCAAATGGAAGTTTCACGTGTTTGCCAAGTTGACAAGCATGACAAAGCACGGGAGATTTCTCTTTATTACTTGAAATTGAATTATTAGAAATAACACGACGTAACACTTCACTTCCTGGGTGACCAAGACGTTGGTGCCACGTATACTGACTTGTGAGATAGGCTTGTGGAATGGGAGAAGCCTTGGTGACAGGGTAGAGGTCGTCAGTGCTATCACAGCGGAGCAGCACCTGACGAGTTTGAAAGTCCTTAACAGAAAAACCAAAGGGATCAAATTCAACAGTGCAATAATTTTCACATACAAACTGACGTACAGAAATTAGGTTTTTAACAATGTGAGGGGTGATAAGGACATTATTTAAGTGAAGGTGTCGAAAGGGGGTCGGTATAATGCTATGGCCAGAGTTGGTGACGGAAGTGTGCCCTACTGCAACAATGAATAAACACCGGAATACCCAACCAAGTAGCTTGAGTTTGCTCTAAACCGCCGGTAAGTGAACCGTGAACCCCGGCCGTGAACTGATGGGCGGTGAATGGCTGACCTGGTTGACAAAGGTGAGTAGTGGACTGACCGGTCAAAAACTGAAGAGGGTTCATGAACTGTTGAGCCTGGTTCGTGACCTGCTGCTGTTGTTGGACTGGTGGCAGACCAGGGGTCGTGAACTGCTGCACTTGGTAGGGTAGACCGGGGTTCAACTGCTGCATGACCTGTTGATGTTGAACTGGCTGGACAGAGGGTCCATAAGCAGAAGGCCGTCCAAAGCCAAAAGGGCTTGTGTAGTATGCGACGGGGTTCAGGGGTTTTGGTGAGCTAGTGGATGGGGGACCAGCGTATGATGTACCACAACCAATTTTGGCCACAAGGGATTGAAGGTTTTGCATGTCACTATTAGTAATATTATTGGACGTGGTCTGTGGAGTGCTACCATGAACACCATTGTGCAAGAAACGACATGAAGCTCCGAAACGAAAATATTACTACAATACATAAACATGGGCCTACAATAACATGGCTTGGGTACAAATACATAAACATGGGCCTAATGTAAATACATAATACTAACAACATCCACGAAAAAAATACACTTGTAGACAGCAAGATTAAAGTTATTTCGCATACTTAGATAGTCTATAAGAACAGGAAGTTGAAGCCAACTAAGATTGGTTGGATTAGTAATTGTTAAAATGGTACAAAACAAGATGAATAATCACCTAACCAACCACCCCTTGGTGATAATCTTTTATTACAACAATATACACAGTAGATTAGTCCCCAACACGGATGCTAACCAAAACAGATACAATGAAAAGTTGTTATCCCTCTAATAGGTGAAACAACAGAAATACAAGAACTCACACACTATAAACCAAACCAAAGATCAAGATGATCTATAACACATTTTACAATAGTAAACTACCAAAACCCAATAAACCCAGATGAAGACTAAACTTTGTATGTGAGAGACTTTGAGAGAATATCGTGAGAGAGATTATGAAACCCTAGCTGGATAGGACCTTATATAGCCTGAGATATTACATTCTCAACCCTGCACATACAAAATTAACAAACAACACCCAAGGTATTAAATGTTAGAAACCAGGTATAAAAAAGTTACATAATATACCCCTGAAGGTTCAGCTGTTTGACAAAGGATTCTTAATACTTTCAACATCCCCCCTCAAACTGATGAACTTGCAAACATATTAATCATACCAAGATTTCTAACCATAACACCATGTTGCACAGACCCAAGAGCTTTGGTCAAAACATCAGCAGTTTGATTTTTAGAATCAACCTTAATTGTTTTAATCAACCCAGATGCAACTTTTTCTCTAACTAAATGCACATGAATATCAAAGTGCTTAGTTTTTTCATGCATCACAGGATTAGCAGCAATTTGTATAGCAGCTTTGTTATCACAAAATAATTCAACTGGCAACAAATGTTCAGTAACACCTAAGTCTTTTAAGACTTTAAGAATCTACATAACCTCACATGTAGTAGAGGCCATACATCTATACTCAGCCTCAGCTGAAGACTTAGACAGAGTAGCTTGTTTTTTACTCTTCCAAGAAACCAAATTACCATATACAAAAACACAATATCCAGACACAAACTTCCTAGTAACAGGACATTTAGCCCAATCAGAATCAGAAAAAGCAGAAACTTTAAACCCTTGATTATTCTTACTAAAATGCAGATCATTACCAGGAGCAAGCTTAAGATACTTTAACACTCTTAAGCCAATATCAAAATGAGACTTCAAAGGAGAATGCATATATTGACTCAAGCAGTGCACATCATAAGAAATATCAGGTCTAGTCATAGTAAGATATATTAACTTTCCAACAAGTTTCTGATAACTAGTAATATTTTTCAACCTTTTATCATCATCAGATTCTTTATGATTTAAAACAATATTCTCAGGCAAAGGAGTTAATACAGGCTTACAACCAAGTAAACCATAATCATTTAACAGCTCAAGACAATATTTCCTTTGATTTAAACACAAGCCTTTATCAGTTTTTAAAACTTCAATTCCAAGAAAATATTTCAATTCTCCCAAGTCTTTGATTTTAAACTTATTTCTCAGAAAAGTTTTAAACTCCTCAATTTCATTTTCATTATTACCAGTGATCACCAGATCATCAACATACACAAGTAAGTACAATACAGAACTTCCCTTAGTTTTAACAAACAAAGAGTGATCATTTTTAGACTGCACAAACCCAGCCTCAAACAAAGCTTCAGACAGTTTAAGATTCCACTGTCTTGGAGCCTGTTTTAGGCCATAAAGAGACTTTTTTAGCCTACAAACTTTATTATTGTTTTCTAGAAAAAGACCATGTGGAGGCAACATATAAACCTCTTCATTTAAATCACCATATAGAAAAGCATTGTTAACATCCATTTGAAAAAATTTCCAATCATTTTGAACATCAAAACTTAATAAGCACCTAACAGTACCCATTTTAACCACAGGACTAAAAGTCTCATCATAATCAAAACCATGTTTTTGATTGTAACCCTTAGCCACAACTCTAGCTTTATATCTTTCAATCTCACCATTAGATTTCAACTTAAGTTTCCAAACCCATTTAGACCCAATAGGAATTCTTCCTTCAGGAAGATCAACTTCTTCCCATGTATCATTTTCCTATAAAGCAACTAACTCATCATTCATAGCACTTTTCCAGTTGATATCCTGTGAAGCTTCCTCATAAGAAGAAGGTTCACAAGACTTATTCATATTAGCAACAAAACAACAATTATCTGTACTTAACCAAGTATGATTAGCATACTTATTTAAACCATACTTAATCTTAGAATCAAGCACATAATCATTCAGTCTTGAAGGCAACTTAGAAGATCTACTAGACCTCCTAAAACTAGTAGTTCCTTCCTCGGTTTGATTTTGAAAATTAGGCACATCTGTTTCATGAATAACATTTCCCTCAGAATTATTATTTTCATCTAAAGGAGTTGCAATGCTAGGCATATCTAGTAGCTGTGGTGGATCAGAGTTAAGAATCTGTTCTAAAGTAACATCCTGATCAACATTCACTACCCTACTAGATTCACCTAGATTACCTTCTCTACCTACAGATGCTTCATCTACATCCTCTGTTTCATCATTGGGAGAGGGACTAGGAGTTTTGGTTTTTGACTCAAAATTATTAAAGAAATTTAAAGTGTTAACATCAAGTGGATTATTTGAAGAATCAGATTGTTTCATTTTGTATGGAAAAATAGTCTCATAAAACTTAACATCTCTTGAATACAAAATAGACCTATTTTCCAGACTCAACAACTTGTAAGCTTTCTTTCCACTTGCATAACCAAGCAAAACACATTTTTCAGATTTTTCAGAAAATTATCAGACTCTTTTAAAATAGTAGCATAACAAAGACACCCAAAACTCCTAAGATGTGCCAGACTAGGTTCTCTTCCATAAACCAAATAAAAAGGAGATTTGCCATTCAAAACAGAGGAAGGCAACCTGTTAATCAAATAAGTAGCAGTTAAAACACAATCAGGCCAAAACACAAGAGGTATCCCCCTTGAAACATAAGGCTTCTAGCCACATTAAGCAGATGCCTATGTTTCCTTTCAGCAATTTCATTCTGTTGAGGGGTATATGCTACACTAGTTTGATGAATAATGCCCATTGTGTCAAAAAATTCACCCATTTTATTATTAACAAACTCAGTACCATTATCAGATCTGACAATTTTAATTTTCTTATTGAACTGAGTCAAAACCATTTTGAAGAAACTTTGAAACATCTCAAAAACCTCATGTTTTCCTTTTAGTATATACACCCAAACAGATCTACTGTAGTCATCAACAATAGTCAAAAAATATATGAAACCTTCCCTGCTAACCACCTTATAAGGACCCCATACATCAAGATGTATAAGGTCACCAAAAACAGAAGTTTTATGTTCACTTAGAGGAAAAGGATCCCTTGTTTGTTTAGCCTTATGGCAAACATCACAAGGTGCTCCATGATCAATATTAGTTATCTTTAAAGAACCTTTTAAAAGTTTCAAAACAGGATTAGCAGGATGTCCCAATCTACTATGCCAAACACCTTTAGAAACAAAACAACTAAAACACTCACTTTTAGTCACAAAAGCAGAGGAAACTCTAGACTTATCAAACAAATACAGACCACCAGACTCACTACCAGTCCCCAGCACCCTCTGATGATTCAAATCCTGAATATAGCATTTAGTCTCATCAAAACTATAACAACCCGTAAAATTTCAGATTATTATAATAATATTTACACGTCAGAAAATTTTAAATCAACTATTTTCTGATAGAATGCCAATATCAAAAATTTAAAACCGAGAGGTCATCTCGTTTCCTTAGAAATAAGACACCGCTTGTCCACTAATTATCTGTATAATAAATGTGAAATTTATTATTATCCCAGTTAAAATTTAAGCATACATAAGCTTAATCTAATAGTTATTCCGCATACTGCAGCGTAGTAGTATACAAAACTA
The DNA here is from genome assembly GCA_910596185.1 of Chrysanthemum makinoi. Taxonomy (NCBI): domain Eukaryota; kingdom Viridiplantae; phylum Streptophyta; class Magnoliopsida; order Asterales; family Asteraceae; genus Chrysanthemum; species Chrysanthemum makinoi. The sequence continues at coordinate 150,277,797 of OU343225.1, forward strand.
AAAATAAATACTAAGATAAGAGAAAAATACACTTTTTTTATCAATCACTAATTTACGAAAGAAAACGAGAGGTTATTTCGTGAATTTAGAAAATCACGGCACCGCACGCATACCGAAACCAATTAAATAACGGCAAACAATTATAATCAAATTTCAACATAATAAGAATGTCATATTATTACGTTTATAAAATCGTTTCCAAAAATATAATTCCTATATTTCTCGGGTACCGGAAAGGTACGTTTACTCAAGGACTCGACAAAACACGGAGTACAAATTATAAGCATGGTATAATAAAACAAATAGATAAAATTTACTACCCCTATTTTGTTTCCACTCCCCATCTGCTTCCTAGCCTACACTACTGCTTTCCTTCTTTTCATATCTCTCCCACGCGTATAATCACCAACACAGAAAATGTTCCATCTTTTGTGAGTAAAACCTTGAAGCCACCCTAGTCTTCTCCTCCAAATAGATGCCTATCTATCTAGGACATTTGTATCTCGCATTGAATGAGCGGCTGTGAAAACAAGACATGAGCCAAGAAGAGTGAATCAACATGACCAAGAAGAGAAAGAGGGTTCAAGACCTTCCCTTTGTACATCTATAAAAAGGTTGGTTTTTTAGTCGAAGTCTCCATCCATTCCTCAAAATAAATTCAGAAATTAGGGTTCTAAAAATTAGGGTTCTTTCAAATCAAAGGGGTTTTTGAAATTGAGTTGGGGGTTTTGTAATTAAGGGCATAAGGAAGCTATCCTATGTGTTAATTGTTCCAGTTCACCTCGAGTCCCCTCCAATTGAGCTTATTGGTTTTCGGCGTTCATCTACTCGACCCACAAATGGGTTCATTGTAAGAAACACAATCTTGTTATTATTTTACATTTGTTGTAAACATGATAAATTTTAATTCGAATTGATAAATGTTTTCACCTGTATTCTTGTCGTCAATAGTTGATAACGAGTGTAGAAACCCGCGCGATGCAGCGGGATTGGCTTTTAAGGACTTATTTTGTAGCGACACTTAAACTTCAGGGGCTGTTTTTGCCAAGTTGTGAAACTTTGCATTTAATGTTCGGACTTACTTTGCAACGATACTTAAACCTCAGGGACTGTTTTTGCCAAGTTGTGAAAATTTGCATTTAATGTTTGGACTTAGTTTTGACACCTAAACCATTCTTGCCAAGTTTAAACTTAGCATAAATTGGGACATGGCATAATGCTTTTAGTTAATATAGATAATATATGTGGTTGTCTAATTATATTATATATATATATATATATATATATATATATATATATATATATATACTGATCGACACATAAGAATTTCATAAGAACATGAATTGGATTTTTGTTGTTGTGAATCATGTGTGGTACTAATGAATTACAACAGGGACCATAAAAATAAACAAACTAAGATTTAATCCATAAGAACTAAGTATTGGCTCAATAATTAGAAGCGCTTATTTGACATTTTTTTATAAAGCTTATTAAATTAATAAGTCACATATGGAGGTTTTGGATTTTGCTTATATTTTTTTTAACTGTTTTGATGTCGGCTAACTCGACTGGCTACAAATGTTAAAGCCTTGCTTTGGTGCGGTCTTGAATAATAAAAGAAAGTTAAATCATGGTTAAGATTTGAGATGTCGAGCATGTGTTTGTGTCAAAGGAGCTGGTTACATTGTTTTCCTTTAAGACTCACGTTCGAATCACCCTAGGACGATATGAGATGCATTTTTTTTTTACCACGCTGTGTCTTTGTAACCTTACTCAAAATGTGTCACACCTCCATTTTCTTCTGTTGCTGTCACAAACATCACAGATAACAGATAGTTGTAACAGTATTGGATGTTAAATAAAGTTATTAGTGTTGAGCCACCAAGCCACAACCCAACTAAAAAGGAATGTTGTTTTATAACTGGGCCACAGCCCGACATCATATAATGAATGTGTGTGTGTGTTTTTTTTTACCCGACGCCCACATAAATCAGATAATTAGGGTGCGTTTGAGTCGAACAAGGATTTCAATACATAGGCCTTTGAGTTATAAATTTTACAAAGTACGTAACAAAAAAAAAATGGTGTAAGGTATAATCAAGCGGGTCCTAAATTACTTGTTTATCCGACTCATTTCATGACTCACCCGTCCCCGACATTTTTTCACGACGTTTTTCTAATCTACTAAACTTATTTTTTTTACGGATGGTAAAGTATAACTAGTAAACAAACTTTATCCTTTCACATCATTTAAAACTAAAACCTTAAATTGTATATCAACTAATAAAATATAAAGGGTAACTTATTTTTATAATAAATTTCCATCTCTTTTAGTGGTCTACTATCCATTTATATATATAAATATAAATCGTAGTCACCACGCACCCACTAAAGTGTATACACGGGTCATGCCCGGTTTTCATTTAAAAGTCCGACACATGTTACCATCTACTAGTTCATTTTTAATACAAATACTTTTTTTAAATAAGCCATTACTAAGATTCGTGACTATTCCACTTCTATTTATAATAACTAACGCATATTTTTTTCTAACTTTAAGTATTTAAATACATTTAGTTATATATAAATATACTTTTAGCGACAATATTCTCATATTTCGACGATGTCTAGTACATATTGTAATTATTTTTCCGTACGTCGTCTTCCGGTTGCCATTGAACCGAAGACTCCTTCATCTTTGACATTTTCTATTACCTACTTATGCACTCCTAAGAGCCAATACTTACAAACACGTAGAAAACTCTTTTGAACTTAAATACTGCCACACAAGCAACAACAACAACAACAACAACAACAAAAACATTTAAAATCTATAAAGTTAGTTAAACTTTATCGAGTCTTAAACATGGAGACTAAATATGCCGTACTTAATTAGGTTGCGTGTCGGAGCCGTGCACTATCACTCCTTGATTAAATTCCCTTTAAACTTCATATTGCACATTGCCAAGGTGAGTTTCATAGCCCCTACTTTTACTTGTTTTATAACTGTTTTGGGGGAAGATACATGCTCATTTTTACTTAAATTACTAAAATTCTGCATTCTATGCATACTATGCGCTTTGATTGATATGTTTTAAGATACATCATACCTAGATGCTTTAAGGACCACACCAAAACCTTTGACCTAGAATATTACGCAGCTTAGCCTAAGACTTTAGATCCCAAATTGCCCTTTTCAAGAACCGTCAATTCCTGGCGGGAAGCGAATGTTATAAATAGATCTATTGGGAGTGACTTCCCTGTTCGGTTGACCCCGCTTGGGTCAAGGCGAAACATATAGCATGTCGGGACCAAGTGTATTGGGATAAACACTCGCTATGGGCTCCTTATTTGTATGACTTCCTTATGCATACATAAACTGTCGTAGCTTCGGTTGCATGAACTTAGTGCTAGCGTAATAGATTAAATATATGACATTATATTCGTTGTAATGTACATATACCCTACTTATGGTCCACTAATGAAATCCCTTTTATGAAATCATTTTATGAAATGAAATCATACACTTTATGACATTATGCAAGACGTAATAATCATCAAAAACCAAATTTGAAATAGTGTACTGAAATCCCTTTTTAAATAAACCTATGAACTCACCAGCGTAAGCTGACCCCTTTTAGCATGTATCTTCAGGTTTTGAGGTGATAGCTTATCTTTTGAGGCGCAAGGCAAAGGCATGACATGGTCATAGATGACTCTGATTGGGACCACCTTTTCATAATGGGCCATTTTCCGCACTAATCAATAATGTAAACATTGTTTTTAAGAATGAATAAAAGTTTATTTATGAAAAACCAATTGTTCTATGCTTATGTTGTGATACCAATTTAGTAGCACCCAAATACTTGTATGCTTCCGCTGAGTCATTTTTGGAGGTGTTACAAAAACCAACTCTCAACTTACTATCTTTAATCAACTTATTAACAGACATAAGACTAACACAATATTCAGGAACAACAAGCACATCAAACAAAACCACATTATCATTAAGTTTTAAGTTACCAACATGAGTAACTTTAGCAAGAGTTCCATTGGGATGACCCACAATGATCTTTAAATCAGATATATCAACCAAATTATGCATATTAAGAGGACTATTAGTTAAATGCTGATTAGCCCCATAGTCAATTATCCATCCCAGATGATAATTAACCCCATCCAACTTAATATTAACACCAAAAAATCTAAAAAAATGCTGATTAAAGAAAACACTGCAGTTAAAAAAGGAACAAGAATCCCTACCTGCCATATTAGCATGAGCAGAGGTTCCTAGTTTATCATTCAACAAGCTTAACAACTTCATAACCTGTTCATTACTCAGAGACATACTTCCATAACAATTCTTAGAGCCATTATTAACAACAGAGGCACTCCTTATATCATTGGCTTTATTAAAGTTATTAGCAGGTTTCAGATTAGGATTCTTTTTAAAACCAGGAGGATAACAAATAACTTCAAAACATCTATCAACAGTATGACCTTTCAAACCACAATGAGTACAAAGTAAACTATCATAATTTCCCCTGTTATTAGACCCATAATTGTTACTATTACCGTTTCTTCTCCAACTAGGATTCTTATTATCATAAGCCTTAGAAACAAAAGCAGAAACCTGAGCCTTCTTAGATTTAACAGTTGTGGTTGGAACCCCTCTATGGGATTCTTCCCTTGATACAATGACAAAAGCATCTTTGACTTCAGGAAGGATTTCCCTAGTCAAAAGAGTACTTCTTATGGGTTGATAAATGTCATCAAGACCCATAAGGAACTGCATCAATTTTAACAACTTCCCATGATCAACAAGTTCTTGTCTAGCCTCACAAATACAATCAGGAAACTTAGTAAGAATATCAAACTCTCTCTACAAAGAATTCAACTTATGATAATATTCAGACACAGGTAAACCACCCTGTTTAAAGCTATTAATCTTTTGAAGCAAATTAAACACCACAGAACCATCAATTCTATCATATGTATCTTTTAAATCTTTCCACACAACAGAAGCATTATCAGAAAAAACATGTTCAAGATACACATCTTGAGTTAAAGTACTCAAAATCCAATTAAGAACCACTGCATTACATGTGTCCCACTGGGCTTCCAGCAAGGGACTTGCAGCATAAGCAGTTCTAAGACAAGTACCATCAAGAAAACCCATTTTATTTTTAATTTGCATAGCAAGTTTCATAGCACTAGCCCAAACTCTATAGTTCTCAACACCAGCCAGTTTAATACTCACAACAGATGCACAATTAGAATCATTAGGATGAAAATGCAGAGGATTACTCTGATCAAGACTACTAATCATGATAGCCATAATGACAGACAAAGAAACAAAACCACAAAATAACCAGACAAACAATCAAACAGATATACCAAAAAACTACTAGAACTACCAAGTATAAACTGAAACAAGAAACACACACCCAGTACTAACTTAGCCCAAGCCAGTAAGTTGTGGTTGACCAGAGCAGGTATTCACACCTCTCAAGGAGGCAGATCAAGATGTTAGTCAATCCGTTTACGCCCACTAAACTCAGAACTAGTCAATCCTAAAGGAAAAGAGAATAATCCTTACAGTGCGTAATAGATGAAACCAGCAGCGGAAAAATATCAATCAATAGCCCAAGAACCACAACATTCCCAGAATACAAGAAACCCCCAATTTAGAAAATTAGGGTTTCTTCCAATCGTACTAAGAAACCAACAATTTAACCTCCCAAACCACCAAAACCACCTTCAATTGAATCAAGAACCTTAGTAATCAGAAAAACCCCAAAAATTAGGGTTTCAAGAAAAAACCCTAAAAAACCAATCGAGATCACAACCCTTCAATCAACCAAGAATCAACAAGAAATCAAGCCAATTACCAACCTAGAGCTCTGATACCATGTTAAAATGGTACATAATAATATGAATAATCACCCAACCAACCACCCCTTGGTGATAATCTTTTATTACAACAAAATACACAGTAGATTAGTCCCCAACACGGATGCTAACCAAAACAGATACAATGAAAAGTTGTTATCCCTCTAATAGGTGCAACAACATAAATACAAGAACTCACACACTATAAACCAAACCAAAGATCAAGATGATCTATAACACAGTTTACAATAGTAAACTACCAAAACCCAATAAACCCAGATGAAGACTAAACTTTATATGTGAGAGACTTTGAGAGAATATCGTGAGAGAGATTATGAAACCCTAGCTGGATAGGACCTTATATAGCCTGAGATATTACATTCTCAACCCTGCACATACAAACTTAACAAACAACACCCAAAGTATTAAATGTTAGAAACCAGGTATAAAAAAGTTACATAATATACCCTTGAAGGTTCAGCTGTTTGACAAAGGATTCTTAATACTTTCAACAGTAATCTAAAACGTATAATGTTGTCGATGGTTTAACATTTTTTTTGAATGATACAGAACTGGGTGAACGAGTCTACACACGGATTCAAAAGCTCAAATATAAAAGATCAGTGTACTTACAGGTATATAGTGTTGAATAAAGCAAGTGTTTGACAACATTCTATTTGACAAATTTCATGGACAGGTATAAAATTTACGTAGAAGGATGGGCGTGGTCAGTGAGTGAGAAATACATATTGGCGTGTAATTCACCAACGTTGTACATAACCCCACGTTACTATACTTTCTTCGCAAGGGGATTGACACCACTCAAGCATTTTTGGCCGATTCGGGACAATGACAAATGTAGATCTCTAAAATTTGCTGTTGAGTGGGGAAACAATCACACTTCCAAGGTAAAATAGCAGTCATACAAAATTTTGATCTTAAGGGTATGGTCATTTTCGACAATGGCAGTTGGTACCTTTACACTCTTTTGGTACCATTGTGAGGCATGAAATTTTTTATACTAGCATCTTAAGGTTTTTTGTTTTGTTGTTTTAATCTCGTGTTTTTAAATGAACAAACTAGGCACAAGAGATGGGTGAGGCATCAAGCCAGTTCATTCAAGAGGACGTGAAGATGGAATACGTCTATGACTACATGTTACATCTTTTGACAGAATATGCTAAGCTCCTAAAGTTCAAACCTACCGTCCCTCCAAATGCAGTGGAGCTATGTTCAGAGTCGTTAGCATGCCCTGCAGAAGAGAAGTTTAGGAACTTCATGATGGAGTCGCTTGTTCAGCAGCCTACGAACACTCTCTCGTGTACTATGCCTTCGCCATACGATCCATCAACTCTTAGAGATATTGTAGACAATAAAACAAGAGCTATAAAACAAGTTGAAATGTGGGAAAATGAATTTTGGAAGGATCAAAACGTGAAGTAACCAATTGTTGTACACTTGTACTTCCATTATATGTTATATGGTTACAAGCTAGTATGAGATATTGCCAGGGCCGGATATCACCATGTGCAAGGTGATCGACGGCACAGGGCCACAATTTTTTTAGGGGCCCGACGATTACAAGCACGAGGGGCTGGTATAATCCGGTTTTCACTAAAAAATTGATAAGAATGTGTTCTAAAAGGTTTGATACATGTATTTCTACTAAAGATAAGGTATAGTTGATAGCCTTCTTTGTAGGTAAACATTAATGGAGTTATGAAACCGGAGGAAGAAGATAACATTTAGTCATTTTCACTTCACAACCTTATGTTTATATACTTTTACACCTTTGTCCTAAATTTCTATTTTGTTTTTCAAATAAGTACAAACATGTTTACATAGTTACAATTTCAACCCTTTAATGATAAACTTATTACAAGTTGACTAGTTCGAAGTATAAAACACCTCATATATTAGTTTTGAAAGATCTAATAATATCGATGTCATAAAACTCGACGTGCCTAATACACCATTGTTTCAACACTTATAACATATTGCGTATACTTTTAAACATTTGTTTTTCATATGAGAAATTTTGCGATTATCGTACAGGGCCCTCAAAATTCACGGGACGACCCTGGATATTGCTACAACGTCAGGATTTTTATGTATGCGTAGATAAATTCTTAACCCATACATGTAATGAGAGAGTTTAATTTACGGCATGTGTTTCATGTGTTAACGAGGTAATTAAAGTTAGAAAAAGCAGGTGCAAAATGAATATATGGTGGCAAACGGTTTTAAAGAGCCTACAAAGTTTATTCACACACGTACAAGTGTACAACACTATTTTATTAAGCCCAACACTCTCACTAATTACAAGCTAAGGTTGCATATTTAAATGAAATAGGTTTGTATAACTAGTCAATTAGTTAATTGCCTTTTTTTGAGAAATAATTAACTTATGTTTTAAAGTTTGTTCACGAACGAATCGATCGTTTAGCACGTGTCCTAGTTCATATTATTACTCACATCACATGTATCTCACATACTGACATACGTCACTAAAATGATTAGTTTTCTTTCACCTTAGGCAATGTGTTGTCCTTGACTACATAGTCTGAATGTTTCTTCATTTTCCCAACTTTTATATTTTTCGACTCTAACAAAAAATGCAACGAATAAACTAATTTAGAACTTAGTTTTCATGAATGTCTCTTCATTTTGCTTACCAAAATCGTACTATATATCAAATTAGCTAAAATACTAGTAAAATTCACGGGAATTTCAAAAGAATGAAAAACAAAAATAAGTATATATTACGAAATAAAAAGATAGATGATCAAATAGAATGGTTCCCTTCTAAAATTTCTAAGAAGTCTATCAGGTGTTGACATGTGTCCCTTATTCTTTATTGTGGGCAGAGTAATGATGGACAACTCATGTATTGGCGAACATTTTGGATTGTTGAACACGTTATGATAAAAATAAAAAAGTTGAAACTATTTTATATTTATGAACATAACACACATTTTTGTATTACTTGATATTATAACAAAGTTTTTGTTTTTTTTAATAAACAATTTTGTTTTCTTCAACATTTTTTGATGAACAACTTCCATGTTAAATCTTTGATGAACAATTTTGTGTCATCAACATTATTTAGTGAACAACTTTTTAGCTGATTTTTTTTTTGATAAACACTTGCTTGATGAACAATTTGTGATAAATAATTGCATATTCAAAGTTCTGTTTATCACAATTTTGATTTTGTCATTAAATATTGAACCTTTAATGAACTATCAGAATATTTGTATTGAAATGAACACCTTCATACTATAAATCAAAAAGTTGCTTCGTCAAACACATTATGGGTGTTTTCATGAACACATGATTTTTTTAAAATCTTATGTGAAAAACTTTTATAAAAACAAAAAAATGGAAGTTTGATGTTAATTTAGGGTTTCTTAATCAATATTTGTCATAGTAATTACTTTTACATAAATTTGAACGAAACTCTAATTTTGATTAACTTCGAATTCTTGAAAAAAGTTGTAATTTGTAGCGATTAAACAAATAGATGATGAAATTGAAACCTAATTTTGTTATTTTGAATGATATTTTAACTAACTTTTAGGGTAAAAATGTGGATACGTAGTGAAAGAGATGCTATGAGATGACGTCAAATTAAAATATGAAAAAAGAGAGACGTGTTGGATTAGGGTACTTTTTAGACTTTTTAGAAAGTGAATTTAACTCACTTTTCACAAGATCGTGACCCTTATGAAATAACCCGTCAAAAGAAACAAGTGAATAGGCAATTGCAAAATAAACTTAGTACAAATGAAGCATATTTGCAATCAAATAAAGGGCATTTCTAACATGTACCCTTAATCAAATGTTAAGCTATGTTTATTAAACAGACACTGTTTTTTTATATCAAAAAATTGCATTTAGTTCTCATTAAATATACTAATAAATTACTATAGATAAATGTAATTTTGAATTTTATAATCTATGACTTTACTTTCTTTAAACTCAAATGTGTGCCCTTGGACCACATTTTAGAAAATCCATTTAAAATTTTTCTCCTTAAATGAATTTTCTAAATTACCATAGATAAATGTAATTTTAATTTTAATTAATCTATGAGGAGAGTTATTTTACATACCAAACTTTTCTCACATACCAAGGGACTCATCTCCACCATCCATCTAGAAAAAAATCAATGAATGAGATTAAAAGCATTTTATTATTTTACCTATTTTTTATAATTTAAATATTTCTTAAACCGTTAATCGTTAAGTGAAAATATTTACACCATCGCGACGAGCATTTAATTATCTTTCTATAGAGGGGCACTTTGATATACTTTCGAAAAAAAAAAAATTCGTTTTTTTCACGTTTTTTCGTTATTTTTTTCGTTTTTTTACGTTACGGAAATTTGCATGAAAAAAATCATATATGATAAAACACTAAATTGAATATCACATGTGATATTAGTGTTAAATCATATATGATATGTAATATCATATGTGATGTTACACTAATATCACATGTGATATTAGACTAATATCACATGTGATATTAGACTAATATCACATGTGATATTACATATATCACATATGATATTACATTAATATCACACGTGATATTTAAATTAGTGTTTTATCATATATGATGTTTTAATGCAAATTTCAGTAACGTAAAAAAACGAAAAAAACTTTAAAAAAAAACGTGAAAAATATGAAGAAAAAAAAATTTTTGTCGAAAGTATATCAAAGTGCCTATCTATAAAAAGATAATTAAATGCTCGTCGCAATGATATATTTTTTTCCGCTTAACGATTAACGGTTTGAAAGATATTATGATTTGAAAAAAAATGAAGAAAGTGGGTTTTTTAAATTGTTGAGATTAATCTCATGCATTAGATCAAATAAAAATAGATGGTGGAGATTGATCCCTTGATATGTAAATAATCTTTTGTCCTCAAATGATCTTAAATCTTAATCTATTAGTTTACTTTTATATAAAAATGTGTGCCATGGAGGCACATTTAAAAAAATCTTTTGAGAATTCATGAAAAAAATACAATCACATTTGTAGCCATATTTTTTAAAAGGATGGAATTTTTTGCCCTGCGTACTATATGTAATAGCGATAACGGAAAAAGAAGACTTTAATCAGCTCAAAATCCTTTATGTCACAATGTTCTAGTTACAACTTACAAGTATAAGATCTCGTGATAAACCAATGATTTATTTGGTCACATTTTTATCCATAACTAAAGTTGCCCCTCAGAATTAGCAAAGTTCAAGGCCAATGGTTGTGTTCAATTCACATGTAACTCAATGGCACTCAAATCAATTCCCACCCCACCCTTACACCATATAAACATGATATACCATGTACATATATAGAGTGAGCGAGAACATATTAAACAAACTAGCAATATGAAGGATATATATGAAGAGAAGTGTAAGAAGATATATTGGCTAAGGCCATATTTTGGTCGTCGTAATAATGCTAAAGCGACTAGTACAGTGTTGGTAGTCATGGCCTTTCTTTTCGTTTATGTGTTCTTGTTTGCTGCTCGTCGGTTAGACCATGTAAGCCTTCTATTGAACTCCCGCAGGTTTCGTTAGCAAATAATTTATGTGTTTATGCTTGTTATTGAGACACGAAAACTTGAGCAACTAGCGGACAAGTTTATGGATTAACGGGGCCAAATAAAAGGAAAAGTGACCCCACCTAAAACTTCCATAAGCTTGTGCTAGGTGCTCATTATTTTTTATTTATTTATTTATTTTTTAATCTTTAGGAAGGCATGTTAGGTGCTAAACCTGTTCCATCTCAATTTGGTACTTGATGATTTCTGAGCGGGTTAATCATGAAATTAGTAAACTTCATACTCTAAAACAGCCGGAAAGAAATGTTTGTGTGTAGCATCAATTCGCCCATTATATAAGGGTTAATGACATATAATAGCAATGTACATTTTCATTTGTCACATATCAAAGATACGAACTCAAAAAAATACCACATTACCTATCCAACTTTCAAATTTTGTTTCATTATCCTACGTTTTAGAGTCATCTCTTTGCACCGTTAGTCCTTTTGACTAATGACCGTTTGTAATTAACTCAAAAATATGTTTTTCTTACGTTTTTAGCATTTTTTTTACGTTTTCGCCCGTTTTCTTATGTTTTCATATGTTTTTGTTCGTTTTTAAAAGTTTTCATCCGTTTTATACATTTTTCTTACCTTTTCATACGTTTTTTATTACGTATTCTTACGTTTTCATACGTTTTTATCTATTTTTATACGTTTCGTCCGTTTTTATACGTTTTTTATTACGTATTCTTACGTTTTATCGTTATTTTTATCGTTTAGTTTCACGTTTTATCTCGTTTTTATCCGCTTTTTACGTTTTTATCCGTTGTTATACGTTTTTGCCCTTTTTATATGTTTTCATACATTTTCATACGTTGTAATCTGGTTTTATATGTTTTTATCTATTTTAATATGTTTTCTTACGTTTTAATACGTTTTTATCCGTTTAATACGTTTTTATCCATTTTTATACGTTATCTTACGTATGAAAACGGGCAAAAACGTATAAAAACATAAAATAAACCATATAAAACGGACGGAAACGTATAAAAACATGCGCACATGTATAAAAACGGACAAAAACGTATAAAAACAGGCAAAAACGTATGAAAACGTATAAAGGGCAAAAATGTATGAAAACGTATAAAGGGCAAAAATGTATGAAAACGTATAGAAACGGATAAAAGCGTATAAACGTTAAAAAACGGACGAAAACGTATAAAAACGGACGCAAACATATAAAAACAAATTAAAACATAAGAATACGTATAAAAACGTGTGAAATCGTAAAAAAACGTATAAAAACGGACGAAAACGTTTAAAAACAAACAAAAACGTAAGAAAACGGGCGAAAACGTATAAAAACGGATAAAAACGTAAGAAAAAAAGTATAAAACGGACGAAAACATATGATGTGAAAAAGAAAACTTATTTTTGAGTTAATTACAAATGGTCCTTAGTCAAAAGGACTAACGGTGTAAAGAGATTACTCTGAAATGTATGATAATGAAACATAATTTGAAAGGTGGATGGGTATTGTGGTATTTTTTTGAGTTCGTATATGATATGTGAACAAATGGGAAAGTACGTTGATATTACATGATATTTACTAACGAAAAGGGTATCATTGGTAATCTAATAGATAAATATACAATTGTAAGTCAGTGACTGATATTTTTTTTACTACTTATCCTGCATCACAGTGGTTTTCTGTAGCAATAAGTTAGTTTTATGTTCTATTCTAAGTTCCTAACTTACTAGCATGTAGTCTATGTTTTCAGGTCATTCAATCACAAAATCTCAAGCAAAAGAGGTTCAGGATTACCCTCTTGGCTGTCTTTCTTGGAGTCAAACACTTACATGTCCCAAGACCTACCCAATAAGTCACAAAAATCTAGACCATTCATCGGGCAAGACATGTCCTGATTACTTCCGTTGGATCCATGAAGATCTACGACATTGGAAAGAATCCGGGATCACAAGAGACATGGTTGAGGTGGCAAGAAGGACTGCACATTTTAGGCTAATAATTGTCAATGGAAAAGCATATGTAGAAAGATTTAGAAAATCACTTCAGACTAGAGATTTGTTCACAGTTTGGGGTTTTCAACAGTTGCTAAGACGGTATCCTGGCAGGGTTCCTGATTTAGAGCTTATGTTTGATTGTGATGATCGACCAGTTTTCAACATAGGAAAGTACTTCAAGAGGCCGAATCCTGGCCCTCCACCGTTGTTCAAGTATTGTTCCGACCCTTGGAGCTTGGATATTGTTTCGCCTGATTGGTCATTTTGGGGATGGTATCTATTCTCTCTCACTTGCTAGTAGTTTCTTTTCATAATCATACCAATCAAATAGTTTCATTATTTTAAGATAAGAGATCACAAATACTATAGGCAAACAATAGTTGATACCAAAAAGCCTTTGACTTAATGGTATTTAATGTATATTTAAGCTGCCTCACCCTAGGGGTGAGGGTTCAAATCGTGTCGTCGACTAAAGGTATGCATTAAACCATATAAGTAGAGCTCCAGGGGCTGAATTTGATTTGTGTCAAATTCTGTTTAGTACATATGGATTTGCATAGTAAAAGTTTCACATCAAACTTCATAGTTCTCTACTGCTGAGAAAAAGAAATTAAATCAACAATTTGATCTTAACTATGATCTGTTTATTCATAATCATTGAACATTATATTAAGACACTAGTCTTCATGAAAGTGTTGTATGATTCTTTAGATAAGAGGACAAGACACGCAACAATCCTCAAGTCTGATTTTCAAATAAGAGTCCAACTTCTTGCTCATAACTGTGATTCTCCTCCCTTTGTTGCACTTGAGACCGATAAGTGAAGCGTCCACGAGTGGCACTCGCTCCTTTTTAAGCTAGGACATGATTTGTTAACTTATACATGCGCATGGTTATGGTTAGTTTGACTGTTTCTTTATAGGCCAGAGACAAATCAAAAGCCATGGGAAATGACATTGAAGGATATCAAAGAAGGAAACAAACAAGTAAAATGGAAGGACAGGGCACCTTATGCTTATTGGAAGGGAAATCCTAGAGTCTCCCCGATCCGGGCTGACCTTGTCAAGTGCAACGTTAACAACACACCTAATGTTGACTGGGATACTCGTTTATTTATTCAGGTACATCAAGTGATGCTTGTCATAACGATTTAGATGCCTTAAGCTCTATGTTTAGCAAATTCCTTATTTTATTTAGTACCTAGTAAATTTTGGAAAATTGGGGGCTGTCAAAGATGGTGACTTCAGAAATTGATTCTCGTTATCATTTTATCACGTGTTATCAAACCGAGACCATATTGAAAACAAATATCATAGTAGTATTGAAATATGAACCTATAACACTTTAAATAGAGTTATTGTGGGAACATTACAATGTGGATTTAAAGATTGATTTATAAATTTAAAGTCTACCTAGAAGAAAGTTGTTGAACAGTTTAAGAAGGGCTCAAATCATACTTGAATCCTAAATTGCGTTATTTAGAATGTTAGAGATTTATCTTGTTTTTTCTGAAATCATATTTGTACAGTAATGTTGTCCCAAACTCTAGATCGAAATATAGATTGCAAAGTATATAAAATGAATAAGTATAAATTTTGTCTATTAATCTGAATGATTCGTACATATATGTATATATACAATCCAAACGGTATGATCTTAACCGTTGTGATGGTTTAGTTTGGTAACCGTTTGTAACCGCCATCTAGTAACCGTTTTATGGTTACAATCTTTCTAACTAACATATTTGGTCCTTCGTCTAATAATGTTTACATAAGAAGCATAAGTATTAAGATTATTTGGTTCACATTCTCCTCCTTAATCTTGATCATTGCTTCGTCCTAAATCTTGAACTCCGAGCATTTGTCGCATAGTTACGAACTTCAATCTTGGTAGAGCCTTCGTTAGAATATCTGCTCTTTGTAGTTCTCCGCTGACATGTTCCACATTGATGTGCCCATTCTCTACGCTTTCACGAATGAAATGGTAGCGAATATCGATGTGCTTGCTTCTTTCATGAAAAACTGGGTTCCTGACGAGTGCTATTGCTGAAACGTTGTCGACCTTCAGCGTTATCCTTTTCTCTTCCCATCCAGTTAATTCACTAAGCAATCGCTTTATCCATAAGGCTTGACATCTTTGCGCGGCAGCCGCCATATGGAGTTCTGATTCACATGATGATAGCGCACTGTTGGTTGCTTCGAGTACACCAGGTAATAGGTGACTCTCCAAATAAAATACTATCCCGTAGTTCCTTTTCCTTGATTAGTGTTGATTCCATAACTACGTGTTTGTAACCTGTAATCTTGCAGCCGCCTTCTTGCTTGTATATTATGCCATGCTCCTTTGTTCCTTTGATATATCGGATTACTTGCTTTACCGCCTTCAGGTGATGATCCTTCGGGTCTTGCATGAATCTACTGAGTAGGACGACTAAGTAACTAAGATCTGGTCTTGTACGCAGTAAGTACCTGAGACTTCCGATTAAGCTTCTGTAATAAGTTGTGTCAACTGAGTTTCCATCTTCCGCCTTGACCAACTTAGTACTGGCATCCATTGGTATCTTCGTATCATTACTATCTGCCATACTTGTTTCCTTCAAGATCTTGTTAATATAACATGTCTGCTTGATTGTAATCTCTCCTCGTGTAACTTCTATCCCAAGATAATAAGCTAACAATCCTAAGTCGCTCATTTCAAATTTATCCTTCATCTGGGAGGTGGAGTGCCTGTGATTATCAAATCATCTACGTAGACTCCAACTATAAGTGTAGAATTCTTGTTTCCCTTTGTATAAACTGCTTGTTCGAGATTACACTTCTTAAAGTCTAGAGACTTTAACGTTTGATCAAGCTTCACATTCCAAGCTCTCGGTGCTTGTCTTAAGCCATATAATGCTTTAGTAAGCATATAGACTTTCCCTGAATTTCCTTGTTGAATAAATCCTTCAGGTTGTGTAACGTAGACTTCTTCCTTCAAATCCCCATGTAAAAATGCCGATTTTACATCTAAGTGATGTACTTGCCATCCGTGATATGCTGCTAATGTTAATATCAACCGAACTGTCTCTATCCGAGCAACCGATGCAAATACTTCATCGAAGTCTATTCCTTGTTCTTGTACATAACCTTTTGCTACTAACTGTGATTTGTATTTGATGATATTTCCTTTTGCATCCCTCTTAGTCTTGTAGACCCATTTGAGTCCTATTTCCTTCTGATTTTCTGGCAATGTTGTAAGAGTCCATGTATTATTTTTGTTGATTGAATCCAATTCAATCTCCATGACCTCAATCCATTTCTCGTCTCTTGATGCTTCCTTATAATTACGGGGTTCTTCTTCCGTAAATAATAAACTTTGTGGTTCAACTTTACGTGCATACTTGTATATTTCCGTCATATCTCTATATTCACGTACGGGTGTATCATCAAATCTACCGCTTGAGTTCTCTACAGAACTAGTAGTAGCTTCTTCTTCCTCTTATGTGTGTGGGTCGTAATTGTATATCGGTGGTGTGATTGGTGATAGTGGATCAGGGATCTGATCTTGTTCATGATATGTGTTATCATCGTTCTCTGTGTTGACTGGTGTAAGGTTTTCATTGTCAATTCCTTCTACCACAAAACTAGTCCAAAGTGTGTCTTGTGTACTCGTATCCTCTTCATCTTTATTCCAATCCCACAGTTTTGTTTCCATAAACTTTACGTCCCTACTAACATGTTTCTTCTTGGCTATTGGATCATATAACCTACATGCTTTTGATCCTTCCTCTACTCCTAAATAGATCATTGGTATGCTTCTGTCGTCCAGCTTCTTTAAGTGAGGTATCGTTATCTTTGCATAAGTTGTGCATCCGAATATTCTTAGGTTTTCTAGATTCGGTTTTTTGTTGTAGAGTGCCTCATATGGAGTTTTATCTGCCAGGGCCCTCGTAGGTACCCTATTGAGTATGTAAATTGCATGTTTAACTGCTTCTGCCCAAAAAGTTAAGGGTAACTTCATTGCTTTCATCATACTTCTTGTAGTCGATAACACTGTCCTATTTCTTCTCTCCACTACTCCATTCTGTTGTGGTGAGTAAGGTGTTGTCAACTGTCGTGCTATTCCATTTTCCTTACATTACCTTGTGAATTCATTTGATGTGAATTCACCACCTCTATCCGTTCTTAGCATCCTTATTTTCAATCTCATCTCCATTTCTATCTTCTGTCTAAATTCCTTGAATGTACTAAATGCCTCATCTTTCGATGTAAGAAAGTAGGCCCACATAAAGCGCGTACAATCGTCTACTAACAAGAAAATGAGTTTCTTGCTCGAGGTGTGTTCTTTGGACTTATAGGACCGATAAGGTCTCCATATACTAAGTCCAATGGGTTCTTTGATATGAATTTAGCTTGATTTGGAAATGGTGTTCTACTGTGTTTTCCTAATAAACATGCGTTGCGGCATGATTTATTCTTGGAATTCCTTCTACTAGACTTTTCCTAGTCATCTTGTTGATATCGTCATAGTCCAGATGACCTAATCTAGCATGCCATAACCATGCTTGGTTATCTATATTTGCTAAGAGACATATAGGTGCTTCTATCAGCAACTGAATCTTGTAGAGTCGATCCTTAGATCTTTCAACCTTCATCAACAACTTCTTGCTTTTATCATACAAAGTAGAGTTGGCATAACAGTCTCTTGATTGTTAGGTCAAATACAGAACTGTTTATGTCATTTTTCTCAAACCGACCACGAAAATAAAGTTAACTTAAGAACATTAACTAACATGCATAGAAACATACAATTTCGGAAACATGCAATTTGAACATTATCATCACAATTTCACAAATCTTAAGTCTTAACTAATACATAATGATAATAAACCTTAACATTACAAAAGTTCATAAAACTCTTAATTAATACAAACATATATCAATCATAATATCAATTCGAGTTTGACTGATCTTCCATTTAAACTGAAAAGTCAAAAGGGTAAATATTAGAAAACTCATGTTCATCTTAAGCTGTGATCATAGCAAACAACAACATTACTGTAATTAATCAATATAACAAATGAGATAGGGACTTGCGACCAAGATCAATCATACATAACCAAGAATCAAACGATGAAGCAAAAAAATCAAATCCACGCCATAACAAAGATTATATACCACATGAAAACTTCAAGCGTTTTTATCATACCTTTGCAAAACATTAAACCCGATTTATTTGTTTTAGTCGTTTTATCACGAAAATAACACATAAGCGAATGCGAATGGAATATATATTCGGTAAAACAAAACAAATCATAAATGATGCATTGGAGGTTTTACCATGTTCTCCATGGTAAAACCGTAACCATCTCACCTTGAATCATCAAACCGTTTTATTCAAAACCCTAATATCGAAATCTAAAATTAGATTTGGAGCGGCGTATGTTTGAGCGATTATCATGCATACGTGCTCACAAGAACCGATCTATCATAGGTGGTGTAAGTATTTGAGGTCGTAATTTGGCCGGAACGATGGCTTCTGAAAAAATTTAGAGAGAGAGAGAGGAGAGTTTGGTATGTGTTTGTTGAGAGAAATGGTAAAATGAGAGATGGATAAATGAGTAGGATATATATTTTAATTTCTACAGTCAACAGTCGACTTAAGACTTTGTTAACATGGTCTTAGAGTTGACCTTAAGACACAACTTGTTAAGGTCAACACAACTGTTAAGACTTATGTTGTGTCGTTTAACAGTTTCGTGTTAAAATTGCCGGCCTTAATACAAAGTCAATTTATCTCCGTCCATAATGACCTTACAACCTATTTCCGTAAGTTGTCCTAAACTAAGTATGTTGCTCTTGAGGTTTGGTATATAGTATACATCAGATACTAGCTTCTGTTCCTGGTTCTTACAACCTATAATATAGACCCTCTACCCATTATCTGTACATACGATCCATCTCCAAGCGTCACGTCTGTTACGCTTTCATCAATATCCTAAAATGACTCTTTATTCCCGTCATATGGTTACTTGCACCATTATCTAAATACCATATGCTTGCGTCTGTTGTAGCATATTTTCCTGGTTGAATTTGTTCTTCATTCAACAACACTTCCTCGTGCTCAGTTTCGTGCATAGTCATTAATAGTGATCGTTCATCGTCCTCTAAGATAAGGTTTGATTGTTCCTGAGTTGCTGATGTTCCTCTACAATTCCTTTTAAGATGTCCAAGTTTATGACACTTGTAACATTTTATTTTACTTACATCCCACTCACTTTTATCCTTATCCGAACTCTCTTTGTGATTCAAGTTCCCTCCTTATGAGTTGTTTCTATTTCTATTATTCTGCCAGTTCCCTCGTGAGAAATTTGATTTCCCTCCACGTTTGTAAAAACGTTTTCTGTTTCCTGATTGTTCGCCGTGTGCGAATAATAAGTTTTCCTGGCTTTCTACTTGCCCTCCTTTCCGGAGCTTTATCCTTTCCTCAAATGCCTTGAGTCTTCCAGTGATCTCATCTAAAGTGATGTCGTCGAGATCACTTGTCTGTTCTATGGATGCTACTATCTGAATGAACCTATCTGGTGTGGAGTCTAATAGTTTTCGTACTAAAAGTGATTCATCCAAAGTTTTCCCTAATTCTTTTGCCTTCGTGGCAAAGCCGTTTAGTTTAGCCGTAAATGCATCCACCGTCTCATCTTCCTTCATCTAAAGTGAGTTAAACCCAATCATCAATGATTGTAACCGTGCTTGCTGCACTCTATCTTCTCCAACGTGTCTTTTGTTTAGCGAATCCCACAATTCCTTAGCCGTCTTACAACCCGCTACTTGTAATATCACATCTTCAATCAACGCTTGATATAGGAAGGCAGTCGTTGCCTTATCCTTCTTATCATCTACTTGTGTGTCTATCTTAGGTTCTATTGCTTCCCATAAACCATGTGCTTCCAGTATAACCTTAATTTGTATAGCCCAAACTGTGTAATTTGTGTTTTTCAACTTAGGGCATTGATATTGTGCAATAAGTGTTACGGGTTTTGGTGTAGTTGATGTGCTAGCTATATCGTCGCCGGTCATCTTGAAAGTGCTTATTATCTTCATTTTCTAATCGAATGGGAATTATCCTTCCTAGTATGGTATTTCTATAAAATGGAATATCTAATCTTCTAGGAATCCTAATAGTATGGGATCAATAAATAGTTCTCGGGATTTCCTAATAGTACAAAATAACTATTCTATACTATTCTAATATAATTGAAATCCAGAAAAGTTTAACTTGTGACCTCGATGATGTGATGAACACAAGTGTATTCCCTTTGTCTCGCGTTAGTGAATATCGTTTACCAACGTTTGTTTTATTCCCAAATTGGCTCCTTTATTTTTCCTTGCCTCGTTGAGTCCTTCGTCCTTTCGTATTTGAATTTGTATGCCTCGAATTTATACCACTTTTGTGTCGAAATCTTTTCCTTTCGAACTCCTTGTCTCGAACCAAAAAAAAACGCCCTTGGCCTTTTTCTTTTTCGAATTCCTTTCAAGCTCGTCCCTTTTCTTTTGAATTCTGCTTCTTTGAACAAAAGTGTCTCGACTTCCTTTTTTGAACCTTTTGAATTTGTAAACTTCGAATGAAAAAAAACTTTGTGTCGAATTGTTTTCCTTTCCAACAAGCCCGAAAACAAATTGTTTTCTTTCTTGTTAATCCACACTGAAACACGTCTCCTTCCTTGTATGTTATTTGATTTCCTTTTTCTGAAATCAAACTTCCCACATACAAACTTTGGTACCGAAATGGTAACCAACACCGAAAACAAACAAGATGTTTGCTTCTGAATTCCTTTCCCGTTGTTGTTTTCCTTGTGTCGTTCCGACACTACTCCACACAAAATCTGAGCGCTCTTCTTCTTTCCTTATCACGTACGTATTTTTCTTCCACAACAACGTTTTCCCCGCGTGTGTATCCAGCGTTTTTCTTCTACTTTGAGTTTTGAATTAACCGGTTTCACAAAGTATTTACCCACTTGCTCTCTATCCCGAACGAAGTGTCTTCCTTCCTTCCCTATGTTGTCGCCAATAATGGTTTCCCCATCAATCCGTTTGGTGTAAACGTTTGCAATCCCATACATAAATGATCGTGCACTATCTTCTACGTATCCTTATTCAAGTCTTGTTTCTCTTGGAAGAAAAGAGAAAACAAAAAATAGTTCCTGCCGAAACAAATGTTTGCAGCGTGTTCCCTTGGGTTTTTCTCGTTAGTATTTTGGTAACCAAAATGAAGCATATAACCACTTGCTCTTGATGCCAATTGTTGTCCCAAACTCTAGATCGAAATATAGATTGCAAAGTGTATAAAATGAATAATTATAAATTTTGTCTATTAATCTAAATGATTCGTACATGTATGTATATATACAATCCAAACGGTATGATCTTAACCATTGTGATGGTTCGGTTTGGTAACCGTTTGTAACCGCCATCTAGTAACCGTTTTATGGTTACAATCTTTCTAACTAACATATTTGGTCATTCGTCTAATAATGTTTACATAAGAAGCATAAGTATTAAGATTATTTGGTTCACAAGTAATAATAATCTTTTAGAAATTATAAGAATGAAAAATGGTTAGCGAGTCAACCCAAGCTGTTTTGACTCGTTTAAAGGTTTTATCAGTTTTGAGTAAAATCTGTTTTGATTAGAATCGCGTATTTTGCCACTTATAGTTACTTTATTGATGACGCGAATCATATATCTTGATTTATTTAGTTTTTATTTGTGTTAATAGCATTAACATTATTTTACAGATGGTCTAATACTACTTGTTACTAATATGAAACAGGATTGGGATAAGGAATCTGTGCAAGGATACAAGAACTCCAACATTGAAGATCAATGTACTTACAGGTAAACATTAGTGAATATAGATTGTTTACTAATGTAACATCATTTAAAAAAAAAATCTACGAACAGGTATAAAATATACGTAGAAGGATGGGCATGGTCAGTGAGTGAAAAGTATATAATGGCTTGTGATTCGCCAACACTATACATCACTCCACATTTCTACACTTTCTTCGCAAGAGGGCTAACCCCACTCGAACATTTTTGGCCTATTCGAGAAACAGACAAATGTAAATCTCTCAAATTTGCTGTCGAGTGGGGCAACAATCACACTTCCAAGGTATTATCACATTTTATAAACACATCTCATCATAAGAGTACATGGCTATCATTAGTGTAGTTCGGTCTTATTTAAAAAGACATAAATTATAACATGTAGGTGTCCTATAGATCCTATGCTAATCACAGTTACCCTCTTGTAAAGACAATTTTGTCTTTCTTTAACAAGATCAATCATGAGCATGAATGTTCTGGAAATTAGGTTCATTAACTTGTTTTTAATCACGGCTTAATCCATGTCTTAATTCTTGAACACGACTAGGCACAAGAGATGGGTGAGGCATCAAGCCGGTTCATTCACGAGGACATGAGTATGGACCATGTTTATGACTACATGTTACATCTACTGACTGAATACGCTAAGCTCTTGAAGTTCAAACCTACCATCCCTCCAAATGCAATGGAGCTGTGTTCAGAGACAATGGCATGCTTTGCCGATGGAAAGTGGAGAAAGTACATGGAGGAATCATTCGTGAGGCAACCTACAGACACGGTACCATGTACTATGCCTCCTCCATATGATCCCTCAACTCTTAAAGATACCATACACAACAGAACAAGAGCGATAAAACAAGTTGAAATGTGGGAAGATGAATACTGGAAAAATAAAAAATTGGAGCATTGACCAAATTTGTTGCACTCGGTCGTTATTGGCATGTAATATTCTAGAAGTATCTTTACTTAACATCATGGACACATATATCATCCACTGTTTCTAGTTAGACTATTTATGTGCATGTAGAAGGTGTCTTCATGTGTTTGTGAATTAAATAATGGTGTGTCGTATATATGCATGTAGAGGGTTCTACAATTCCACTCCAATGTGGAATTGAAGAGTTAAATCGCGCTTGGCACATAGCAAGAGAAACAAGGGGTCCAGATTCGAACTTAAGACCTGTCTTTTGATGATGTGTGTGTTGCCCCCATTACCGCTTGAGGCACTGAAATTGGACAAGTCGCCTAAGGTATACATCGGCAGTTACAGACTTATGAATCTTTTGTGGTAAATTACTTGATCCTGATTTTAGCTGTAATTATGCATCATCTTTTCAAAAATAATCTAACATGCCTTAAATACTGCACGTTGGAATCAACTGGAACCTGAACCTTAGATATGTAATATGTATAGTGTTGAATTTATATATATTTGCAGAGTTTATGTTCTTTCGTACTGCAGAATCGAACTAGAACAACATACACTTACATATTTATTGCAGAAAGTGTATGTAACAATTACTAATGATGTTTCACACATATTACACGTATCCTCAAGATGATTCCTTGATTTATATTTGAATTTTAAAGCAAAAGTTTACACTTATAAATCATCAACTGAAAATAAAAGACCACTGAAAACTCATAATTTCAATGGTCACGAAAAAAAATGAGGTGTCTTGAAAAAATTTCATTGAAGTATTTATATATGTGTGTGTATATAATGTATTTGGATATATAATTAGGGCGAATGCTCCTCTTCTGGGGGTTGATCCTCCTCCGGTGGTTGTGGTTCTGGCTGGCTCTCTTCCCCCGCTCCTTCTTCTTCCCCTCCCCCTCCACCTCCACTTCCACTTCCACCACCTTCCTCCTCTGGTGGTGGTGGCTCGGGTAAAACGTCCTCTGGCTTTGCGCTACTCTTTCTATTTGCGGCCTCAAGAACATGAGTGTAATTTCCTTTCTCCATGAAAAGTTGAGCAAAATGATGCTTGCAGTAAAGAACACCATCAAGGGCAGCATATGATGAGTGTGTTAGAGGGCAGCCTCCATGTGCACACTTGAAACATAATTTGTGGTATGGTTCACCTTCCATTGTAATCTATAAATGTTTGTAAAAATTCATTTAGGTATAAGTGGAATCAAATGTGTGCTTTAGTTACATTTTAGTGGAAGAGCTTCAGGGCACTTGAATTAGCTTATTTTTTGGTTTATCCATTTGTTGAATTTTAGAAACGCCAACGAGTTCACATTTGTTCTGTTTATGAGCTTATCAACTTAAATAAGTCATTAGCACAGGTTAATAAGCTGAAAAAATGAGCTTATCGTCTTTTCCAAATTTCAGAAAGCTGATAAGACCATGAAATAAACTAATCCGAACAGGTCCCTAAGGGGACCCTCACGGAAAAGCATTCAATCTTCTAGTTATTCGTGGCTCTAGACGCAACGATAGAAGCAGGGAGAGGCTGGCATGATCTTCACTTTTTTCCGTAGTTAACATATATTTTAGAAAATATTATTATATATGAAATCAGAAATAAGATTTTTTTCCCTCAATATAGAGTTAATAAATACTTTGTAAATTTGTCCATCTTAATTTTACGGATTTTGTGGCTCTACTAATGTTTAAAACATTTACACATGCCAGTACAAGGTGGTAAGGAGACACGATCTTTCATTGTCTAAATAACAGGAAATATACGAACCTTTTCGAGGGGGTAGACAGTTTTTTCACATTGTCTACATTTGTCTTGGGTGCCAGAGAACATAGATGAGAGCTTGCTTGGTGCCCTTGACTGTTGCATCAAGTTACTCATTTTAATCATAATAATATATAGATTCCAATTAGTACTTCAAAAGAGAGGGTGATACATATATTTCAGCAACATACCGTGCTGTCTCTATCTGGTTTCGCCGCTGAAAATTTTTGATACAAAATAGAAAATCAAAAACACTCATAATACAAGTAATTTAGAGAACAAATGTTGCGTAACACAGAACTATTAGAAATCTTACTTGTTTGGAAATTCTTGCTAAAATTCCCAGATTCTTTGAAAAGTTGCTCAAAATGGGGCTTGCAGTAAAGGACTCCATCCATTGATGAGTAGTTGCTCATCTGCAATTGAGAGATACATCAAAACCTTGATGTTTTAGTTTTTCAGGCCAAACCAGCTTTTTTGTAACATTGAGAACATTTAATTATATATGAAAAAAGTAACATTTAAGAAACTTTTATATCACAATATGAATTCGACCTATGTTAAATCTTGATTTTGAAGACACCAGGGGTGAATTATGATGGTTCACAAAAACAAAGACAAACACATACACGAACACGAATTGACTTTTAAAACACCCATTTATAAAGCACAAACCTCAAAAGAGCAAAAAACATATTGCGTAGCATGCGAGCTACAACTAACGTCGTGAATGAGCGAAAAACAACAAAAGCATAAGATTTATGATATGTAATGCCATAAGATTTATGATATAGGAAACAAACCGAAAGAGTGCCTTTGCAATGGATGCATCTAAAGCAAGATTTATGATACGTAACGCCATCAGCAGTCAATAAATCAACAAAATAAACAGTCTTATCACAAGCTTTGCATTTATCCGTTGTTCCGGTGAATGACATTGTTTTTTCTTACTTTCTTCTTCGTTTAAATTCAAAAATAGATCTTAACGAGAGGAGAAATGTACTCAACAAAATTGGGTTGTCAAAGAATTAAATCAAAAAAAGAATATCTAGTTTGTGTTGAATGTTTTTCATCCTAATTTTCTATTTTTTTTCCCTTCTTTTTTTGCAAATGTTTGCTAACCACAATTAGATTGAATTAATGTAGTGCCAACACTTGATTGGAGATCCTAATAATGTTGAGGGTGGTGATTACCCGATATAGATGGAGAGGGAAACAAGGGTTTTTTTCTTCATTTTTTTGTTTTTGTTTTTTTAAAGATTTTGACCCATTTCAAAGTAAAAAAGAATCACATTTTTCTTTTTTTTGAATCACATATATACCCACTAAAACAATACAAGTTTTTAATTCACAATGTACAATGATGTTTAAGCATGTTTTGGGTATCTATACTATCTAATAAAACACAGTTTTTTTCAGCCCCCTAATTAATTTTTCCTAAAAATAACTCTTTGTCTCAAGCTAACACGTGGCAAAGACATTAGCAAACTTCACCCCATCAACAAAACAGATCATTCATTTTTTTTTTTTTTACTTTATTATTGCTGAAAAACATTGACCCAATAAAAAGATAACGCTGCAAATGTGTCTTCTCCAAAAAAAAAACTTCACCAACAAAGAAATCATATCTTCTCTAAAAATTATTGATTATTCATGCAGGCCGTTTAAAATAATCTCCATACAAGGTACACTTATTTTTATTGAAGACTCACAGTTTTAGGTTGAATTTAAAATTTTTGAGGTTTGATTAAAATAAATTGCATACTAATAATTTTTAGGCAGTTTAATAATTTTATGAAGTTTGATTTAAATGCTTTTATAAATTTTTACGCTGGTTAATAATTTTTATTTGTCATTTTTAATAATTTTTTTTTTGTTGTGTGGGTATATATATATATATATATATATATATATATATATATATATATATATATATATATATATATATATATATATATATATATATATATATATATATATATATATATGGGGCGCTATCTTTGATACCATTATTAGATACGATCTTTCTGATCTCATTTAGACCAATAGGAATTTAGTATTAATAAACATTTTTGTTTAATTAAAAAGGGCATAATAGTCAAACACATTTTTAATTTCTTTTTGAATTTTTATTTAAAAAACGTTTTTAAATTACCTTAATTTTCGGAATTCTTTTTTAATTTTTTTTAGTATACATGTTTGAAAATCAAGTGCGTATGTGTTTTTTTTAATATTGTATATTTACATATATTTCTTGCTTTTAATTGTTTCGATGTGAAACTTATTTTGCTTAAAATGAGAATTGCACATATGTTTCTAGTGTACGTTATTTGATCTTCGATATTTATGACCAAAAACAAAAACATATACATGTAGCCTCAAAATCAAATAACAAATCAAGAACATAGATAGTATACACAAAATTCAATATCAAATAAAATACAATGCATGTACAAGTATCTTGTTAAATATAAATGGGGACACCTTTTAAAAACATGTGTGCACTCTTCACTTTCTCATCAAATTCTTTAGAACATATGTGCACACTTTCCAAGAATGTATGTGCAGCTTTCCAAGAATGTATGTGCACGCGAGCCTTTCTCATCAGATTTATTAGAACATATGTGCACGCCTTCCAAAACATGTATGTTTGTGGTGTCCACGTTGCGTTTTCTCGTCAAATTTATTAGAACATATGTGAACGATTTTCAAAAACATATGTGCACGCTCCACATTTATTGTAGGCACTTGTTGCTTTAACTGCATAATAAGAGAAACATACATGATTATTATAAGATGATGATGTAAACTAACACAATAATTCACGTATGAATGAAGCCTTAAATTATATCCTTCCATTGCTTACACTTCAATTTAATAACATCTTAAATTAAAATGGCAACATTAGACATTAAAACTAATATTCTTTAATAACTAAAAAAAGCACACTTGATCAGTTTATATCTAATTGCATATATGCTAAATAAAAAATGACAAACAAGTTGGTCAGCTAAACCATCATTGACCAAGAATTAAAAACAATTATTATTACTTTTGTAAACCATTCATATCACAGGTCCACGACATGATGGTGCTCTCAGATCTATTCCTATCACATATCCACGAAATGTTTTTTATTTGTAAACTTCCATCTCAGCCTTGACAGCAAACGAATACAATATCAAAAGATAAAAACAATGGATTTTACAAGTAACAAATCTATTTCTGAAATAAGAACAATTGTTTCACCAAATCTAAAACAAAACCTAAATGACATAGCTTAAAGAAATGCATGTAAACTGCTCAACAATATCAAACCCATTTTTGAAATCCATTTTCCTTATGTAAACTGCACCAACAACAAACCTGCATTTTTAATTAGAACCAACCGCTGCTTGCGCTCTAGATCCATCGACCCCTTCATAGTTACCCATCATTGATCTTTCGAAATAACAGAGATTGAAACTCATATTCTTAGTTTCGAAATACCCATCATACCTCCGGTGTTTATTACGAATTTGTGTTTCACGGATAGAAATCTTACAAGATGGATCATCTTTGTCATACAAGAGATCGACATATGTGGTGTAGGGTTGGTTTTAGCGATGGTATACGAAGGTGTTTGAGGAAGTGGATGGAGGCGGTGGAATTGTGAATGAGATCTGATGGTGGTTTTTAGGTTAAGTGAGGGAGGAGATGCGTAGATCGATATATCAAAGAAAAGTATATGGCAGTTTTTTTTACAGAATAATGGATGTAGAGAGGCTGCCCTTTTTTAGAGTTAATACAAAATACCTAGATCGCCCCTTTGCCTTTTATGAAAACTAATACTCCGTATTAGTTTTTAAATAATTACACAATTGCCATCATCAATTATCAATCAAAAAGTTAAAGGCCAATTAACAAGGGTCTGTAAGTAATCTAAAATGGGTTGCATATAACATACACTATATATATATATATATATATATGGTATATATTAGTTAAATTTTTGGCCAGCTACAATCCTTCATAAATTCAGGGACCCCGAAAAGAATCAGGACCCACAAAAATAATCAGGGACCCACATTTTTAGTAAATTGTAGCCATTGGTAAGTAGCCATTGGCATTAATGTAGCTAATATATTCCCATTATATATATATATATATATATATATATATATATATATCAGATATAAGCTACAATTTTTGTACTAATTGGTTACATCATTTGTGCTTTAAACTGTGGGTCCCTGTCTCTTTTTGTGGGTCCTGAGTTATTACTGCGGGCCCCTGATTAATTTTTGTTATTTTTGTGGTAATTGTGACTATTGGCTCACAAAAATTGTAGCCAATATCCCTATATATATATATATATATATATATATATAATATATATATCTATATATATTATATATATATATATATATATAATATATATATATATATGTGTGTGTTGTGTGTGGTGCCGCGTGTATATATATATATATATATATATATATATATATATATATATATATATATATATATATATATATATATATATATATATGGGTAAAAAGGATTTTTCACCTTGGTAAAATGCATCACACCAAAAACATTGAAGTACAAAGGATGAGGGTGACTTCCCTCATATCAATCCCTTAGGACACTTACAGACTCTCATATAAGAATGACAAATTATTCCTGTAACTACCAATAACCACAATATAAGAGTGACAAAACCACTCTTATAACTAATAATTGAACATAAAACTACAACGACTATATAAAAAAAATAACAAATTAAACGCTATTCAAGTAGAAACACTTGATTCTTCAAAAGTCGTAATAGAAGTCCATACAACCATTAGCACACAACGTAAACACCGAGTCAAAAGAAGAGACCCCGCTACACCATATACCAAACATCCAATAAACATTCCCAAACTGACCACCAAAACTGAATTCAGCCCAAAGAAAGAGATCGTAGGGAACATGAGAACTCCAACCATGCCAACACCGAAGCATGACACAATCTGAAAAATGCAGTTTAACAACCACAACTTATAATAACCCGATCAATTGCAGCAACGACAATAAAATCAACGCCCAACCGTCATGCAAAACCGATCAAGTAATCAAAATATAGGGATTAAAACCCCTAACTGCTGAATGATGTGTTGGAATCACTCCTAAACCTTTATTCAAGTGTTAGTTACTCATATGTAATAGTTAGTTTAATTATGGCCTTTATGTTTGTTATTAGCCTTAAGCTTATGTAGAAGGCCCATGAGCTTAGGCCCATGTCCAATAAGGAACGGATGGGAACTAGGAGTGTTGCCCTAGCTTCCCTCCTATAAATACTCTTGTAAACCTTCATTTGAAGGGTGGTTGTTCAAGTTATTCTCTTCACTCACTCTCTACGCATAACCGTCTTCATCATAACGTGTGTGTGTGTTTGGTTTACTTGTTCAATCGCCTTTATCTCTTTCTATTAAGCTTGTGTTGTAAATCTAGTGACCTAACAGTGGTATCAATCGCCAAATAGTTGGGTGAATCGTTATTGCTTTTGAAGTAAGTTTTTGGTCTTACGCGTAAAGGTAACGAGAGCTTTGCTTCGCTTAAAAAACTCGTTTTTTACACTTTTTAATCCAAGATTCTTGTACTTTCAATGTTTTAAGGTGTTAAAATAACTGTTTTTGGCAAAACATTTCAAACTTTACGCGTAGATTTACGTTTTTAAGCTTATTTTGTTCGTTGCGTTCTACGCGTAACCTGTTTAGCCATTTTAATTCATCAAGTTTCACACTTTTGTGTTATTTTGGTGATATTGAAGCTATTCCATAACATAAATCTGGTTTAGAACCAACTTTGGGCAAAATCATTTTTTACGAGTAAGCTACTGCGTAAGTGAAACCCTAATCTTCGCGTAACTTTATCCGTGGTTTGATCTTCAGTTTATTGGTTTACTCGTGTTTTCTTGCTTGGATAAGCCTGAAAATACGTCGACTTTGGATATCTTTTGCTTTGTGATAGTGTAAAAGATCATTTGAGATAAAACCCTAAACTTACGCATAAGCATAAAGCTTACGCGTAGAAATCCTACGCTTAAGATTCATCTTACGCCTAAGCCTAGTCTTACACATAAGGTAATCCTACGCATAAGTTTCTCGCTAACTTTGTGTCTACGCATAACTTTAGTGCCTCTACCCTACTTACGCGTAAGCTAAATCTACGCGTAACTCTTGATTGTTCGCGTAACTTTGGTGTTTTTACGCATAAGTTCTACTTGGTTTCTTGTGATTTCTACGCCTAAGGACACTTCATCAACAAAGGTTCATTCGACTACAAAGATCCATTTTTACCAACACAAGTTTTCAACATGTCACAACCACCATACTCTAATTATTTCCCTTACACTTATTCTCAACGTCAACAACAACTAACTCCACAACATCAACAATGGAATCAACAACAAGCAATTTATCAACAACAATTTAATCAACAACATACTCCACAACTTGCTGCAATTCCACAACCTCAAATGGTTCAACCACCACCAAGTCTTCAAGTTCAACCCTACACAAACGAATTCAATCAACATCCATCAAGGAACACTATAAAGGAACCCACTTGGTTTGCAAAGATGTGTGAAGCTTTAAGTAGCCAACAATCAATTCATGAGGCTGGATCACTAGATAGACCTCCAATGCTCACTCCAGGAAACTACGATCAATGGGTGATAAGGTTCTTTAGATTTTGTGATCTGAAGAAGCCACATGGAAAGTTTTAAAAGAAGGTGATCTTGGAAGGTCCATTTCAGATGCCTACTGTTATCATACCCGCCGATCCAAATGCAAATCCATCAAGAGATGAACAATCCAACATTGCTACTGTTGCCGACCTGAATGCAGAGGAACTTCTACACTATGAAGCTGATGAACTTGCAATGCAATATATCCTCTTAGGATTACCTAACCCAATTCTTCAAAGTGTTGATGCTCAAAAGACTGCAAAGGAAATGTGGGATCATATTCATCTTCTTATGGAAGGATCTGTACTCAATCAGGAGGATTTGGAATCCAAAATTTACTTGGTTATGAACACTTCATGATTGAACCTGGAGAGACACTAGAGTCTTATCATCATCTTTTTCAGACATCATCAATGATTTGGATAAACACAACATCATCATGCCAAGAATTGCAGTGAATACTAAGTTCCTGAGTAGTCTTGGTCCTGAATGGGAGAAGTATGTCATTTTTCTCCGTCAAGCGAAGAATATGCATCATTCTACATATGGATTGTTGTACGATTACTTGAAGCCTCATGAAAAGGAAGTTGATAGGGAAAGGATTCTCCGTGCTCAAATTGCTCCACTGACACATCCGGAAAATCAACAACTTGCCTTATATGCTCAAAACAGTTATTCTCCTCAACCAGCAACTCAACCAACTGCTACAATCACACCATATGATCCTTCACAGCCTCAATCTCAACAAACTCAATTGGTTCCATACAACAACAACAATGCTCAAGCACTTTTCAGTGAAGCTAATGAGGAATCTGATCCGTTCGAAGCACTGCAACAAGGATTTGCTATGATTGCTAATGCCTTTAGCCGTTATACCAACAAGTCCAACAACCGTATTCGTTCCTCATCTAACACAAGGAATCAAGCTGTTGTGAACAATGGACGAGTTGAAGTTCAGAATCGTGGTTATGGTCGTCAGATGGGCGGTGGTCAAGGGTTTAATGTTGTGGGTAGGAATAACAATCGAGCTCAAGTGGTGGAACAGGGAAATGCTCAAAATGGGTTGAATGGTCTTCGATGCTACAACTGCAATGAGAAGGGACATTTGGCTAATGCATGCCCAAAGCCTAGGACTCGGGGCAGTGCTTATCACAAAGAGGCTCTTCTTTTGGCTCTTAAGGATGAAGCTGGTGGAACTCTCACAGACAAAGAACAGAGCTTTATGGCAAATGCAGACTCAGATGATGATATGGAGGACTTGCAGGACAATGCAGCTGTTATGTTTTCGGCTTAATATGCATGAGTTACACATGATAACACCAGGCCCAGTGTATGACACTGATGGCTTGTCCTCAGTTACCCGAACAAACCATATTTATCTCGATCTCATATCTCCGCCAACATCTGCAATCCTGCAAGGCTCAGATGGTCAAAATGAGTCGTCCATCTCATTCCAGCGATTTTCAACTAGACCCGTAGTTATATTTGACGATCAAGATGACCTTATGGTTTCCTTTGATACTCAAATTGACTTCGTGGTTATACTTGAGGATCTAAGTAATGATCATGTTGTGACCCACGTTGAACACACCGATTTTGCCTCATCAGTTTTTGCTCGTTTAATACAAGACCAATAGACCATAGTGGAAAAATGTCATGCCATTAATCAGGACTTGAAAAGCAAAATGCTGCTTTGTTAACCAAGGATTTTGAATGTTTACAAAAGCAACTCAACTTTTTCAAAACTCAAGAAAAGCGTGAAAGCGGTTTTGAAGCGGCTTTGCCAAATCTCATCAAAGCGAAAAATATTTAGAGAGCAGTCGTGATCTAGCAGCCGAAGAATGCTTTGTTGTCTGAAATGGAACAACTGAAACATGAACATAAAAATCAAATTAATGCTCTCACTTTGGAAAATCAAAAACTAAGGTAAGTTGTTAACTTGTCAAAAACAGTTCTCTGCATACAAAAAGCATTCAACGAAGCGAATAGATGATCATCTTGAAGAAATCATCGGCTTGCAAAACAAACTTAAAGAGTTTAAAATTGTTGTTTACAAACATGGCAAGTCGGTCACAACTATTGAAAAGTTCACTTTAAAACCCAATCCAAATGGATATGGACGAATCTCGTGATTACAAACCTAAGCTTTCAACCAAAGCATTCAAACCAAATCCACGAAGTTTCGGTCGAGAATATAAAATTGATAATTACTGTATGAGTGTTGTTGAATATCATCGTCAAGAGGAATTAGATCACGAGAGAGGCGAGAGTCGATCAAAATTAGAAAAAGTTGTTTACAACAAACCTTTTAACTATTCAAAAGCGGTCACTTTCGTCACACCAGCGGATTCTTCTAACACACCAAGGATTATCATAAAAACGTCTGAGTCTTCTAATGACAATCCCCAACGATTATGCACAAACTTATGGTCCTTTACCTTCCCGATGAAGTAAACTCAAAACACGAAAATCGCAAAATTCTTGATATTTTGACCTTTTTAGTGACCTCAAAACTTTACAACATGAGATAGAATATCATTATGAAATCAAAGTTCAACATTTTCAATCGCCTCTGGCGCGAGAACAAAGACATTTTTTAGAAAAATCTTTTACCAAATGTTAAAAATTTGAAAAGTTGTGCATTGTCTTGGGAAGGGACTTTCATAAGGAACTTGGATTGATGAAGGTCGTTTTAGAGAAAGCGAAACATCTATTTCTAATACTAAGCGTAAAAGAAATTGTTGAGAAAAGATGTTGATCGACTCTTGGAAGATGTCATCCGTGTTGATGTCCATAATGTTGTGCTATTGAATTCTTTGTCATATGCATTTGATTATATCTCTACTATTGATTACGTGGTAAATGTTGAGAACACGATAATGTGCTTGGTCGAGTCCTTAAAAGTTGAAAATAAATGATTGTCAAACGAACTTTCAAATGCAATACGTCGTCTTAATTGGTGTCAAAAGATATTCACGATCAACAACTTGCTTTTCAACACAAAATGCGATTCGTGACAAATCTTCGATCAAAAATTGAGCAAGCTGGATGATCAAAGCGTGTCTTTTAAGTGTCAAATCTCAAAATATGAACAAGAACTTGTAAAAGTTAAAAGGAATATGGTGTCATATTTGATTTACTCAAAAGACTTCGTGATGAAGCATCAAATGAACTTGATCATTATCTTGCACACACTAAAGAAGTTATGCATTTCTTTGGAAATATTGGTCCGAAAATCAAGATCGATTCACACTATCTTCAAGTTAAGAGAAATGTTAGGAAAGTATGAACAACTTCAGCCTACCGTGATTAAGAGAATAGCCCGGTAACACTTAGTAATCGTGAACCTAGAATCACTACTTGAAATCACAAGTTGCTAGCGTGCTTCATTCTCTTTGGGAATAGTTGCGTCTTTTCCAAGCGTCGCACTTCACGACCTAAGAGCACTACATCGACGAATAGGAAGTTGCGACCTAAGAAAAGATCAATAAAGAATGCTAAAGTAGAAGAACACCCTAGGACTATGAATAAAACTCACGTTGCTT
Organism: Chrysanthemum makinoi; assembly: GCA_910596185.1. Lineage (NCBI taxonomy): Eukaryota > Viridiplantae > Streptophyta > Magnoliopsida > Asterales > Asteraceae > Chrysanthemum > Chrysanthemum makinoi. The sequence continues at coordinate 150,313,090 of OU343225.1, forward strand.
CCTATAGATATGCGTGCAGCATGTAATAGAAATAGTGATGTAGCGAATGCTAAACCTTTAAGCACTTTTGATATTGATCGATGCACCTTGTGTTATTTGTCGTAAAAGTATGAATTCCGATTGTCATGATAAATGTGTTGCTAAAGCTATCATCTCTCGTTTAAGGAATCCTAAGAACTGGAATACCTATAGGCCTACTAATCTTTCTAAGTGCGGTAGCGGTAGATGCCCTCTTTAGATTCTAAGAAGCGGCACAAAATGTAGCTCGTGTTCACCTCCTAGGAATGGATATATAACACACTAGGATTTAAATGGATACCTAAAGCTATTGTTGTTTGTATGTCTACTATAAGCGCTCAGGAACCCTCTAACATTTCGGTTCCACATCTACTTCTATTCCATTCGTAGATGCGTATTGTAATGCGGGTGATACATATCATTCTCTGGATTGTTGATAGCGGATGTTCCCGACACATGACAAGCAACCTTAAAATGTTATCAAACTTTATTGCAAAGTTCATTGGCACTTTGTCGAGATTAGAATGATCACTTAGATATCATGGGCTCACGAGACTATATCAATGGGAACATCGATATTAGCAGGGTTTATTATGTGGAAGGCCTCGGTCACAATGTTTTCGATAGGTCGGTTACGTGATGGAGATTTGGAGGTTGCTTTCGGGAGAAAACTTGTTTCATTAAGTGATCTACAAGGAAACGACCTTATATGCGGCTCGCGTAATTCAGTCTTTACACTATCTCTATGCAAGACATGGTTGCTTCTTCTCCCATCTGCTTACTTTCAAAGGCAACATCAACAAAATCCTGGCTATGGCACCGTCGTCTCACATCTAAACTTTCAAACCATCACCAACCTTGCTAAACTAGTTGAAGGACTCCCACGATTTTGGTATTCTAAAGATCACCTTTGCTCGGCTTGTGAACAAGGCAAAAGCACTCGTGCTCATTTTCCTTCAAAGGTGGAACGGCTCTCGGCATGTGCTTCATCTTCTTCACATGGATTTGTGTGGCCCGATCTGTCAAGCGATCAATGGCAAGCGCTACATCTTAGTAATTGTTGATGACTATTCCGCATTTGGACTTGGGTCTACTTTCTTGAAGCAAAGATCAAGCTCCACGGATGATCATCACCTTTCTCCGAAAATACAAGTTGACTCTGGCTGCGTTAGACAAATCCGAGAGCGAGAGCAGAGAGAGCCTTGAATTTGTTAACCAAACTCTTGTGAATTTTATGAGAAGTGGGAATTGACATCGGACATCTATTGCCGCGTACACGAACAAAGCGGGGTTGTTGAA